>MTQE01001058.1:2603331-2633864 GCA_014337955.1 Aspidoscelis marmoratus
ATTATTATTATTATTATTATTATTATTATTATTATTATTATTAATGTTTCTTCTGTTGTTCTAGATTGCTGTACTATCTAATGGCAATTGCCCAGCATTTAATTAGCAGTGGAAATATCTAATATCTTAACTAGACTTGAATGGTATAATGAAATATGGAAACAAGCCATTTTGTAGAGGCCATAATGACTAACCAAGGTATAAACTTACCTGCAAAAACCTTTTTGTTAAGATGGATACCATGAGAAGAATATTTAGACAAGATCAGTCAGTTCATTACCATAGGTCCAGAAGAGAGGAGCTAAAATATAGGCATTTGTAATTGTGTTTATGTCTTTGTTGTGGTCTTATTTGTATTTTCTGTATTTTATTTTTATCATCTTTGTGTTAATGTATGTTTTAAGCTGTTTATTGTACAGTAAATAAAAAAGCAAATATTCAGTTGTTCTAGATCACTCTGCAAATGTTAGTGAATGGCAGAATACAAATATTTTAAATAAATAATAAAGATAGTAACTGAACCACATCTTCTCATTCAGTTACCCTTTGGCCAATAAGTCAGCCTGTAGTTTTTATTTGGAAATTATAAATTGGCTTTTAGAGTCTGATATAGTTTAATCTGCCTTGAAACTTTGGGATATAGGGTAAGATTTGAAAAATATAAATAAAATATATAATTGCACACGTGCAAAAGGATGAATTCTGGTTTCTATATTTGGAAGCTGACTTCCCTGAAGTTTATATAAAATTTCTTTCTCAGGGCCATAGCACAATTAGGGCACAAAATAATGAATATACATTTCCTAATTTGTGACTCAGTTTAATTAGGCCGTGTCTGCACTTGCGCCATGAGGCACCTGGGAAAATACTTTGTACTGTTGCATCTCCATCTGCAGCACAGTATGCACCGTTGGTAATACCATTGCCCCATTACCAGGTGTGATTGTTGTCCAAGACAGGGAGGCATAATTTCAAGCGGCAATTGTGCCACCAGGACATTAAACAACCTGGAGTGCATCACCCAAAAACACCACCACCCAGCTAGAAACCTTTGCTCCTTGCTGTTGAGGCCTGGGGGTTGGTGGCTGCAAGATCATGCAAACTTCTCAGCCTCAGGGAGGCATGGGCTGGGTCAGCACCATAAATGCAGACAGCACAGACCCACCCTATGCCTCCAAAGATCTGTATCAGTGGGTCTTGTTAATCCAGACCCACTGATCCAGATTTACCACAAGTAAGGCCTTTGTCTTCTGCTTGAGAATGCCCAGAAGAAATTGGTGAGTCACTGTCTGAGACAGGATGCTGGACTAGATGGGCTGTGGCCTGATCCAGCAGGGCTCCTCTGATGTTCTCTTATGGTCAACTCTCTTGCTCACTAGGGAACAAGCCACTTACATTTTATAGCGGGAGATACAGCCTAAGTGACTAAGAGAACAATCAGGTGCTTGTTACATGTCAGAAAATCCTAAGAGGGATAACAGATTCTTCACATGCTGTGGAATGAAGATTATATTCAGAGATGATATGGCATGAATATTTGTGGTTCAGGGGGATTATGTAAACAGTGTGTGTATTACCATCCTATTAGCCACTTGTTAATAGGAATCTGGATTCTTTTACTTTTTCAAAATGCACGTAAAGATGCCTTGTGGGAGAGGATGGAATCAGTGTGTAATGAAATTTCAGAAGGAAACCAGGCAAATCTTACAAGGGAAAACTGCAAAGGAAAGAGACAATGGATTTGGTTTAAATGAGGTCTATTGGGAGAGTGGGATAGGGTGCCATTTTGGTGCCCTATCCTGCTTTCCCACTTTGTTCAGTACGGAAGAAGCATTCTAGGAGGGGCACTCTTTCAAATGGGGTGTGGTTCAGTTTGATTCATACCAGGTCGAACCTGCACATCTCTACCATCAAGTGAGTCTAGCTTCTTGTGCAGTGATCTGGAATGAAAGGGCTCTCTGCAAGCATTGAGCTACAGAGTTTGTAGCTTACTTATTATTTTACTTTGGCCCAGTTCCCACTCATGCCTCTTAAAATGGTTTAAAAACAAAACAAAAGCAATTCAAATATGGATTTTGGCAGTCCCCACTTCAGTGGCTTTAAATTACTTTAAATTGCTATCAACCCCTCTGCTGTCCCCACCCAAAATGGTTCAGAATCACATTAAGGAAAAGGGATCTTTTCTTCCCCCCTCTTGCCAGCCGGGGCCCCACCCCCTGCCTTCCGATTGGATCCCGCAATGATGTGGCAGAGGGTGGGGAATTGCAGCTCCCCCCTCTCCCTTCCCCTCACGCTTTTGCAAAAGACATCCTGCCAGTCCTGCGCATACACACACACACACACACCGCTCCCTCCCCTTCGCTCTCCTCCCCTCCCCATCACTAGCAGCACTGTGAACTCAGGACTAGTGCTTTTTTGTTTCTCTGCAAATGCAGAGTTTCAGAGAAGTCAAAGAGCGGCAGCAGAGAGAGAGCTGCATGCCTGTTCACCCCACTGGCTGCACATGTGTGCGCTCAGTCCCCAGTGGGGCATGGGGGGGGGAGGTGCTTCTCTCCCTCCCAGGCCTCAGCAAGGCAAAAGAGGCACCTCCAGTGTGTGTTTCCCGGCAAGGAGAAAGTGATGGGAAGTGTAAAATGAAACTTTGTTATTTTATCAGTGTGAAGTGTGGAGTGGGTGAATTGCTAGATCTTATCAGGCTGAATTGTTACTTCTCCGCTGAATATGGATCTGGCGCTTTAACAAATCTGGCAAGGGGCTGGTCCCTGCACAGGGTGAAAGCCCACCCATTTCATGACGTATTTGCCCCAATACTGCTGTAGCATTCCCATAGCAATAAGGAAGAAGTGTTTTAAAAGCAAAAAGCAAAAGTGGGGGGGGGGGACCCTGAAAAAAAAGGTGTTTATTTATTCTGTTTTTTAGCCAAATAATCCTCAAAATACCCCTGAAACAGATTGGTAATGGGGACACAGAGAATCCAAACCGTTTCTAAACCATTTTAAAATGCCAATGGGAACTGGGCCTTTGTGTAGTAACTACATGCCTAACTACACTTCTAAGAAAAGTCTACACATGGGACTATAAGCCATGTCGACCCTGTTTCCATTGCACCAGGTTAATCCGAAATAAAGTCTCCTGAGGAGTGAGTTTGTGTCCTGGCTGTTTCCACTTATATAATGATAAAACAGGTTGCATTTGAATTACTCATTACCACTCCATTCACTCCAGTCTCCAGTCTCAGAAACAGCATCTTTTCATCTCTTCCCACTCTTCTCCTTGATTGGTTCCAACCCCATCAATCAAACCATGACACTGCCATGGCGAGTAGTTTTCACTCCACCCTCAGGTTCTGCCAGTCACCCCTGATCCTGCATTCATTGCCTCTGGTTTCATCCAGAAGGTTATTTATTATGCTATGTTTCAATAGTCTGGAATAAGACATGGATTTTCTGAAATATCCGTGCTTTATTATGGAATACCACCAACTGGGGGGAAGCCATAGGCACAGGAAGGGGCAAAGAAAGCAAGGGGAAAGAGCAACCCTGTAAACTTGAGTGGCTACAATCTTGGTGGTGGTGGAGGGGTGAAGCCATGCCTCCCTGGGGAAACCCTGGCACCCCAAAGATAGATGCAAGGCCTGTAGATGCTGCTCTGGGGAGCCCCCCCCCCAAAGGCCACAAAGGCAACCACAACCCAGGGAATACAGAGTGAAAGGGAATGCATGCCCACACACACATGGCATCTCTGAAGCTGGGCTACCAGAAAGTGCATTCCCTTGCTGGTGCTGCCATCAGACAGACCCAGGTAAAAGAGGGGAGGGAGCATTCAGATAAACTAATGCAGCGGAGGGTCGGGGGAGGTCAGGGGGGTTGACATAAGCTTTGCGCATGGAGGCACCAGAGTGGCTTTTTTCTGCTCACTCTCCCGCAAGCGGCTCGGAGAGAGAGGGGGGAATGCTTTGAACGAGCTTGTCAGGATGCAGCGGGGATATAGAAAGTGTCCCTCTTTTGCTGCTACAATGTAAGAGCAGCTAACAATCGGAGAAGGAAACTTTCTTTCCCTCATTCAAACCTCTTTCTTCTCTCTCTTCGAGCCACTTGTGGGTGAACGCGCGTACGGAAAATCCAGAGCTGTTGCACTTCCTGTCAGGGAGAGGATCAAAGGACAGGGGGCTATTTTCATTACTTTTAAAAAAGAAAATCGCATTGGGGGGTGGGTGGGTTGAAAGGAGGAGGTGGGCTGGTGTGCAAGGGGGGGGAGGCTTTAGCATTACAGGGATGGATGTGAAAGGGAGGGAGCAGACCTTCCCAGCTGTGAAATCCCACCTCTATCTGACCGTGATAGGGCAGACGGATAGATGTCCGCCCCTAATAGTCCTGTAGCATTCCCACTGGCGAGAAAAAAAGTGGGCTAGCAGCAAAAACGGGAGCCAGAGCTGTTCTTCTGAGGGTTTTTTAAAAGCGAATTTTTGCTATTTACTCCTTGGAAAACCCGGGAATCAATATTTGAATGGGGCCAAAGGATATCCAAACCGTTTTCAAAGCGTTATAAACCTTGAATGAGGATTCCACCATCATTTGTTACTTCCTCCCTGAACCATCACTTTGCCCACCAAAAGCCAGAGCTAGCTCTGTCCTTTCTGCTTTTAAAAGTAAGCTAGCCCTTGCAGACAGCAGCAATAGGAAACTAAGCTGCATTTAATGGATTCTTGTTTGAGGAATTCAAAACCATTTTGTTTGTACCAGCTTAAGACAGTTTTTCATCCTAATGCTGGTAGTAGGAGGTAGGGTAGAGAAGGCAGGACTTTATAAAATTCAAAAAATTGCAGGAGTCCCCTTCCTTTTTTTCCTCTTTCCCTTCTTCCAGTGTACATAATAACATGTTATGGACACAATAGCAATCCAAAGTACTACAAGATTAATGGCTGCCCACTGCTGAGAATGCAGACACAGAAGGGCTATTCAACAATGGCAGTTTCATGATTGTGTTTCCACCTACTGCTTCCAAGAGAAAGTGATCAGAAGAACAATAACCCTTTCTGACAGGGGGGCAAAATGCACACAGTCAACATGTGGCTCTCCAATCAAGGAACATTGTGTCACTCCCAGATGCTGTGGATGGCCAAAGAGCAAAAGTGCAAGGCTTGCTTTGGTGGAGAGAGAGTTTATTCAAAGCTACTGATTAGTCTTTCCAGATCCAGGACTATCATATGAAGTCAGAGAGTCAGGCATCCGTCTCTGAGACCTAGCTTCTAGTGAAATAAATGGGACTCTTACCACCAACCCTACCAGGAGAACAAGACATAGGCAAATGACAACTATCTAGTTTTGTTGGCAACCTGCACGAGCATCCACTGATGGATCAGTTTTGGCAACAGTTTCCAGAACACTGCTGGGGGCATTACAAAGATGGCTTCAGTTTGTAGGCTTAGGCTTGTAGATATAGGTGTTTGTGGTGCAATGTACCAGGATCCAGGAATTAATGACATTGCCTGGTCTTGATGGGATTGCATTCCTTCAGAAGGAATAAGTATGTAGTTTGGGAGTGCTCCTAGAGTACCCCTTATGACTGTTATCTTAAGATTGCTCACAGTCAAGCCTTCTCAGTTGTGACACCTTGCCTTTCATGAGGTGTCTACATTTACAGTCTATCTATAGGTGCCTCTTACCAGAAGTCAACCAGTAAAGCTGAATCTTTATATATGAGTATTTACACATCACACAATCCAGTTTTGGAATTTGCTACCATGAGATATGGTATTGGGTACCAGCTTGGACAATTCTGGAAAAGGCTCGGACCAATTCATTGAATTGCCTGATGACAGGAGGAGGTTGGTTGGCCACTGGGAGAGCAGACTGCACGTCTAGATAGGTCATGGGCCCAATCTAGTGGGGCACTTCTTAAGCCCTTATGATCTAGTGATCATTTATCCAACATTTTCCCTGTGAAGAAACAGAAACACTTGAATACCCTTTTCATTGCAGACCAAACAGGGGAGTTTTCTCAACAGCTTTTGGTGCACACTACCTACCTTGGTTTCAGCTGCATGAATTTCTCCTGAGTTTCCTGACACCAACTTTCATGCACCAGAGTTGAGTCTCTGTGAGGGCACCATCAGGCCTTGGAAATCCAAAGTTGTACATGATTACAGGCGGGACTACGTGAGATCAAGCCAATAAGAAAATTAATGAAAAGAAAACATGCCAGCATCCTTCTCTGTGACAGTCCAGTGCTGTTGCAGCAGCCTCTTCTTAACTTTGTGTAAATTTGCTGCATAAATCTGCCTAATCTGGCAGGAGCTACACTTCTCTGGCAGTTTAAGATGGTTGTTGCCAGATTAAGTGACCCATTACAGTTTTAAACAACCACATCCGTCCCAAAAGCTTATGTATGATTCCCAGGCAATCTCCCACAACACCCAGGGCAATGCTTGCTAAGCTTTAGTGAGTTCCATTTCATTGTGTGCCTTTGGACAATTCTGTAGGTTAAGAAGAAAAGGTCTTCTAAATAGAACACAGGTGTATTTGATTAATATAGCTGGCTTCTCATAATATTTGTAAGACTTTCAGAGCTTATGTCTGCAAAGAAATATATACATTATTAAATGTTCTATATGTACATCTACAAGCAGTATCACTGAATAGTGAATCAGCCTGAGAAAACCTCCTTATTCTTTGCCACTTTTAGTTTTGATCACTTGTGGAGCACAGTTGAACTATATAACCCGTTATTGTAATTTTAATATTATATCACAAGATATATGAAAAATGAGGTGTAATACGCTTAGGCAACACAGGACCACGTGTTAGCTATACAAAGGTGGAATATAATCTCCTCCTGCAAGTTCCACTTTGGCACATCTCAGAGGGAACCTGGCTCCCACCCTCCCACCTTATAGCAACTCTAATTTAAATGATACTTGCAAAACCAAGGCAGTATCTACATAAAGATGCCAAGGAAGTGTCTCAAACTGACCAGCAGCAAAATTAGTTAAATTTTCATGCACACACTTAAGAGCAAACTGTGGAACTGCAGAAGAGGAAGGACAAATAGTGAGGCAATGTGAACACTTCTCCTCCTTTTAACCTAACAGTCAAGTATAAGCTGGCAGGAAGGGGGGGGAGCATCACATCAGAGTTCTCCCCCCCTTTTTTTTCTCCTCCGGAATGCTCACCAGATTTTTGGTTCTGTCCTTCAGAACAGTGACAGTTGTTGCTCTTTCCCAGGCTTTCTTACAGCAGTCTAGACATCCTGCTCTGCTCTATTATGAAATGGTGTTGATGGGATAGGACTGCAAAACAAGGTGTGTTTGTGAGCATTGTTACAGGTCAGCAGGCACAGGTCATAAAGGAATAAAATAGGTTGAAAAATCCCACCCCGATTAGCCAGATTTCAACTAGTGGTTAGGGACTGGACTCTTACCTGGGAATACTGGGTTTGATTCTGGCCTCCCCACAAAGCCAGCTGGGTGACCTTGGGCTAGTCACAGTTCTCTTCTGAGCTCTCACAGCCCCACCTACCTCACATGGGTGAGAAAAGTGGGGTAGAAAAGCCAACTCTTCTTCAACTACTGATCTCATAGGGTGTTTCTGCACATGCCCTTAAATACACATTAAGGAAACATGTGGAAAACCGCGTCCGCACAGCAACACCCATTAAGAACACTTTGGGTAATCCGCGTCTGCACAGCGGCACCCATTAAGCACAGAATGGGAAAGCCGCGTCCACACGGTGGAACCCACTAAAAACAGTTTGGGAAACCGCGTCCGCACAGCAGCATCCATTAGAGACAGATCGGGGAAACCGCATCCGCACCTACCTGTCTCTAATGGGCGTTATCGGGTGCTAAAACAAGTTTCCCGGAAGACCACATAACAGTAGGTCTTAATGGGTGTTTTCACTGTTAAGACGCATCCGTTTAGGACGCGTCCGCACAGTGAAAAGGGTCCCTAACTGGGCCCTCCCCCGGCCCGCCATGATTGGCTCCGCTGGAGCTGAGCTTGGCGAGCCGGGGGACTCCAATTTCACGGCTCGCCCTCACCCCAGAACCGGTAGATCGCCGCTTCTGGAGCCAGGGGGAGCTTCTCCAACCCCCCTCCCCCAGCCCACCCTGGGGAGAGCGCGAGCAATCCCTTCCTTACCTCTTTGCCGTCACCCGGATTCTGGACACGAGGTCACACTTATCTGCATGAAGAAGTCCTGGGATACTCCCACACAGGGCATCTGCATTATTCAGAGCTGCTTCCCTACCAATGTAGGAGTTCACCTCATGAGTGTAGTGGTAGAGCAGTCATAACTGTTCTACATCTATACTAGCAATGAGGCTAGGACAGCCCTGCATATCCCCAGGTGGAAGAGGTACAGATGGAGCATGTGACTGGGTGGCGCAGGGATGTTGCATGCAGTGTCATCTGGTCACTGGGGCAATGGCACCATGCAGGCACATGCTGTTGTCACAGCTCCATGATCACCTCCATAACTGGAGACAATTTGCACCTTGCCAACACTTAGGGAAGCGCTGGTGAAGTTTGGGATAGATCTAGCATCCCAAAGTGTGGACACCATCTTCGTTGTCCCAGGGAAGTGAAGGTACAAAAACACCATAACATCCAGTTCCTTTCCCTCATTTGTTTTCACTCACTGTGTGTGTTTCCAATGGCCGATTTGCACTTCATCCTGTAGTTTACAGTTAGTCAACATCTCTGCAGGCGCATCTCCACTTACGGGAAGCACTTACAGCCTACAAGCACCCCTTGCCTGCCCAGATGTTGACAAATTGGTGCATGACATCATGCATTATAAGCAACTCAACCCTCTCCAATCCCCACTGAAAGCTTACCTCAAGCGTCCAGCTGGCAACCATCTGCACTCTGGCTGAGGAGGTCATCTGAGCTGCCGTTCAACCACACTGGCAGCTCACATGACCCCCTGATGTGAATGTTACTGTGACTGTGCAGAACATCAGTGTCACCATAGCAACAATGCTGGGGCACATGCCATCACGTAGGGCACTGTGCTCAGGATGACAGCACCCAGGAGGGGATCAGCCACACGATCAGTCACAGGTAAGTGACTGATCACAAATGGGCCAGGCTGTTGTTGACTAGCGCTCGCAAGTATGAACACTAGTTAACGTTAGTCTCTCACACACCTTTCCCATCCACAGGACGGGAAGGGAAGTGCAAAACTTCCCCTACACCGGGACCTTAAAGTAAAGTATAGTTTCAGACTAATCATGAAAGCAGAGCAAGTCATTTGGATAATGTGCAGAACGGGTTGCTTAGATCTGAGGGCCCAGAATATGGCAACTGACAAAAGCCATTGTTGCACAGTTTCATTCATTGCTTCCCAGTGCTTTTTACTGCTTTTATCTCCAAGCCTCAAAAGACCCTAGCTATTTGCTCCCCTTGGTGCCTACCTATATGGCAGCTCTTTACAGTTGAGATTTTCAAATTCGCTGTATTACAAGCAACGATAATGCTTATTATGCTCCCCTGTGGACTAGAATCTGTATGGGCTACTAATTGGCAGCTCAGATAATGACCTGAGCAAAGAATCTCAGCTTTCGCCAGCTCTCTGAAGGCTGGAACAGCCTCTGCTTTTAGCCATGGGATATTTAAGTGCTGAACTACACTGATTTGCACGTGAAGGCACTCTGGCTTTCCCCCTTTGTTTACAGAATCAAACCATTCTGAGAACCAGTGAGGTGGGAGAGCAAGTTAACACAAATGATAAGAAACAAGGGCCCTTTCTGCATCTACCTTGGTTAATTCATATTAACTGGATCTTTATTAGCTAGATCCATATTAGCTAGATCCAGAACATCCACAGGCAGAGGCAGCTGCGGTGAATGGCCTTGAGAACACCAAATGTGTGCTAAAGAGTGCTAGCATAGATACAGACCACATTTACCTGGGGCCTATTCGCACTTAGGCCTCTGGTATGCAACTAGGACAGCTCTGATACAGCTCTTTGTACCAGAGCTGTCCTAATTGCACACCAGAGGCCAAAGTGTGAATAGGCCCCTGGTCTACCACTAATACAGATTAGGGAGTTCTGATCTGGATCTACTCTGCTCCCATGCAGACTGTGTGTTCTTCGCAGATTAACAAGTACAGTATATTCTGGCATATAAGGCTACTTTTTAACCCAGGAAAATCTTCTCAAAAGTTGGGGGTTGTCTTATACGCTGGGTGTCGTGTTCTTATACGGCGAGTATGTCAACATCTTCCATATATGGCGGGGCGGGGGGGGGGACAGAATTCGAAGATGCTCTTCATGAGCAGTTCTTCTTTTTCCTTGTTGGGTAGCACTGGGTCTGCTTCACATGGAATTTTACCTCCCTCCAAAGAGAAAATAGTTTTAAATGCCACACATTTAGGAAAAATCTGCAAACAAGGGGGCAGAATGCTAAGAGTGCAGTTCTCTGCTCCATACACTTTAAGAACAGTGCTCTGTTCAGCATGCAATTATAATGTGGCGGTGTGCTGTCTGCCTGCCACCTGCTATCCTGATGTCAAGATCACCACCAGGGATGGTGAGAGCAAGAACTCATTCACTGTTAAGATCACAGGAAGGGAATCCCTGGCAGCCATCTTGATGGCCAGGGGAAGCCTCTCTCCTGGTCCAAACAACTACTGGATAATGGGGTGGGGGAATATTGGTTACCCACCAACACTGCAGGAAATTTGCTGTAGTGGGGAAATCATATGGCCAAATTCTGTAGCTCTATGAGTACCTGAAAGCCACATGGCAAAGTGCAAAGATGTATAAATAAGTAACTGAGCTCCAATATATGCCCAATACTGTATATCTTTCTCTTTGGGCCATAGAAAGTCCCGGGTGAACTTCAAAGGAAGACTGGTTTTTTGAAAGTCAAAATATGCTTCTGGGTAGGGTAAAAATAAACCATAACCTCCCCTTGTGAGGGCAAAAACAAGTCATTGCACTATATTGGAGTAAGAACACATACATGCACACAGACAGTTGCTTCCATGTAGAAGGTCAAGAACTAGCCCAAGTATTTGCCCAATTATACAAGAAGACAAATCTATGTGTCCCTGGTAGGTCTGCTCTGCTGCCTGCTTTGGGCTATTCAAAGGGCCATGTCCTTGGGTCCACATAGGCCAAATTATCTATTTTCTGGCAAAAAATGCTTACAAATATTTATAAATTATACCTTTTATAGATTATGCTGATGGTGAAATTTTAAGAATGCCTAAATATGTTTTCAACAATATATAAGGATGATTTATGCAAGCGACCAAAAAGAATTGGAGGGATTTTTGAGAATAGGTGCACAAATATTCAAGGTCTTCACGGAAACAATTGAACTGGAAACAATTGAACTGGAAACAATTGAACTGGAAGAATAGTGCCATGGGAAATGAAAGGAGACTGATGTTCCCCAAGTTTGATAACCAAATAATTTTTACTTGTTCCCTAAAAAGAAGGTAGAAAATTATTCACACCAGCAATTTACCACAGATCTGGGGGAAACACTAAAAGCTATAGAGCAGACAGACTGAAGCAGGAAGACAGTGGGAAGTTAATGGGCCGAATAGCATAGCACAAGAAATTTCCCTGTCTGGGTTTTTACGACTTTTGTTGAAGGAAGGGAACTGGAAGGATTTGCTGTAATGGGGAAATCATATGGCCAAATTTTGCAGCCACTTTGAGTACCTGAACTCCACACAGCAGAGTGCAAGGCATATGAATAAGCAACAGAGCTCAATTACATCCCTGGTATATCTTTCTGGGGGGAAGCACAGAAGATCCTGGGTGAGTTAAAGGAAGACTGGTTTTTGTATGCCAAAATACAAGCAAACTTTGGGCACAGTTTGACATCATAGGGATTATATTGGGAGAGGGGGGGGTGAGGAACTGGTATGTGTCCCAGTTCCCACATTTGTATCATAACACATCAGAATATGGATTCCTCTGTCAGTGTTGCTGCTCATTCACTGTTTGTTCCTTCTCCCCCTCAATCCTGAGACGTTTTCGCACGGGGGTGTTTGGAACGCGCGGGAGACAGCTGCGGACACGGCATCCGCATTGCCCGAGCGGGGCTTGCGCTCCGACGTGTCCGCAGCTGTCTTTCTCGCGTTCGAAATGTAGAGCACTTTGAAGTGCTCTACATGCATTCGAACGCGGACGAGCCGCCCCGGCGCGTTCCGGGAGAGAAGCATTCGCGCCTGCTTCTGTCTCCCGAACAGCTGCGGGCTCGCCTCCGACGCCGGCGCGGCTTCGACAATCAGCTGTTTGACAATCAGCTGATTGCCGATCTGCCTCCGCGGCTGTCTCCGCGCCCCTGGCCGGCCTTTGCCGGCTAAGACAGCTCCCGGCGCTTTGAGCATTCGCACACAGACGCGCCGGAACGCGTTCCGGCGCGCCTGTGTGTGAACGGTGAAAGCGCCCGGAGCTGTCTTAAGCTTCCCGCCTGAACGCGTTCCGTTTGGAACGCGTTGCAGTGCGGAAAAGCCTCTGTATCTATTCAAGCACAACTTCAGTTCCACATCTACCACCCAGTAGAGCTCTCTCTCTCTTTTTTTTTAGCATTCTGTTGTATTTTATTTCTTTTATAAATCCATGAATACACCTTATTGTTAAAAAAGTTGAAAACATAATATAGCCCTGAGATTCGCTAACAAATGTGTTTTTATGGAAGTTAGAATATGTTGTGATATTATAGCAGAAGTAACTGAAGGGTAATGGTAGGAAACTGGAAAATGCAGGAAAGCTCTGTGCTGATAATCAAGCTTTTCTTTTCTTTCTTTCTCTCCCTTTCCCCCCCTATATTTATTAAAGCCTGTGCTTTGACTTTATTTTGCTTTGTCATTGCAGTGTTGCACTACTTTGCAATTTCAAAGCAGCATGCAATGAGTATGTTGCTTGCTCTCAAACAGTGGAAAGGGGAAATGATCAATAATCCTGGTAGCGAAGTGGCACTGATGACACAATTGATGCCAATGTGGGTCATTGTTGGGGGAAGGAGACTGCACCCCAAACAGGTCCAGCTGCGGCATACCCCAAACAACATGCAATCCCTTTCCCTGGCCATTATCAAAAGAAGATTAATAGGCTATACTGTGCTGTTTGCCCCAGAACCACTGAAGCACAGTGCCAGGTTTGCACAAAAGTCCTGCTAGTGAAAGGAAATGTTGTTTCCTTTGTGCATTGCCAAAGGAAAATAGGAGGATACATTGTAGGGATGTCCATGAATATTCACAACATTCATTATTCATATGAATTTGAAAGAATCTGGAAATTAAAACAAATGTTACGATATTCGTACATTGACATTCGTACGAATACGAATGTTTCAGACATTCATACAAATAGGTTGAACATTTGTATGAATAGTTCAGAGATTCGTTAAACTGGGGACATGGGAAAGCGACTGCCTCAGACATTTGCAACAGATCTAGAGTGTATTCGACATGGATTGAGAGCGTATTGAAAGTGAATTCAGGTCAGATTTGATGCTTTTGGAGCGGCTTTGTTATAGGATATGTATGGGATATGTATCTCGGATACGTATACGATACGTATTCATTCGTATCAGATATGTATTTGTTTGTATCAGATATTTTTATGAATTTGTACAAATATCTGATACAAATGAATATGTATCTGATACGAATGAATACATATCTGTTTTTGTACAAATGTACAAATACATTTGTACTGAACAGAATTTTACCACATTCTAAAGCGTCTATTCATACAAATACGAATATTTGAATCAAATGTCGAAAAACACAATTGTGCACTTCCCTAATACATTGTCGTCCTTCGTGTAGGGATTGCAGAGAAAGAAAATGGAGGATATGTTCTCCTTCTTCTTTCAGGGGCCAAAGAGAAATGAGGAGGCATGCATTTTGAGAGTGGACTGTTGTGCCCAGCCAATTGTGAAACAAGGTGTTGCCCAAGAGACACAAAGTATAACCTTCACTGCAACTTCTCTTTTGTTTGAAGGCACGAAACAGGACAACATGACAGAAAGCAGGAAATACATGCCAGGCGCTGTGCTCTCTTCTCACCCCAATAGTGATATTTTCACCATTCTGAGTACAATGCCCACAAGAGGAGGAAATATGGAGCCCTCCCTCGGTACACCAAGAAAAATGTGATTTCCACACAAAATAGTCCACCTGAACATTTTCACTTTGTGAAGTGAAACGGGCTAACAAACTGGAACATGCTCAGAACTAGGGAAGTGCACAATTTTTGGAGGGGGGCATCTGATTCGAAATGAATCAAATGTTCAAAATCCGTATTCGTATGAATAGATTGCATTTGAATGTGGTAAAATTCTATTCAATATGGATCTACTTGTACATGAACATCTGATATGTATCTTATATGAACCTATATGTATCTGATACAAATAGATACGTATCTGATATGAATAGTTACGTATCTGATACGTTTCCCCAGCTTAATGAATGTCTGAAATATTTGTACGAATGTCCAGAAATATTCATATTAGTTCGAACGTTAGCATATGAATATTGTAACATTTGATTTGAGTTTGAATGTCTGAATTTTGCCAAATTCAGCCAAATTTCGCATGTTATGAATATTTGTGCACATCCCTACTCAGAACTTAGTCCAAATGCACAATAGTCCACATTTGAATGAATTAGTCCCCACAAAAAACAGAAAAGGGTTATTTTCTTGGGACAGTTGGAACTATAAACAGCCTAGAAACTGATTAAATGACATGTCTTATTGCTGCAATTAAATTTGCCCTCCATTACCTAGAATTAAGGCTTCTAGCTGTGCACACTCTGCTCAGTCCTAAAGAGTTTGATTGTTAGGGTATTTTTTATGCCCAGCAAACAAACAGCCTAATACCTCAGGTAGTTTTTAGCCTGGCGGAAGCCATTTTCCCTATATAGCACTCTGGAGAAAGCAGGAAGCATTGTCCAACATCATGTAACTCTCCACCAGTGAAGAAGAGCCCTAAGAGCATGCAGTGGATCTAAAATTCCTTGAAATGTATCTTTGCAATATTATGACTCATGATAATTAAGCCCCCTCCTTACTTACATTTGCATTCACTTCTTCTAAAGGCAGAAGGGTTTTCATGAGCCCAGCACATGATTCTGTTTGCCAAGGGAATGCTAATGGATGCTCTGGCTTGACTCCAAAGGCTCAGTTGCACCTATGTGAACTAAAGTCGAGAAATCTCAGCATGTGGTAACACAATCCAGGTTCTACCAACTAATAGATTGATGGAGAAAAGGACGGTATCTTATGCCTGATGAACTTTCTGATTTCTCTTCTCCAAGGACCTACACAATTTTTGCTGTCAAAGCAAATACTTTTGGAAACGGAGTTGACCTTTTAACTCTGTATCCCAATGGCCCTTGGTCACTGATGAAAGTTATGGTGATGTCAAAAACAGATGGAATCCATGCTTAGCTGGTTGCAATACGCAGCGATGTGTAGCTGAGCAAAACATCTACATGAAACCTTTGGAGGGTTTAAGATTGGGCACTGCTTATATGCAGATGTCATTTCTATGTTTTAGTTTATTCTAAGGCCAGGATCAATCTCTTGGGCCACCAGTTGAGACCAGTTATGAATTGGATGTTTGGATGTGGCCAAAAGAAGAATTAGCTCAGTTCAGTCCTTGGAAACTTCAACCAGCACAGCAGTGTGGCAGCTACAGTGTTGTTAGGATCTACTTCACATAATATATTTCTCCAGCTAAGCAAGCTGTGTTAGCTGTCATTGCAAAGCAAGTTTGGGAGAGGCCCAGATACCTGTCCATCAGGTGACCATCTGAAGTGTTATTAGTGTTCCTCTCTGCTCCCCCTCCAGGGTCTTTCTTCACCCATATCTCACAATGGAGGCTGAGCGTTTGGGGTTGTTCTTGTTGCACACACAATGCTGCTCTACAACAGTGACAGGCAACCCTTTAGGAGGCAATCCAAGCATATTTGAACTGATCCCCTAGTGGCTGGTTGCCTATTATGGCTAGTGGGAGAGAAATGGAGTGGTACCAGGGCTCAGAAGAATAGATGGTAGATCAGATACTGTAAAGGCTGAAATCTAGGGATGTGCAAGAATGTTCATAACATTCGTTATTCGTATGAATTTGTATGAATTCAGACATTTGTATACAAATTGATTGTTCTGACATTTGTACACTGACATTCGTACAAATATGAATATTTTGGAACATTAATACAAAGCTTCAGAACATTCGTGAAATGGGGAGGTGGGAAAGTGGCTGTTCCAGTCACCCTGCAACAGATCTACAGTGAATTCGACATGGTTTGAGAGTAGATTCAGGGTGGATTTGATGCTTATGGGATACTCATCAGATACATATCAGATACGTAGCAGATACGTATGTGTCTGTATTGGATATTCATATGAATTTGTACAAATACATTCGTATTGAATAAAATCCTACCACATTCGAAGGGGATCTATTCAAATGAAGACGAATTTTCTTATATTCAATTTGCTACAAACTGAATGCAAACAAACAAACAAAAAACATTTGTGCACATCCCTACTGAAACCCTCTGCAAACTCATATAAAAATTGACATTACTGCGCATCCAGGATTATGAACACACTAGCCACATCATGCATTGGGGGGGAAAAAAGACAATGTGCTCAAGCTCTGAAATACTGATTATTGCAGAACATTGGGCCACTTTGCCCTTATGAACTACCCATCCTTAATTATTTCTATTTAAAGGAACATACACTTTGGAGGGCGAAGGAAGAGGAAGCCACCAGTCCTTCAGTATTTCCCATCCTGGCTGCAAATCCCTTAATCAACTCTGGTCTATCATTATAACAACTCTGCAAGTTCTTTGCAAACAAAGGGGAGAAATGTAGGTATATGGGAGGTAACACTGTAAGGCCGTGGCCACACCTTCACTTTGAACCTTCTTCAGTCCATCTTCACGTATGACTTCTCACACCTTTTCATTTCTATCTGCTTTATATGCGGCCTTTCCATTCAGGATGTTACCTACTGGTCAATAGTGAAAGAATTAGTCAGTGAATTTAATAAATTGTTCCTGCAGTTTAGACCAAAAAGGGGGAGGGGGTGAAGGACATTTACAAATGGCTACAAAACAACCATTAGAACATCTGGAATGTTCCAGATCATAACAGGATGGTTTTGTTTAGAACCCAGAATGGGTTTCTTTTTGAAGCTTTTTTGGGCTGTGTTCTCACTCATGTCCCCATTACCAATTCGATTCAGGTGTTTTTTGAGGAGTATAACACTAAAAACCACAGTTAAAAACACCTGTTTTTCCAGGTGTTTCCCCCTGTTTTTGCAGTTAAAACGCTCCATCTTTATTCCTTTGGGAACACTACAGCAGTATTGGGCAGATCTGTCATAAAATGGGTGAGATTTCTCCCTGGAGGACAGCACCTTGCCAGATTTTTAAAGTGCCAGGAAGCACTTCACACAATAGTTTCATTTTCAGCCACTAAGTAGCAATTCAGCCACTCCACTTCACACTTTCATTTCCCACCCACGCACACTGATAACAAAGTTACTGCATAGCCGGCTGGGTGAGCAGGCAGGCAGCACTCTCTCACCCGCTCTGCTGCTGCTTTTTCACTTCTGCACAAAGCAAAAAGCTCTGCATGCTTCTGCAGCTAAGGTGGCAGCAGCCAACTCACTCGCTGGCTGCAGACATGGAACCTGCCTGATTAGTATTCCACCCAGTGGAGCTCATGCTCCCTCCCTCTCTTCTTTTCCTTTCCTTCCCAGTTGCTCTCTTGCTCACCCGTTCCTCGCACCTCATCTAGTTGTCCTTCTCCTTCAAGCCACCGCCACCAGTGTGTAGCTAGTGAAACCTCAGTCAGCTGTCATTGCACATCTCTCTCTTTCTCCCGGCATGTGCATGTGGCAAGTGTCTAATTACAGGGGAGTGTGAAATGCAGGAATTATCTGTGCATGCGTCTGTGAGGCTGGGGGTGAGTGGCTGTTGCTTGGGTTGTGTCTGTTGACAGGCAGGGCTCCTCTTATGTTCTTATGATTTTGTGCAGCATGTAAAATGGTGTTTAGTCTGGGGAATCAAACAGCGGCAGCAAAAGCAGGAGGGAGGGGGGGCTGGGATTTCCCACCCCTGGCCATGTCGTGGGATCAAACCCAATCAGGAGAGAGGGGTGGGCAAAGGTTGGGGAGGAAAAATAATCACTTTCCTCAATCCATTTTTTGGAGGTGTTTTCTGTGTGGGGACACAATCCAGGGTTGACTGTGATTGCCAGATGTGAGTTTGCAACCAGTTTTGTTGTTTCATTTTTACAACGACGTTTTTAGCATGAGTGGGTATACAGCATTTTTGTTTTTGAAGAAGAAGAAGAAGAAGAGTTGGCTTTTCTACTCCGCTTCTCTCACCCATTTTAGGGGACTCAAAGTGGCTGACCAAGCTATCTGTTCTTCTCCCCACAAACACACCCTTTGAGGTAGGTAGAGCTCAGAAGAGAGCTGTGACTAGCCCAAGGTCACCCAGCTGGCTTCATGGGGAGGGCAGAATCAAACCTGGTATTCCCAGATAAGAATCTGGCTCTCTAACCACTAGACCAAACTGGCTCATTCTTTCCTAACATTCTGATTCAGAATATTCTGATTTTGGAATTTCTAGCAGACCCCTGCTATAAATGTAAATTTGTACTGAGTATTTAGTAAACAATATGTGTAGATAATATGTTTAAATAGTATGTATAGATAGGGCCTGTGTTTGTCCTACATTGTGCTTCATATACGTGCACACATTAGGAAACTGAGCATTCTTCTCTCCTTCTTGACTGATGCAGCAACACAAAATAGACATTTAGTGAAAGGAATGCAAAGAGCTCTATTTGCTTTCCCCAGACTGGAGGCTGGAAAGGAACATTTATAGCTCAAGTTGTGCACAGTTCACCTTCTTGCTGCCAAGATTCTATAGATCTCATGTACAGTGACTCTTCACATCTGGTCATAATCATAAGTCTTTCAGAATTCTGATTCTATCCATTTCAATGGAAATAACCTACCAGTGGCTATCTGTTTCCTCGGTGCTTACACCTTGATGCTGCCTTCCTTCTACAGAATTAATCAGAAAACAGTGTGGTTGCTGAAACAGACACCAGGGGCCTATTCGCACTTGGCTTTATTCTGGAATATATCCTGGAATAGGGACTTGCTGTCCATAGGCTAGTGCAGGCTTCAGCAGGCCCAAAGTGAGGCCTGCCAGAGCCTGCATTAGCATGTGGGCCACAGACCTCTATCCTGAGATATACTCCAGAAAAAGGCCAAGTGTGAATAGGCCCCAGATCTCTTTTTGATCAAAGCAGGACCAGATTTTTATCATGTATAGAGATGTGCACAGATTTCTTTTTCTGGTTCAGTATGGTTTGGTTTGAAACTGAACCATGCAAACTACAAACCTGTTTGAACTGAATTTTGGACAGTTCAAAGCAGCTTGAAGCTCAGTTTGAGAGTTTGAAATTGTTGATTGTGGAGAACAATGGAGGAGAATAAAAGAGGCCAACAGGACCAAAATTTTGCAAAGAACCTCAAAATTGGCAGGGAGGACAGTTATAGCATGGACTGCCAGCCACAACATGTGCCTATTCTGGATATAAAGGTGTGTGTGTGGGGGGGGGGGGAGAAATCAGCACATCTCATTCTGCAAAATCTGTGGGACATAGTTTCCTGCCTAAATGCTAGGGAAGTCATTTTGCGACAGGAACATGTGGCTGTGTCTGTGAAAATCCTTAATTTCTTATCAGGTACTGTGTAGATGTACTTGAGCACATATAAACACTGCACATCTGGATTAACATTACTGTTTGGGTTTCATCAGATTTTTCTACTGTGCGAGGCATGTTCTGAAGTCTTCACAGTTGTTATTTTTTAAAAAAAACAAAAAACCACAATTTCCCTAAATTTAGTATAGCATGGAAATTAATCACATGGCAAGCTTTGAGTTTCAAGAAGCATTGCCAACTTATGTGCTTTTCTGCCCTGACTTTGCAAAAGAAAGCACGTCCATTTTTAGATAAGGGGGGGATGTAGCTCATCATAGCACTTAAAAAAGGATGGTTACAGATTTTCCTTTGAGATCTATATAACACCAACTTTGGCACAGACAAAACATAAACACTTTAAGCTTAAAAGAAAAATGTTTCACAATGTTTTGCCCAGTTGGATTCCTGTAACTGTAATGGAATTGGTAGCTATAGCAGTGGCGGTTCCAAAGCTTATCAAGGCCGCATCCAGACATTAGTTACTTATTCCACTGTACAGTCAGATCCCCATATCCACTGATCCAGTAACCACAGTTTTAGTTTTCCGTGGTGATTGGATCACCCCACCCCCCACAGGCACAATTAGGCCCACCTTAAGCTCTTCCAAGGCCTGGGACAGGCAGGAGATGGCCCGAAATGGTGCACAATTTCCCATAATTCCTTTGTAATCCCATGGGATTTCACAGGAATTATGGGAAATGGAGTGCATCCCCAGTGATTGCTATTATCCACAGTTTTATGTTATCTGCAGGAGGGCCTGGAATGAATCCCCCACAGATATGGTGGCCTGACTGTAGTTGGATATTGCAGAATAAAGCATGGTTATTCCAGAATATCTATGCTTTATTCCAGAATATCTAAATACAGTAAAATAAGTAACCCACATCTGGATGCAGCTTAAGAAGCCCTGTTCTTTAATAACAATTCAAGAAAGATCAATATTGTTAGGTGAGGTAAGCATTCTTGGAGAACTCAACAGCACCCATGGCCCTGTCTCCACTCTACTGGTGTATGCCATCTCAGGAAGGTGCCTCAGCTGGAGGCAGCTGCCATTGCAAAATTGGCAAGGTAGTTTGACATCTCCATTGCTACTACCAAGGCCATGCAGGCACAACAGGTCTGTGAGCAAATGTGGTACATTTTGCCATAGCCAGCGCCTGGCTGACTGTGCAAGAAGCAGAGCTGTGCACTAAGATGTATGTATCTTAGAGGGAGATTGATTATACTTTCTGCCCACTGCAGATACTCTTATTTTAATATTTAGTGTATTGTTTTATATGCGCTGAATCCTTTAAGTGTTTTTATGTATGTTATTGTTTTTAATATATATTAGGTTGTAATCTGTTGTTTTAAAGGTTGTTACCCACCCTGTGACATTCAGGTATAGGGCAGGAAATAAATAAATAAATAAATAAATAAATAAATAAATAAATAAATAAATAAATAAATAAATAAATCCATGTGTCTCATGTCCCTTCAGCATGGAATGGCATGCAGATGGGCAGACTTCAATGCCTCTTCAAGGCATTGTGAACACTGTATGGAGAGGCAGCCCATATCTTCTCAAGGCAGAGATGACTATCCTCCAGAACACAGGCCACAAAATTATTTTCAAGGACTTACTGGACAATAAGGGCAACTCAGGAGCCAGTTTTGAGTGTGTCTCAAGGGTATCCAGATGCTTGGATGCCCCATTCATCAGTTGCCTGAGAAAAGTGTCCTAGGACCTTCCTATGAAGAAGGAGAAGGAGAAGAAGAAGGTGAAGAAGAAGAAGAAGAAGAATCACCTCCTACAGTTTCTTCTAGAGAAATGCCACGGATGAAACTCACAGCTTTCTGCTTTCCAGGCACTTGTTCTATCACTGAGCCTTGGTCACTCTAAAAGATGACAGGGTATGCCCAGTAGCTAAATGGTTAGTGTCACCCTATAGATTTCAGAAGCACAAAAAATTGATTTTAATGAATAAAATCAAGGTTAGGGTACGGCAACAAAAAGATATTCAGCATTTAGATTTGTATGACCCCTAGTCATAGTTAGATGTAAATTCAGATGAAATGTGGTACTGCCTCCCTCAATCAACAAATGTTGGTTGCTTGACTCTCCTGTGAGTTTTTGTGTTGTTGTTTTTTAAAATTCAACCTGAAGACTGTTTTGAAAATACATCCCTTTCCAGCTGGCAGTTCTGCTAAGCTGCTAACATGCACACACACAAAAACACCCATTTTGACTAGCCTTCAGTAGTGTTGCTTTCGCCTCCCTTCGTTCTCTTCTTCTTTCTGTCTCTTCCTTTGCTGTCGGTCCATCGTCCAATCCCAGAAATAACACAAGCAAATTCCTGGTTTGGTATTTTTGGCATCACCTCCCACCAAGGGGAAGGAGAGCTTAAATTGCTTGCTATTCAAGCAAATTGGCAGACAGGACACAAGAAACTTCCTAACCCATATGGTTTTAATGATACAGTAACTCCAGGCTCAGAGGAGAGGTTCAGCTTCAGGATCCTGTTGTCTGCTGCTGTTTCACCCGAGCATCCAGAATGTTGAGTTTCATTTGTCTGCTGATGGAACAAAGAGATATAAACCTATGCAGTGTGTGTATGGGTGTGTGTGGCAGCTTTCACTATGGAGGTTGCTTTGCTTTCATGGCAGAGGAACTTACTGATCCTCTCTTGTTAACTGAAGCTAATTAGAAAAAAAAACTGTCAAATCCATCACAGGCGAGATTATCTGCAATTTGTACATCATAAAAATGATCATGCTTCCAAACAAGAATGTCTTGGAAATGCAAATCCCCAGTGGATCAGACAGGTATTACTCTCTCCTCCATTTTTTGTAATAGTATATTCTCCAGTTTTTAGCATGATGTTATTGCAGTAACATTCACACATGCCAATATGCCCAGGCCACATACTAGCGCATACTTTGGGAAGCTGGCTCTGACTTTGGATCTAGACCAGGAGCAGAAGGGAGCAGCTAGACTGCTAACTGGCACTGCCTTCCAGACACACATCACACCAGTCCTAAAAGTACTGCACTGAATGCCTGTTTGCTATTGAGTCCACTTCACGCCATAAAGATAAGTTAACTTATAAGGCCCTAAATGGCTGTGAATGCCACAGCTCAGCCATATTCTGTTCTCACCAAGTCGGCCATCTGTCCTGCCTCCCCTGCTAGACCCAGTGTTCCCTTGGCAACTGGCCTAGCTATCTGTCCCTTCACACCACTATGGCCTTGGTCTTTGGGGCGGGGGGGGGGGACCTGTGGGAATCACGAGTTGCCTGCAGTTACTAGAAATAGCCTTGCTTTGCCTTTATACTTATTAATTCAATAAACAGAAGATGTATATTATTTATTAATTTGGGGTTTGAGGGCTGCCAGTGGGCAATTCTGACAATGGCTTGGGCTCCAAATATGTGAAGGAACATCTCTTCCAATATAGACCTGCCCATGTGCTAAGAACTGCTAGTGAGCCGCTCTTGGTAGTGATGCCCCTTTCAGCAGTTAAGAGGTCGGAGTATGTGGAGTGCCATTCTTGACCAGAAATCCCAGGCTATGGAATAATCTGACCTCTGAGATCCATCAGGCATCCTCATTGTATGTATTCAGACAACTGGTGAACACACACTTCTTTATCCTGGCCTTTGAGTGAGGGAACAGCATCTCCTCCCAGAGCAGGCACTGTCACTTATTTTATCTGTTTTCATGCTGATGAACTCTTCACATATGCCAAAGCACGCACAAGAAATGGCCATGAAGACATGGGTATTTTTTAATTTACATTTTTATCCCACCCTATACCCAAAGGTTTAACAGGTAACAACATCTAAAATTGAACATTATTAAAATAATAACAGTATATATTAAAACAACAGCATCTGCACGTGGGAAGGGAAATTGTATCCCCATTTAACCGAAGGCCAGGGCAAAGAGGTGTGTCTTCACTGCCTTCCTAACTGTGTACAGTGAAGGTGATAGGCACATCTCAAAGGGGAGACTATTCCGTAGCCTAGGGGCCATCACTGAGTAGGCCCTCTCCCAGGTACTCACCCCTTTTCTGCTGAGGGTTGTGGGACAACCAGGAGGGCCACCCCTCCAGATCTTAAGGCACAAGCAGGTTAAGCCATGTGGCAACAGAAGCTAAGATGTTATGTTACAAAAGTGAGGATTTTGCAATAGCTGCTCAATATTTTTTAAAAAATAAAAAAATCACAAGAGACACAGTTACCATGGGACTGTCCTACAATATAGGGAAGGGATTCCCAAGCCGAGCTAAACTATTCTGCACTATTATTGTATTCCACAAACACAGCCTGGAAAGAAGGCTTCGCATAATCAACCCTTATGTCATCCGAAGTCATTGTCTTCTCAGTTCAGCATGGTTCAGGCAGTCAAATGAGTGAAGTACTGAGCTGGGGAGATACTAAGAATGAGAAAGAGTCTATATTCGTTCCTCCCCACAGCTGATGGTTGTGACTACCAGTTTCTTGGAAGGGCTATGTGCACAATAAATTATTAGCAACGTTTCAGTATGAAATGACTAGAACTGCTAAGTAGAGGGGGGAAAATCACATCCTGGAGATCCACATCAAGGGCCTATTGATTTGGATCACGTTCCATGCAGCATGGACAAAGTATTTGTTTTATTGGAACTCTCCAAGTAGTGGTGCTGTTAGATTAAAATGGCTGCCTTTCAGATTATGAGCCTTTGTAAAAATGACTTATTATAATCTTTTAAAAACTAATTCTGAGTTGCTGGTAAAGCGACACAAATCTTCCACAAATTGTATTAGATATTGCTCATGGAGCTAAACAGCAGTTAGTGTTTAATGAATATTCTCTTCTTAAAAAAAAAAAGTTTATTCCATAGCCATCAGTAAATCACTTATTACTACTGTCAGGAAAGATCACAAACAATTTGTTCTGTTCCTGGTTTCACAAGATGCTTTTTAAAATCATAGCATAATATTTCATGATCAGGTTGTTCAAGGTTTATTTTCAAAGTCAATAATGTTACTGCAGAAGTCTACCTAAACAAAGCTATATACCTCATGCTTCCTTATAGTCATTGCACTCTGTTACTTCAATAAAATTAGAGAACATGCTAAAGTTATACTCTGCTTCAAAATCACTGAACAATCAAGGGAAGGGATCTAAACTGTCTCTTATGGTTCAAGGATCTGAGCTGTTTCACTGTTGTCAAGGTCTGGGACATCCCAACTTTGGACTGCTTAATTCTAGCAAGACATGGTTAGCTGGCGTCTGAGTAGGGATGTGAACATTTTTTTTTGCATTTGAATTCGAGTCTTTAATATTAATGCAGTTGAGACATTTTATCCCGTATGCATCCTGTTTTCTTACTGTATTATAAGCGCAAATGTATACAGATACGTATAATATTTGTACAGATATATATGCAATATATACGTGTCTGTACATTCAAATGATTTGAATCATTTGAATGAATGTTTTGGAACATCTGAAATCCTATTCAAATGTTTAGAATCTGAATGCTAAAAAAAAGGATATGAATCCATTACATTTGAATCTAGAATGTTAGATTCGTATTTAAAGATACAAATGTCAACAACATTCATATGGGTTATACGTATCTGTACGCATTTCATTTGCATCCCGTTTTATCCCGTATGCATCCTGTTTTCACACCGTATGCATCCCGTTTCCATACCGTATTGAAAGCGCAAATGGATACAGATGCGTATAATATTTGTACAGATATGTATGTAATACATACATATATGTACGTTCAAATGATTGAAATGAATGTTTAGGAACATCCGAAATCCGTCTGAATGCCTAAATTCGAATGCGAAGACATTCAATTTGAGTTTGAATGTCCACATTTGTCTGATTCGAATTGGATTCCTACCTCTGAGTGGATAATCAGCAGCTGCTTATGATGTCTTCCTTCAGCAGTTTTCCAAGGAAGTAGTACAGCTGATTATTCCTGAGGTTTCAGGCCCCTCTGCCTCTGGAGCACTTGGGCCCAACCTCTTTTCATTGCTACTGAGATTTCTGAGTTGTGAAGACCATCCTTCAACAACAGAAGACCCTGAGAAAGGTATAAATCCTCCCACTCCGTCCCTTAGCCTCTCTGGGGAGACAATTTCCTTTTTCTCCACTGCAATCTCCCCGTTTCTCCATTTTACTGCTCAAATATTGAAGATCAAATTTCTTTAATGAAAAAGGGGTGTTGTAGCTTGGTTGGGTTGCCACAATGCGTTTGTGGAGCTCTAATCAATATTTGTGTGTGGAACAATTGATAATTGTATGTGCAGCCATTGACAAGAGGCTCAAACCAGCAAATCATGAGGAAAGAGTTCATTGTGTGAATGTTGTGTGAGGCCAGGGCGCTGCAATTGCAGCTGCATACTCATGTGCCATGTTGCTGATAGCCATAGCAATGGTCCACTGCATATGGCCATTGCTATGACAATGCAGACAATCCCAGATGGGACTGTCCACACTTCAATGGGATCCAGGTAAGTCTGAGTTACATTTGGGGGCAGGCCAACACTCACAATGAGTACGCAAGCCACTGTCACTGAATTTAAGTGTGAATCCCTGAGTTGTATGAAAAGGTCCTAAATCAATCAGTAAGCATGTTTTTTGCAAGAGTCATTTCCTAAGCATATATCTTTCTGTGAAGATTTCCCAGTGAATCTTCAGATATCCCATATTTCAAGAAACATCTAGACACTAAAGCAGAGCTATCCAGACTCTTGCTTCCCAGATATTTGTTAAGTGAAGACTCGCCAGTGCAGATGGAAGCAGTAATTCAGAAACATATTGGGAGCCAAAGTCTGGACACTCTTGCACTAGATGTCACCCTCACAGATGAGCAATAAATTATCCTGCAGGCAGCTGTGATGTTACCTGTTATGAACACAGAATTACTTCAGCAGCCAGTCTCTCTAGTCTCAACTGCATTAATATTAAAGAAATTAATAAAATTGGGAGATGGCTCTTGAAAGCCTCATTCCTTGGAGCAAAGGTTTTATGTAGGTTTCCTTCATTCCAAAAAGTCTACTTTAGTTGGCACATGCAAGAGAGCTTGGAGCGGCTGAGAATAATTTTTAATCAGAGTGGGAGGACCAGCTAAGCTGCTAGTTTCTCCTACGATCTTTGACCTGTTGGACCACTTGCCTTTGGGATCTCAATGTTCTCCCAAAGTGCATCTCGCTGACTGAAGCAGCACATTTTAGGATTTTTCTCCATGCATTATTAAACTCCAAAAACGAGCTTTGGCACTTTGAAATGTGTTCTCGTTAACTGTAATTAAATCTTAAAATACTCCTCCAGGCCTGGTTCAAATGCAAACCCTCATCAAGTTTTTTCTCCTCCCCTCTTTTCTTTTCCCTATTAAAGTTCTACTTTTCCAAAATTGCCCATCTATACAAAAAAGTTTTTGAAGAAAAACTTTATGTGCCCGTAACATTTCACAGGCTGTGTTCCAGATTTCCTTTGGTATCAATTACTGAACATCACAAGTCAACCTAGCTTGATATAAAATAGGGCATCATTTTGTTAAAATAATGTTTTCTATTAGCAAAAAAGAAAATGTAAAGATACCATCAATTCAAATAGATTAGAAACCAGTGTTCAAAATCAAGGTATCCTGTTTACCTTTTCATTGACTGACTGAGTGACTGACTGAGTGACTGATTCATTCATTCATTCATTCATTCATTCATTCATTCATTCATTCATTCATTTGTATCTTTATTCTGCCCTGTACAAAGTCTCAGGGCAGGTTACAACATTAAAAACTACTACTAAACGTACTAAAATAATAACATACTATAACAAAATAAGTGCCTGAAAGTGGGAAGGAGAAACTGTCCTTAGCCGAAGGCTAGGAGAAATAGGTGCATCTTCACTGCTCTCCTGAACGTGTGAAGTGGAAGGTGCCTGACACGTCTCAAGGAGGATACTATTCAATTATCCTGGGGTGGGTGGGTTATCACTGAAACGGCCCTAACTTGGGTGCCTGCCTCTTTTGCTACTGAGGGGGTACAACCAGGAGAGCCTCTCCTATAGTTCTTAAGACACAAGCAAGTCAATATGGAAGAAGGTGTTCTTTTAGATATTTGGGGCCCAAGTCATTTAAGGCCTTATAAGTTAAGGTTAACACCTTGAATTGGGCTCAGTAGCAAATTGGCAGCCACGCAGCTCTTGTAAGATCAGCATGATCTGACCAAAAATACTGTGAAATGTTACATTCCTTAGTTCCAGCTCCACATTTTGTACTGCATCATTTGAGCAGCAAAGCATAGGCCCTTTCTGCACTTGGACATATTTTGGAATATATCTCAGGATAGGGGTCTGTTGTACACATGCTATTGCAGACCATGGCAGACCTCACCTGGTGCCTGCCATAGCCTGAATGAACATGGGGACAGCAGACCCCTAGTCTGAGATATATTCCAGAATAAAGCTAAGTGCAGAAAGGCCCATAGTCTCTCCATCTTGCCTGGGTCTTCACCAGCTAAATGACAACTCAACTCACAGAAGGAGGGGGAAACCAGCAACTGGAACAGAATGGACCAGGCCATCATCCACATTGGATATGTCAAAGTGATTCCCCTGCCCAGACAATATGATATTGGTTGTGCCTTTTGAAAAGCAGACCTGAAGCTACTATGGTTGTTTTGAAGGGTCCCTGCAAAAAAAAAAAAGAAAAGAAAAAGAAACCCAAAAAAGATTACCTTCTAGAGAATGATACTAAGCCAACTCTTTTAGTTGTGCCTTTAAAATACCTTGACTTTAGGAAGTTTATTTTGCCATGCAATCAATTTAGAGGAGATGGTAGAGGAAAGATGCTTCACATTTTCTTTTAACTGGAGTATTTTGAGAAAATCAAAAGTGGCCCCCAAATATTATTTCAATATACCTGTATTGCATGTCATATAAAATGCACACTGGCGTATAAGATGCAGCTATAACTTGCCAAGGAACATTTAGGAAAGATACATTAAAAAAAAACAGGATGCAGGAAGATTTTAGAAGCAATTATTTTGGTTAAAATGTGAGTCTTATATGGCAAAAAATAACATACTATTTTATTTGCATTATTTTTATTTTTGTAGCATTGATAGTGGTAGTTGATTGCGTGTTTTCCACAGGTTCCCAAAATTGCTTAAAAGCATAATGATGTTCAATTATCGAATTTAATGAACCATGAGAGGCATCAAAATTATGGCACTGCAGGAAGAGAAAGAGGAGACCGGTAGTGGCCATATGGCCATATCCCCTCAACCCACTGACTCCCCTTGGAAGTAGGCAATGTAACAAGAAAACAGCATAGAGTTACTCATGGAGATACCCATGTGGTCAACCAGGAGCTGGATCCAACTCAAAACTACTCAACAACAACAGTGGGAGAATGAGTGGGAGAATCAGCAAGGTGGTGGTACAGGCCAGGAGAGCATGAATGATTCAAATGCTCTGACTGGAACTTTTGCAGTAAGGAGGAATCCAGAAAAATTATGAGATGTTAACTCAATGAGAGCAACATTTAGGGTGAACCCACACTTTACCTCCCATCACTGGGAGGCAAAGTGCTAGAATGCTTTAGGCATCTGGCTAAAGAATTTGTAACTTAGCAGGTGCATTACTAAACACCAGCTAAATGTGAATGGGAGCTCTGGTGATGATGCCAGCGCACCTGCACGGTGCCATTACCAGGACAACCTAGCAACACAGTGTGCAATCATGCCTGCACCACCAGTCACATGCTCCCCCTGCATGTCTTCCAAGGCCCTGGGCTGGAATGGGCTCCAAGTAAGTGTGGGGAAAGTCCGAGCCACAGGGCTTGGGGAAGTGAAATGAAAGGGAACTGTTTCAAAGTTTTCTCCAAGCAAGTGGTTAGGGCTTCTTCAAATGGCTCAAGGACCAGCATGGATATGTTGCCTCTCAGTGGCCTGTTCTAGAGGAATGGTGCCCCTTCTCTGATCAGGTATGTGGAACTCCATTAAATTCATCGAGCCTATTTCTGGTGTGACCTTCTCTCTCTGTGATGCCATTTTCCTGTGCACAGATTCCACCAGGCAGCAAGGAAACACATCTGATGAGGGATGTTGCCCCATTGAATCTCACCAGGATCTGCTTCTGTCTCTACCTCTGAATTTCTCGGCTCTGAAACAAAGTGAGAGAGGAAGCCATGACTTTCTTGCCAGAAATTGAAGGATGTTCTCTAAAGGCATGGTGCCCATAAGTCAGTAGTATTCTATCATGCTTGAATCCCTTTTCTCTTTCATGCCTGCTTCAATTCAAGATTGACTAATGGGTTCCCAATTCACTGTGCCCAGGGAGGTCAGTTTTCCTATGGGATTGCACAGAAGCAGAATTTGTAATATCTTGCATACCTGTACTGAACCCTAGGACCACTTCCTTGTCCTTTGCTTTACCAATCCCAATGGGCAGCAGCCACCAATGGCACTCTGAGGAAATTCAGAGCAATTCAGGGCTTTATATGGTGCATGCAACAAGCTGATAAAGAATGTGGGAAAGAAATATTTATTTATTATTTATATTTATATCCTGCCATTTACCCATAGGTCTCAGGGCGGGTTACAAGTTTTAAAACAACAGATTAAAACAATACATAAAAGCATTTAAGAAATCTTACATTTTTAAAAATGTATACTAAACATTAAAATACTAACATTTAGAGTGGGGGGGGGATGGTCACATTAGCCAAAGACCAGGGCAAAGAGGTGTGTCTTCACCGCCTTCCT
>MTQE01001058.1:2633982-2646526 GCA_014337955.1 Aspidoscelis marmoratus
TATACAGAGAAGGGGCATGACACACCTCGAGGGGGAGACTATTCCATAACATTTGGGCCATTACCAAAAAGGCCCTTTCCCGGGTTCCCACCCACCTCACTACTGAGGGTGGTGGGACAACCAGGAGGGCCTCACCCCCAGATCTTAAGGCACAGACAGGTCAGTATGGGACAAGGCGTTCCTTTAGATATTCGGGGCCCAAGTCATTTAGGGCCTTGTAAGTCAGAGTTAACACCTTGAATTGGGCGCAGTAGTGAATTGGCAGCCAATGCAACTCTTTTAAGACCGGCATGATGTGTATCCGGCTAGCTGTTCCAGTCAGCATTCTAGTGGCTACATTTTGCACTAGCTGCAACTTCCAGACCGTCTTCAAGTGCAGCCCTATGTAGACTGCATTACAGTAGTCCAGTCTAGAGGTTACCAAAGCATGGATATCTGTGGCCAAGTCATCACTGTCCAAGAAAGGCTTCAGTTGACGCACCAGCTGTAGTTGGGAGTAGGCACTCCTGGCCACAGCCTCCACCTGAGCTTCAAGAGTTAGCATGGAGTCCAGGAGTACCCCCAAGTTTCACACCTGTCCCTTCCAGGGCATTGCAACTCCATCAAGGACAGGGCGTCGACGAACTACATGGACCCAAGACCCTGTGGCACATAGCACCTCTGTCTTGTCTGGATTTAGCTTCAATTTATTGGCCCTCATCCAGCCCATTATTGCCTCCAGACACCTGTCAAGCACTTCAATCACCTCTCCTGATTCAGATGCCACAGAGAGATAGAGCTGGTATCATCTGTGTATTGATGACACCTCACTCTGAATCTCCTGATAACCTCTCCCAGCAGCTTCATATAGATGTTGAATAGCATGGGAGATAAGATAGACCCCTAAGTGACCCCACAAGTGAGTTCTCAGGGTGTTGAATCAGTATCTCTCATAGCCACTATCTGAGATCAGCTCTGGAGATAAGAGCAGAACCAATGCCAAGCACTGCCTCCAGCGCCTAAACTCTGTAGCCTCTCAAGAAGGATACCGTGGTCAATGGTATCAAAAGCCACTGAGAGGTCCAGAAGAACCAACAGGGTAGCATTTCTCCTGTCTTTCTTCTGGAGGAGGTCATCAACCAGAGCGACTAAGGCGGTTTCTGTGCCTTAATAGAAATAGTTTGCATAACATACAGTGAAACACTAAAACACAAACACACACACACACACACGAGACCACACAAGGGGCAAGAAAAAAGTTTTCCTTTGCAGACTATTACTGGGACTGAAAGTCCTGCAAAACTCATCAAATTCTATCAAAAGGGGGAGGGGGTTACTGCTGATTTTCTCATTATAGCTAATAGACACTCACGTTTTTGGAAAACGAGACAAGTCCTAAGGTAAAGCAAGACTGTAAGACGACGGAGCCCCTTATCTAAGCCAACAAATATGGGTCCTCAGACTAATCTTTTTTTTTCTTTTTTTAGCAAAGAACAGGAACTACTGGTCACTCATAGCAAGCACTGGGTTGGAAAGTTTTGGATTACTTGAATTGATAACTTTGTTTTATCGTTTGCATATATTTGTGATACTTCTTTGTAAAGCTCATCAATAGAAGAAATTGATGACTAGCTGTAGCAAAAAAAAACCTCATCTCAGTTCTAGTTAGAATCAGATATCCATGTCTACTGGGAGGGGCTATAGCTCAGTGATAAAGCAAACTGCCTAGAGAGCAGAGGATTGCCAGTTCAATCCCCAGCCTCTCCTCAGGAGTAAACAGTGGCAACATACCACTTCTATATCCCTGCCAAAGAAACTGTATAGAGGTGCTTTTATAGAGTCAACCAGGTGTTGACCTTGACCCAGTGGAACCAAACAATAATTGTAACATGCATGCCTGCTAAATTTCAGATGAAGATAGGAAAGGAGAAGAAATTGTTGTATGGCTGCTAAGTGGTCACTCTGTGGGATAGTTTACTTTGGCCACATCCCCATGCAACCCATTTGACCAGGTGCAGGACTGAGATTGTATGTTGCCCATCCCCATGCCATTCCCAGTAATTCCCTGTTGTGGATGCAGCTGTCCCCATGCAAACCACACCAAACCCCAGCACAGAGGAGCAGCGCCATCTCCTCTCCTACCCCTCTCTCCTCATTGGAAGTCGGTTTGACATCACCCCACCCCTGTGCCACCCACTGCAAATGCTGCATTCTACCCCCCCCCTTAGTGGCACAGAGAAGCCAGGACTGAACAGCAAAAATAATAAATAAAACACTGAGCTGTTTGAGCAAAGCCGCAAAGCTGAATCCAGACAAGACAGAGGTGCTGTGTGTCACAGTGTCTCGGGTCCGGGTAGTCAGGAGATACCCTGTCCTCAATGGGGTGGTTATGCCCTGGAAGGGACAGGTGTGTAATTTGGGGGTACTCCTGGACTCTGCGCTGACACTTGAAGCTCAGGTGGAGGCCATGGCCAGGTGCGCCTACTCTCATCTATGGCTGGTACATCAACTTAAGCCTTTTCTGGATAGAGATGACCTGGCCACAGTTATCCATGCTCTGGTGACCTCTAGACTGGACTATTGCAATGCACTCTACATGGGGCTGCCCTTGAAGATGGTCCGGAAGTTGCAGCTAGTGCAAAACACAGCCGCCAATGTGCTGACTGGAACAACAAGATGGACACATATCATGCTGGTTCTTAAAGAATTGCATTGGCTGCCAATTCGCTACTGGGCCCAATTCAAGGTGTTAACTCTGACTTATAAGGCCCTAAATGACTTGGGCCCCAAATATCTAAAGGAATGCCTTCTCCCATACCGACCTGCCCATGCCTTAAGATCCAAAGAAGAGGCCCTCCTGGTTGTCCCACCACCTTCGATAGTAAGGTTGGTGGGCACCCGGGAGACAGTATTCTCAATGGTGGCCCCCAGACTGTGGAATGGTCTCCCCCTCGAGGTGCGCCATGCCCCTTCCCTGTTATCATTTAGGAAGGCTGTAAAAACATACCTTTTTGCCTTGGCCTTTGGCTGAGGTGATACATTCTCCCCTCAGTTATAGTTCTTATGAATACACTATTGAGCGCACGGCTTATGTCAGAGCTTTTAACTAAGTACCTTGTTTTAATCTGTATTGTGTTTTTAAGATGTTTTAATTTGTATTTTGTTCTTAATATGTTTTTAAATATGTTGTTGATCCGTTGTTACCTGCCCAGAGACCTTCGGGTATGGGGCGGGATAGAAATGGAAATAAATAAATAAATAAAATAAAATGTGGTGGCAGTTGAGTGGTTGAGCAGTTTTGCACACCTCCGCTCCACCCGGAAACTGTGAGAACACCTGGCAAGCAAAAGGGAGAAAAATCAAGCCATTATCATGCCCACCTTGGCGATCAGGAAATGGAGGTGTAATATTTGCTGTGGAAAAGGGAGAAAAATCAAGCCATTATCCTGCCTGCCTTGGTGATCATGGAAGGGGCTTAGAATACTTGTATAAAAGAGTCTTGTGGGGCAGCACAGGCCATTTGACCCTCTCATAATTTTGGCTTTAACAACATCTCAGTGGTTGTGATCTCCAATGCATAGGGCAGGAACAGCAAGCACAGGACATGAAACCCCACCTCCCAATGATGAGTGTCCCCACAAAGCTCGGCTCACAAAGCATCATTATGTTGTTGTTGTTGTTGTTGTCGTCTTCTTCTTCTTCTTCTTCTTCTACTATAGCCCAAAACATGGGACTGCCATCAGCAGGCCCAGGAAGGACTGGACATTGTAGCCATGCATTTCCCAAAATCTCCAGGTTTGAACATGCTGTGTTAGCATAGGCAGGGCTTTCCCAAGGTAAAGACACCTCAACACTTTATAATTGGCATATAAGCTGCAAATATAGAGGAAAAACCAGGAAATCCAAAATCCTTCTACTAGACCAGAACCAGAGAGATCCAAAATATACCATTTTAAACATAAAAATCCATTTCTGATATAAAACAAGGAAAGAAGAAGCAGACTATGAAATTGTCTTCTATGTTCTTAAGCAGGAGGGTTGGAAATCAACGTAAGAGTAGATTTAATCCCCAGAGATGATCTCTTTAAGTCTGGATTGATAATGTCAATAGTTTCCTGGTCGACACACAAAGGACAGAACAATAAGAGTTATTTGGCAACCTAGACCAACCTTTATGGTCAGAAAAGATTCCTATTAAAGAATTCTAGGTAGAAATAACAAAATTCAAATTAAGGTGTTAATTGGATTTATCTGAAGTGATGATACCCATGATGCCAACATCATGCCTTTGTGCTACCTGCAGACATAATCCCATCAACACATTCCAGGAGTGCAGAGTTCAGGTCAGATCTACCAGAAGAAGGGAAAGTCCATATTTGGAAAAGTGTATGCAAGCATGACTGGGCAGGGAAGTGCAAATGTCTCCTTAGCCAAAGGCCTAGGTAGAGATTCATCAAGCAGCAGGTCTGTAATCACCTCAGAAATCAACTGTGCCATGCCTTACTCCAGGAAGATAAAAAGAAGAGATGCTCCCTCCCAGGCGGCTAGGAAATGTAGGCCGCGGCATGTGCATGCGTGATGGATGCTGGCCCTGTCGCTCCCAGAATCGGCCCGCCAGCAACCATGTAAGGCAGCGCATGGCCACGGTCAGGGCTGCCACTTCCGCTGGCAAGAGAAGGCACCATCGCCCCTTCTCTTGCAAGGGGGAGGCCAAGGAAGCTGGCTGCTGGACTTGCCATGGCGGAGGCTGGTGAGCGTGCCCACGAAGGCAGGCACTCGACCTAAGCTGCAGGTTAGGCCTAGTGGCTGCCTTCGATACTAACAGCAAAAGGCAGATGCAGTGGCAGCAGAGAAAGTGCCTTTCTCTGCTGCCACGCCTGCCGCCGTTACTGAAGGCGGCCACTCGGCCTAAGCTGCTGCTTGGGCTGAGCACCCACCTTTCTCTATCATCGCCGCGTCCTCGTGTTACGGAAGGTGGCCGCTCAAATGTTAATTGCAGTGCAAGAACGTTAATTGCAGTGCAAACCATGGAATTACACTTGAGGTCTTTAGAAATCATACTATATTATGACTTGAAAATATAGGAAATTCCTTCTTGATGTGATAGCATAAATCCAGGACTAATGCTTATGAGCACTTGGCAGGAAAATACATCCCCAAATCCAGTAGTCTGTGTCATGCATAAGGTCATCTAAATACTGGAACTTGCCGCTGTTGAACTGCTCTCAAGGACTTAGGATACTTGAATCACATGGCTTGTGTTGTTTAATCCAAGGATGCACAGAGTGGTTGTGTGTAAAGTATTTGGTAAAGATGTGACTGGGACCACCTTGACTGTAAGCATTGACTAGGACATGGCTCTGTTAACAGTCTTGGTACAGAATGAAGCAGACTGTCCCCAAGGTTTGCCATACAGACTGGATCCTGCAAAGGTAGCCAGGAAAGTGCCATCAATAAAAATATATTCTTATTTTCTGTGCTTTTTACTTTGCCCTCCTGGTGAGTACTGACATGTTACCAGCTGCTGACAAATGCTGGCCTTGTAAAATTAACCGATAGGCCAACTCAGTGACTCCTAAGACGTGCACATATGAGGCTGCAACCTCTGTGTAAATAATGAGCAACAATCTGTATCAATATTTTAAGCTTTACTCAGATATATAAATGCAACTGAAAGGATTAAATAGTATAGTATTCATTTATTACTCCTAGTCCTGAAGTGCTGCCACGTCTGCTGCCATTACCGAGCGGCCGCCTTTCTCTGCCACCACCGCATCCGTTCCTTCCTTCCTTCCTTCCTTCCTTCCTTCCTTCCTTCCTTCCTTCCTTCCTTCCTTCCTTCCTTCCTTCCTTCCTTCCTTCCCTTCCCTTCCCTTCCCTTCCCTTCCCTTCCCTTCCCTCCATACCTTTCTAGTATCCCTAATGACCTTTATTAAAAACAGGTCAAAATTGCTAGTGTTGTTGATACATTCACCAGTCTGTCTTGATGACATTAGACAACAACAGAAAGCTGACAATAAGGTATTTCTAACAGAATTTAAAACAGACCTATCATTGTAACCCAATTCTTACAGTGACAATTGAACTCAGGTCTGTTTAGTAATCATATCAGATATGTCCTTCCTATGTATTTTTTATGATCTCCAACAACTTTTAAAAAGTGACTGTAGAGCTCTCACCATTTCTTAGATGAGATCTCAAAGCTGAATTTCTTTTGATATATACCAGCTGGACCCTGAGGTCACAACAAAAGGGAATCTTTGTTCTGTGATTAAGTTATGTTCAAAATATTTTCATTTGTTCTAAATGGATTAAGAATTCAAGACTACATTCCGCAGCTTAAGTGGCGTGGGGAGATGTAAAGCCTCTTGGTGTTATTGTTTAACCAGCTTTCATATTATTTTTGAAGGATTTATGGACTATTCCTGATTCACAAGAGTTTCCCGTAAATGAACATTCCTCTGTTCCTACAGGGGGGTAAGGTGCCAACCTGAAAAAGAATCTGGAAAAATGAAAAAGGAGTGAAAATATTGTTCCCCCCTCTCCCCAGAACCGTGGCAGGAAATAAGGTTTTTGCTATGCTATGTGAGCCAAAGTTTTCACAGTAAAATTTGTGGTCTCCAGGCTCTGCACAAACCTGGAATCAGTCAAGAGAAAATGGAAAAGACATTATAGAACCATTGAGACAAACCTCAAGCCTATTGCCTGAGCATTCTTTTAAAAAAAGAAATATGTGACCTTGCGCTGTGTTTCCATGAACATTAAACAAAACAAAGGAAAATAAATAATGGCATTTTAAGCAAAGTATCTCAGAAGTGCCCTCCATTCCTTAGGCTACGGATATCTCAAAACCGTGACATCTGCGAGCAACACTCATTCAAATTTATTGTGCCACCATATCATTTTTTTAAGCAAGAAACTCCCCAGATGTGCTACTTCTTCCGTTCTGACGAGCTGTGGACTAGGGACGTGCAAGAATATTCAAAACATTTGAAATTCGATCAAATTCATTTGAACTTGGATATTCAAATTCAAATCAAATGTCCAGACATTCATTATTTATTCATACAAATAATTCCGAAATTTGTATGTGTATGGATACGTATGCATTACACTACATATCTATTTGCATCTTATTTGTATCCAAACACATTTGTACGGATACATAAGGGATGAAAATTGGATGCGTACAAATGTTTGCAGGTGAGTACGGACTCATACAAATGCCGTTGACATTTGTATCTTTGAATATGAATCAAATATTTGCACAAATAGATACGAATGTATTCAAATTGGATTCAAATTTGAATACATTCATTTTTTCTCTATTTGAATAAATTTGAATATTTGAATACGCAATTCAAATCAAATCTAAAAATTGCATTTGTGCACAGCCCTGCTGTGGACCACTGCCCAACAACTCAAATAATGAGATAACGGACATTATGCTTTGTGTTTTAATACAAGCAAAAATTTACCAAAATTATAATTTAAGCAGCTTCATTAACTCGCTCTTTGCAGTCATTTACATTGTGCTCTTTTAATCAAACTTGCATTTTATTTTTTATTTTTTTTAGAAAATGGTTTACACTACAGTGTTACAAAAGGGACGCATAAAATATCTTTAGAGAATATGCTGCAGTATTGAATAATGAACAGTGGATTATTTTTTATAAATTGGGTACAGAGATGCCATGTCTACAGCATATTTTCACAGAAACCCCATCCACCCTTAATTATTTTAAATTATGTTTTACTATTCGATATTTTTTAATTTCATTATAACCCGCCCTGGAATCATTCGGTGAAGGGCAGGATATACATTTTCTAAACAAGTAAATCAAATTCTGAGCAGAGCAACTTGGGAAACTGAGGATGCAATCAGATAGGGCTGTTTTCAAATGCATCTCTTAGAAAATACATTCCTTCTACAGCTGTGCCTCAAAACAAATATTCAAATAGTTAAAAAAAATAATCCTACTTCATATTTCTACATGTTGCTCTCTGGGTGTTAATGTCTTCTTTATGAGGAAGAGATGCCCATTCCCAGCCTTTAGTACATGATAAGGTGCATGCAGAGGTAAATTATGGAGCATTCACAACTCCAATTCTCTCAGGAGACACCCCTCTAAGTGTTTCAATTACAAATTCCTACATCAGTGCAGAGTTCTTCACTGACGATCAAGATTATGCTGGAAGAGCAGTGGAGGACATGAAGGCTGTGGTCACACTTAAGGCTTAATCCAGTTTCAGTCCTCTTTCAGAGTGAGAGAATACTTCAGCAAAGTGACAAGCTGTTTCCTTCAGTGTCAAATAACTCAACAAAATTCACTTTCAGGATAGATAATGTGGGGAAGAAAATCACTGGTCATTTTGCTGATGTGTTCCCTTGCTCTGAAGGTGGACTGAAGTTGGATTAAACCTTAGGTGTGACCACAGTCAAAGTCACAACACTAGATATATTGCCATATATAGGTTTTAGTTTACTGAATTTTATTTTTCTTCTTTAAAAAAGTAGAATAATAAACATATTATTTTAAGTTTATATGTTAAAGTGATTTTGACGGCTGTGTAACATAATAACGAAAAAAGGATCTAATGCTCCTGGATGCCCTCTTTGAAAGAGTAATCAGTTCCACCTCTGGTGTCCCCTCAACCACATGGGCAGTATCTGCAGCAAAGCTTCACCTATGTATTGTACCCGTACCACCCAGCAGATAAGCCTCACTCGTATTAACAAAATGTGGACTGTCCCAATCTGTGACAGGTTGCCAATCACAGACTAGGCCATTCCACAAGTCAGTCCAGAAATGGCCAGTCCGGACAACCTCTGCAACAATAATGTATACCGAAAAGGAGGAATAGAAAGGTTAGGTCATTCTCCCTCCCTTCCCCCACACAGAGTAACATAATAATCGAAGTAGGTTGTTTATAATTCAGGTTATATTCCAGCTGCTGCAAGGATTGTTGCCACAAGGCAGAAGAGGAACGAAGTTTGCATTGAAACATTCCACCATTAAGAAAAATGAATTTAGTAAACAACAGATGAAAAATACCATGAGATAAATGAACGCTGATGTTGTGATCATACCATGAGGAAGAAGGCCACCACCACAGCTGGCCACCATAATAGTGAGCAAGCCTTTGAAAACCCATCTAAATCTTCATGCTCAGAGCAGCTCTTGGCAGGGGATCGCACTCTCAACCTTTTCAAGAAAAATAAAAAAGCTTGGGGCAACAAGTGTTTTGTGCCTGGATTAAGACAGCATGAGGTCAGATAAATCCAGAAGTTACAGCTGTTTATTCTGCAAGGACTTTAACAGTGCTTTGGACGCAGTATCTGGAACTAAAACTTATTTGCTTGAGTTCAGAGAAGAACCCAAGAATGTCCGGGTGACTTTAGATGCAGGTAAAAACCCACCATGTTTCAAAAACTATACTGGGTTCGGCACACAAATTCACAACAATTTCAGTGTAGTCCCATGTTAGTAAACCTTCTATGTTGCTGTTACAAAAAACTCTCAGCAACAAACCAAGTGTTCCATGGAGTAAGCTTTTACAGACTCCAAGCATGCCCTCCCTCCTCAAAAGTGCACTAATTGTTGATTGGGTGTGGAGCATAAAATCATTCTTCACACATTCACCCATGTTAGCTAATCACTTACCTCAAGTGTCTAGTGCAGAGGTGTCAAACTCAATTTGGCCGAGGGCCGGATTAAAAAAAAAAAACTTCTGTCAGGGCCAGGGGGCGTGACCAGGGGCCGTGACCAGGGCACAGAGGAGGGGCTGGGGCGTGACCGGGGGCATGGCTGGGGCGTGGCTAGGATACAGGGGATGGGCGGGGGGGGGCGTGACCGGGGCGTGGCTAGCTGTTCATGGCGGCACCCGCGCACTCGGACAGTGGAGGGTCCCGCCACACGCTCGCTCGCCCTCGCCTCGCCTCACCTCGCCTCCTTCGCACCCAAGGAGGGCAGTGGTGGCGGCAGCGGCAGGCGGCGGCGGCGGGCAGCCGCCGCGGGCCGTATTCATACAGTCCGCGGGCCGCATCCGGCCCGCGGGCTGTATCTTTGACATCCCTGGTCTAGTGGCATGATCATTTGCTCGTGCTGGGGCTCTAGGGTTGTTTGAAGTGCCACAAAAGCGTGCTAGCACCTTGGACGACTGTAGAGGCGACTGCGTGTGCACAGAGCATCAACATCATCAAGGTGATGGCACTGATGCATGTGCAGTTGTGGAGAGTGCCGCAGCTACAATGGGGGCGCCCAGCAGAGTCCGGGCCCTGAATCAAATACGGTAAATATCTGATCACAGGGGGAGCGAATGGGTAAAGTTGACTAGCATTCAAGTGTGAGCACTAGTCGACATTGGATCATCACACTCCTTTCCCGTCCAACAGACAGGAAGAGTAGTGCAAAAATGTCCAGGGTTTCTTCATGGGATCTATCCTCATGCAAAATACCCGTATGTAGGAAGCACACAAAAAAAATAGCGAACAGAAGTTCTGATCCATAGGGGATCAGAACTGGGATGGAGAGAAGGGGGGAAATGCCATGCCACCCCCCACCCAGTATTTTGCTCAATGTCCTTGAAATAATTGGGAACAGAAAGAAAAAAGGTTACAAATGACAAAAAGGTATAAAACAGGTGACAGTAAGAAAATAAGAAAACCATTTTTTTCACTAGCCTGTTGCACTTATTAGTGAATTTGTATACTGATTAAGGAAAGCAATTTTAAAAAACAGCAACCCACCTGTAGGGGGTTGTGGGGGGGGAGGCTGTGTTAAACTCAGAATTATCTTCCATTTAGGTAAATATTAGGGGTGTTCACAAATATACGTAACATTTGATATTCGTATGAATTCATTTGTACAATGGCATTCATATTCATATAAATGCTTTGGAACATTCATGAACCTGGGGAGGTGGGAAAGCGGCTGCGCCAGTCACATCTGCAACAGATCCAGAGTGCATTCCACATAGTTTGAAAGCGGATTCAAAGTGGGATACATATCAGATATGTATCGGATACGTATGCGTGCATATTGGATATTCATATGAATACATTTGTATCTAATAGAATCCTACTACATTTGAAGGGGATCTATTTGAACAAATACAAATTTTCTTACATTTGATTTGATACAAATTGAATGCAAAAAAAAACCCATTTGTGCACATCTCTAGTAAATCTGGTATTATTGTACTGACAGAAGATGGTGGGCCTGAGCTGGTGCCCTTGTTAAACATATTCACAACAATTGTGATAACAACAACAACAACAACAACAACAACAAAAGCTCTTTCATCCCCAGCATAAGAATGGTGTGTTAAGCAGTTGCTATTGCTGAACTCTAATAAACGGGGCAGCCACAGCCAAAGGCATTGTAATAGCCTCCCTTTGGGGCTTGAGCTTAATTTTCTGTGCAAATCAGACACACTGCGAACCAGATTTTAAAATAACAGTGATAATGAAGCGTGAAAGTGCATTCGTGGAGACATGTTTAATAGAAGCCATGACAGCTTGCCTGCACTTGGCCTGCTCAAAATGCCGTAACAGTGTGCGACATAATCAGTGTCTAATTGTGAAATGCCTCTTTCCAATTACTTTCGTCTTGGGGAACGAAGGCAGTAAATAGCCCAAAGGCACTGCTGCTTACTTTTTAAAGGCATTTTGCTCGCAGTTATGTCATCTGAGCAAGCCCACATGGAGTGGCATTCAGTCCTTTTAGCAGGGGACCATCAAGGCCAGCAACTTCCTTCTCCTACAAATGCCTTTAGTGGAGAGTAGGAATCACTAATGAAAGGCCCACCTAAGGTACTCTCTAGGGCTCCATCCCAATGGAGGTGGCAGGGGCAGGATCAGTGGAGGGCGTCTTGGAGCCACGTCCTGCACGTCCTAGATCACTACTATAAGATGAACTCCTGCTCACAGCAGTGATGCTCCTGCCAAATCTGCCTTTGGATTCCACCTTCCCCCATCAAGCCACCTGGGTGACATTTGGCTAGTCACAGCTCTTTTCTGAGGTCTCCCAGTCCCACCTACCTCACAGGATGTTCTGTTGTGGGGAGAAGAATAGAAAAGCTTTGTCAGCCACTTTCAGTCCCCTTAAATGGGTGAGAAAGGCAGGCTAGAAAAGCCAACTCTTCTTCTTTGGAGAAGCAGAAATGAAATGTTTGGTCTTCCGCAGAGCAATTCCAGGCAGAATCCCTGCCAGTCAAATGACCTCCTCTTCTTCTGTGCATCTACATAAGAGGAGGAGGACGATCCCCATGACTGAAGCAGCCTATAGAAGTAAGGATGTGCACAATCCCCCCCCCCCATCACTCTACATCAAAGTGAATCCCAGTCATGTGAATGGAACCACTTTGAATGTGCCAGGCTTTGAATTCTCTTTGAATCCCTGTCACCACCGGCCATGCCTCCAAATCCAATCCAAATCCAATTAAAACAAAACTGAATCCAATCCAAAACCACTCTGGAATAGGAACATGCATGATTATTCATCACTTTTGTAACCCGCCCTGAGACCTTTGGGTATAGGGCGGGGTAGAAATATAAATAAAT
>MTQE01001058.1:2646671-2671743 GCA_014337955.1 Aspidoscelis marmoratus
GGGGTAGAAATATAAATAAATAAATAAATAAATAAATAAATAAATAAATAGCTTTAGTAAATATTGATCTCTGTGGCTTCATGTTGTGACAATAACTGCTTTTATTCCATACCTGTCAGAATAACTGACAATGTTTTCTCTTTCAGTCATGCAAGGGTAGGTCAGGCAGATTTGTAGTGCATTTGGGCTGCAGTGACAGTCATGGCTCATGATTCAAGTGGCTTCAGAAGACGGTTGCTTTCATTTGCAATAAAACTACAAAACAGAACACTAGTGTGGTTTATGCCGCAGGTGAATTCTGTGTCATGTTGATGTAGTTGTTCAGCAAGTTAGGAAACAAAGGTGTGATTGTTCAGAGTCCGATAGGAAGATTAGCCACACTGATCTCTGACAGTGAGTTGCAGAGTTAATCATTGATGAATGATTAAGCAGGACTTCCTGGTGACCTTGATTTCCCAATGACCAACTTGAAAACCTTGTGAAACAAGTTCCTGATGTTTGACATTTGATGTCCCCATTGTCCAACCACCTGAAGTAAGACAAAAAGCTGATTGAGATCAGAATTTTCTTAGTCACAGGAAGACAGAGATGAGTGTGAAAGCTGCAGTATATATATTTGCCAACAGGAGCATATTATTATCCTCTAAGTTTAGAGTCAGGAAACTGTAAAGCAAAACTAAACCACTGTATGATGTTATGATAACTTGGGCTGTGTCTTCACTTACTTCCATGGATGCACACAGGAACGTTTTTGGATTTTACATTCAATTTTTGGTGGCATGACCTGCTTGCCAAAATGCGCAACAGCCATCTGAAGTGCCCAAGGATGAACATGTGAAATCATGCTCTTCCGAGGACTGTCCCCCGACTGCTTCATCTGGGGCCTGTTCGCACTTGGGCCATATTCTGGAGTATATCTCAGGATAAGAGTTTGTGGTCTGCATGCTAATGCCAACTCTGGCAGGCCTCACTTGTGGCCTACTGTAGCCTGCACTAGCTTGTTGACAGCAGGCCCCTATTCCAGGATATATCCCAGAATAAAGCCAAGTGCAAACAGGCCCCTGGTGTCTGATGGGAAAACATCCTGTGCCATGTAGGATGCTTCTAAGGCCATTTGCTGGGATTTGAGAGCAGGTGAAGGTTTTGCCTTTTTCTTCTGCTTGATATGCCCAGAAGCAATTGCCGGACCACTGTGTGAGACAGGATGCTGGTCTAGATGGGCTATGGCCCGATTCAGCAGGCCTCTTCTCATGTTCTTATGACAAGGCCTTGTGCTCATTACAGGCAGCTAGCATCCAAGGTGACTGGTGGGGCCAAGGTAAAGCTGATGATAGCATTCAAAGCCAGATGCAAGTAGAGTTATGGCTCATCATAACTGCTCAGCATCTTTTGCAACATATTTTCTGCAGCCACATTTTTCTTACAGAACTGCTAGAAGAAATTAAGCAAATTCAAATCTATCCGTTTGAATTTTCAATCCAAATTTGCACTTACGAATGTCGACAACATTTGTATGTGCCCAAACACATCATTACACATCCCCTACGCATCCGTATGTATCCCATTTTCATCCCATACGGATCCGTACAAATGCGTATGTATGCGGCAAAGATGCATACATGCGAGGACACATCATGTACGTATCCTTACACGTATGACTGTCTGTATAATTCAAACAAACAGATCCAAAAATTCACAATTTATTCAAATGTTTAAATTCGAATTTATAGACATTCGATTCAAATTTGAATGTCAAAATTCGAACGATTCAGGCACATCCCTTGTGAGGACTGAGGTCAGACTGAAGAAGGATAAAAGTGAAGGTGTGACCACAGTTATGGTTATAAATCTCTCCTGTAGGTGTGCTTGTGAGAGGCCAACACACAATGGGTAGGAGAAGAGGAGAAACAAACAGGCCCAAATGTGTTAGAATCCGGTTCCTGTAGAGACTAGAGACAGCTTAGAAGCCATGGCACAAACCTTTCTAATTGTCAAATGTTCTTTTTGCCTCCCAGTGACAGGAATTATGAAAGAACTTTTCTTTCCTTTTCAGATTTAAAGAGACAGTGTCTTAGGCTACGATTTATAAAAACAGTGGAAAATTAAACCTACCGTCAAGGAAACGAGGGGCCTGGTGAAGCGCTGAGAACACTGAAGACAGTATATTTCACCTTGGCACTCTTCTTCTGAAAGCAAGAAAGAATCTGGGATTGGAACAAAACAAACAAATTTAGTTTGAAGATAAACACGGACACCTGATATTTTTGTCCCCTGCGCAAGGCTGGCGGATAGCAAAAGAAGACTTTCTTTCGGCAACCCTAGAAACTCACGGGTATCAAAGCATTGTGCCCAAACACCTTGAGACAATGCTAACGACGGGGAACACCACTGTTCACAGAGGCAAGGAGCAGAAACGCCAGGCTCCAGCTGAGTTTCTCTCAATCAGAAACTCCACAGGAGCAGAGCACAAATGTCTCTCAAGCAGACACAAAAGGCCTGGGAGCGGAGCAGAGGTCAGAAGAAAAAAGGTTCATTTCACAACTGCTCTTACACTGATGCGACAAGGAACTTTGTGCAGCCCTCTTTCAGAAGGAAGGGTAAAGGGAGAGCACATAAAACAGGCACACAGCTCTGGAAAACAAAGAAGCCGGGGCACAAAAATCTTGCTTTTGCTTTAGAATTGCCCTCCGTGGGGGATTTCAAAATTGTTTGAAGAAGACTAAAGCACCAGTGTAATTGAAAGTACCTCTGAGATCTCCTCCCCGCTCCCTTATCTCATGAAGTTTGTTGGTACTTTATTTCTATCATCTGCTTTAGGTTGTTATTACATTTTTAAAAACACACACATTTCTTCCGGGTTTGAATGTGTCAGGGTGAGCCAGAGTAGTACGATAGAAGGGACAGTGCTTCCAATCAAGGCCTAGACAACCTTACCTCCTTCCCAGATGCCTCACTCCATTCCTTTCCTTTGTGTTTGGGGGTTCTTCTGCAGTTGGCCCACTGGTAGCCTAGCACTGCACTCTGGGACAGAGCATCTGCATTGAAGGAGCCATTTCTGAATCAGAAATGGCTTCTTCTATGTAGGAGCGCACTTCAAGGCAACTGCATGTGGAGCACAATTAAGTGCTCCACATGTACACTTACCTTAACATTTCCCGGCCTTTTCCAGGTCCAGCGAGTCCAGCTGGGCTGATCAGTTGACATGCCATGCAAGTGTCAGGTGAACTGGCATGCATGTGCGATGCATGATCGTTGTCCGGGTGACAGGGTCAGGGCACACATGCTGACATTGTTGTCAGGACATGAAGATGGCAGTGCCCAGACACCATTCACACTGGAGGTAGGTGTCCAGACACATGGGGGGAGGGATGGTGTGTACTAGCATTCTAGTACATGTGTGGGCAAGTTTGGCTTTCCCCTCCCCTGGATGAGAAAGTAAGTGTGAATTTGCCCCACAAGTAAAATAAGGCCCTTTCTACACTAGGGATGTGCACAAATGTTTTTTTGTTCTGTTTTTTTGCATTCGAATCCGAGTCAAATCGAATGTCAAAACATTCAATTTGATTTGAATATTTAGAATCCAAATGCAACAAAAGCCAATTCGAATCCAATACATTTGAATCTATTTGTTCGAATGTTAGATTTGAATCTGAAGATACAAATGTCGACAACATTCATATGTTGTTATACGTTATCTGTACGCATTTCATACATATCCCATTTTATCCCATTTTCATCCTGCATTATAAGCGCAAATGCGTACAGGTACGTATGATATTTGTACAGATATGTATGTAATAAATAGGTATCTGTACATTTGAATATATTGAATCATTCAAAGGAATGTTTTGGAACATCTGAAATTCATTTGAATGTTTAAATTCGAATGTGAAGACATTCTGTTTGAATGCAAATGTCCACATTTGATCAAATTCAATTGAGTTTCAAATGTTTAGAACATTCGTGCACATTTCTGTTCTACACTGGGGCTTAACCTGAATTTCATCCTCACACTGGTGTGGACTACAGCAAGCCCATGACCTTATTACAGAATATATACTACCCAGGGCCTGCCAAGGCTGCCTCCAGATGGCCACTGGATACGGTGCAACAAAGCAATATTTACTCAGTTTACCATGTAATCCTAATTTAAGGGAACAAAGGCGTCATCCATATAGATGCTGGAAACACACAGAATCTAGAATGGAAGGCTCTGGGCAATCAAAGGAGCAAAAAAAAGTGGCAGAGACATGCTGTGGGCGTCATGACGGTTCCATGTTTAGTGCTGTGAGTGGAACTTCCACCTGCAGCAGCAAGGATCCTGCTAGGACTCAGTCCGACCAACCAGACATGGAACCTTAAGTTAGCCAATTACATCTACAGCAAAGAGCCCCAGAAGAATCCTCAGTCCTCAAGTTACCTCTTCCCCACTCTGTGCATCCACACAGGGAGGATGCACACTGCCCTGTCCAAAGTGGTTTCAGAGTACTTTAAATTAGGTTACAGGGATGTTGCTTCAGATAGGGGTTGAAGCAGCTCAGGAGCCAATAATAACTAGATGCCCTGGCCCACAGGCACTCAAGTGTTCGGACATCCAGGACTTTGAGTAGCTAAGATAATGCCTTAGGCGCCTATGTGGATCTTACAAGGATCAATCATTGCTAAAATCACAGCAGATTGTTTAACTGTGCAATTAAAGCTGCTTCAGAGTTGTGCAATGCTTTCTACAGTCTTTAACCTGCTAATACCTTTAATGGAAGCTTCAGGATTGAAAGATACATAGGTCCACTGTGCTAGAGACTGAAGTTTATTTTGTGGATTTCAATCCATTCTCTGTTGTGAATCCAAATGCAATGCCTCACCTGTGCAAACAATTAATGTAAAGGGACCGGCACCTTTCAAAGAGTGTGTTGTACTTAATCACAAGGCTGCAACCACATGTACTCCCAATTTGGTGCCAGCTTGCAAAAAACCCATGCTCTTCTTGAAGTGTTCTCAAACATCTCATCCACAAGTTAACAGTAAGAGCTACTTGCTTCCAACTGGGGTGACGGGCAGACCCCTTGTTGGTCAATCCGGATTTGCAAATGGGTGCTCCGGTGTTTCCACAGCAGGGAGGCTAGCACCCATTGCTATTGGGTGCTAGACCACCCATGGAAACACATTGGGTACTTCCCTTAATCCGGATCTTCTAGATCCAGATTAAGGGAAGTACCCATTCCTTAGATCCGGATCTTCTTAAATCAGGATTAAAGGAGCGCAGTGGAAAACACCCTTAGTTTGCCTAGTTGCAAAGATCTGCATTGATACAGATCCCTTATTAAGTCTTTAAATCTTACAGCAGGCTAGAAATCCTTGTTATCTGACTACACAACCATTGTCTTGTGAAAGGTATGTACACTAATATTCTGCAGTTAAAAAAAATGCACAAAAACAGTGGCTTCTTGGAGTAAAGTGAAAGGAGAAAAATTCAAATGGATCTTATAAATAGCAATGTCTTATGTTGATGAAATATGAAGAGACTGGGGACAGTTATAGGTGGAGTTTTTGATGAGATTCCAGTTTTAAGATTATTTGCAAAAAGTCAAGTCTGCTAAAATCTGTGGAACTATTTTCCCAAGCAAATACAATTAAAAGTTGGATTAGAGTAACACACACACACACATTGCTGTCTGAAGAAGCTTATAATATGTGAGGAGCAGATACACGCATAGGAGTATCATTTGTGATCTTTAGCCAGAACCGTTAAATAAAATAAGGTAATGATTAGATGCTACCACAGTCCCCCATTACATGGCTAAGACTCAATTGGAGCAACAACCACAGGCTCCAAAATCACTTAGACTGGGATGACTTAAGAACCACACAAAGTGTACTGCAGATATGCGGTTCTTCAGGCTGGCATTCATAGGTTCCTGAGAACATAAAGACAAATGAGAATTTGGAGCTCAAACATATTTTGAACATCTAAGTTAGTGAGAGAAAGAAGAAGTACCAAGGGATCGATATCATCTGTGCTAGTTGTTCAGAAATTGTGAAAAAGTATACATTTCTAATTATTTCTGTCAGTTTCTCATCAGAAAATTATGAGATCACAATCAGAGCAAATGAAACTAAACTTACCACCATCGCCAATGGAGCACTGAATGATGGTACTAAATTGCCGAATTTGCACTTCTGCCACCAATCTTTAGATGTAGCGTGTGCTGTAGGAAGAGTACAGGAAGTGCAAACAACTCACACTTCCTGTTTTCATGTTTTTCTCAACACGAAAAATTCAGGATCAGTTTGATGAAATATGAAGAGTTGTAGTTAGGAGAAATTCCACACATCCCAGTTTTTACTTCATGGGAAGTCCTAGGAATGTGCACCGATATTCGCAACATTTGAAATTTGCACAAGTTTGGTCAAATTTGGATATTCGAATTCAAGTTGAATGTTGGCACATTCAATGATGGACATTCGGATTTGAATAGAATGTTTTGATACATTTGTATGAAGCTTCATATGGGATTCGTATGGGATTGAACATTATGAATCATACCATATTCAAACAAATACAAATTGAATACAGAAAAAAAATTCGTGCACATCCCTACTAATGATTCAGGAAAGTTTACAAATCGAAGTTCAGGAAAGGGAAGTAAGCAGGCATCCAAAATACCTTAAAGTGTCTCAGTCCAAGTAGGCATATGTACTTTGTTAAGTAGCTTTTACCAAGGGTGTTTTTCCACTGTCACTAGAAGTACCCATTAAGTACCCATTAATGGGTACAAAAATGCCATTACATACCTATTAATGGGTACTTAATGGGTACTTTTAGTGACAGTGGAAAAACACTCCAAATTACCAGCCAAGAAGGGTAAGGATCCATAGAGTTGTAGTTAGGAGAAATGCCATCAAGCAGCTCGTCCATGGCCTTGGGCCATTGATATGCAGATGACACCAGGTTTATCTCTCTGTTCCATCAGAACACAAATTGCTTGGCAGGTGATTGTAGTCAATAATGGGTTGAATGGGGGTTGGGTATATGAAAAAAGGAGAAATCCTGTTCTTGGGCCTTTCTGCACTTGACCTTATTGTAGAATATATCTCAGAATAGGGGCCTGCTATCCTCATGCTAGTGCAGTTTATGGCAGGCCTTCAGATGAGGCCTACCATAGTCTGCATTAGCATATGGACAAGAAACCACTATATCCCAAGATATATTCCAGAATAAGGCCAAGTGCACACAGGGCCATGGATGGGGTTTTACTGCTCTGGAAAGGACAAGTGGAAAAACTGGGGTTTCTCACAGTTCTGCCCTGATACTTGAATATCAGGAGGTAATTACCAGGAGCGCCTACTTCCAGATTCACCTAGTTCACAAGCAATGTGGTAAACAAGGTGGCACAGACGCGAGCAGAAGATTATTCAGTCATATGCTATTGCAGATATGCCAAACTGGTTTCTGTTCAAACTGGTTCAACTCAGAGGGACTCTGAAGTCTTGACTTTGGGGCATCCCCCCCATGGGTGCCTCCCCCCCCCACGAGCCTCCTCTTGACCCATTGCTGAATTGTAGTGGAAACAGGCTCCATACAATCCAGATTTTCAGACTGAAGACCCATTGTACACTCCTTTAATGGGATCTACACAAAATCCAGATTATAGGTCCTGAAGGACCCACTATGATCTGGATTTCCCTAGCTGTGGTGGGAAAAAATGTGTCCCTAATGGGCTCTCAGCCAAATGGGTCCTTAATGGGTGCTAAAATGGGTACTTAGTGACAGTGGTAGAACACCCTAAGTACTGTCATATGTGACAGAATGAACTGATAACAAATCAGGATACTCAGAACATAGACCACTGTTGGCGGAACAACAAAAGCCAAAGTAGATATTTTAAAATGCATGTAGTAGGAACACCAGTGGCAGCTGTTGAGACAGAGATATAAGTAAAAGGAAGTGATGCTCAGACCCAGTGGTAGATCACCTAGTAAATTCTACATAAGCCCACAAGGACCTCAATGAAAAAGATCAATGATGGAACTGTTCTCTGGAATACTGGGTGCAGACTGGATTAAGGATATGCACGATACATATCCTATACGAACACATACGTATTGATACATATCCAATATGTATCCCCAGTTTAATGAATGCACAAACTATTCGTATGAATGTACCAAAACATTTGTATTCGTGTCCGAATGTCATAACATTCGATTCATGTCCGGAGTTGTACGAATTTGTACGAATAACTAATGTTACGAATATTTGTGCACATCCCTAGTTTGGATCCCTGCATCTCAAAAAGGACACAGCAGGCTTGGAGAAGGTTCAGAGGAGGGAAACTAAGAGGATCAAGGGGTTGGAGGAGCTTCCTATGAGGAAAGGTTGCAACTTCCAGGGCTTTTTAGTCTAGACAAGAGATGAGTGAAAGAAGACATGAAGGAGGTATATATGATTATGCATGGTGTGGACAAAATGGATAAAGATATTTTTGTCCCTTTCCCAAAATATTAGAACCAGGGGCCGCTCAGTGAAGCTGAATCCTAGGACAAATCAGGACAGACAAAAGGAAATACTTTCTTACCCAATGTATAGTTAAACTTTGGAACTAGCTGAGGGATTTACTACCAGCTTGGGTGGATTCAAAAAAGACTTGAGACAATTATTGGAAATTAGAGCTATTAATCCTGACGGTAGTAAGAGCAGGTATGTCTTTGTTAGCAGATTGCAAGCAGAGCAAGCTATGTACTCATGTCCTGCTGGTGGGCTTCCCTGTGCGCTGCCTTCTGCAAGAGCAGACCGCTGGACTAGATAGGCCATGGGTCCAAACCAGAGAGGCATCTCTTAGGTTCTTATGAACATAATGGACTGTCCGTTAGCCAACCTTGACTGAAAAATATGTTGAGAAGAAAGTGTGTGGGGGGTGGGGGTGGAAGACTCAGGTCCTGAGGTTTTGGATTTGGTGGAGGTGCTACCCATTTCCCTTTATTGTCCAGTCACAACTAATTTAGAAAAGATGACATGTAGCAGCAGTGAGTGTCTAGGGTTAATTTATTGTATGTCACATAGGTTTTGAAATCAAATTGAGAAAGGAAATAAGGAACATTTATCTAATAGTTTTCTTCCTTTTAAGAAAGGACAAAAAGAGGTTCCTAGTAGCTGTCAACCAGTTAACCTAATATCAGTCCATAAAGGGTTGTTCAAGAAGATAAATAAAAGAGGTCATTCATAAGCATCCAGGAGACAATGCTGTGATTTCAAGAGTTACCATGGCTTTGTCAAAAACAGGTCATGTCAAACAAATTTTTATCTCCTTTTTTTGAAAAGGCAACTGCTGTAGTGGACAGGAGAATACTGTGGATGTAATATATTTTCATTTCAGCAAAGCTTTTTTCCAGGGTTCCATGTGATATTTTCATCGACATAACTCTTAAAGTGTGTATTGGACGGCTCTACAGTTAGGTTAATGGACAGCTGGTTGGCAAACTGCACTCTGTAATAGAGTACGCTGGAAAGTTGTATCCATTGGAACCATAGGATTGTCTCGGGGTCAGTATGATTCAACATTTTCATTAATGGGTTACATAATGAGGAGGATTCATCCTAATTCAGGAAGGATGGAAGACTGGGGCCTTTTTGAACTTGGCTTCCTGGCCATGGAAAGCTTTGGTGAAATGGCCTCAAATGCGTTAAGCATCTGCTGCCATCTTGGGATTTCTGGTGCCAGAGTCAGAGTGTGCACAGCGCCATCACCAGGGCACCTGCGTGCCATACTGCACTAGCACACTTACATGTCACGTCTTCCCCCGACCCCAGCACTGGAAGAGGTGCAAATGGGCCTACCTGAGACTTAAAAGCTCCAGTGATTGGTAAAGGTAAGTGCATACATGGTGCAGGTTCAAGTGCACTACATGTAGTTGACACGGGTTTGCTCCTTCACCGAAGGAGCCATTTCTGGCTAGAAAATGTCTCCTTCATGTGCAGATGCTCTGTTTCAGAGCTCATCCTGTGTCAACTACCGGGCCAAGTGCAAATTGGCCCTGGGTGAAAAGTGCAAGATATTTTTCAGTTGGGAGAAAACTAAGTTGTTACATTTAGGAAGGAAAAATATAAAGTCCACATGATATGTACTTTTACAACTTGTGTAGCAAGAGTGCAGGGATCTGGACCAGAAGAGGCAAGAGACTATTAAAACCATGGGACTTGCACCTAGACCAGAATCCATCCCAGCTATTAGAGGATGTGGTAGGGCAGTTATACACCCTCCCCTCTTTGATCCACTGACTTTATGCAGGACCTTTTCACATTGTCTACTGTTTTACAATCTGTTGGTTTTTAAAGGTTGTTACCTGCCCCGAGACCTTCAGGTATAGGGCGGGATAGAAATATAAATAATAAAGAAATAAATACATTCAGGTCAATAGAAGGATGTGATAGGGAAGTTCATAGAATTATAAAATTATAGTGTTGGAAGGGACCTCTAGGGTCATTGAGTCCAACCCCTTGCTCAATGCAGGATTACCCAAACCATCCCAAAATCATCCCAGGCAGATCTCTGCTTGAAGAACTCCAGCAAAGGAGAGCTCACTACCTCCTGTAGCAACCTATTCCATTTACTGGCCAGGAACTTTTCTCCAGAGACACAGACACTGAAACCAGAAATCATGAATACATGTTTCAGGTGCCTAAGTTCCACCTGAATAAGCAAAACAGTCTGCCAATAGTGATTGTGGATTCTTCACCTCTGGAGGTATTCAAGAGAAAGCTGAACAACCTCTTCTCAATAAATAGTTTAGTTTGCCAGATGTGTACCAGTTTATGTGCAAGCAATCTCAAAAGTGTGTGAGTATACTAAATAGAATAGGGGATTTGTTTTTTGTTTTGTTTTTTCATCCTGAAACACATCATATTTGGAGACAATATTTGGGGACTACCTAAAAAAAGGTAGCATGAGGGGGTGATTCTATTTCCTGTTCACCTCAATGCTGGTCCAAATTTGGGGAAAGACAAGGAAGTGTGGTTAACGAGTGAGCCACATCTGTGTGCTTTGTGCCTATGTATTTTACACCACCCACAGCAACAGCAGGAAAGGGTACGTTTTTAATTTGAGGTGGAAATGGAAACTAGGCATGAAGGCCCAAAGCATCTTCCCCTCGTCCTCCTAGTATAAAATTCATGTTACTGTTTTGATCATTCTATTGATGCTGAAAGGCATATAAGAAAAAAAAAACCAATAATTTAATTTGTTCATGAAAACAGTGCCCATTACCACACGGAAAAAAGGAGACTGTTTGTCAATATTTGCTCCCTATTTTCACTTACCCTTAGTATTCAACGCTAGGGAGGGCAGCTCTGGCCTGTGATACACAACCCATCCCAGGCTGGGTTAGCTTATCAGCAGCACAGGGCAGAGCAATCCACATTGGCACAGCCCACTCCATGCCAATCCCTGCCACTGGATCCAAAGGCTGTTCCAGCTTCCTGAGCAAATGCTAGAGCTTCTGAAGGGTAGGGATGAAACAATAATGGCCAATGTAGGGTTTGCTGGAAGGCATGTGCCAGATATGGATGCCTCCTACCCAGTGTCCAAAAGCACAGGCTTCCTTTGAGTGAAGAGGCTTTTCTACACTTTGCTTCCCATCCGTGGTACCAGAAAAGTGATCCCCACTAGCATTCACACTTGTAAATGCTAGTACATGCCAAACCAACTTCCCACGTGCCCGGACCATCACCTACCTACATCTGGTTGCATGTCCGGGCACCACCATCTTCTTCACCCCAGCCAGGACAACTGCATGTGTGCCGGTGCCATCACTGGGACAACGGTAATGCGCCACACATGTGCAGTCACGTTTGGGGTCACTTGATGTGCCAGCATGCTTGCATAGTACATAAGCTGACCCCCAGCACCCGGAAGAGGTGCAGATGGCCCCACAGCTGGCCAGCAAAGATAAGCTTTGGGCAGCTTTGGGATGTGCGTGGTTCATGATTTTGTGCACCACCACTAGTAAATGCTGAGGTAGCTTCTGGGAAGGCAGGAGACATTGCTGAGTTGAAAACACTTTCCGCAAGTGCAGGTTCTCCTTACCAGAAGCTACCCCAGCATGTACTGAGAGACCAGGTGCAAATTGGCCTTTGGGTAAAGCACTCTGAAGCCACCCTGTGGTGCCTGGCATGGAGAAGATATGTTTCTGTAACATCACCCCATATTGATCTAAATACAGAATTCTGAGTGGTGTACAATTTACCCAGCCCCAATTCTAGTACTTTTGCCAGTCACCAGCCAGCATCCCTAGGCAGGGAATTTGGATTCTAGGCATGGTGTTCCAGCTCAGAAGGTTTCTGGGCAGCAAGAAGAACTGCTTTGGAGTTTTGGCTGTTTGGCTGAAGCTCTCCTGCCTGCATGACAGCAGTTGTTTGCTGCTGCTCCCAATCATCTGAATACTGTTTTGAGGGTTTCTGTGTGTTTTTTTGTTCATAGTATATGTTTACTGGCTAACTCAGGCCAGGCATTCATTTAGAGACAGAGTTATTGTTGGAAGCTTAGTATGCTTGTTGGGTGTTAATCACAACTGAATTGTTAAGAATTCACAACATAAAGAAGATGGAGAGTTAGCTTTTCTATCCCACTTTTTTCACCCATTTAAGGGGGCTCAAAGCAGCTGACAAAGCTTTCTATTCTTCTCCCTACAACACACACCATGTGAGGTAGGTGAGGCTGTGAGAGCTCAGAAGAGAGCTGTGACTCACCCAAGGTCACCCAGCTGGCTTCGTGGAGGATTGTGGAAACAAGTGCAGTACTGTACAGTATTCCCAGATAAGAATCCAGCTCCCTAACCACTAGACCAAACTGGCTCACATCACCATTTCTTAGCCCACATTTGCTCCTCATGAAGCCTGACTCTCTGACTTAGTAGCAAAAATGCATACTTAGTGGCTGTGTCTGTGTCCACACTGGTAACTGTCCCATCTTTGCTCTGTTGAGAGGAGAACTCCCCCTCTTTATGTCTCCCATCTGGGTCCTCCCTCTCACACTGGATATTTGGAGTCTCCCTATCACCCCCTCACTTTCCACTGCTTTTCCATCCCCTCCATCAATCCATTGCTGGGTGCGATGGCAACCCTCAGGGAGCAGAACAAGGCAAGCCATTATCTCCCTCGCTTTGCCCGTGTGTCATTTCCACAGTTTCAAGTTCGCTCTGCCTTTGTGTCTGTGGGAGGATCATGATGCAGTAGCAGTTAAGTTACTGGGAGGGAAAGGCATTGTTTTAAAAAAGCAAGAAAAGAGACACAAACCCACATATAAACCGTGCTTTGGGGGAAAACTGCATGTTCCCACGAACTGCAATTCACAAATACACTCATATGTACCTTTGAAACTTTGTTACTCAAGCCATGATCCCTCCACCCTTTTCACACAGATGGCTGTGTGACTGGACTTCCCACCCCCTTCTTAGCTCAATTCAGCCATTCGTCTTCCTCAAGGCGAGGGAGAGGGCTTTGAGAAGAATTTACTTCCCTTCGCTTTTTGGTGTACTCCTGAGAAACCTGTTTAAGGAGGAAGAGAGAGGAGGGTACGATCTCTTATCCACATCTACTTCTGCATACCTTTGAAGCTTCTTTTGACCAAGCTCCTCTCTCTTTCTCCCCCTCACAAAGGATTTTTGCACAAGTACCCACAGGGTTGTGACGTGTCTTCTTTCCCCTTTCTTAGCTCAGCATAGCTCAGCTCTTCCTACTCTGGGGGCTGGGGGGGGGGGAGAGACAGAAAAGCATTCCCTTCCTCTACTTTTGGACATACTTCCAAGTAAGGTGTTGAAGCAAAAAGCATGTCTGTGACAGGGCTTCCTGAAAGAAGCTTTTTTAAAAAGGAAAGATATGTCCCACACTGAACTTTATCTAAAGGTGCAGTGGCTCAACCCAGGTGCTACTCCTTCTTCCTCAAACCTCCCTCAACCTCTAAGGGCTTGTCCTCATGATCAAAATACTTCAAGGAGAACCTGAGTTCACCAAAATGGGTCCCCCAGGGGTTCCAAGACCTGGAACTTTCTGTCTGAAGCTTGAACAAGGTTCAGGGTTGACACAGAGCCTGGGTTGGAACAGACTATCACAATCCAGAGAGCCTTGTCTCAGTTTAAAGTCATCTGTCCCCACTTTGAGAGTGATTACTGGATACAGATACAGATCTTCCAAAAGGTAAGTACAGAAAGGCTCAAAGATGCATCCCACAATGTACTGGAATTGCTGTACAGTCCACATATGAAACAAATACTCTGTAAGATTCTCTCTGATTATCGGTCATTCTCAACATTGGACATTCAAGGCTGGAATCTACAGAATGAGGCTTTTGGATGCTCTTGTGACCAATGTACTTTTTGGTCAATGACCTATTTGTACATTTGTTCATAACATTTCTACACCACTTCCTATAACAATCTCAAAGTGGTTTATTTAAACAAACCCTTTAAAAACAAGGATAAAAACACTCAAAATGATAGGGGCAATTAAAAGCACATTAAAAACTGAGTGGGTTAGGGAAGAAAACATCCATAATGATGGGCTATTACATTTCAAATCAAACCACTCTGTTTTTGCAGTAAAGAATAATTTTTTCCACCTTCCTCGAGTAGGCCTCAATTCTCTCCTTGCTTTTGAATCCCAGAGTTCTGGTCTATGTACCCTGTTTGGCCAACAGAGCAAGCAAGATCGCTTGCCAGGCAGGCTCATTTGTTTATGTTTTGCTTTGTTTTGTCTTAAAGGGAAAGCTCATTACCATCAACCTCATGGGACTGATTTACCCTGGGGAGAAGCTGTTGACTCAAAGGTACGGATCTTTTCCAAGTCCTGTGGGCCCTTTCTAGTGAACGTAGGGAAAGAAGATACATCTTTACTCCCTAGTCTGTTTTGAAATTGCATGAATGACTTGGTGCAGTCTGATGGTTTGGACTCACTCACTGTCATTTCCGGCTTTCCGTCTTAGCTCTTCCATAAGAATGTACAAACAACATCTCAGAGAAGCAGCTACTTGACCAGAGTGCTAGCAACTGGGAATGGATGAAAAATGCCCATCACTTTCGCAATTTGTAGGAACTGTGAAGGTTCAAAAGTTCACATTTGAATAGAATATTGGCTGTATTTGAAGACTGACCTTCACACACAAAGCGAAAGCTTTTGTGCCTTCGCTTGAAGATTCAGAGCTGATTCGGAGCAGATTTGGAATGGATTCAGAATGGATTCAGAGGTGTGACTGGCGGTGGCAGGGATTCAAAGTGAATTAGAAGCCTAGCACATTTGAAGTGTCTGTATTTGCACAAAGGCAAAGTTCTGTCCCATTCACTTTGATGAAAAGTGAAGGGGGGGGAATCATACACATCTCTACCGGGCATCCATTTATGGATGGTGGACAATGATGGCAACAGCAAAAGAGTACTACTAACAGCAATCATAATTGAAAATGATAAAAAGTTTAAAAAGAAATCCTAATCCAAAAGAACATGGGGGCTGGGATGGAAAGAACAGCATTCACCCTCCCCCTGCCAAAGGTTTGTTAACAATTACAGATCATCTTCCACCACCCCAAATGATACAGCCCTACATTTTATAAATATAAAAACTGATTTATACAAAGACCAAAAGCTGCAGCCTCTGGTCATGACTGAACCTCCAGCGAGGTGGCTTCGGCTAGTGATTCCCACGGCCTCAAAGGTTGCCGCTTCTGTTGAAAACAGAACGTATCAGTCTGTCTATGCAGCGACGACTGAAATATAGGCTGAGAAGGAAGGAATCAATGATAGCGTTCCCACACAGAGGCAGGAAGTAGCCTGCATCAGCGCCGTGACGCCATGTTCTAATGAACGACGGAGTTTCTTGAACGGTGTTTTGAAAATCACACACAAACGCAGCCCGTCTCTGGGACACATTTCAGCCTCGCATTTTTCCTTATTGCGATTTTTGTATATTTTAAGCCCTGTACTGAATGACTACTAACTTGGAATGCCTGATTAATGGGGAATAGGGTCATAAGACCGAGCAGCACAGCCATCCCAGTGACTGGTTTCCTTCCTCTTTCCGTTCTTTTTTGAGAGGTACCTGTTTCCTTTTCTCATGAGCTTTTGACATGATGGAATCAGAATTGGGAATGCTGGATATTTTCACCAGCCATCTTCCCAAAATAACTTTTAGCTTAGTATACTGTAATTACTGGCATGAGCTTGTGCATAATTAGGAGCCTTGGGCTGATGCTCAGCAGTGCTGTACATACACCCACCTCTAGGGCCCTGAGGATACCTTCTCATAACACCCATGAAGATTAAACAACAAGGCAATTTCCCTGAAACTGCAATACAAATCGTGATTTTCCTTCTGGTACACAGCTATATTTCTCTGGGCTATATCTCATAGCAACAAACAAGCTTAGCAAAGGAGATTTGTACATTGTACTATGAAAAGAACAAGGCAGCAGTAATCCCAAATATTAAACAACTCATTGGTGCTTATATATTTATTGTGGATGAGTACACAACCAGTTTGGTCTGGTTATGGAGCCAGTCTCTTATCTGGGAATACCGGGTTTGATTCCGCACTCCTACACAAAGCCAGCTGGATGACCTTGGGCTAGTCACAGCTCTCTTCTGAGCTCTCACAGGGTGTCTGTTGTGGGGAGAAGAACAGAAAGCTTTTTCAGCTGCTTTGAGTCCCCTTAAATGGGTAAGCAAAGTGGGGTAGAAAAGAATGCATGTACAACATTCTTCTAATATTAAAATGCTACACAAAATGACATTTAGCAATATTTCATCCTACAAGAAAATACCCAGAAGCTAACTAACACTAGATTTGAAACTCCAGCCATGCCCTTTGAAGATGCCACATGGTGTTGGCATTTCTCATACTTCCAGACTTTCCTCAAACAGCATGCTTTAAAAAGCAAAAATTTACCAAGGTCACTGTATTTATTACTAGCCATTTAGTCATCAGTTTTGTGCCAAATGGGCCATCAAAGACATTGGGAAACGTTGCTGCTGCTAGCATTAACTGAATATATGAAGGCTGTGGTGGATCATACAAGGGTGTATGGTCTTTGTGCCTTTCGTAATCAGAGAAGAAGAGTTGGCTTTTCTAAATCTGATAGATTAGAACAGGGAGGGGGAAGGAAGGAAGGAAGGTTAGTTATACTGCTTTCTTACCACACTTTATAGGTTAGAGCTTTTAAAAAAAATTAAAATATTTTATTTGTTCTATGAAGATCTCAAAAAATAGAGCTGCAATCACAGAAATGAACCGTTGTGTTATACCAAATACTGTGCTGTGCCAGCCATTTATATGTAGCATATTCTATGATTTAAATGAACTCTATTAGAAAGGAAGAATTGCTTTGCATTTTAAGGATTACAGTCAATGTAGACAGGAAACCTTTCAGGAAATTGCCACTAATATTTATTTTGGACAGTGTAGTGAACCCTGAGTATATAGCACAGTTGTTCCACAGTTTATCTGAGGGTAAAGGCTATCACATTTTCCTGTATAACTCCATTTCCACTAGTTAAGAGCATCTCCCAAGATAAAGTTGTTTTGTTTTTGTACAAAAGAAAAGTAAACTGGAGGCGTGCCCATGAAGGAAAATGCAATAAAAATGTTAACACCGGGTTTAGTCAAGAACAGACTTTTTTTCAGGAAAGAAATACAGCAAATGAATATCCCCTTCAGAGATCTTTCCTTTACAATATTGAATATTTAATCCTGATATAACATAATCCCACCCAATTCCTTCCAGATCCCTATTATACTCCACTAAAAAGTGACCCGATGCCTCTTTCATAAGAGCAACACCTACATACTAGAAGTTGATGGCCCTTATTTCCTGATATAGCAGCAAAGGCAATCTTTTAATTATATGTGCTGCATGAACAAATACTTTCATTTGTTCCTAGTCCATTCATAAATGTTGCAGGAAGATTCTGCAGTGCCACCCTATTTCTGCAAGACTTCTGGTCACTGCTGTCTAGAGAGGTCAGCATCTTAGAGAAAGATTTCTAGTGAGTCTCGACTCTTAAGCTGGTATCCTGCTTTATTCATTTAATCAACCAAATGCTCATTCCAGATCAGTGCAATTTACAGCAGCTTCTGAAAGTGTTTAAAAGCCATGATTCTTGTTCAGAGAGAAGGTTATAATTGCTGGACTAAGTTTTGGCATACTCAGTCAGAGAGTTTATATAATCCACTATCAGAAAGGTATATTTAATATAGTGCAACTTGGATGCAGCAATTTTTATACATATACATAATATATGTATATGTATAAAAAGAACCCTTCACACAATACATATTGAGGATCAGCTGTGATATATCTGAGAACTTCCTTAGCTGATACACAGAATTTGGTCATATTATATGAAACTTTTGTGTCCTTATCTGGAAGATGAAAAGCAATATAATACCCATCAGACAGACCTGGGACATATCTCAGTAAAGGAAAAATAAGATTTTGTTGACCACTCTGATAATAAGGACAGTCAGGAGGACATGTAAGGCAATTTCTACTGCATTTTGTCCTCGGGGGGGGGGGGGGGGGGGGGGGGACGACGACGGCACTGTTAGAAAAAAAAACTTTATCCAGTCTGCTGAAGAGAATTGCAGGGGCAAGAACATCATGCCTACCTCTAAAAAAAGCACATTGCTGAAAAAGGGGAAACAAGGGTATATAAGTAACTGCAAGATTCCCACCTAGGATATTCTAAAGGGTCATACATACAGTATGAAATAGCATTCATTTCATGATATCTCTTTAACATCAAGCAATCTATTTTTAATAGTTTCGCAGAATTGATTATCTTCCAAAAGCAGCAACTGGTTCAATGTAAGACCATGAGGGCAATTTTCTTTAATACTACTGAATAAAAAGAGGTCTGATGTTGATCTTGCCAAAACTAGCAAGATTAGTGGTATACCCCCAGATAAATTTGTGGGCTCATGATCAGCATGCTAGACTGAAGTAGGAGATGTGACTCTACTGGTAGCAATAACAAGTACCAGGAGAGTCCACATGTGGTCAGAGTAGGTCCACATGTCATATACTTTGGCAAAAATACACATGGTTATAGTTTAGGCAGTGTGGTTGGTTATATTTGTTCCATCCCAGCATAATCCTACTATGCCTGTCTACTAAATGAAGCATTCCTGTGACTCTTCTAACACCACTGGGTCAGCTAAAATATTAAGTTCTGTTCCTTATTTGTTTGATTGTTTGTCTGTCTATGCTGCCCTGTACCTGAAGGTCTCAGGGTGGGTCACAATAAAATATATAAAAACAGATTGGCTAAAATAGTGGCAGTGCCTGTATGGGGAGGGGATATTGATCCTTCAGCCAAAGGCTGGAGTGAAGAGGAATCTTTTGACCAGTCATCTGAATTCATGCAGTGAAGGCGCCAGACGCATCACAGAGGGGAGACGATCCCATAACCTGTGTGTTACAACTGAGAATGCCTGCTGACAAGTTCCTACCCCAACTGCTGGAGGTGGTGGGACTACCACAAGGGCCTCACCAGCAAATTTTAGACCATGGACAGGTCTATATGAGGAGGAGGCATTCCTTAGACATTTTGGGCTCAAACTGTTTAGGGCCCTATAGGTTAATGTTAGTACCTTGAACTGAGCTCAGTAGCAAATAAGGACCGGCGTGATGTGCATCCAGGCAGCAGTGCCGTTTAGCAATCTAGCTTCTACATTCTGCACCAACTGCAAGTTCTGAGCCACCTTCAGAGGCAGTCTAACGTAGAATACATTGCAATAGTACAGTCTGGATATTACCAGAGCATGGATCACTATCGTCATATTGTCTCTATCCAAAAAAAGGCCGTAGCAGGTGAACCAGCCATAGTTTGAAATAGGTGCTCCTTTTTAAGACTTCTCTCAATGTTCCACATCCCTTCTCCTGGCTTTCCCCTTGTCTTAACAGAGATATGTTTTCAGTACAGCATTATAAACTTTATACGCATGAATATTTGTAGCATTCGAAATTTGTATGGATTTCACCAAATTTGGACATTCATATTCTAATAAAATAATAATAATATTCTAATAAAATGTTGGCACATTCAAAAATTGACGTTCAAATTCAAATAGAATATTTGATAGTACATTTGTATCAAGCTTCATATGGGATTCATATGGGATTCATATGGGACATGTATGGGATTCAGATGCATCCATAGGGGATTTGTATGGGATTGAACATTCATATTCAATTTGAATCCCACTGCAATTTGAACGAATATGAATTTTCTTGCATTCGATTCAAATCCTAGTCCCCACAACAAGATACTATGAATTCCGGCAACACATTTTGGGCTAGGAACTCAACTTTTGGGTAGGAGGCACCTATCAGTAGTCCGCTTGGAAAAGAGTGAGGGGGTTTGGCAATTTGCTCAACTATGCAGAACTTTCACATGAGGCCATGTGGACACCATATGCACTTCCTGAAGATTTTCTTAGATGCTATCAGAAAAAATATTTTGGCTACCTTTTGCCAAGTATGAAGGCAGCTCTTGAACTTCCCATTTTTTCACATGGTATCAAGCTCTATAATGTACCTTCTGTCATCATATCCGCACTTGCAGTGTCAAAAAGAAACTTCATGGCAATTACACCACATTCCCAGGCATGAATACTCCCAGAGGTGCCACTTTCCTCAGACGCCATTTTCTGCCGTGAATAAAGGCACTCCTGACCACCACTGGAAATACCACTCATAAATGGAGACAGAGATGCATCTTTTTCAAGGGCAGTGGGAGCCAATCCTTCCATATACCTCGAAAGAGACCCAGTCAATATCTGTATGCTAGTAGAAATGAATATTTTGCAAGGACAAGGAAATGGGTAAGTGAAAATGAAAAACATTAGAAAGACTGGGAAGTGAAGGAAACATTTTCAAATGTCCCTCTGCAGCCACTGGATGAAAACTTTCTTCCTTTAATATTATTAATATTAATAATAATAACAACGTGTAAATTAAAAAAACTAATTGTAGGTCAAATTATACAGTGATCCACAGTATTTGTAACATACAGACATATCAAACTGAGTCTGGAATACTTTTTAAAATCACCATGTGTCTAAATAAGCTAATTGAATTTACAATCAATCTTGCCTGAGTTAATAGGTTTTTATTTTTATTTTTTTAAAAAAGAGGACTTTAATTCTCCTGGAAGTTATGAAAGGTTACATTTGAAGCTTTGCAAGAACTTAGCTTCTTCCTATATTTGGTACGTGAAAGATTGTCTATAAATATTCCATAATTGTTACTCCTCTTGCATAAACTGCTGCACCCTGGGCTGTGAAGATAAGGCCACAGACTAGCATGATCATCCCAGTGCGTTTAATGGGAGCCGCTTTTGCTTAACTGACTGTGTGCACCTGTGGGCTCAGCTCCAGGACCTGCCTTGATGCCTCCCATAGTGATAAGCTCTTCCCACATCCCTGAACCTAGTTTAGCACTAATTAAAGCCTCATGCTGTTCCAAGCTTCTTCTGTACTCCGTCAGCTCTCAGGAGATCCTGGTTATTTTTATAAACGTCTTCGGGGGATATTAATTTCCCAAATAACGATGGCAACAGTAGCTAAAGAATATCACACAGTGAGGAGAGGCAAGGTCTTGGACTGATTTCTTTCATTTTTTAATTGTATCACTGTGTAAAGCATTGAATTAAAGCTTCTCAGGGTCCATGGAATCATTCCTAATGGGGTGCCCATTTTCAGTGAAATTTGATTTGTTCAATTATTTAAGAACAGGTGCCAATTTACCTTACCCACACTGTCATATTTTTTGTTCCAGTCTCCATTCAGTCTTTCACATCTTCCCCTGAAGAACCATTACTAGAGCTGTATGTATGCACACATAACAAAAGGGGCACCTCACAGAGGCAGTGTGAGGCCCTCGTGTTCCCAATCCTTCTCTAATTCGCCTTTTCTATCACAGGAGGTTCATGAGAGGGGCAAGGACAGACTGAAATGTGAAGAAGCCCACCTTGAAGCCACCTCAGAGGCAATTCAGAGATGCTTTTGTTGTGTCTGATCACAGTCTCAATCACAGCTATTTATAATCTGCTTTACTCTTACGTTCAGGACACTTTTTCATAATGTTCTTTGCAGAATCTGAAGTCACATCCTCATACAGTTTTGTTTTTAAAAAAAGAAGTTCAAAAGCTTAGAGGAAGTAGCATGTGTTCCACTTCTGAACCATATTAATGGAAGTACATTGTCTGGCTATCAACATTATCAACAAATATTGCTGTAGCTAGCTTGGGAAATGCTGATAGGCAATGTGTGAATGTAGACTAGGTCACCTCTTAAATGCCATGATTAAGCCTGAATGGGCCTACATGTTGCAGCTGTGTCTCATAAGGAAAGTGCTCCAGCCCCATGATCATTCCGGCTGTCCTTTTTTCCAGTCCCACAATATCCTTTCTGAAGTGTCACGACCACAGCTGGGTACAGTATTCCAAATGTGGCCTCACCATAGATTTATAAAAAGACACAATGATGTTTGTACATTTATTTTCTATTCCCTTCCTAATCACCCCTAGCATGAATAGGTCACCTCTAATTCACATTTTCTAGCCTATAATGATCAAGGGAGGTACAGACTGGCGTGTGAACAATCCCACCTCAAAACCTTCTCTAAGACAACACCTTCTCATTTAAATCCGCTTCAGGAAGGCAAACATATCCAAGTCATTTTCAGCCTGAAACATCTTTGTTACACCTTCCTGTGACAGCGGGACAGAGGAGTGAGAGGCAAGGGAGCAGTGGCAGCAACGGGCAGTGGGGGGAAGGGGCAGAGGTGGGGGGTATACGGTGACAGTGGACGGGCAATGGCCAAGGGGAGTCCTGTTCTGAGGTACTTCAGATCTGAGGGGGTAAGGAGGGGACAAGATAAAACATCACACTCCTGAGGTATGGAAGCAGCAATGGGCAGAGTCTCAGCTCCAATCTCTCTCTCCCTGCTCCCTTCAAGTTGAAAAGGGATTAAAACTTTAATCCTGTGTTAGCCCAATGAAGGAAAACCTGGATAGAGGGAAGAAAATCCAAGAAAAAAACCCCACTTAGTTTTTAAAGCTAAAGGTGTAACCATGGCCCAAGCCACAGAGGTGCTTTTTTTTTTTTTAACTGTGTCTGATCATAGCCCTAGATTGGAACATGGAGCAATGGCCTCAAAATCTTTGAAAAGAGATTCTGGGCACAAATCCAGACCCACTGAGTTGCTTCCCCGTCCCTCCATTCATCTGCATGGGACTGGGGAAGGCAGGAAATGCCCCTGCTTGTGCCCCAGGCATCATGAGAGAACTTCAAAGAGAAACACATCAGTCAGGGGTTGAGGCAGCGCAGGGGACAGTGGTCACCTTGTCACCTGGGCGCATATTAAACACCCACATAGGTGGTCCCTTCAGCCCTTCTAGAAAGCTTAATCATGCTAATTCTGATCATCCTCCATATTAGGATAACCATTTAACATCAACAAAAAGAGAGAAGGTGATGGAAATTGAGCCTATGGAATAAAAGCAGAGGTACCTTAAATATAGAGTAGAGAAAAAGAAATCCATTATTCCGTCATCCTCATCACCTCAGTTTTGGATGCTGAAAAACTCTTCCCCAAACTCTTTGAACACTGCCTTTCTTTCATCCCTGGTATATCTCCTGTCTGTGCAGCCCAACTCTGAACTACAATTATTAGGGATGTGCACAAATATTTGTAACATTCAATATTTGTATGACTTCAGACGAATTCAGACATCTGTATATGAATCGAATGTTATGACATTTGTACATTCACATTCATATTCATATGAATGCTTCTGAACATTCGTGAAACAGGGCGGTGGGAAAGAGGCTGCGGCAGTCACATCTGCAACAGATTCAGAATGCATTCGGCATGGTTTAAGAGTGGATTTAAAGTGGATTCAGGGTGGATTTGACACTTTCAGAGCAGATATGTTACGGGATACATATCAGATACATATGCATTTGTTTCGTATATTCATATGAATTCATACAAATATATTCGTTTTGAATCCTACCACATATGAAGGGGATCTATTCAAACAAATACAAATTTTCTTACATTCAATTCAATAAAAATCAAATAAAAAAAACCCTTCATGCCCTGACCACCTAGCAGACTGGTCATTCATCATTCTTGGAAATCAGCGTCTGAAATGGCTTACTAGTAATCCCAGATGAATTACTCTGGGATTGCTTTGGATTGCATAGGTCACCTCCTCCCATATGTGGAAAAGTGACTCAGAAGGTTGCTTTTGGACAGACCCAAAATGGCTGCCTTCTGACTGTACTTCTGGTGTGCTCCTGCCTATATGCCAACTCCTAGGGCAGTTGTCCTGGAAAGGAGCTGCAAAGACTGCTCTCTGGATATAGTTTTAGCAGCCAAGGGATCAATAATCTAAAATCTGTATAAGGCCATTTTGCAAAGGTCATAAGGATGGACACCTGTTGACAGAGGTGTAGCTGTGTTGGAATGTTCTTTAGCAAAGAAAGCAAGATGGGCTCTTCTAGGAAGGTGTAAGGAGGTCAGCTTCATACAAAAGAAAGAAAAAAAGAAAAAAAAAGAAACCTGGTTCATCAGGGCTTCGTGCTGTGACAAGTCCCGAGAAAGGTAAAATAGTAGAGAAAAATCTCCAAGTATCTTATTAGCAAGTATTTCTTCCAAGCATAAGACTGTGCTAAATGTGGATGGTGCATCCAGAGGCTGTGGATCAGGCTTGGGAGGTGGATTGGACAAGAGAGAGGTCATCAGCTCCTGCCAAATACGCCACCTGCATTTGGCACCATCTTGCCCTGGCAAGAAATGCTAATAAGACATTTGGGGCGCGTCTTCACGGCATCATTATCTCGAATTCAAAATGTTTTGACTCCGCCCAGTTCAGACGGCAGTTCGGCTTAACACGCTCCTTCCGTGTTAAACCACCTTAAACCGTTTTAAAGTAAAGTAAATCCTGATTTCAACAGGTCTCACTCCGAATCGTGCGTGTTTCATTTTTTACTGTGTGGACAGTATCGTTTTCCGGGATGAGA
>MTQE01001058.1:2680988-2718789 GCA_014337955.1 Aspidoscelis marmoratus
AATAAATAAATAAATAAATAAATAAATAAATAAATAAATAAATTTCTACAGATCAACATACATTTCCTTGAGTAGGTGGGGGAGAGTGTTACATTCTAAATGTGTTTGAAGAATATTATTCATATTATACATGTGTGAGAGAGTGAGAGAGTCTGTGTATTAGGAATGTGCATGAATGTTTTTTTGGTATTTGATCTGTATTGAATCAAATGCAAGAAAATTTGTATTTGTTTGAATAGATCCTCTTCAAATGTGGTAAGAATGCACATATGAATAGCATACGGATCCCATACACAAATCCCATAAGAAACTTCATACTAATGTATCAGAACATTTGATTCAAATTCAAATGTGCCAACATTCAATTCAAATTTGAATGTCTGAATTCAGCCGAATTTCAAATGTTGCAAATATTCATGCACATCCCTAGTGTGTATATGTATGTATTATGACCTGCCCTGGGTCCTTCTGGTGAAGGGCAGGATATAAATCCTTAAATAAATTAATTTAATTAATGCCAAAGTTGGGGGGAAGCTTTAGTTTCTTATTTAGCTAAAGCTATTCATTATGCATAATTCATGGAACAGCCAGTGGGACTATCTTTCAAAAATATTCCTTTTCCTCTTCAAGAAAAGGCTGCAATATCAACTTTGCTCAAGGCTATAATGAGTAAACAGCAGAAATAGATCCGTGTGTGTCTATGTATACACACGCAATTAGTTTAAGGCAGAGGATATGCCATAGAGAAAGAGCAATTACCACTTTGCATAGTCTAGCCAAATAATTGAGTATATGTTTTCAGACATCCACACAATTTAAATTACTCACAAAGTAAAATGATTATGTACATCTTCTCATTGAAGTTGGGGCATTTGTTGAACATTTTGCATTCATTTGATGTCTGTTACCCCTGAATGTAGTTTATGAAATATATTAGATATTTTGCACATAACAACAAATTGCTTACTTTTTGAACAATGTTCACTGCCTTTCATCTTGCTTTTGCTTATCTAGGATGAGATATTTCATTGTCAAATACAGACTGCTGTTCCATATCATTTGCCCATTATCTACCGCAAAATAAGTACAGAATTGTGTCATTTTGCCAACTACTACAAAATCAGTGAATAGCAAATATTCCTGTATATGTACTCATTGAGGGCTACCATGAACAGAAGGTGTTCAGATAAAAATAAAAGCCTTTTCTGTGCTAAGCCTTGTTCCAAATTATATAACAATATAAGGCCCATCATCTGCTTGCTGGTTTGGGCTACAACAGGCCTTGCACAGGGCCTGTCCTAGTGTGTACTATTATGCAGACAGCAGGCCCCTATTCTGGAATATACACCGGAATAAGGCCCAGGGCAGCAAGGTCCAAAGATAAATTTATTTCAGCTCTAAGGCCATAGCAAAATATGACACTTCATAGGTTGCTTATTTACAATTAAAACAGCTGTCTTTTGCTCATTTTATAAAAGAATGCCTACATATATTTGCAAGAAAATATAGACCCCTCTTTTCACAGTTTTGAAATTTTTCACAGGTCAGCCTGCAGTTTTTAAAATACCTTACCTAAAATATTCTTGCACAAGAGCCCTATGAAGTAAAGTAGCTGCTACAACTGTTGGAGCAGCACTGTAGACATTACAGGTCCCAGTTCAGAGAAACTTGAAATTCCAGGACATTTTGCAAGGAAAAACAGATTTTATTGCTAGCTATGCGCACAGGATGATCATTCATAAAGCCTGTGCTCCCGAATTATTTCAGATGAGAATCTTTTTATACAATTTCAATCAGAAGGGCATTCCCTTCCTTGCAAGATAAGAAACAGACAATTTTGTACTTTTCCTAATGCATTTCAGCTGGGTGGCAGTCGTTCCTAACTTCTAACCACACCCTGCTTCTCCTCCTTCACCTGACCATCTGTGTCCAGAAGGTAAGGGACACAACCATCCATGGGGAGAATAACCAGGTCATTCTACCTATCTAGTTGTTTCCAAAGCCAGAAGCTTGCATGCCTTGTGACCCCAAATGCTTTCTCCTGTTCCTCAATGCCCTCCTGCTAAGCCAGGCAAGTTCACTCTCAAGAAGCTGCCCATGCCGTCCCCACTGTACTCAGGGTCACTATCAAGAGATAGAAGACTGCCTCTCTTGTACTCCCAAGCATGTAGAGACTGCAGAGGCAAGAGATGTGTTACGGCAGTGAAATTAGAGCCTTAGTACCAGGCACCTATACCAAATATCACTGGATATTCAATTAGAGTAGTGCACCAGCATTACTCTAGTTGTGTGCCAAATTGGTTGGATGCAGCTGAAACTGCAAACTGTTCTGGGTGCTCAGCCCCACTATTTAAACCCACATATTGTACCTGCTTAGAAGCACTAACAAGATGGCAGCTCCATCTTGTTCAAAGGAGCAGATGCAAAAGGAGTAGAGAAGGACAGGTGTATCAATGGCTACTATAATGGATGCCTAAGTACTACCTCTAGGTTGGATAGTCAAGCAGGATGCCTCTCAAGGCCATCTGCAGGGAGTGAGGAACAGGTGAAGGTTTTGCCTTTGTCTTCTGCTTGAGAATGCCCAAAAGCAATTCAGGGGCCAGTGATGAGACAGGATGTTGAACTAGATGAGCTGTGGCTTGCTCCAGAAGGGTTCCTCTTATGTTCTTCTTATGTTACTGTGGCAGCAGACACAGTCTTTAAAGGATTACTGCCAGCCATGGGTGAAACCAAAATCAGGGGTGGGTAATTCCAAAGCAAAAACAGGGCATGGGTCTTCCTGCCACTATTTCTCTCTCTCCTCCTTGTCCTCTCTCTACCAGGCAAGAATGAGATCATGTTCTAGAGCTCTGAAGCAACCAGAAGCAGAAAGCTTTTGAAATTATACCAAGGGCCACATAAAAAGCAAGGACTGCCTTTAGTTCTAGAATGACATGTTGCCCACTCCTGTTCCTGAAGATCAGCACTTTCTCTAAAACAATGTGCACTGCTAACCCACTACAAGTGTCACTAGCTTGTGGCTGTTCTGTAGCTGTCTCTCTGAAATAAATTAGGCTAATCTTTTGGAACCCTAGTATCCTGATGATCCAATTAATGAGCAATTTGTTAGCTCCACTGCCTCATAATGGCTATTAAATGTGTCCTTGTCACTCTTCTCTAGTAATAAACAGAATCCCATCAATGGAATGTGGCAGAACACATGCTAGAAGCACTCTTTGAAATAACCACACAGTCCCTGCAATCAACTGATCTTATATTAAATTATCTTTCATCAGAAGAAAGAGTAGAAAGAGGTGGTGATGCTCGCAAGTAATTCCAGAGCTCTTTCAAGTCTTAATTAGGCAACCAGGGCAATTATAAGGGAAGCAATGCAATGGATATAAGTAAAAAAAACAAGTACTGTAACAAGTCAGGCAGATTTCATAGATCAACACCACAGAATATTAGCCATTCTAGGACCTCAATCCTGTTCCTCTTGTTTGTAAATAGCAGGCCAGCCCTTAGCATAAGCATTGAATCTTCTGTTTATATTCAGAAACATTTGAGTATTTTAACAATCCCAATATGATTATACCCAGAGTTTATCCTACACCATTTTTTCACTTATACTACAAAGCCCCTGCCAGTTCTAACATTGCTGTTCCTCCCATCTTCTAATAGGTAAGAGCATCAGATCAGACAAGGAGATGTATTTCTTCACCCAGAGGGTTATTGGTCTATGGAATTTGCTGCCAGAAGAAGTGGTAACAGCAACCAAGCAGGATAGCTTTAAGAAAGGGTTAGATAAATTCATGGATGACAAGTGTGTCAATGGCTACTAGCATGGATGCCTAGGTATATCCTCCAGCATGGGGAGACAGGCAGGATGCGTCTAAAGGCCATTTGTAGGGATTCGGGAGCATGTAAAGGTTTTGCCTTTGTCTTCTGCTTGAGATGCCCACAAGCAATTGGTGGGCCACTGCATGGGACAGAATACTGGACTAGATGGGCTGTGGCCTGATCCAGCAGGGTTTCTCTTATGCTCTTATGTTCTTAATTTATAAATTTACTTTCCCTTCAGTTAAATCATCATCATCATCATCATCATCATCAAATAAGGGTCTAATTTATGAATTCCTTCAGCCTTCAAATTGATTTTTTTTAAACTCTGTGGTGATTTATTTTATCAGCAGTACCACACAGACCACAAACCAGACACAGGAGTATAAAGAGACTTATATAAAAGAATACCAAATGACCACGCTTTGAGCTTATTTATTTTTTGTTTCTCCTGGTGAAAATAATTAATTTGACTCACATTCATTTCAATGACATTTGCTTTCAAGTAAATATAAAGCAAGATTGCAATTCAAGATGCAATGTTTGATTATTGCTGGATGAATGTGTAAAGTACACATTCATATAATCAAATTTTGGGTAAAGCTTGTTCATAATTCTCCATTATCATGGTTTGTCATGGCAGAATTTTTAATCCACCTTATAATTAATTTACAGAGAGAGAGGGCAGCCTTAATCCAGATCTCTGCTATACTTGTTTAATCAGGGACGATTTCACACTTCCCTTCCCGTCCCGTGGAGAGGAAAGGTGTGTGAGAGGCAGAGGCCCTGTTCCCAAAGGCTCTAAAATTTGGGCTGGGTGTGAATTTGCCACACATTGTCCCCATGTAATCGGCCTGTAATCCGAATCCAGCAAGCCCCATCCCCATTACACTTCTTTTCCTCTGGATTTTCCTGCAAAAATTTGGGGAAAGTAACCCCCTGGTGAAACAGGGGTTTTCTTGCCGGATTCGGATTACTGCCACCACTCCTCTTCGCCCACCCACCGGTGCCTTTTGGCACCATCCTGACACGCAATTGGAGGTGGGCGGGCAAAGAGCAGAAGGAGGAAAGGGGCGCCGGGCTTGCTGCCATGAGCCAGGGCTTGACCGAGTAGAGGGGGGTGCACCCAGGCAACATCAAGCCTGACAGGCGATCGGAGTGGCCAGGCTTGATGTTGCCAGGGCGCCCCCCCCCCTACTCAGTCAAGCCACGGCTCATGGCAGTGAGCCCAGTGCCCCTTTCTGCCTTCTCCTCTTCACCCACCCACCTCCAATCGTGTGTCAGGCTTGATGTTGCCTGTCCCCCCTCTACTCGGCCAAGCTGAGGCTCATGGTGGCGAGCCCGGTGCCCCTTTCCTCCTTCTCTTTGCCCGCTCACCTCCGATCACATTTCAGGATAGATTTTAGTGCCTTTGGGCACTGTCCTAGCACTAAAATCTGGTGGGCGGGCAAAGAGGAGTGGCAGCAGTGGCAGAGCAGTAGTGGCAGCAGCTCCTGTCCACTACACCATTGGCTAATGTGTTTATGCGTACCTGTGGGTCCAGTGTAGGAACAGCCCAATGCACGCTCGGTGCTGCGCCCAGGCAGAAACTCACACCCACACCAGAACCTGGATTACTCTGGATCAGAGTAATCCAAGTTCGCTCTGGGTTCACGGCAGGTGGGAACGTGGCCTAACACTGACTAACGTTTGCACTTGCAAGTGCTAGTCAATGACAGCCTAGTCCTCGCACAATTGATCGTGTGGGCAATCCACTCCTGGGCACCACCATCTTCAGTGCGGTGCCCTGCACAACTGCGGAAGTGCAAGTGCCATCACTATGGTGACACTGATGTGGGCACAATTGCATCAGGGGGTCAGATGGTCACCAGCTGGATGCTTAAAGTAAGCTTTCAGTTGCGATTGGGGAAGATTAGATTGCTTGCGGTGCACGATATTGTGCACCAGAGCTAGTTGACAATTAGTCAACATCTGGGCAGGCAAGGGGTGCCTGTAGGCTGCAAGCACCTCCTGTAAGTGCAGATGCACCTGCCCAGATGCTGAGTAATTGTCAACTATGGACCAAAGTCCAGTCCTGATGCACAACATGAGAGGCATGCAGAAGCCCCGTCTGCATGCTTGGGACTGCTGAGTTATGCCTTTCGGTAGCATGCCACAGCACATGATCAAAAAGCACCCCTCAGAGGCCTTCAAGACTATATTTGGGTGTGGGGGTATGGCTGTGAAGCTTCCACAAAGCTTCACGGCTGCAGCATGAGCTGATCTGTAACAGAACAGTAGGAGCATACAGCACTGATCCAGCCCATGCCTTCATGCAAACCAGAGGCCAATTCGCTGGGATAGCTTCTGGGAAGCAACATCTGCACTTGCAGGAGGCATTTCCATATCAGAAATGTTTCCTGCTATGCCAGAAGCTACCCTAACCTTGAGTCCAACATATTGTACTCCTAAGTAAAGGAAGGAGGGAGGGAAGGAAGGAAGGAAGGAAGGAAGGAAGGAAGGAAGGAAGGAAGGAAGGAAGGAAGGAAGGAAGGAAGGAAGGAGGGAGGGAGGGAGGGAGGGAGGGAGGGAGGGAGGGAGGGAGGGAAGGAAATCTGCAGGTTATCAGGAACTGTGTTTTGAGCCAATTTTTTTCGGAACACTCTTGGGACACATTCTGGTGCACAGTTTGACTCTGACATCATATTGACAGTTATCAAGAAAGCTCACCTCATTGAGCTCAGTAGAAACATGCCTAGAATTATATTCACTTTCTTTTCTTTGCCTTGTCAAACAGCATAACTACCAGTTTTCCCCGAGTGGAGACAGAGAAGTTAAACAATATTCAGACTGTGGATGATTGCAGCATTGAGAGATCTAGGGCTATCGAACTGCATCGCTCAGGTACATTCAAGTGCCACTGTGGCGCAGCACTTAATGGCTGCCACTTGTAATTTCACAAATTCATCTGCTTCCTCCACACATCAGTTCTGCAGCTCAGTTGTTATTTATTTTATTATTTATTTCCAAACATTTATATCCCTCCCTTCGCCCAAAGGGCGGGTCACGACGACGCTCAATAAAAACATCAATAAAATCAACAAAACAGTATAAAATCTACTTAAAATATAACTCTTCCTCCTTCAACGGACAACAATTGGAGGAAGTTGAACTTCAAAGGCTGGTAACATTTAAGCTGTAATTTAAAAATATTAACAAGGGAAAAGGCTGCCTTATATTGTGGGGGCTCAGGGGAATGGCTTTAAGTATCCAAATCACTTATGGTGTATCCGCACTGACTAGTAAACTGGACCAGCAAGCATACTGGGAGCCTATCTTTCACACTCTGGTATAGTCTAAGGGAGCTCCTCTTGGGGCAGTTTAAGGCGATGTTCTAAGGGGCATGGCCTTGGGGCAACGAGAAAGTGTATTATGTGCCCATGTAGATGCTACCTAAATCTTGTGAACTGGGGCAGCCAGAGTTGTAAAACATGTCATTCAGGTTTAGAATAGCTTTTGATAACATATTGTCATTCATGTACTTCATAGAGTTCTTTGTGTGCATTTGTTTTTATGTATTTATTATGTAGCCCACCCCATGAATTCCAATAAAACCACCAAATGTAGCAATCTAAAAGGAGCCCCTAGTTGGAGTAGGGATGTTCTTTCATTTGTACCATTTGGCAGGTGTGGATTGGTGGAAGAATAACCTTGCTTTTACCGACCCAAACTGTATCTTGGTCCACTGCACACCGGGATGGAGGAAGGCCTGAAGTTTTCATTCAGCCAACCCATACCCTGATGTAGGATGGCAGCTAAGGACCTGACTGGATCCATCAATATTATTTCTGTTTTCTGCTTGCTTTCCTCATTCTCTCAGCCCTGCAGAAACCACATCTCAAAGAAAAAGGTTATTGTACCTGCTTTTCAATTCACTCCCTGCTCATAGGCAGAAATAACAATAATGACAAAAAGCATCAGAGCTAGGAGACTCGAGAAAGCATCAGACCTAGGAGACTGTAGATTTCCTGCTGGAGTATTCAGCATTGGTCACCCCTGTGCAACCTAAAAGGTCATTAGGGAAATATATTGGCAGATAAAGCCAATATTTATGTACTGCAGCTTAATGTTCTTGTGCGAAATGGGGACTGCAGATCCATTATTAATGCTAAAACAAGATTCAACAGCTGTGCTACTGAATTTCTGGATGTGAAACGGAATGCATTGTTTTGACATCCAAGTTGAACGGCAATATATCTTGTGCCACCTTTGTCTGCAGGTTTGAGATTATTGTTTATAGTACCTTCCTGATATCACCCATAAGGATGATCAGACAAGCAGGAAGTTTCACCATTTATTGGGATTACCAATTACGTTAACTTCTTATAATACCTGTGAAATCATGGTGGTCTTTATGCTTCTATGTTCAGGAATATTGTAACATTCTACTGACCTCATACTTCCTGCATCTGTCCTGAGTGCCAAGTCCACTGAATGATTGGGTAAGATCTAATACTTGCTCTTCAAATCATCATTAAAAGTTTTAATCCTCCTTCAGGCTACTTTCTGCACTACATTGGCTATTCTGGCCCACATAGTGTGCTTTAGTTAGTGCAAACCACACCATGGCAGGCTTCCAGTAATCTGCTCCAAGGGCTCTCCATACTCAGAGATGGCCCAGCTCCCACTACTGCTTCTGAACAGACCTCAAATGCAGCACAGAGTGTAGACAATTTCCAGGAAAGTCCTTTTTGGTGGTGCACCGCTTCCAGCACAGTTTCTGGCGGCACTTACTGGAGCGCCACTCAAAAGGGTGCATCCTGTATACTCTAGAATACTGATATTAGTCCTACTGTGAGCTTCTTTAAAGAGGTCCACGGCAAGACTGGGATAAGATGCTGTTTTGGTGTCCTACCTCAGACCATAACTTCATCCAATGTTGGGGGTGAAGGGGTTGCTGTAGTCTGCACTAGTAGACATATAGCAGGGTCTTATTCCAGCATTTATCCTGGAACAAGAGTGAGTGCAGAAGAGGACAGAGCACACCTTTCAATAATGTGGAAAGAAGATGATTAATCTGTTTGCTAATGTGTGCTCTCACTCTGTAGGTGGCCTGAAAGTGGACTAAAACTTAAGTGTAGATGGGTCCTAACTCAGTTTTCAATGGAAAAGCATAATGTAATGTATTTCCATGTAGCTGTTTAGTTTTACCCATGAAGTCCCCACAATCTCTTAATTTTTAACTTTTGTCAATATCTTTATTGTTACAGCATTATTAGAGAACTTCATCTAGATTTTTTTATTGCTTTTTGGGCATTATATGCAATATGAAGTCTCACACTGTAATTTGGGCTGTCAGACCTCATTTGGCAGAATTCTCATTAAATCATTTGATATTTTAGTGACTCACACAAAGCAGCTATAGGAATAATTGTGTACTTGAACATCCCTCTCATTTTAATCTCTGAAATACCTAGGACAGCTTCTCCAAATAAATACCTCCTCCTCCTTCTCTTCTTCTTTATCATCTACTTGAGCATCTTGAAATCTTGTTTTATTTTTGGTATGATTGCAATGAGCAATATGGTTTAAATTTTTCCTTTAAAAATATAAACACAATTGTCCTATCCAGAGCGGGTGGCAGCAGGGAAGCACGCACACACGCACGCAAACACGCACACACATTCAAGTAAATACAAGGACAGAGTTTACTATGAGATATCAGGTTTCAGGGTCACTCAATCCAGAAGTCATTAACCATGAGCTGGAAGAGGTTGCCAGAAGAGGACTGTTGTTTGTAGGGATGTACTTGAATATTCATAACATTAGTTATTCGTCCGAATTTGTCTGAATTCGGACATTCGTACACAAATCAAATGTTGCAACCTTCATACATTAACATTTGTACTAATACAAATGTTTTGGATCATAATAGTTCGGACATTTGTAATGTCACAGGATACGTATCCAATACATATGTGTTCGTGTGGGATAGGTATCAGATAGGTATTTGGTCATATAGGATACATATTTGTTTGTATCGGATAGGTATTGGATATGTGTTTGTTCATATCAGATATTTGTAAACATTCGTATTGAATAGAATCCTGCCACATTCAAAGGGGATCTATTCGAACGAATACGAATCATTATGAATCGAATGCCAAAAACAACCATTTGTGCACATCCCTAGTTGTTTGCAACAAGAGGAAATAGGTTAGGGCTGATTATATGGGCTATAGCTGCGTCATTCCTTCCGCTGCAGGTGTTTCTTCTGAAGGTGTGAAGATTGGTGCAGTTGTGCCTTTTCCCAATGGAGCTGCCCCACCCCAGTCTACTGTCAGCATTTGGGCTGGAGCAGGTCCGGCACCTGCCTCACCTTTGCTAGATGGGGCAGGCTCCAACTGGGGGCCGTGTGCTGCTTCCACAGGCTGGGGTTCAATGTCTGGAGCGGCAGCATCTGTCTTCAATTCCTCATCCAAGGACTCAAACAAGGCACTGGACATGATAACAATAGCTTTAAAAAAAATGAAACACGTTTGTAAACAGCAGGTTTCCTAGTTCATCCAATATTCACAACCAGAGAAAAATATTTTAGTGGTCACATTGCAAGCTGCTGATCTTACTTTACTGAAATTAGAGCAGCTAATCCAGATCTCAGCACAGGAGCAATGGCCCATCTTGCCCCACAATGCTGCTGGAAATCTGTACAGTCATTCTTAGAATAACACTATGGTTTATTTCCCACTTATAATTGCTCCTTATGGAAAACTAGGGCTAAGGTACCTATGGGTACCATCTCCCAATACACGGTTGAGACTCAGCAGCCAATGTAGATGAATGGCAGTGTGCCCAGGAGAACCAGTGTGTCGGAGGTATTGCAGAGGGAAAGCCTTATAAAATAAAAATCTCAAACTGAACCCATGGTATTAATATTAGGAATGTGCACAAATGGGGCTTTTTTGCATTCAATAAGGAACGTATCTGTTCGAATAGATCTCCTTCGAATGTGTTAGGATTCTACTCAACACAAATGTATATGTACAAATTTGTACGAATATCCGATATGAATGCATACGTATCCCATATGTATCCCGTAACATATCTGCTCTGAAAGCATCAAATCCACCCTGAATTCACTTTGAATCTGCCCTCGATCCATGTTGAATGCACTCTGGATCCATTGCAGATATGACTGGCACAGCATCTTTCCCACCTCTCTGGTTCACAGATGTTCCAAAGCATTCACATGAATGTTCTGAAACATTCGTACAAATATGAATCCCAGTGTATGAGAGTCGTAACATTTGATTCATATATGAATGTCCAAATTTGTACAAATATTGAATGTTACGAATATTCATGGACAGCCCTAATAAGTTGCATTCAATATCTATTTTCAGAACTGTCTGAAGGCAGGCTATCTAGCCATGAATCTAATTTACAGTGGAAAAACATAAGAGAAATCGGTATAATACAACTGTTTAGACCCTTGTCAGGCGTTGAAATTGTCTGTCACAACACACCATTAGGCCAATCCTCAGGGCACTTAGCTTTTAGTGAGCTCACGAGACAGGGCCATTTGCACCAGGGAGCCATAGCAACTTACCAGATGTTGCTATAGGCTCTTCCAAACCATTTGGTGGTGGACTGCTAAAAAGCAGCCCATACACTTACCAGGAGTGATTAGCTTCTGGATGCAACACAGTGAGTGAGCATGGAGGCATGATTGTGGTTGTGAAGTCAAGTGCAGCATTCAGACTGCCATAGCAATATCTGAGCATGGGATGGATGTTGCTGTGGATGTTGCTATGGCCATTTCCACCCAGCAGGGGCTGTCCTGCACTACTTAGTCTAGTCTGCAGCAGGCTGGACTAGGTGTAGTGTACACTAAATGCCATCTGCATTGCAGCTGGCTCATTTGGGCCCAACTCTGGCCACAAAGGCTGAGAACTTTACAGTTGTGTGGCCACTTCCTGGGACAATGCTAAAAAGAGCCAGCCTAGTATGCTAGACCACACATCCTTTATGATTCAGGATATAGACAGTTTTCTGGTTGTGCGCTCCTTTTATAAGATCTACTGCTGAAACCATTTTCATGCCCTATCCCAGACCATAGCTTCATCCAGTATGGATGGGGTCTGCTGGGGGCAATCATGCAAAAGGCAGAGGCCTATAGTGAACCATGGTCTGGTCTACCTCCACCAAGTGTAGAAAGACCCTTAGGCAGATTAGGCTGTGTGACTGTATCTCCTTTACACAATAAGGCTACGTTCACACCTAAGTTTTAATCCAGCTTCAGTCTAATTTCTGAGTGAGAGAATACATCAGCAAAGTATCAAGCTGTTTTCTTTCAGCATTATCAACTCAGGAAAGCCATCTTTGGGTTATATAAAGAGGAAAGAAAATGATTAATTGCTTTGCTGATGTATTCTCTCACTTGGAAAGTGGCCTGAATCTGGATTAAAACCTAAGTGTGAACGCAGCCAAAAGGAACCTTATTCAGGTCTTCAGGCAGCTAGTCTGGAGACGCAGCTGTAACACTAATAGTAGTGTCAATTATGAAATGACACAAGGCTGAGCTACTACCTTGCCCTTTTCACAGTAGTATTTATTTGGCAAAGTAATTAAAAGAAGTGGGTATCATTCAGGGAAAGGCGGATCTTTTTGAGAGGGGCGTTCAGATACTTGCCATCTTCCAGGACTTTTGTATAGCTAGCTATCAACAAGTGTCCTTTATACAAATATGCAGCACAGCACTTGATATTGGCTGTGCAACAAACTGTGGCTGTATTAGCCAAGCCAAAGTTTTGACATGCTGCTGACACAGTAATGATTTCCCCTGATACATGTTGATGGTAGATGTTAAAGCAATCTCTCTCATGCTTGATATCTCAGCATTTGGCAGTGCATTAGCACTGTCAGCCTGAAGATAGGAACTTAGGTTAGCAAAATGTATTTCCGTGATTAGGTTTCCAGGTGCATGAACAACAGGCAATGTCTGGTGTTTACTTCCTTGTCTGTGGTATCAGATGCAGTTGAAGTCTCTACAAATAATGATTAACAAAAAGAATAATCCACGTGTAGAAAGTACAGTGTTATACATGGTAGCTTGCTGTTCCTTGGATGTTTTCCCTGCCTCATCCCTGCCTCAGATTAAATGTGCCATGTTTTTATTGTTAATGCAAGGCATATTAGAGAATCAAAAAGAGAGGCCTTTCTGCACGGAGCCCAGATTTCACATTATATCCTGAATAAGAGATTGCCTGTGCAGACTGCAGCAAGCCCTGGGTGAGCCTGCCATAATCTGCCCCAGCACGCAAATGGCAGGCCCCTATTTAAGAATATAATCCAGAATAAGACTCAATGCAGAAAGGGCCTAAGTAATGTCCTGTCAGATTGAACAAATAGGCAGTCCATCTGAGGGAATATAGCACCATTACAGCACCACTATCATGGGATTGCTTCACCTATCTGAGGGAACCCCACTATAGGCCTGCTTCCGATAAAAAATGCTAAATACTATTGTTGGAAAACCCACTGCTGGTCCCATATTTTCCAGCAATAGTGCTTTTAAATTACCATCTGGACAGAGCTACCACCATAGCTCCATCCACACATGCATGGAGGTCAAAACAGGGATCCACAGGTGAACATAGTTGTCAATGAGTATATCTGGGCCTTTGAGATACCCAGATGCCCAGATATATGCATCAGTTAGCTAGAAGGTGGTAACCACACGCAGGGAGCATTTTGCCCATTATCACCTCCTACTGGGATATCTGGTCACATCCTGGATGCAGCCTCAGATGTCCCAAGAAAGACCACAAGCAGAACACAATTGTACTAAGTTCATGGTCAGAAATGAGACAAATCTCAGAATTCTTAATGCTCGGGTTTGGAGCATTAGGAAGAAAAGTCATCAGGTCCTGTATTTCATGTAGTATTTTTACTGACAGAAAAGGGGAAGTGAAGCATAAGAAATATTTGTTCTCAAGAGCTGGACTCAGATATTCTGTAGCTTAATGAGAGGCAAAGTAATAATGTTTGCTGCTGCCACATCTCATATGGCAGAATACCTTGAGAACTCATTTCGGCTGGGATAAAAACACCCTGGCCAGATCTGCTTAATATACCGAGGACATGACTATTGAAGGAGGATAGGAAACACATACAGCTCCAGTTTGGGTTGATTCTGGGCAGTGAGAGGGACAGAATCTACCACAAAGATGGCAGCCACATCAGGCAAACAGCCCATGCATTGCAGCTTCTGTTTCATTCCACAGTTGCAAGAATTCTCTCCCTGCAACTTTTGTAACAAACTGGAAGGGGGCCTCAGTGAATTGGCCAACAGTGGAGTGTGCAATTGGATAATATGATGTCACGACAATCCATCGATTGTTGTGTGTAATGCCTCAATCGAGACTATGCAGTATAAATGTGTTTGGACACGGCCTATGTCGTTTAGTTAAGGAAATCTAAAGGACTGTTCCTGCACAAAACAGAAAGCTTAAAAACCCACAAAAAGCCTAAAGGTAGGGACCTGTTTCCTCACAGCACTCTCAGAAGACAGCGCAGTTTCATCTGGCACCCAGTAGCAGCAACCTGCTGAGAAGGCTCAGCCAGCAACTTCAAAGGCTGAGAACTTTCATTTCTGGTAAGAGCAACGTGGGCAGAATATCCCATGCTCTGCAGGCATGGCCAAGATATTCAAGAGGTTTCCAGAAAAAGCTAGAGAGTTAACAACACTTAAGCATGTCACTTCTCTGAGAACTCAGCTCTTCCCCATTCCTCATTGGGATTACATGAGAGAGAGACTTGTCTAGGGAAGGTTAGGCGAGCATCATAGGTGGCTAGAAGTTTCAAAGCCCCGTTGCAAACAACAGAATACAGCAGAAGTTGCTATCCCATAAATACACTAAAATGAATGCTTTTTGTAGAAGACTCAAAACAACAAGAAATAATAGGGGGCTTATTACCATGTGTTGTTTGCTTTTGTGGGTGTGCAACACATCATTAGACTTGATGGAAAGACCTTTCTGTTCAGACCACTTGGTGCAAAAGCTTTAAACAACCTGCAATAATAGCAAGAAAGTGATCAAAGATTATAAAGGGAACCATTTGAAGCTTGGCCCTTTTGCAGTTACATGCCGTATGTCAGGATTAGTGAGTCCAGAATAGTCTGACCACCGATCCTGACCGTGAGAAGGTTTGGGAGAAATCAGCCCCATCTGCGCCAATGGTACTGATCCTGATCAGCCCACACCACATCACCATAGCCTTGAAGCACACACACACTTTGAGGCCAGATATCAAGGCCCCAAGGGCTAGGAACTCACATTCCTAGTGCACCCCAAAAGCCTTGTAAGCTTTTGGGGTGCACTGCAAATTTGCTTCTCCATAGTCTTGAACATGATGCCATTGCACAGTATGCCTCCTTATTCAAGATTAGGGCCATGGTCAACCTAGTCATGATTAAAGATGACAACCAGTGATCCCAATCAGGGCCACTCTGATCAAGACCATGGTCTGTATAATGTAAACAGCATGTTCTAATGGGGGACATGACTGCATAGATCCTCATTAATGTGGAGATCTATGTGGCCTACAACCTTTCCTTGCAGAAAGCACCTTTATTGACCACACCATGTCAACAAAATCCTGGTTAAAGAGCAATTTTATGAAATGCAATGACAATCCAGCATTTACAGTGGCCTACGAGATAAAATTAGCATAAGAGAGACTTTTAAAGCAGGAAAATGGCAGTCCCTCCAAAAGAAAAGATATACCTTTAGTTTGAGGATTTATATGCACCACTGATATTTTTTTTTAAAAAAAAGGTTAGCTGAGGACTGTCATTGGACCAAGTATGTTTATTCCAGTACTTCCCTCTCCTCTTTTTAAAAAAGGTAATTTCTAAACAGGCAGCTTTCTGTTGGCATTAGCAGACTATGGGCGTATCCCCATGCATATTTTGGTCCAATTCGAAGTCGGGTTTGAGAAGAGGTGCCCCATGCATTTTAGATTTTGTCCGATTTCCGTCGATCAAATCGCCCAAACCAGGACCAAACCAGGACAAAATTTGATACTGGTAAAAACTGTTCTCGTCACAGTTTGGTGTCTCAGCACACATTGCTTTGTGAGCCAAGCCTGTGCATGGGGATGGTCCTGGGCTATTTAGGGATGAGATTGGTGCTTGGTCATTGGGAGGTGGGGGTTCCTGCCCTGTGCATTGGAGATAGCAACTGCTGAGATTTTTTGGAAGTAAATGATGTTAAAGATGAAATGAGGGGGTCAAATGGCCTTCCCTGCCCCATGAGACTCTTTTATGCAAGTATTCCACATCCCTTCTGAGATTGCCAAGACAGGCAGGATAATGGCTTGATTTTTCTCCCTTTTCCATGGCAAATATTCCACCCCTGTTTCCCGATCACCAAGGTGGACATGATAATGGCTTGATTTTTCTTCCTTCCGCTTGCCAGATGTTCTCGCGGTTCCCGGGTGGAGTGGAGGTGCGCAAAACTGCTCGACTGCACAATTTTATAAGGCCATTTACAACTCTAAAGAGCTCTGCTGGATGGCTACTTGAGGATGCAATGGTGGTGGAGAAAAAACTACTTTTTGCCGCCATCACCACCACGTGGTAGGCACGATAATGTGCTTTAACCTGTGTTCAGTCAGATTCACATCTGGATTTATGCCACCTGTGCTCTAGCCATCAACCGTCCCATTTCATGGCCGATAGCTCCATGGAATACCAAGGAGATTTTCGGGCTCTACAAGAATGTCAAGGACACTTGGGGGCGATCGTAAATATAGCCGTGCTCATCTATGGATTCCAAAGAGAGACCAGAGCTTCGAGAGGAGCACCAGTCATGCCAACTGGAAAATCCCCGGGGGCATTCAGAAATCGCCGAGATTCCATAAATCTCTGGGGGCGGGCCATCTCAATAGGTCCTAGTATACAAAATTGTATCTATTAAAATTTCATCCAGACTTCACTTACTTATTCCAAATTATTTGGAAAATCTGGAATAAAATGTGTCTGGATGTGTTTTATTCCAGATTATCCAAATAATGCTGAATAAGTAGTAAGTGCTGTCTGGGTGAATCTTAAGACTATATAGGCTAAAGAGTGTTCAGTGCCTATTCATGCTGCAAATAGAGTCTAATTCTATCCCAGCTCCTAAATGATAATGACACCACCGCTCAAGAATGCCCACAAAATCAAGAACTGGCTGAGAGGGAAAGCGAAATCCTCCCTCTGACCACTCACAAAAGTTCAGATGCTGTTCCTAGTAGTTTCGTTGTGTGAGCGCACCTTGCAATTTAAATGGACTAATGAGCTGAAACAGTCTCAGACCTAGAATAATCCAAAATAAGGATAGTTTATATTGAGGGGTAGAGGATTATAGTCCAAAGAAGAATCCAGACATGAAGGTAGCCCTGGTCCCGTGAGGGACGGAGGAAGGAGAAATTGAGTGTGCATTATGAAAGCCATTCCTTTTTCAATGTTTCTATTAAAAACAGCAGGAACCCTGGTCTCTTTTCTGTCTTGCCACACTACTTTTAATTGGGCAGTCGCTTGGCAGCTTTTCAAAACTATTTTCAATGAAATCAGACTGTGGCCAGCCTTGGTTTGTGGCTGACATGAAGAGGCTTATACACAAGTTACTCCAACATATACCTCGCTTACCTAGCTTCTTCCATAATACAAATATTCTGAGAGAAATCCTGTTAAGGGGCAGCTAGGCTTGGGCCTGCGGAAGGCCCTGTTCCCAGGAGGATCAGGATGGATTAGGTCATTAATCAAAGCTTATATGAAAGAGGATAAGGAAGTACAAATTAAAGTGTTAATGGCTCTTAAAAGCTTTCTGCTTCCACCAGGGCATAGCCTTAGACTGATTACCTTGTTACCTCTAATGGGAAATCTTTGCAGTCACCCAAATCTGCTAAGGTAGCACATTTTTATTGGCAGGATGGGGTTGGGTGTGTGCGTGCACACGTCTGTTGCTGGGTCAGCAGTTAATTAGTTTATCCCTTTCCCACAGTTATTTCCAATAAACATCCCATTAGGTTCCCAATGGCTGCTTTGTCCCTAGTGCTATGCTACAAATGAGACCCATAGAGATTTATATTTATCCAGTTAAGTCAAGGCCTTGAACAGAGTGTCCTTGAAGCAGGAAAAGGGGGGAAATGGTTTTCCTACCACATAATCTTGTTTACTTGGCATCTTAGTTCTCTAGTCTTTCGTTGGCTTTTGACAAAGATCTAACTGAGATTTCCTGAAACAGAGAGTAAGAGTAAATACCACTGATAGACACTGGAAGAAAGAGAACTCTCTTGTGTAACAAGAGCCTGATTAAGATTTCAGTCTAAATTTTGTTCTCTGTAGTTGATTGCCCTTGAGGATTTTCTGGAAGCCTTACTAGAAGAAGCCTATTTAGGTTCCAAGTGCATCTGTGTAAGATCTAGAAAAGTTCAACCATTAGAAATTGCCCTTTGCTTTCTATGTTATACTTGGAAAGTTTAGGCTGTAGCTACACACAAGACTTCTGAAAGAATTCCATTCAACTGGCAATAACTCCTGTGGCCTTTGGAGGCATTAAAAGCAAGGTGAATTTTATTTATTTATTTATTTATATTTCTATCCCGCCCTATGCCAGGAGGTCTCAGGGTGGGTTACAATACTATATTAATCTTAGGTCCCTGCCCTCAGGCTTACAGTCTAAAGAGACAAGATACAAAAGAAAAATGGTGTGGGAGGGATCAGGGACACTCTGGCAGCAACAGTGTCCTTGCAATGGTAAAATACTTTTACTCATTTTTTTCGTTTAATATGGAGTTTTCAGATGCACCTCCCCCTGTCTTCCATTCTCCTAAATGCCCAATGGTTTAGTATTTGTGAATTTGAAATTCTCAAGATTGCCAGAACCTAACCCTAGTAATTAAGGAGGGTCTAGTGTATCCCAGGAGATCTATATTGTGATTTACTGGCAAAGGTCTCAGACTAACTTGTCAGAGAAAAAAAATCAAAACTTCATGAAGCCTCTGATGGCGCAAACTGCAGTAACTTTTCTGAGGTTCAGATTAAAACATTATGTGCACAAATACCAGAAGCCAATAAAGTTTTTCTTCATTCTGCCTCACATTCCATACACAGAATGCTACAGACATTAATCGAGGTTTCTTTAACTTCTTCTATGGATATTTCTGCAAGCCAAAAAAATGATTAAATGTCTGTGTTAATTTTTACCATATGAAGACATAAGTGAACAACAGATGGTCTTGGCAAATTCGTCTTGAGTTACCTGGGTTAAAATAGTGTTATACTGCCTATGGGTGTTTTTCCACTGTCACTAAAAGTACCCATTAAGTACCCATTAATGGGTATGAAATGGCATTTTTGTACCCATTAATGGGTACTTAATGGGTACTTCTAGTGACAGTGGAAAAACACCCTATACGTAATATATATATTTCCTAATATCGATCTATAGAGGAAGGCTGGCAGTATTTCTCCAAGCTTTCAAATAGTCTTTCTTAGTCCTGCCTGAAGTTACCAGGGATTAAACCTGGAAACTTTTGCATGTAAGGTAAATAGCACTGATGATACTGCAATCATTTTGCAAACTTTTCCTCCTTATATTGGTTTAAAATAAGTCATCTGAAAGCAACCTAAGGGAAGGGGGATGCTGGAGTGAGCGCTGTCCAACAGGATGTGTGCTTTAGAGGCTACATATGATCTAATAATAGGAAAGACAAATATTGCCAGATGAGATCATCAAGCTGAGGCATATTCCAAGTGGCTGCTAAGAGGTGTTACCCTGCTACACATGGATTGAATGATTCCATGTCGCATCATCAGCCAAAAAATACTGGACCATCTTGTCTTTGTTTGTGTTGGTTTGTTTGAACCATTAAAAATCAGTGTTACACTCAGCTACAAGGCAGCAAGAGAAAAATAAGAACTTAAGAATTGTTTCCAACTGGATCACAGAATCAAACCCCCCGCCCCCACGGTAAGGATACTGCTAGGGGAATATGAGTCCGCCTCGCAAGAGTCCCCATGGAAAGTGCTAATTCAGGCTACACGAGGGACAAAATCCCCAAAAGTGAAACAAAAAAAAAACCAAAAAAAAACCAACCCCTTTTATAACTGTTCTCGCCCAGAATTACGGGGCAAGGACAGATTATTCTGGGGGCATGGGGACACTCCCAGGTTACGACTGCAGCATTAGCAGGTGGGGCTTCGCTGTCCCTGCCACTAATGCTGAGATCGCAACTGTCCCCCCTTACCTGAGTGCTTAATCGTCCAGGTAAGGGCTTGATTTACCCCAAACAATTGCCTGACAGCTGCCCTGCAGTCAGCTGAGCAACTGTCAGGCAGGTATAGCAGCTGTCATGCACACAAGCAGAGCTCTGCTAAAATGATTAAAACAGACGCGACTTTCACGTCTGTTTTAATCATCTTACTGGTGCTCTCCTCATGCTCTTGACAGCCCCAGCCTGCTCTACTTTCAGCCTCATGGTAGCTGGTCTTTGGAGGCACGCCACTTCCTAGTACAGAGACAGTCATGCTGCTGCCAGGGCTAATAGTCACTGATAGTCATGAATTCTGTGTATATAAGAACATAAGATATGCCCCATTGGATTGCATCCTTGGCCTATTTAGTCCAGCAGTCTGCTCCCACAGTGACCAACCAGATGCACAAGGAACCTCCCTAGCAGAGCATGAGCACACAACATGCCCTATTTGCAGTATCCCAGCAGCTAGCCTTCAAAGGCATGCCTATTGCTTCCTATTACCAGAGGCAGTCATATTACCATCAAGGCTAATAGGCAGTGATAGCCTTGACTTTCATGAATTGATCCAAACCCTTTTTTTAAAACCACCAAGCTGGTAGCCTAGGAAGGCTGCAAAGTACATTGGTTAAGACTGCAACTCTGCCTGTGTTCAAAACCAGTCTTACCTACATAAGAACATAAGAGAAGCCTTGCTGGATCAGGCCACAGCCCATCTAGTCCAGCATCCTGTCGCACACAGTGGCCCTGTGGAGTAAAAGTTTGTCCTCACTGTAAACTAGGACCCCAGACTTCAGCTGCTCCAAAGCTACAGGATCTGGAGAGGTGCTGACTAACTTTGGGATGGATCAGGTATCACAAACTGTGGGTGCCCAATGTTCTAGGGAAATGAAGGTGCAAATTCACCCACAATCACTGTGGAAATCTCCTAAACAGAAAGAAGACCTTTGGAAGACATGCGGCCATTTCCACAAAGTGAGATTGGAATAACCATCTGTTGCAAGGGCAGTTGGCACTGGCTTGTTTCTTTTGCACACAAGTATAAGTAATGTATTTGCATGCATGCACCTGCTGCTATTTCTTACTTCAGAAGACCTCTGCTAAGCCTCCTACATTGAGCCCAATGGAAGCCCAAACTTGAGTGTAACCACCACAGCAGGACTCCATGCTTTGTGACCAGATGCATTTGCAGATGAAATAATCCCACCACTCTCAACATGCGGAGGCTAAGTGTATTCTCACTTGCACGCATGAGGATATTGCTGCCTAAGTGGTGAGTCTGAAAATGAGAAATCCAAGTTCAATTTCATGCTCAGCTTGAAACTCAGGGAGAGTGACTCTGAGCGAGCTATGGTTTCCATATGAATTCAGGGGATATTTTGGGAACTTTTATGTGCACTTGAGCTGCTTGGCATATCCATTCAACTACTGAAACTAATATTGTAATTTTTTTTTAAAAAAAGGAAACATAGATTTAATGGCTTTTTTCATTTTTCATTATCTTTGTCATTCCAGCCAACATTTAATATTAAGCTCCCAAAGTAGAGCATAATAAAAATATAATAAAACATCAGATACAGACTATTACACACTAAGACTAAAGTAAACTATGATACCTTCTAGACATCTGTTTCAACTCAGGTTATTTCTGAATTTTTAGACAAGGGATATGTTGAACCAATTCTATTTAGAATCACTTCAGCATTAACCAAGGGGGTTGTGTGGCTCAAGATTGAACCAAACCTCTCAAGACACTTTGAGGTTTTGTTCCACTATCAAACCAAACTGATAGGGATTCTAACCGAACCCCCTGGTTCATGAGCCAGTTCTAAATAGAAATGGTTTTGCCTTCTTCATGAGGGTTGGTAGGAGTGTTTTCACTTCTGAATTCACAAAGGTGTGCCTTTGACAGAAACTCATTACTATCCCTTACCCATTGGGTGTTTTTCCACTTAGCATTAAAGGACCCATTAACGGTCCCTAATTGGTCCTTACTGGGCCCTTACTGGGTACTCTAGTGCTAGTGGAAACTCCCCCCCCCCATTGACTCCTCAGTCACTGTAACAAAGCAGTTTATGAACCACCAAATCTATTGATAGGACCAGGGGCCTATTTACACTTAGGCCTCTAGTATGCAATTAGGACAGCTCTGGTACAGCTGTGGTACAGAGTATCTGTACCAGAGCTGTCCTAATCGCATACCAGAGGCCTAAGTGCGACTAGGCCCCAGGTCAGCAGTCTGAGGTTTGTTCATACATGGATGCAAACTCAACCACAAAAACAAAAAAGGGTTGTGCACATCCTTAGCTTGGACACATGTGGACCCAAATTGAAGGTCCTCTCAGGTGTCCTCTAAGCAGCTGGACTTTATCGCTGGCAGGGAATTTTTGAATATTGTTAACTGGATCACTTCTATATCCCACTCACCCTGCATGGTCTTTGCCCCACCCCACTAGCTGGGTAACCTTTGCCTGCTGGGATTAGCTGACTGAGCCCAACTAAGAAGGAAGAAAAGGGGAGCCACATTGGAGGGGGTGGAGAAAGACAGTGACTTGGAGGTGACTTAAGAAGGGGCCTGAGAGACACATGAGGAGGTTCAGGCCGAGAGGAAGAAGCTTATAGTAGCTGTAGTGTCTCCTAGCAAAGCATTTGGATGAGCTGAGAAGGCCTACTCACACTGAAGCACAGCTGCTACCAGCACAAGAGCCATTTGTAGAAACATCACCCCTACCTACTTTCCAACCGTCTGCACAAAGGAGAGGGAAAGAAATGAGCTTCTTTTGAGCCAGTGGCATGTGCGACCACTAGTAGAAGAATTCTCTCCATCTTCAGCTGCCCTAGTCAGCACAACCCTACAGGTTGGTGAGGGTAGAAACTGTATTCTAAAAGAATTGGAGGGTACTGAATCAATGAACCAGCCAGATCATTCCATGGAGGACCGAGGCAATTTAGAAAACCCTTTTAGATGCTTTTTGTATATGAAAGAGAAGCAGCCTTATTATTCCATTTATCACAATACTATGTCTTTCCTCTAGGGGTAATTATTACCATACTAAATATTTTTTTAAAAAGAGAAATTACACACAAAAACACAAAAGAAGGCATTAAGAAGAAGATGCAAATTGAATTTGTTTGGGTTTTTTTTCTGAAGCATTTATGAAAGTCAGTTAAGACGCTTCGTAACTTGAGGCCCAGTCCAAAAGGCTGACTTTGATTAACTCTGCTAGTACATGATGTCTGTTCCTTTGGGGCTCAAGGGATGAGATAAATGGGCAAGGTGATCAGCTAAATATCTGAGTGACTTTCAACAATTCTTCTTTGTTTTCAGTGTGTGAACATAGCTGGCACTAACGAAGCCAGGAGCTTATGCAAGTTCATGTAATCTTATTACTAATCTCGGGGTCCCATGAGACAGGCTTCATTTTTTGTTTCTGATCAGTCATCACGCTGGTCCCTTAGGTTATTATACAATAAGACTAAGCAGGTTCATTATGTTACCATTTCTCCTGTTGAGCACTTTTCCTTTTAGTTGCATGACTGGAATATTCTAGCAGTGGCTCGATCCTTTAGCCATAGCCATTTTCTCCCCATTAACTAACATCTGATCTCTCCCCTTCAGCACCGCTCATGGTTTCCTAACATACCTGCACATTTCTAGACTTCAGAACAGTTGGGGGTGGGGCACATTATAAAACTAAGTGTTGATGCTAATAGTGAAACATACAGTGAGCATTTCTCTTCTCTTTGGGTATCCTGGTCTCTTAGGCCATGCTCACACCTTCCCTTTAAACCTTCTTCAGTCCATCTTCAGTTCTGCTTTATTTGTGGACTATCTTGAATGGACAGTCCACAAATAAAATGGATAGAAATGAAAAGGTGTGAGAAGACAGATCTGAAGATGGACTGAAGAACTTTTAAAGTGAAGATGTGACCATGGCCTAAGTGTCAAAAGATTCGGATCTGGAGGAGATGTCATTCAAAATGAAGGTCTCTGGACACATGAGGCAAGAGCCCTTCCTGCACTGGCCTTATTTGATTATGATCCTTTTTGCATACAGCCTTGATCCCAATCAGGAGCCTCCATGGTCAGCTCCTGGGCCTCATAGATCCCCACATTAATGTGGATCTGTAAGGCCATGTCCCCTGCTAGAATGCTCAATCTGCATTAGACGGAGCATGATGCCAGTGAGGGAGGCTCAGATTGGTAATACTGGCACACATTATTAAACGTGGATAATGGCATACCAGAGGGCCTGATCCAGAACATGATAGGCATGAAGAAGGCAAACATCCTGTGTTTGCAACCCCAGAAGTGCATCCCCCAGAAGCTTTGAGGCTAGGGACTTTTGTTCCTTGCCCTCAGAGGTGTCAGAACCTGGCCTCAAAGCTCATGCATGCTTCAAGATCATTGTGTGGTCTAGTCTGGACCAATGCCATTGTGGAGACATGCTGATCCAACCCACACCTTTACATGGGCAAAATAATGGGCCTGACTGTTTCAGACCCACTGATACTGATCAGAGGCAGTTCAATGCAGAAAGGTCCCCTATCCTGGAATAAGGACCTGCCATCTGCACTACCAGGTGGACAGCAGGCCCATGCTCAAAGATATAATATATATCCTACCGCAGAAAGGGCCACAGTTTCTTATCCATAAGATTCATTTACCTGCATACATGCTGAGCATGAAGGAAAAGCTTAACTATTCTAGTGCTGTGTTCACAAACAGTTTTAAAAAGGCAGCTATGAGATGGTTTTCGGGTGGGATGGTTCACAGGCCAGCTTCCCGCCACTCGTGAACTTTCTAGCCTTGAAAAGGGGGATTAGAGATGGGATGGGAACATAAGGGCCACACACTACCATCTTTAAGGTGCTGCTGAACAACTGGCTTTTTTTGTCTTTTTCTTTTTGCCATGCTGAACACAACCTAGCTGTCTTCCATATCCTACAGCCCCATGAAATTTCTAAGGAGCACTGCAGTCAATAGAAAAGGATGAAACTCAAGGAGAGAAAATCTTCCATTCCACATACCACTTATGTTTGTCAGGAGCTACTGTTGACCCTGCCACAACACCCTGATTGTTAATCTAGGCAGAACCCCATTTGCAGCAACAGAAATTATGTACAGAACTGCACTAGAGGGTAGGAACTGCAGCCAGAGATCTGCTTCAGTTTGGATCTCCACATGCTGTTCAAGCCCGTCTTATATCATCTCTCCATGCATCCTCACAAGGACGAGCATAGTTGTTCCTGGCCTTTGGGGCCCACGTGGATGCAGCTTTCATGAAAGCTGAATCAATCTTAATAAACACTCATCTCAGCTCATGTATTAAATGCACAGGCTGCTGTACAAATATGGAATTAAGCATGAAACAGATGGAGAACATGCATCGTGCAAAAATTCATTCTTGTAGAGAATATAGGGGAGTATATGCATACACACATGCACCTGTATGCATACACCCTATAATTATCCCCAGAATGTTCAGATACTAGAGTAATGGGGCTGGACCCCAAAACTAGTAATCAGAAGTGTTCAATAAAGCAAACAGATGAAGAACCTTAAAACTAGTGGAGATAGAAGTGGGAGAAGAGGAAGAGTTGAATTTTATACCCTGCTTTTCACACCCTTCTAAGGGGACTCAAAAGTGCTGACAAACTGTTGCAGTTGCACTCTGCAACCTGAAATCTTGGCTCTGGGAAACCTGGTTGGAGGCAGCCTATGGCTACCTCGATCTTGGCTGCAGTTCTGAAAACTACAGCAATACTTGGTTACAACCCAAGGGCTGCAACGATACTTGGTACCAGTGGTTACTGCTATGATCCACTGGGTGTTGCAGAAGTAAATCCCTTATTCGCCACTGGCAAGGTATAAGAGATCACCATGTGCTCCTTTTCTGAGTTAAAGACAGAGAGCACAGGGGAAAGAAGTTAGGCGGGAGACAGGATGAGCTGGAAAGAGACAGAGTTTAATTTTCCCAGGCTTAAATACAGCAGTCAGTGGAGGCGTGGCGGGAATGATGTAAAGGCACAATCCAGGGAAGTGATAGGTGGAGCCGTGTCAGGTGAGCAGGTCAGAAGTCCTTCTGATATCACATCCTGTGGCAGGAGGTGGGGAGAATCCTCAAACAGGAAGAGAAGGGTTATTCTCTATGGGGAACATGCGGCTGGGGAGCCATTATGCTCCATGGCTAAGAGTCCAGCACCCTGCTGGTGCCGACTGTGTACTGCAAGCTTATGGGACAGAAAATTAGTTGTTAGTCTTAAGGCTTGTCTTCTTGGTCAGCAAGGGGCTTGGAGGCTGGAAGGGAAACTTAGGGAAACTTGAGCAGCTTTTTGTGATTACAACAACAAACCTTCTGTTCTTCTCCCCCCATCAGACACCCTGTGAGATAGGTGGGGCTGTGATAGCTCAGAAGGAGAACCGTGACTATCCAGGCTGACCCATCTGGCTTCATGTAGGAGTGTGGAACCGAACCAGGACAATAGCAAAGGGACAACCATTCCGAGCTCTCGTTTCTGGTGCCCTGCAATTTCCATCTTCACAGTAGCACAGGCAGTAGTCAGGGATGGTAGAGGTTGGAGGCCAAAACATCTAGAAGGTACCAAACTGGAGAAAAGTTTTCTAAAGCTCTAGCATATAAACAGTCAGAGGTGTGCACAATTGCACCTATTAATAATTCCCAAGAAATCATTGCAAGTGAAAGTGTGGAAAAGGCTGCCAAATGACAAGCTGGGGGTGTCTGCTGTGAACGTGCTGCCTCAGAAGCACCAGTAAAAGCCCTGCCCTGATGACACACCTGCCAGAGTGTCCCAAAATGACAGTAATTAAATGTTTTCCTGCTTTGTGCCTGGGAGCTGCTCCCACACTCGCAATTGCTCTCAGTTGACTGGGAGGAAGAAACACAATGGAACGGAGGCGGGGAGCTGCGTTGGGGTCAGGAAAGAATAAATTGCTGTGGAAACTGGATTGTGTTTTAGCTTTTTTTCTAACAGCATCTGTGTGGGCTGATGAAGCTGAGATGAAATTTCCAGAAAAGCAAAACCACAGCCAACGACCAGGGATGGCGCTGCATGAATCACACTGGCAACCTGACATTTATACAACATCTATGGGTTGATATATAGGAAATTGCCTCCTGGGACCTCAAGCTCCAGTGGCTCCTCCTACCCTGGTGGGGAGTGGGGAGAGCCAAGATGAGGCATTGAGAGTGAATGTAGAATATAAGAGAGAGACACTGGCTGAAAGAGGTCACTGATGTCAAATGATAGGTTCTGCACCCACATTCTTGCCCCTGGAGAATCTAAGGGTGGGAAGCCCCCTGGAAGGGAGAATGTGGGCTGCAGCACCACCCTCACCTCAGTCAGAAGCCCACAGGCAAATGAGCACCATCTGTTACCCAGAACTAAACATGCATCTATATACATACTCTATGCTTAGCCCTCTAGTTGCTTGTAGAATTCTTTATCCTGCTCCTTGTTTGAGTTGTTTCTCACCCAGAAAGGTGCAGGATTTAGGTGCCTCCAAGGAGGTGTCTCTGTGAGAGTAACTCTGCCCTCTCCCATTCCTTATTTGACAGCCTCCAGGCAGTCCTTCCTTAAAAGGACCCAACATTTGGCATGAAAAGCCCATGTTGAAGGGATTTCAGTATTCATCTGCTGAAAAGCAAAAGCTCAGACTGGTCACTCACCTCAAGATGCAATGTGTGATCCCCACTTCTCCTCACCTCATTGCAAGCTTGTAGAGTAAGATTATCAATAAGAGAAAAGAGCCCTCAGGCTTGGAGATAAATCTCCTTGAACTGTCCAGGGATCACCTCTCTGCACTGGTAAATTTATACCCATGTAAACAAGTGGGGGTGGGGGGTGGGGAGAGAGATAAGGACTTAAAAAAAAGATAGTGACCAGCAGTGTAGAAGACCACATTTATTGTAATGGACTTTGAAAATAATCGCTGCTATAATACCCCTGAGAGATCTTCATCAATCAGTCTCTATCTAGAAGTCTGCAGCAAAGTGTTGTCTACTAGGGACACTTTATTATTCTTTTGTCATAAAGCTGGGAATTTTAGGCAATATCTTCCATGAACCTAGATGTGCTTCTCTGATTGTTTCTTTCCCAGTTTTCAGTCTATCAGTATCTTTCCTCAATTTTCTGTCCATCAGTTCTAGTTCTGCCTTCTGGGGTGTGTTCCCACCTGAACTTTTAAAAACGTTTTTAAAACAAAACAACAAAAGCCAATGCAAACACGCATTCTGGCCAATCCCACTTCTTTGATTTTAAATTGCAGTCAACCCCGATTCTGCTGTCCCCACAGAAAATGCTTCAAAAATGCATCAGGGAAAGTGAATATTTTCCTCCCCACCCTCACAGAACCTCAGGATTTGGCAGCGTAGGAGGCAGGCTTGTTAGCTAATTAGCTCTCATGTCCTCAACATGGGGAGAATCAGGTCTCAACAGCAGACTGAAGTTTTCTCATTTGGGGACGAGGGTCCACCTGGGAGCCAGACAGTTGCTCACTAAACACCTGTCCCAAGAGAACCCTGTGAGCTCAGAGCTTCCCATCCCTCCTCCAATGCCTCCCCTCCTCCAATGTCCCATGCCTTCCCCTCTCTTTGTTTATTACACCTTTCTCCCATCCACCCACACAGGAAGGAGCCAGCCTAGCCAAAAAAGGAGAAAGTGAGGGGAAGCATGGCAGGAAATGAAAGTGTGGAGTGTGGAGTGTGAAGTGGAGTGGGTGAATTGTTACTTGTTATCAGTGTGAAGTGGATGAAAATGAAACATGCCAAGGGAAACTTTAAACTCGCCTGCAAGGGAAATTTTAAACTCCTCTGCAAAGGAGCAGTGGCAAGGGGCTGTCCTACAGGGTGAAACCCCACCCATTTCATGATGCATCTCCCCTCAATACTGTGATACCGTTCCCAAAGGAATAAAGATAAAGCATTTTAACAGCAAAAACAGGAGTGAGAACTGTTTTTTCAAGTGTTTTTTAATTCCAGTTCTTAGCAATTTACTCCTCAGAAAGTGCGGGAAGCCAATCTATAATGGGGACAAACAATTTTCAAATTGTTTTCAAGTCTTTTTAAAAACATGAGTGGAAAGGCAGCCCTGGAGAACTAGAAAACAAGTCTGTTTGGTCTGTTTAGCAGGGTAAAGGATCAGGAAGACTTTGGCATATTGGAGGCGGCTGGAAACAAGCCCATGTGGGTGCACTTAACAGATTTCTTGGCTTAGTACCAAGTGGAGAGGCACCTATAAGCTTTTATGTATTTCAGCTGTAACACAACTGGAGGCTTATTCTGGAGCAATAATAATTGTTGCATCAAGTTATCAATGTGGATTTAACACTCATTGCAGATAACCCTGTGTGGCCCTTTCCACATGAGGCTGTTGGACTGGTCCATAAAGAGTGCTCGGCCATTCCATCTGCATGCTAGCAGAGCACACATACACACACCCAGTTATATGGTCATCTGCAAACAATGGAGCTATGATGTGAGAAACAGATTCTAGGTGGTGGTCACATCTTCCCTTTAAACCTTCTTCTGTCTATCTTCAGGCCTGACTGTTCACACCTTTTCATTTCTATCCCTTTGATTTGTGGGCTTTCTGTTCAGGAAAGTCCAAATGGAGGGTGGAAAGCCCACAAATAAACAGGATAGAAATGAAAAGGTGTGAGCATTCAGGCCTGAAGACAGACTAAAGAAGGTTTAAAATGAAGGTGTGACCACAGCCATACAGGCCAGAACCACACAAACAGGTAAGGAACAAACATGGCCCTTCAGGCTGAAGTTCTTTGTAGATGCACCAAAAAAGCACATCGAAGGCATTAATTAGAAGACTGTCTCAAAAAGGACAGATATTCTTATAGCCCCATTCCTGAGGCAGGTGGATATGAATGGAACATTTATGCCCTCTTTCTGCTGCTGTTGCCCACTTCCAGCATCTGAACTAAATCTTGCCTTCAGGCATAAATGCAGTTGTAGTTGGCAAGCCTTCAGCCTCACCCAGCATCTCTAGGGATCCCACTGCGTCGCTTGCGGATGATGAATTGATGTGACAGGTTAAGTGGTGGAGGTTAAGCAAAATCTGGTCACCAAGCAGAGATATAGTTGCCATGGAAATTACAAGGTAGCACTGCAATAAGTCCCGATGAAGCACAAGTCTGATTAACGTTATATTTGTGAGGGTCTTTTGTTTTTAAATTGAAAACCTTTTTAAAAATAAAAAAGGATCCCTGCACAGAAAGAACAAAGAAAGCAATCCTGCAGCCCTACATTCCCTGATAATGTATTTTTATCCAGAATTCCCCCTTTGGCAAGCGCACGTGGGGTCTGCTACAACAGCCTAAGCTGAAAATACTGAATCAGTGCAGTATTTCATTGATTTATTCTTCCAGTCATTCATTGCTTCCTTCCTTCATTCATTCAACTGTCCTTTCCATTCACATTTCCTCTCTGGTTTAATGAGTGGCGCTTAGTTTTCTGCTTCATGATCACTGCTGCTGCTGAGCTCTCTTGCTATAGGCCACCTCTGATCTGAGATGTGAGAGCCGCAGTCTTAAAGGGCCAGACACTTTCAGTGAACTGTAGGCTCCCCGTGCTTCTGTTCTGCCCAATGGAACTGTGCTTGTGACATAACAAAAGGGGTGCCCCAGAGGTGCCTCAGAGAGACAGTGTGTGGCCCTTGTGTTTCTAAGCCTTTTCTAATCCACCTTTTCTAGCAAAGTATGTTTAGGAAAGGGGGAGGGATAGGCTTGTGTGTGAACAATCCTGCCTCAAAAATCCCTTAGTTGTTGTTTTGCTTTGTCTGTTCACACTGTGTCTCCCAAATTCTTCCTATCCAAAGCCACATTGTCATCTCTCAGCCACATCTTTCTCCCCATTTACTTAGTATCTACAAATTGAGAGTATAAATGCTGTACAAGTTAGAAGGATTATATGTAGAAATGCTTTAAACATCTGAAAGCGCCATTTTTTTATTTTTTTTAGTAGATAATTTTGCTCTGGTTACTGAGGAAAAGTTTGGATTCCAAATCTCCTTTCAACCAACAAACAACTTCTACAAATGATAAATTATAGTTTTGTTAAGAAGAAATACAACTTTTCTTCTAGGAGAGAGGTCAGCGGGGGGAAGCAATATACATATAAGCATCAAGGATGAGATTGAAAGTCATTTTTTTTATTTTTCTAATCTGTTCTAATCTCTTTTACTTTTTCCTATCGTTTTTCCAACTTTTAATGTACAGTATATGCAAAACCTTTCAATTATTTTTTTAAAAGAGAAAATATGACTTTTCTTCCTGGCTGCACCTATGCCTGAGGTTTTGGTTATATATGGAAATAAATCTGAATGTTTTCATTTTAAATCTGTAAGACTAATGAACTAAAACCTTAAATTACACCAAACTCTGTAATTGAGCAATCAAGAGCACAAGCCAACTTTCTTTCTCTAATTGGAACAGTCCTGAACAAGTTCCTTGCCTTTTATACAGTGCTGCTGTCTTCCATTGTCTTTGTTTTCTGTTATTATTTCTGAATGGCTGCTTTCACCAGCCGGGCTGAAGCATTCCTTGCTCTCAGCAGTTATGGATTTAGTCATTCCTGCCATGATGCTGTATGGCGGAAGTATGCTGTGTGGTCGGCGGTTAAGGTAAACTGAGGTAAGCTTCACTTGGTGACTTACCCGTCGAGTTAATTAGGAGTGGGCAGCTGATGCCTCTGTGAGATCTGAGGCAGGAAGAAAAGCAGTGCAGATTGAATCAGTAGTCTTTTGAAAGCAAAAGAAGGAAGCAATACAGAGATGAGACAAAAGGCTGGATCCAGAGTTCTTTTTCAGAATAAAGCTAAATAGCTTTCACCCCAAGGCTCAGGAAGAGTCCTCAAGGGCACCACTGCTCTGTCACTGGCAGGACAGTGCAGACAACATTTATATTAAAGGCCCTCTTCCATGTAGCAATTGCCTCACTGGATGCCTGGAAATCAAAAGACAAAACAGAGAGAGAGAGACAGGGGTGGGGAAGGAAATTAGAAATATTAACAGTATTAGCCAACATATACTGGAACATGCATAAATATGACCCGCTGAATTAGTCCAGTGGTCCATCTCCCTGATTTCCAAAGTAAGCAGCATGCTCTCTGAGGATTCAAGGTGAGACACATTTGCAGATGAGCACACATGCAAGTGCATGTATGGTTAGTTAATACACTTTAATCTCATGTCTTCTATGAAAGGCCTGGAGTTTGAGGGTCCTGTTCCTAGGACTGCATAGATCTGAATAGAGATCTATGATGGTCAAAGTCTTTCTTCCAATTTAGTGTTCCTATCACCACTGGGACAACTTTGCCTTTATCTTCTGCACCTTCTCTAGTACTTGGGCATTTTTACATTTCCTGTCCACTGGACAGGAAAGGAACATGATGACCCAACACTGACTAGAGCTTGCACTTAAGTGCTAATCAACTGTACCTCCTCCTTCCCCCCGGGATAGGATACTTACTGTATTCGATCCAGGGCCCGGTCCTCTGCTGGGCACTGCCATCTTGGCTGCGGTGCCCTCCACAACTGCATGTGTGTTGTCACATGTGCAGTTGCACCTACAGTTGTCTGAGGTACCAGTGTGTTTGCGCAGCACCTCAAACGACCCTGAAGCACCAGCAAGAGTGAATGATCACACCGCTGGACACTTTGGGTAACATTGGTTAACATGTGGACCATGATTTCATGCTCCATGTGGAGCATGATTTTGTGCTCCACACCTAATCAACAATTAGTGCACTTCTGGGGAAGGAGGGCATGGTTGGAGGCTGTAACAGCCTACTCCGTGTGCGTACGCTCTTCCCCAGAGGTGCGAACAGGCCTCTTCTTTCAGTCCTTGATGTCATTATCACTTGGGACTCCTACATCTGTTGTCACTGCTTCTTTCATGTCTTTGGGCCTTTTTGCACTTACCTGCAGAAAAGTCCAGTACAGAGGCTAGTCATCTTCAGGCTTCCGTCTTCCCCACACTAGGATGGAAGAGAGAGGCCTGATCCTCTCCCTGGGCCACTCCAACAACATTGAGATGGAGTATGTTTTGGTCTTGCTGAGCAAAATGGTAGTCTATACTGCCATTTTTCAGGTCTATTGGTTTTCCAGGAGTAGTGAGACTGGCCTGAGGAGATATGCAGAAGAGTACATCTCTCCCTATTTCAGTCTAACAGGGGGATCCACTTCAGCAACACACCAAAATGCACCACCAAAATGCAACCCCAGGGGGAACCCAGGGTAAAAACATTAGTTCCTAGCACTCAGAGAACCTGGAAGTGGCTCCTAAGATTGAGTAATCTTTGGAACAAGCGGAGAGTGCTATACCAGGACAACCTTCCAAATACAGAAGGCTTATCCCAGTATTTTGGAGCTATTCCTGCCTGCCAGAATGGCTCGATAAAGTAAGTATGGATCCAGCCTTTGTCACTACCATGATGTCCAGTGGATTGGCCAGTACTTGTTTGTTGATCTGACTATGGAATTTCCACAGGATCTTGACTTTGTTGTTCTCAGTCACTATTTCTTATGGACCTTCCCATTTAGAGTTTGGGATGTCCGGCTCATACATATTGCAGATGCTTCAGTACAAGATTCTTGCTATTTGGTTACGCCACTTTGGGAATGCTTTTGCATCTCGCACCAGGTGTTGCTATGTGCTGGACTGTCTTTAAGGTCCCACTCTGGTCCAGACTACTGGAGGTAAGCGCAAAAATAACTCAAGTCTGCAAATCACACAACTGCAAATTTGGTAGTGGCCTAAACAAATGTTTACTGAATACTTTATTGTATTGGGTAGGTCCATAAAAACAACAACATTCTCATTGTAAGTCTTACTAATTCTGAGTAGAAATCCTTAGATTGACTTGAATAGCTTGAGCCATTTTTTCACACTAAAACACTTACTGAAGAATGTGCTTTCTTCTAGATTTTTGACCAGTGCCACACTTTCTGGTTAAGGAATACAACAGTTAGGAGTTATATAAATATATAGGCTCCCTTTGAGGATTTATGTCCTATCCTTCACTCAAAGGTCCCAGGAAGGGTCATAACAAGAAACAATCTACAAATAATAAAAAAATGCTCAGGCAACATATAAGGTAGCTTTATACTTGGTTAAGGCAGCCCGTCTCAGGAAACTTTTCATTGAGTCTAATGAAGTGCCTGGTAAGGGTGATGAGGATATGTAACAATAACATATGTACAGACCTAGGGCCTATTCGCACTTGGCTTTATTCTGGAATATATCCTGGAATAGGGGCCTGCTGTCCATATGCTAGTGCAAGCTTCGGCTGGCCCAAAGTGAGGCCTGCCAGAGTCTGCATTAGTGTGTGGACCACAGACCCCTATCCTGAGATAAACTCCAGAAAAAGGCCAAGTGCGAACAGGCCGCTGATCTTACTCTTGTTTATACTGATTTTATTCTTGTATGGTTTTATCTTTGTACACTTGATACTTGATATGGTCAAGCGACTAATCAAAGTTTATTCTATTCTATTCTACAAATAATAAACAATCTACCATATAACATGGCTGGTGCATCAGGTAACATGATCTGTGCCACTTTTGGAAGCCTGCTGTAACAAATCTGCAAGGCACTTTCAGGACAAAGTCATTCAGATTCACAGGAATTGAACTATCCACCTTGGGTACTAGTTCTTTGGAAGTGCTGATGGCACGCTTTGGTCACATAGCACTGAATCAGTTTCTATTTATGGAGTTTAAAGATGTGAACAAGATCTTTGCAGGAGTCTGCCCAACTACCTATCCCCTTGATCTTTATCCTTTGTGATTAATAAAAGTAGCCAAGGAAGTTCAAGTGGGTGGCTTCAGAGAGTGACTGATGCCTTGCTCCAAAAGGGGGCTGGTGCTAGCAGTGTTTAAGAAGTCACAGTTTCTTAAACAGTCAAGAAGTAGGTGCTGTTTGTCATATGGTCCTGAGTCCAGGAAGTTAGCAGGCAATCCTGGATGCAGGTCTTTTGCCCCAGAAAGAATGTGTAAGTAATCTGGGGATTTTTCTGCATTTACAACTGCCATTTAATGCATAGTTATCATAGGTGCCCAGGAGTGCCAAATGGTTTGCCAGCTCCAGCATTCCCTGGTTAAGTATAACCTTGCCATAGAGATCCATGGAGCTTCCCTTGAAGATAGTTCAGAAGCTGGCACTAGTGTAGAATACAGCAGCTCAACTGCTGTCAGGAGTCCCTAGGTCAGAAACATAACATGCTGGTCCTTAAAGATCTGCATTGGCTGCTCTTCTCTTCTAGGCCCAATTCAAGAAGTTGATTTTGATGTATAAAACCCTGAATAACTTGGCACCTAAATACCTGAAGGATTGCCTGCTCACTGTAGGCTACTGAGTTCACCAGGAGATGACTTGTGGAGGTCCAGCTCTTTCAGAGGTTAAGCGAGCGATGACAAAGGACAGGGCCTTCTCCATGGCAGCCCCCAACTGAGTAATAGTCTTCCACTACAGGTATGCCAGGCATACCTGGCATGTGGAGCGGAGGGGAGACAGCAAACCTTTATATGGAGCTGATTTGGTCCTACAGTGGGAGGGGGGGAGAGTTTGGGGACTGGGATCAGTGGGTGGGGAGGATTGTAGATTCAGTTTTATTGTATTTTAATGTTTTAAATTAATTGTATCCCGCCCTGTATCCAGATGGTGAAGGGTAAGGTATAAATATTTAAATAAATATGTTTTTTTAAAAGTTTATAAAGCAGGTCTTTCAAGTCCAGCATGATGTGCTTCCAGCCAGAAACTCCCATCAGCAGTAAAGCTGCTGCAATCTCCACTAACTCCACTTTCCAGACCATCTCCAAGTATAGCCCCATTTACAGCACACAGCAGTAGTCTACTTTAGAGGTTAACAGAGCATGTGCCAATGTGCCAAGTTGTATCTATCCTGGAAAGGCCAAACTGGTGAACCAGTAGGAGATGGTGGTAAGCACTCCTCACTAGCACATGAGCCTCAAGCAACAGCAAATCACCCAGAAGCACCCCAGATTACACACCCTTTCTTTCTGGGGCAAAATCACCTATTCATAATTGGGTGCCCCTTAAATTCCTTACCTCAAGGCCCTGCGACACAGAGAGCCTTGATCCATTTTCAGTTTAATGGTCCAATTCCAGCCCACTCCAGGCAGTGATCAAGCACCTCAACTACCCCTCCCCCCACAACTCAGAACCAAACTCAAAGCCCATGCGGACACCAAGCGTCGATCCTGCTCTCGGCACTGCACCAGGTTGGCATGGGGATGCCCCCTGTCTCTTCTTGCACCTTGGCCCAAAAAAGGGTAAGAACATAAGGGAAGCCCTGCTGGATCAGGCCACAGCCATCTAGTCTAGTATCCTGTCCCACACATCTCAAGCAAAGACAAGGACAAACCTTTTCCTGCTCTCGAATCCCAGCAAATGGCCTTAGAAGTGTCCTGCTTCCTCCATCCCCCCAGCTTGGTATTAGAAGAACCTCAGAGTCCAAAGAAAACCCCTTAAGGAGGGGGCATTTCACAGCGTCCTTAAACCCCATTGACACCTCCCTCGTCCTGCAGTAAGGCATTTGTCACTCCTTGGACCCACCCCTAACCAAACTCTTTGTCCAATTACTCAGACCATAGTCATTGAAACTGATGCAAAATAAGAGGACCAGAAAGCACTCCAGATATTTCCACTGAACCACTTCCAACTATGGAGTCCAGCTCCATGCAAATCTGAATGACCTTGCCTGGAAATGCCCTGAATAGAATAGCATATCAGTAGAAGTGTGTAAAGGGCTGTTTTTCAAAACAGCCCCATATCTTACTAGAGGACTTGCGGACTACGGTATGTCAAGTGAGCACAAGTGTTCTACCTCCTCCCTTTGTACATTTCATGAGTTCAGTTCATCCACTGGGAGATTTTACCAGCCAACACCATTTTATGTGCCATCAGCTAAGAGGATTTTGAGAAGCGCCAAACATCAAAGAGCCACATGAATAGACAGCAGATAAATCAGGTTACCTCTTAGCTGGTATAAATGTCAGGTACCACTTAAATGATAGAAACTCTGTTTCAGTTGCATTCCAGCCTGCTTGAGGGCCACTTCATTAACTGGAAAGGAGTTAGAACTAAAGACCAATATGCAGTTCAGCTAGAAAACAGCCATCTAGGGTGTTTTTCCACTGCAGCCCTTAGATCTGGATCTAAGAAGATCTGGATCTAAGGAATGGGTACATTTCTTAATCTGGATCTAGTAGATCCGGATTAAGGGAAGCACCCAATGTGTTTCCACAGGAGGTGTACACCTATTAGGAATGGGTGCTAACACCTCTGTTGTGGAAACAGCTTTGCACCCATCTGGGGAATCCAGATCGACCCACAAGGGGTCGGTCCATTACCCCAGGTGTTTTGGGGGGCAGGGGGGGCAGTCTTCGAAGCAACTTCGAAGTGATTTCGAAGTGACTTTGAAGCATGAGCTCAACTTTCGAAGTCACTTCAAAGTGACTTTGAAGTGAATGTGAAGTCAACTTCGAAGTCACTTTGAAGTGACTTCGAAGCCAATGTTGGGGGGGGGTCCCAAAGGTGCATCCCCTCCCCCTAGCCTCCTTCGGACCCCATTGCCTGTGTCCAGTGGAAACAAGCTCCCTTTAATCCGGATTTTCTGGGAGAAGACCCCTTTGTAGACCCCTT
>MTQE01001058.1:2732680-2748938 GCA_014337955.1 Aspidoscelis marmoratus
ACGTTTTGAATTCGAGATAACGACGTCGTGGGGATGCGGCCATAGAGTAGCTGAAGACTCACTCACTGGTAGGCAATGGGCATTCCTTCCTGGTTCCGTCTCTGGAGAAAAACAGAAGACAGCTACACATTATGGGGCTCTGACATCTTACTATAAGAGGCTTTCAGATTGTTCTCTTTGAATATATTGTGAGGCAGGATCCACATGAATAGCTATGGTGTGCACTGCAGAGAACTCTCCTGGCCAAGAGAAAGTGTTCTAGACCAGGAACATGGCAGGGCATCACAGGGCCAAGCACAGACTGCTGGTAGGCATGCACTCAACACCCCAGATTAACTTCAAAGCAGGAGAACAAGTTGTACACCAGTGATATGTTCCCAAGCTCCAGAAATGCCTCAGAAGTGGGCCATTTCTAGAGCCTGATGAAATGTCACAAGGTTCCAGATGGGTCATGAGCCATTCCTTTTGCCACCACTTGTCATCAGGCAGTGGCCAGATGTGAAAGCCAGCCTGATCTATGCCAACATGCTTTTCAGCAGTCTCCTGGTAGAGTTCTCCTAGGCACAGGTGCCCAGAACCTTGCAGGTACATGTCCAGAACCTTGCTGGCATGACTCAAATAGTCCATAGGAATGTACATAATATTCCACACCAGATAAAGGGGCCTCCTTGATCCACATTAATGTGCAGATATAGAGGCCCATAGTATGTATTACACAGTCCCTTAACCTGGTAGTTTTAAAACCAATTCATATATTTTAGCAGAGGTTAAAAGTTTGAATGATGCCTCCTTACTCATTTTCTTTCACCAGTATCTTTTTCCTGGAATGAGAAATTATATATTATAAATACATATGGTACATCAGAAAGCAATTAGAGCTTAGATATTTAGCATCTGAGACTGAAAGTTTGTTTCTCTATCATTTCATCATAATTGGAAGGAATGACTTCACTATCATATATTTTTGGGAGAAGAAGGGAAAGCAAAGGAACCAGTTCTCCAACAAGGAAAAACAGCCTTCTTTGTGTAAGAAATGCTTTTCCTTGCTTAATGCACAGAAAGGGTGCGTCTAACACCCTTAATATTTTGCAGCCACTGTGCAGTTGCCAATTACATGACCAAAACGAGAAGATCAATTGCCTGCAGCTGTAGCACATCATCAGGGAGACTGCAAGGTAAAAAGTTGCTGATTAATCAACAGCTTTTAACTTCGCAGTTTCCTTCGCATGCTGCACGGATACTGCAGAGTATTGATTGCCCCTTCTGGATGACAGGAAGCAGCTCCACAGTGGCTCCACCCTCCCTGCGCAGCTTCCACTCATCCCATCTGAATGATGGGAAGCAGCTGTGCAGTGACTGTGAAGTACTGAGGATGTCTAGAAGCACCCTAAGGCTTCCTCCAACCAGCCCAGGAGTCACCTTAGGACAGTTCAAACTGAATTCTACATCCATCCAATAGGGCTGCAAAGGCCTGAGAGCACAGATGTGGCTTAAGGAGGCACCTAGAAGATGGGCCTTTCTGCACTTTCTTTATCCTGGAATGTATCTTGGTATAGGGGCCTGCTGTCCAAATGCTAGTGCAGGCTATGGGAGGCTCCAGGCAAGGCCTGCCAGAAATCTGTATTACCATGCAGACAACAGACCCCAGAATATTCCAGAATAAGACCAAGTGCAGAAAGGGCCCTGGTTTCTGTACATGCCTCTGAAATATTGTAGCCATGGGTTCACAAGGCACTTTATGAACATATAGTATAGGTACATCTTCATGAAGAACATCACTAATAACACTAAATGCTAAAATAAATTTTCAGTAGAATAAGGACCAGGTATTACCCAGGTTCCAGGAGCTGTGTTAATGCAAAGCCATGATTCATGTTGCTAACAGACCTCTTGTGGCAAACTGAGGTCTTAGTTTTGACTGTGTGCTCTTAAATGCGCTCCTAATCAGTAAAGCTAACTATAACGATTAAAAGTTTAATTTGGTTTTGATTGACCTACTTTGATAATGAGGCTGGTTGAGTTTTGTACTGGGGGGAAGGACCTTTTCATTAGGACCCAAACAAGCTTTGCAGCTCTTCCATAAATCTGAGATAGGTGGATATGTAAATAGGTGTGTCGTTACCGAGACACTAATGATTTCTTCATCTCCAAAGTTACATAACACAATCAACAAGCCAATTTAGCAATTTCTGGTAAATAGGATCTATTTATTAATTTATTTGTGTAGCTAAGCACCACAAGGCAAAGCCTTTTTAAGGTATACCATGTGTTTAATTAAGAACATAAAGAATACATCTAAATGCTGGTACATTACAGAGATAAATCAGCCCTCTGAAAAACACTATACAGTTTAATTAAGCAGAACAGTTTTGTTCAGCTTCTTAACTAAAAACAGAATGAAACAAAAGGGCTTCAGAGCCATTGACATCTAATAAAAATAAAACCAAGCATTACCATTTTCTGTACTGGGGCTTATTCTGAGGCCTATTCACATTTAGGCCAGTAGTCAACAATGGGTGTTTTTCCACTGTCACTAGAAGTACCCATTAAGTACCCATTAATGGGTACAAAAATGCCATTACATACCCATTAATGGGTACTTAATACTGTATTTTCTGGCGTATAAGACTACTTTTTAACCCAGGAAAATCTTCTCAAAAGTCGGGGGTCGTCTTCTTATATGGCAAGTATATCCCAGACTCTATATTTTAACTGGAAAGTTGGGGGTTGTCTTATATGACCAGTCGTCTTATACACCGGAAAATACAGTAGGTACTTTTAGTGACAGTGGAAAAACACCCAATTAGTGAACTTCTGTGGAACAGCGTACGCACTTGGAGTAGGTTGTTACAGCCTCTAAGCAGGCCCTGCCTCCCCAGGAGTTTACTATTTGTTGATTAGGTGTGGAACACTAAACCACACTCCAGACCTTTACCAACGTTGACCAAAAGCTTACCTGAAGCATCCAGTGGCTCTATCATTCACTCTTCTTCCAGTTCGCGGCAGTCGGTGGGCAGGACAGGCAGCATCCATGCCGGCACATTGGCATTGGCGGCTGTGATCGATCACTGACCTCTGATGCGACCAGACCACCGATCGCCGGGAGTGGCATCCGGTTGTAGAGTCTGGATGCAGCCTAACATACAATCACATCCTGCTGCTCCTCTCACCTACTGGCCAATTTTTTTGTCTGACAGCAGGAAGAGAAGAGAAAAATTGTAGATAGTGACCTAAGAAGAACTCTTAAGCTGGGTCCACTATTAGAAGTAGCTGGGTAGAATGTTTATACAATCCTCGATTCTGATCCATTACTCACAGAGAAGGAAAAGGCCAAATTATTTGCTGATTTCCTTCTTTTTTAGGTCACAATGTGTTTTTTTTCCTATTGTGTGCTGATATTAAATGGTTTTGCCTTTGCACAGACCAGACTGTAGTTCTTTTTAAGTTTAATTTCATTCCCTACTGTTCATATGCCACTCAATCTCACTAATAATGATGATGGAGTTTCCTATAATGGTCTCTATTATCTCACTCATTTGACAAACTACAAGGTTACCAGATAGCAATGTGAAAGAAAACTGCCTCTAATCTCTTGTGCTGGCTAATATTGTTTTATCTCTGTGCCTTCCTCTGACCTCTGTCCTGGAAGACTTGATAAAGGAGCCTGAATTACATCCCATTATTTTCCTGAATGTATAAAAACAGAACAACTCTGAACGCTTGATTTTTATTGCCACCAAAAACTTTTCAGAAGGTCATGTTAATTAAGAGATTGTCCTGCTGTCAAAACCACTAATGCAGATTCATGGCTGTATGTACCTTAAATGCTGCTCTCAAAAGCCTGGATAATATCCTGACTCTAAGCTGTAGGGAATTCCTCAAGCAATAATATATTTAGGATGTAAGTTTTTAAAAAACGTTTCATTGCTTCCATTCTTTACCCTCTTTGCCCAAGTGCAGTGCTGGTACAGACTGGGCACTTACATAAAATGAAACTAAATTACCTCTTCAAGGCTGCACTAGAATTGTATGTTCCAGCTAACAACTCAGCCTTGGTCATAATAGACTGCTAATCTAACAGGTACATGATTTGAAACTTTCATGTGGGGCAGACGAAAGGGCATAAGCCTTGTGCATTGATGGCCCATACCTTGGTTCCCTCCTTTTGTTCTGATACATCTTTCTGCCATCACACAAGGCCAAGAGGCTCCCATGCCCCAACATCCAGATAGGCATGATTTCAGCCAACTATGGGGCAGCTGGTATGTCCAATAAAAAAAATCTTGTCTCACGGTGGATCGTGGTGGCTGTAATCCTTGCAGCTGCAAAATTAAAGTAAGGTTTCCATCCATGCCATTTTTGTGGCAGGAAGGAAGGAGCCATTTTCATTCTGATGTGCAACCTCAAGGAAGGAAATAGCACAGTAGATCCTGAGGTTCTCCTCGACCCCCTTCACATTTAAAGAACATGGTGGAATGTTCCATATTGAAGTATTTTGCAGGGAATCCAAACGAGTTAAGAAAAATGCCGGTCATCATGGGACCAGTGCCTGTATAAATAAGCACTGTAGCAAAACAGTGCTCAGTATGAACCAGTGTTTTTCAACAGATTCAAGGGCATGGAGCTATGCAGTGTGGTCCTTTCTTTCTTTCCATCTGTTTATGTAAGACAGGAATACAGGGATCTGCACAGTGCTAAGGATCATTCTCAGCAATTGAACCTGCACTGAGGTCTAAGTCCTATATTAGCTAGTAGAAAATATGCTATTTGTACCCACCACATCATGATATACTTCTTCCTCTCCTCACTCAAAATCATTGACAAAGCCTGTTTTTCCTGTCTAAAGATCTTTTCTTAAAACCTTTTTTTTCTGCCAGAAAAATAGTTTAATTTTGTCAACCTGTTGCACGAAGGCAACTCTTAAACTATTAGACTTCATGCCTTGGCCAAGGAGAGCTGCAAGCCTGGAATAATAGGGCAAATCCCCACAGCAAGCTTATTTTGCTTTCCCTAAACCAAAATAATAGAACCAGATGCAAACGTGAATTTGCCTGTTTCCATTACTTTTAACTTAATCGCGTTCGATCCGGATTCTGAGATCGTACGTGGTGTACATGACTCAAGGTGGGACTCAAGTGGCTACTTTTTAAAAGCCGCTTTTTGGGGTTGCCCTGCCCTCTTCCTCCTGGCATGGACGTGCCACCCATAAGGGACCCCTTCACGGAGCCTAGCTGGGTGGCCTTGGGCTAGTCACAGCTCTACTTCTGAGCTCTCACAGCCCCAACTATCTCACAGGCGGTCTGTTGTGTGGAGAAGAACAGGAACCTTTGTCAGCCACTCTGAGTGCCTTTAGACCAGTGGTTCTCAACCTGGGGGTTGGGACCCCTTTGGGAGTCGAACTACCCTTTCAGAGGGGTCACGACGAGTCTCCCCCTGCCCTTCCCTCCCACCTCCCAGCTGCTCCCCCCCCCCTGTGGTTGGGGGTCTCCACAACATGAGGAACTCCATTAAGGGGTCGCGGCATTAGGAAGGTTGAGAACCGCTGCTTTGGACAGTGAAAAAAAGCAAGGTATAAAAGCCAACTCCTTCTTCTTCTTCAAGCTGAACTCGATTTCCTCAATTCACTTGATGTCCTCCCGGCATTCAGCAACAAGAACTAAACTCTGCTCTTTGGCTTTCCAAAGTCCCTCCCTCCCTCCTTCAGCAAGAGCTGAACACAGGTCTTGGTTTGTTCAAAGTCCACTCTATCATAACTTCAAGAACTGAGGTGTGTGTCTTTGGTCCTCCGAAGTCCACCCTGCCACCTTTCTTCAAGATTCAACATGGGCTGAACATGATGAACTCCCATCAAGAAGACACCTGGGCCAACCTCCGAGTGTGGGCTCTTGGGAGAGATCTGAGCTGACTCCCCCTCTTTCACCCAAAGGGAGTCATCACTTTCATGTCTGTTAGGCCCTGCTACCTACTCAGCTTTGTGCCAAAAATTTCCGCTGAAATCATTTTTTGAGCCAGACAGAGAGGCCTATGGCACCCCACCCCACTCATGAGCTGAATGACTGAGCTGGGGCAGACCTGTGTCTTCCCTCACTTCTGATTTAAATCACCACTAAGCAACATCCCATGGCACGTGACCTTCCCCCCATGCCTTCAGAAAGGTTGAGTATGGTCTAGTGGTTAGGAAGCTGGTCTTTTATTTGAGAACACCGGGTTTGATTCCACACTCCTCCACAAAGCCAGCTGAGTGACCCTGGGCTAGTCACAGCTCTCTTCTGAGCTCTCCCAGCCCCACCTACCCCACAGAGTACATGTTGTGGGAAGAAGAATAGAAAGCCTTGTCGGCCACTTTGAGTCCCCTTAAATGGATGAGAAAAGTGGGATAGAAAAGTCAACTCTTCTTCTTCTTCTTCTTCTGAGTGCTGGAAACTCATTCAAGAGATTATTTGCCTTTTGGCGAAATGCTGAATTAGGTGTGCATGAGCTTTTGTAATTTTTTACCCCTGGGAAGATCACCCCTCAATCAGGAGAAGAACCTAGGAAAGGTATTAATCCTTTTTGCCTCCTGCTCTTGCCTCATTTCCTTTAGTCCGCTTGTTCTTCACTTCACTTTCCTCCTCACTTCCCATTAACTTCACTCCCCCCCCCCGTTCTTTGCTTCTATTTCTCATAAAAGTCTGTGAGATGGAAGGACAAGGTTTGACCTACTTGCTGGTGTCACGACTCCAATCCAAATCATGCACATATAGCCCACCAGCTGCAATTAACTGAGTGCAGAAAAGCAACCAGGCTTAATGCATGTTTCCTCCTTCATAACAAGTAGTATTCAGAGAGTGATAAAGAATTAAAGCATTCCTCCAACTCAGTGGCACGTTTCAGACTCAGATCAGTTAATGCCCAGTTCTGTGAGGATAAAAAAATTTTTCAGGAGAATTTACCATACCTATAAGGCAAACTACAGTATGCTCAATGCACAAACGGATGCTTGGCCCCATTAATTTTAATAGCTTATCTTAGTCCTGTGCTTGCCCAATACTGGGACATCTTTCTAGAAAAGGCATGCATCAGGGCAAGGGATATGTATCAACAGTGCAGAGATCAGAACCAGGGTGAAAGCACATTGAATCGCATCATTTGCAAGAGTTGAGGAATCCGCGCAGAGCCCCCCTGCCATTGCAAAAAGGAAAGATATATGAAGCTTGGTAGTATTCAAGCCACAACACTGCAGCAACCCGAAGAAGCCCGCCTGTAAGCTCGGTCACATACGAGGCTTATCCTTGAAAAACCTGTACCGCAGAGCTTCAATCTGCATTTGGCACTTGCCCAAAAGCAGATAATGATGAGAACAACTCAAGTCGGCCACGTGCAGCACTGCAGCACGAGCCTCTCAAATCCCTTTGCCGGGGAGCGTGCAAGTGCCCAAGACAGCCAAAATGCGAGGTGCCATCAGTCCTTCAATGTGAAGCAGAAAGGTGCTGCGAAGCACAAAGAGCTCCTTGCTGTAAATTGGACCTGCCAACAATTAGTCGTGCTGCAGACAAAACAAGCAGCGGATGCCAGATTCAGACGCCACTGAGAAGGATGATTCAGAGGCAAATACCGGGGCAACCCTTTCTATCCTTGTTTTTGGCTAGAATTTGGATGGGGTGTGTGTGGAGAAAGCCTTTCCCAGCCAGATGCATGAAATCACTGTGATGTTATGGGACAGCTTCTCTGAATTTCTGATGCATTGTGCTAAATGGTTGAGAAGAGGATGCCTGCTGGGAATCAGGATGCAGCTTCAAAATTCACCTGGGCAGGTGAATGCTTGGATGTGCATGCTTCTAGACTTACCATATACTGCGCCATCCCACCGCCATCGCTTCCTGCCAGTCAGATGCAGCGATCCAAAGCCACACAGGGAAAGCTCAGCCACTTCCAGTTCACCGGACAGGGCGATCAGAAGCTGCTGCGCTGTCCCCTTGGATGGGATGCACCGTTGCCCTCAGCAGGGGCGCAGCATGTCACTAAAAAAGCAAAGTAAAAAGATGCTGAGCAATCAGCATCTTTTTACTTGGATGGAATACTGCGCCGCTGCTGTGGGCTGAAGAAAGCTGCACAGCTTTCGACTGAGTCTGGCCTCAGCCAATAAATGCTTCATGGCCTAGTCTTCCTCTTTCTTCCTCACCTCCATCCCCCACACAGTGCCTTTATGGCACATTGATGGCACACTAAATGCTCGATACTGCACCTTCACTGGGCTTTCAAACCAGAAGAGAAGTGCAAGGGTCCACTTGGAAACCACAGTTTCCTTTTCTTATGCCACTATGAGAACCATTAAGGTACTGTAGCAGCATAGTGGGTAAAAGGGCTCAGCCCTTCAGCCAGTCTTCTCTTTCCACTGCCACTGTCTTTGAAAATAGGAATCTCTGCTTTGATGTGGAGGATGAGAGAAGCTCTTCACCTGTGCAGTGGTGGGTCACATTCACATAATGTTTTTATGATCTTTACGGTTTTTAGGAGATTGTTTTGTTTTGTAGTCTGTTGGTTCTGAAGGTTGTTACCCGCCATGAGACCTTTGGGTATAGGGTGGGATACATACATGCATGTGTGCGTACATACATACATACATACATACATACATACATACATGCATACATACATACATACATACATACATACATACATACATACATACATACATACATACATACATACATACATACATACATACATACATACATACATACATACATACATACATACATACATACATACATACATACATACATACATACATACATACATACATACATACATACAATTTCTAGCAAGGAGAAGCTTGTTCCCACTTCCCTGCTGGGTCAGATGTCACACTCCATTGTGCCAGATGCCATCCTACAGCTGATTGTTCAGGGAATGGGACTTCCCACCCCACCCTGGACAATCAGCTGTAGAATGACATCTGATGCAACAGATGGGAGCAAACTTCCCTCCTCTGTTAACCAGAAGAAAAGAAAGCTCTTGTCTCCATTTGACGGAGCAGACAGGCAAGCCAAGTTAAAGGGAAGTGATCATTCACTAGTTAAGATTTAAATTTGCAGTGGAGGCTCCCCTCTGCAGAGGTGGGAGATCTATTGAGATCATCTGCCCCTGGAGACTTATGGAACCTGATCAATTCCTGAATGCTATGTGGGATTTTCCAGTTGACATGGACAGCACAAATGAAGTACTCGACAAGTACTTGGGGACAGTAATGGGCTAGATGGGGGGGAGGGCAACAAATTGAAGCTGAATCTAGACAAGATAGAGGTGTTGTTTGTCAGAGGGTCTCGGGTCCATGAGGTATGGAGACACCCAATTCCTAATGTTGGACTCTGTGCTAACACTTGAACTTCAGGAGGAGGAGGTAGCCAAGAGTACCTATTTCCAGCTTCAGCTGGTTTGCCTCCTATGGTCCTTTCTAAACAGAGACATTCTGGCCACAGCAATCCTTGCTCTGATGACTTCCAGATTAAGGGCAAATTCACACCATGCCTCCATCAAGAAGAAGGCATAATGCTAGAATGCTCTAAGCATCTGCACTTGCTTTGCCTTGGGTGTGATTGGCCACTTGGAGCCCTGGTGATTAGGGGTGTGCATGAATGTTTTTTGTGTGTGTTCAATTTGTATTGAAGCAAATGCAAGAAAATTCGTGTTTGAATAGATCCCCTTCAAATGTGATAGGATTCATATTCGAAATGTTCAATCCCATATGAATCCCATACGAATAGCATATGACTTCCATACAATGCTTCATAAGAAGCTTCATACAAATGTATCAAAACATTTGATTGGAACTCGAATGTTAATCTTCAAATGTGCCAATATTCTATTTGAAATTAAATGTCTGAATCTGGCCGAATTCATATTGATTTTGAATGTTACAAATATCCCTGCACGTCCCTACTGGTGACGGTTCCAGAGCATCTGCACAGTACTGTCACCAGGGCAGGCGGACAGCACAGCATGTCAACACACTTGCTCAGCCATCATGTATTCCTCCTGTGCTCCTTCTGAACAGGAAGAGGTGCAAATGGTGCCTCCAGGGCCTTCTGAGTCCCCATGGGACTGCCAATGCCCCACGGGGATTTTGGGGGACTCTTAATGCAAATTTAATTCGCATTAAGGAGTCCCCATGGCAATGGAAGACAGGGAGAGTTCAAGGCAAACCTGCCCATCCCCATAAAAACTGGGGCAAATCCCTGCATCGGGATGCTGCAGTTTTCTCCACCCCTTGACCCGAGTGCTTAATTGCCCAGGTAAGGGCTTAATTTGCCCCAAACAACCACCTGACCGCTGCCCTGCAATCAGCTGGGCAACTGTCAGGCGAGTATAGGGGCTGTCAAGAGCAGGGAAGATTTTTAAAACAGATGTGAAAGCTGTGTGTTTTAAACAGCTCTCACATCTGTTTTTAAAAATCTTCCTTGCTCTTTACAGCCCCTATACTCGCCTGACAGCTACTCTGCAATCAGCGGAGCAACTGTCAGGCAGGTATAGCAGCTGTCATGTGCACAAGCACAGCTCTGCTGAAATGTTAAAACAGATGCGAAAGCTGTGTCCGTTTTAAACATTTTAGATGAGCTGTGCTTGTTGCCATCGCAGCGTTAGCGGCAGGGACAGTGAAGCCCCGCCTGCTAATGCTGCAATCGTAATCCAGGAGTGTCCCCATGCCCCTTTTTTAATCCATTCCTGCTCCATAATTCAGGGTGAGAACAGTTATAAAAGAGGGGTTATTTTGCCATGAATTTGTGGCATTTGTCCCTCCTGTAGCCTGAATTAGGGCTTTGCATGGGGACTCTTGTGAGTTGAACTGACTTTTGCTTTGCAATATCCTTGCCATGGGGATGAGCCCTTATTGGCTCTGGTGCTTATTGGCTCTGGTGCTTACATTAATGTGCTCCATGCCTATCCAGCCCGCAGGAAGTTCCAGGGTGTTTGGAGCCATTTCTGGTGAGGAAACAGCTCCATGAAGTGCAAATGCACCATCTTGGAGCTCCAACCCACCGCCTTCACCAATTGATCATGGGAGGAAAAGCCCTAAGTAACCAGTGTCTGCGTACAGCCAGGGTTCTTTATACATGCTCAAACATTCTTTATACATGCTCACTGTTTTGTACAGGGTATAAACCATCAAAAATTAGGATAGCCACCTCACCAAGACCTCAGGCTCAGCATAATGAATCAAGGGGATGGTCATATACTTTGGAAGCAATCAATAGTTGTAGTGTATAATGAAGCAAATGTCAAGTAGTTTCCTTCCTTTTGCATTACTCCTCTGAATTCTCAAATTAGCCTCTTTCTTTGAAAGGAAAATGCAACATTTTCATTGAAACAAATGTTAAGAGAAAATTCAGCAACAGTATAGATATAAGCTGTGTTCACACCTAAGTTTTAATCCAGTTTCAGTCCACTTTCAGAGTGAGGAAATAGATTAATTATTTTCTTTCCATACACACACACATTCATAGATAAAGATGTAGATATAAAACTACCTAGCTATGATTGTAAAGAAAGGGGCACCATTTATTGCCTGGTACAGCTATGTATGAGAAGAGTACAGAAATGAAAACAGAAAGTCAAATTAAAAACCATGTAGATCTATATAAGACTCTACTTATCCATGTATAACCAGTTATCGCAGGCCAGATACCATATATGGAGATTTTAATATTGTCAGATGACATCCCAAACTTAATACATTGGAGTGGCGACTATTAATGCATTCGGCTGTGAGGTGATGAATTGAGTAAATCCCTGTTTAACCTTGAAAAAGGATTAAAGTGAGATAGAACTAAGAATATAGATTTCCACTTAAAGAGAAGTATCCAGTGCTAGTATGCAAAAGAATAATAGTGATTTCACAAAGCATGAATAGGAAGAGTTGTCTCTCTGCCAGGACCTCTTAGCAATGTTGAGACATTGGGTCCGTTTATGCTTACCTCTTGAGAAAGGCTGTTCTTTACTGGTAGTGCAAGCAGCCTGGAAAGCAGAGGGTTGCTGGTTCTATCCCCATCCTCTCCCCAGAAGTAGGCAGTGGCAAATTAGGAGAGATGCCTATAGATGCCCAAGTAGGTCATAAGAAGTCTTCCATGACATGGCAGTGTTACCCAACACCAACAAAATACTTACCTCTGTGGAATAGCAAACCACGGTGCAACAGTCACACTTTATTATGCCCTACTGGCCAAAAACTGTCAATCTGAGGATGGCTCAAGGCAACCACTTCTAGGGCTCTCACATGCAGTATATACGTTCTGTGTATATCACTTCAGTATGTAGGTTTGTGGCTGTGAAGCAGAGTGTAATTGTGTGGTTGTACATTAAATAGATACAGATACACAGATGCAGATACAGATAGATGTAGCTATAGATTGTTTTTAACGGTCAAGAGTGCAATGACCTGCTGGTTTTTTACTGTTTCAGAGCCTCAGGAGTTGACGTAAAAAAAAAGTTTAAATTAACCTATTGAAGAGCTTGATCTTTAGATGCACCCAGTTCTGTGAAACTGAGCTTAGCTGCTCTGAAAAATAAGTAAATAAACAGAAAAAGGAGGAGGATGCTTGGTGTAGTGTTATGTATGCAATGAAAGGTGAGGTAGTTTTGTAACCGAGCATTTCCACCCCACCTCCCCAGAGGAAAAATTATTTGTAGCAGCAAACTGAAATTTGCAGGCTTTGTTCCCTGGGTGTTTCCTAACAGTGACTTGGTGGCTGGGCAATTAAAGATAAAGAACAGTCAATATTTTAGACCAGGTCGGGTAGGAGATTACCCAGGTATTCAGCTGAAATATGGGGCCTGCCTGTTTGCACTGACCTTGAAGGAAGGACTCCAGCGGCAGTATGTTTGCATGGCCCACCGCCGCTGCTGCCCTGGAGCATCTGGGAGCACAGATACTTGACTAGAAAAGGCCGGTATGCTCCTGGTCAGCAACATCCACACCTGCTTCCAATCACCATGGCAATAGCTAGGCACGCGGTGGAAGCTGCCACAGCTGCTGTCATAGCAAACCAGATTGTCTGGGGCAGACCATCGCCACCACAAGTGCAGGTGGTCCAGTTGAGGGCTGCACCAGTGCTCACAGTGTGAACATGGCTGAGTGGCCCAAATTTAACTTTGTGGAATGGTACTGTTATACCATTCCAAGAACTTGTGTGTGAACAGGCTCATATTATAGCGCTGCAATGCATATATTGGTGAGTCTGGAATATAGTGGGCGTGAAGGAATGATTGAGTGTAAGCTTGAATAGGAAGAAGTGGGTTGGCTACAGCTTAGCCTTTATTGTGGTTTTGTATTAAAAAAAGATTGATTCCTGTGTAGAGATCAACAGTTTAAAACTTCATACTGTCTATGACTCTCCAGATGATTGAAAAGCAAGGAACATAGCTTTGTTCAGAACCATGAGTTAATCAAAACTTTATTACTGTAATAGACTCAAAGACTTGGAACAACATAAATAAAACCATACATTATAAATCTGATAAAACAGATATATCCACAGTGGTGCAAATTCTGAAAGAGATTAACAGCTAACCATGTTTTAGAAGCCAGGGCTAAAAACTTGCCAGTGGGAAGAGTACTCCTGGCAGATGTATCTTGCATTAAGAGTCCAGCTAAGATGGTACTGGATTAGCCAGGTAATGCCGGAGCAGTTCTAGGCTTTAATCAAACACAGAAAAAAAGAAAAAGAAAAATGCCCTCAGAAGTGGCTTAGAGAAGGTTTTGAGGTGTGGTTGTTTACATAACAGTCCAATATCCCCCCTCCCCCCATCTCCTGTCTTTTCTGTGCTAGAAAAGTTGGATTAGAGATGTCCTAGGAGCAGGAGGGCCACACACTGTCTCTCTGAGGCATCCGGGAGGTGCCCCTGTTGTTGTGTATGAACACAGCCTCTAGTCAGGTGCCTGCATACAAGTCACCCAAAATACAGACTCCACAGACTCAACTTCCCCATTGTTGCAGGGACATAGGTTGTGTCCAGACTTGGGAATACTGGGCATCACACCTGACACCTTATACTTCGTAGCGACGGCACATTATGCCGCTGCTACTGCGAATTTACCGACTGCGGAACAATGAGTACTCACTCCGCGGTATCAAGTAAATTCAGAGTTTCCTGCCATCCTGACAGGATGGCAATAAGGAGCCAAGGAGAGCTGAGCCTGCAGCTCAGCTCCCTTTGGCTGTCCTATCCCACATGACATGCATCTCACTGCATGCGCCATGGAAATATCACAGCTTTCTGTGAGAAAGCTATGGAGAGACTGCTGGAGTCTGGATGGCCCAGAGTGACTTCGCAGCCAGGTAAGCTGCATATTTTGTTATAACTGTGGATTTAATCTGCTAATCTAGACCTAACCATAGTCTTCAGTCATAAACCATGCGGAAAAGGGGGAAAGCAGCAGAGCCACTTCAAGGAAACGGCCGAGGTGGGACAAGACTACACCTGGAAGTCTTCCTTTAATCTTACTAAATCTTTTGGCCTATAGCTGATCAAAATTCTGTTCGGTAGCACCTAAGTCAGGGTTTAACCTACTCCAATGCTCTTGTAGTCCCCATCCGGAGGCTGTTTCTGGGAAAACAAAAGGTTGCAGCACCACTTAAAGTATTAAAGCTCAGGGGGGCACCTTCACCAGTTTGGTCTGACCAATAGGTTAAACTGTCTCTTCTGCTGATGGCCAGTTAGTGAAGGCAGTGCAAGCTGAAGTGTCGGCCTCCATGCCACGAGATTACAGAAGGTTTGGGGAGCAAGGTATTAACTTCAGAGTAATTCCTCGTGCCTCGACCCTAAAATGCTTATCCCAAACTCCAGGGGACAAGTGCAGGACCCCAGATGCAGTAGGAACACACTGCCCAAAAGAGTGAGAAGGTCATTTTTAGTTGTGTAATGCAAGGCACAGCCTAAGATTTAATTTCCTGAATTTTCTCTTAGGCTGTGGTCACACTTGAAGTTTAATCCAGCTTCAGTCCAGAAGAATACATCAGCAAAGTGACAAACTGTTTTCTTTGTGTGTTAAATAACTCAGAAAATTCACCTTTAGGATAGATAATGTGGGGAAAAAATTATTGGTCACATTGCTGATGTGATATCTCACTCTGGAGGTGGACTGAAGCTGGATTAAACCTTAGGTGTGAACACAGCCATAGAGTAACATAAATTTCTCCTTTTATTCTTCAAAGTGTAACTTAAAGTGGCAAACCCAAATGCATTTACATGGAAGTACAATCCAAAAATACATACTCAGAAATACACACTCTGTAGCATCTATTGCCACTTACATTTTCCAGATTTTCATCAACAGAATGTGTCAAGAGTATATACAGCTATTAACTTCTCAATTCCTCAGTATTTGTTTTCGTTTACAAAGCAGTTCATCCTGTCCATCTACAGGAAAACTGTTCCTTGAATGAAGCCTCCTCTCTGCGGCCCCATACAAATTATGGTCTGTTGTTTTCAGTGAAATCTGGAAGAAATTCATTGCAAAAGAATTTATCACCATCAAAGGGTTTCATTCTCAGGCTGGGATTTTGTTTGCCAAGAATTCTAAGAACAATTATTTAATTAGTCCCTTTTCAGCTCTTCACTGATCTCTCCAACAGCTGTAGAAAACATTCCAGAAGAGACCCATTTACCGCAAAGGGAAATGTCCAGAAAATAGGCAGTAGAAAAATCCTAGATTACTAGGTTTGGCAGATTAGCTGCCATCCACATACCATAGTTCATGAGTCATATATGTGTTTCAAGTATTAATTTTCTTGCTGGGGGAAGGGAGGGAGATGGTGGCATTGTATGCTGTAGATCTGAAGGTATACAGAGACTTGATTGTCAGGCCCTGTTCAGCCTCCTCGGAGGAGGACAGCCTGCCTACAATGCCACCACAGACTGAGAAGCAACCACAGCAAAGTATTACAGACATTGTGAGGTTAAGGCCAATTTCAGGTAAGCATGAAGACAGCTCTGATAATGAAACTACCAGCAGTGAGCCTCATGAAAGGCCCTCACTTCCTGAGACAACAGAAACAGCTGAAGTGAAGATCAGAACGATTAGCTCAGCTGAACCGTGGGCAAGGTAATGACTCCTCTACTTATTGAGCAAACACCTTGCTTCAGTATTGCAGACAACTTCATGCAACTCCGTGTAACTCTGTGCTTGTGTTCTGACTTTGGACTGACTGACCTTTACTTACTTTCTGGATTCCTTGACCCTGGATTGGAACTGACCTTGAGTACACCTGAGCCCCTCTGG
>MTQE01001058.1:2749063-2776619 GCA_014337955.1 Aspidoscelis marmoratus
GAACTGACCTTGAGTACACCTGAGCCCCTCTGGAACTGAGTAAGCTGTGCGAGTGTTCGCCTGTTTACCTTGCCGGCCTGAGATGTGACATAGGGTTGCATTGTGGGTTAAGAGTATGTGCCTCCATATATGAGCCAAGAAGTTTCTAATTCAAATCTTGACTCAGCTGTGATCTCTCAGTGCCCTTGAGGCAAACTATGACCTTATAAGCTTAGCTCTCTACACCTACATTCCAAAGTAGAACCCCAATGAATTATGACTGGGTTATTTTCTCATAAGTAGCTCTTCTACAGTGCTATTTCTTCATTATTGTACTCTGAATTATGTGTTTTCCTCTTCCCATCAGTTCCTTCTTTCTAAGTGATACAGTGATGCCTTATCTGTGGACCTTAGGGTGTAGGCCCTGAGTCCATCAACCTGTTCCAGAATGTTCTATTGCTAGTCTTTCCTCATCAAAGGACAGCTGCTCCCCTCACTAAAATGTAGTGGTGTCATGACACAGGGTGGTGAGCTCTATGGCACAAAGCAGCTGGGCAGATGGTCAAGTTGGTCTACAAAGTAGATAGCAGAGTGAGCAAATAAGTGGAAAGGGAGAGCATGAAGGGGGAAGAAGACTATGTGATGGATTGTAGGGAAGGAACAATGGTGAAATAAAGAGACAAAGGAGAAAAAAGCAGAAGCAAGCAGAGAGAGAAAGCAGCAGGCATGAGAGCAGTATACAACCAAAGCACATAGGCTTGTGCCCCCACTGAACTTGGGAGCACCACTGCACCCTCCCCCCCCCAGTTGCTGTTGGCACCACCAGAATACATTCTGGGGAGTACCTGCCTATTTTGACAATGAAAATAATTAATTCTTCTGAAGAAAAAGAGTTAATGGAGGAAGTTCCATTATCTGGTCTTCAAAGGGGAAATTGCTTTACTGAGAAGCTCCTTCAGTTTTTGAATAAGGAACACTAAGGCCGTGGTTACTCCTTACCATTTTAACTTACGTCAGGGAGGCAGCCAAATCCAAGCCATTTTCAGTCTGGAATGGCTTGGTCACACCTTCTTGTTGCTGTCACTGGTAATCTTCAGCTGGTGACTGGGTGGAGGAAATGCTCTGCTTGAGGGGGAGGTGTTCTGGGAGGGTAAGAGGTGGCAAGGTGACAGATGGCAGTGGGAGGAGGGAGGTGGGTGGGACAGAGGCGACTGGACAGAAGTCAAGGCAAGAGGGAGGGGGTGTGGAGAGGGAGATTGCAAGCAACAGGACAGAAAGTGATGGCAAGAGGGAGGGGGCATGGAGAGGGAGATCAGCAAGAGTGGAGGCGTGGAGATAGAGATCATGGGCAACAGCACAGAGAAAGAAGTCATGGCAAGAGGGATGGGTGTGGAGAGGGAGACTGAAGGGAGCAGAGAGAAAGTCACAGCCAGGGGGAGGGGCAAGAATCAGAGCAGAGGCTTGCCAAGGTGTCATTTTCTGGCCAGCAGCAAGAGGAGGGTGGTCTCCTGGAAAGGAATTAAAAGTTTATTGCTGTGTTGGCCGAATAAAGGAAAACCAAACTAGAGGGAAGAAAATCCAGGAAAAAACAGCTTTGCCTTTAAAGATGTAACCAGTGGGGCTAGAATTCGCCCTGAAGAAAGATTAAAGTAAAGGTGTAACTGCGGCCTAAGTTTTGCATTCTACAATAAACCTCACTGATAAGTCATCAGAAGAAGACTCAGAATATTCACCTAGTGAATACTGTGGTGTTATTATGGATTGCTTTGTTTTTCTTTAGATGTTCACTGAGATGAGCTTCAAGAAGGAAGAATGTAAGAACATAAGAGGATCCCTGCTGGATCAGGTCACAGCCCATCTAGTCCAGTATCCTGTCTCACCTAGCGGCCCACCAATTGTTTCTGAGCATTCTTTTCCAGGCAAAAGAAGGCAAAAGCTTCACCTGTAATATGAAATTTTGCCAACAAGTAAACAAAATGCAGAGTTGTCAATAATATTCTAACTAGGAATTTCACAGGAAATAAGTTATAAATCCATATAAAATTGTTTTAAATGTTACATACATAAGGGGAATGTGTTGTCTGTTCCCTGCCTGCCAGCCTGGCCAACTAGTTGTCATTTCAAAGTATGCAGTTTTTCCGAAGGCAACATCAGTCTCAGAAATACCATGCAGTCTAGTGTGAAACCATTTTGTCCTGCTCTGACATCAAAGCAATCAAATCAGTGACAGCTAGAGGAAACGTGGATTTTCAATTGTCTGAATATATTACACAAACATCTCACTGTTCATCAAATCAACACGAAGTGCCCCAATAATTTGATATATTCAGTTCATGTAAATTTTTAGATTTGTTCAAATTACTCTGGGGCTGCTCCCAGTTCTTTTAATTTGTTTTTTAATCATCTACTTAGAGTATTTCATTTTAATTTAAACTCAGATATGGTCGACTAATCTAATCTCTTTACCCTGGCCTTCGGCTGAGGGAACACACAGACATTGCTATTGCTTTAGTCGTGTTTTCAGAGTCTTTTTTTTATTATTTTATTCTGACTGTCCTAGAGACCTTCAAGTATAGGGTGGGATAGAAATATAATAAAAAAAAAAAATTTGAGTTATGATGTACAAGTAACCCACTGTCTTCTCCCAGGATAAATAGAAATTTACTTATGATGTTTTCTCTGACTTTTGTGGAGTCCATCCATGCTGCAGTTAAGAACAGTAATCTAGAAATGGGCCTTGTGGTTTGTCAGAAACTGAGGAGAGACAGGTTTTCTTTTGTTTTGTGATTCTATTTCTGCAAAAAGTGAACTGGTGAAATGGATCTGACTAGAAAGGCTTGTTTCCTGTTCAGTTTCTCCAGTTTTCCAAACGCCCTCCCGATGGTCTTCAATGGTAATTCCAGGCAATTGTTCATTTGGCTTAAAGCAGCAGAGCACTAGGTGACTTCACAGAAGTAATTTGATGTGTGTCTCTGAAAGATTTTGGCTCTATGTTTCCCTCTTCCTAATCTCTTCTTTGTCTCCACAGAAACTGCCTCCAGAAGAGCAGCAGTTGGATCCGCTTTCTCTCACTATCTTTTGCAGATGCTTGCTTTCTCTGTAACATATACTACTAGCTCTTTTAACAGCTGCTTGTGAAGGACTTCCAATAATTAACCATAATATTGCACTTCTCATTAGGAAATTCCAAGCTAGTATGTCAGTATAAAAACCTTTGAGGTTTTATAATATGATTTTCAGTTCCCAACAATGAGGCCTTTTCTGCATTTACCTGGCAAAGATCTGGATCGGTGGGTCTGGAATAACGTCCCACTGATCTGGATCACGAGGTGTAGACCAGATCAGTATCATTGGGATTGACAGTGCTGATCCAGTCTACATCTCCTTATGACTGTGAAAGTGAAATGGCCTTAATTCTTATTAGTGTGCAGATAGGAGGCCCAAGATCCATATTAAGAGGCTCCTTAATCAGGATCAATGGTAAGTACAGAAAGGGACTGTGAATGATTGCAGAGTCTAATAGCTTATGGACAGCATTTTCCCCTAATAGGGAAACATTCACTTAACAGAGGTTAGTATTGGGGTGAATAAATGTTAAGGGCAGCCCTCTATATGAACATAAGGGACCATAAGAATGAGGTAGGCAGTAACTTGAAATTGCTCATCATAGATCATATAGGTTACCCATCTTCTCTACTGTGCTGAAATATATGGAGTCTCTTGGTAGAAAAGCCAACTCTCCTCCTCCTCCTCCTTCCAGAATATAATGAAGAATCCTCAAAGCCATGTAACTTGCATGACATATGGGCCACAGGTTGCCACATACAAAATAAGGGGTGGATGAATGAGTTTAGAAAAGCAGTAAGTTGGTACTGTTAGAAAAGAGAATGTTAATATTTTACCATTACTTCTTTTGGATTGTGCATGCATGCAGTCTGCCTGTAACATTTCAGCCTATTTGCAGCATTCTATGTACTACTTTTCCTATATGTACCTGTCCTATTACTATGGGGTCATCAAAAAAGGTTGTTGTCAACAGAGAATGGTATCCCTCAAATATGCCAGCTGGCCTTGGCATGGGATACACAATTAGCTCAAAGACAAGATCTCTGATTCATGGGATTTTGGAAGTGGTTCTGAAACTCATTAGAATGTTTTGGGACTAAATACATGTGGGCTCATCTGTCTTTTGGCCATTATATGTAGACAACACAGAAACATACTGAACTGTTCTTAATAGTATGCCATCTGCATGTGGCAGGTCTTTTAATGGCTCAGCTAATTCTTGCCACGGTAGCACTGACAGTCACCAATGATCTGGAAAATAATACTGTCTATCCACATTATATGCTGTCATTGGCAAACCACTCAAGAGTAGATGTGATGCCTTCCACTTACACCTATTCCACAAGCTTCCACGTGGGTACTACAGTTTGTATTGCGACAACCTGTTCCATAACAGTCCCTGAAATGGATCTCTCAACATCTAATAAACTAGACCAGGATGCCATTTTTGACATGAGCAGGCAAGACTTCCCTTAAACAGCACCATATACAATTTAATATACAATTAAATTCATTCAGCCCTTTGTATATCTAACTAGTAATAATGTCCATTCTGATTGAGGCACCTTCATGCCCAAAACAAGTCTTTCTCAGCCTTATTGTAGAAGATCTTTGATGAGAAAAAAATACCAAGCATAGAACTGAGAACTTCCTGTCTGCAAAGCTTATGCTCTGCCATAGTGACCAAAGCAAAAGTCTTCATGTGGTGCTTTGTTGAACTGTAAAAATTAACACACCACATGTGAACTGGGCTACCATCCTGTAAGTTCCTTGATGTCTATCATGGCTTGTCATGTTCAATGGTAACACGGAAGCATTCATATTTAAGATACATCTCCCCATTTCAGCCATTAAGTATTTGTCTCCATACGGAAGCACCTATGTCACCATGTCACCAAGCGGTTTCCAGTACCTATTTTGGTGAGCAAAGATGGGTCATGATGTGACAAACAAGGTGCTTTCCCAAAAAAGTGCAATTTCACCACCACCACCCCCTTGGTCCTGAGCACCATGGCCAGGCATTGTGATTCTCACCAGGCATGTTGGGCCACCAAAAGTGGAGACCCAACACAGGCACCCTATGAAATAAGTGGAGACACAGGCCCTTTCTGCACTCACCTCAATTAATCTATATTAACTAGATCCAGCTTGGCTAGATCTGGTTCTGCTATAAACAGAGATATCTCCATTAAGTGAGCTTTAGAACAACAAATGTGTGCTAAAGTGTGCTAGCACAGATGTAGACCACATTTCTGATCTCCATTAGCAGCTCCTTTATCCAGATTAACAAATAAATGCAGAAAAGGCCACTGTCTCACATTGTGTAGAAGTAAGTCTGTAAAGTGCAAGTGATTGTCAGAATAGGAGCTATTAGTCTATAAAATGAGCTACCAAAGTGTACTTCCTGCCAACAATTTCTTTACAGCAAATATACTATCTCATTTTTCTACTGAAAAAAATATATATTTTACTGGGGCTGCCCCGATGCACTGTGGTTTCGGGGCAGCCTTAATGCGAATTAAGATTCACATTAAGGAGTCCCCATGACAATGGAGGACAGGGCGGGTTCAAGGTGAACCCACCCGTCCCCATGAAAACTGCAGCAAATCCCTGCATCTGGATGCCGCTGTTTACCACCCCCTTACCTGAGTGCTTAATCTCCCAGGTAAGGGGCTGATTTACCGCAAACAGTCACCTGACAGCTTCCCGGCAATCAGCTGAGCAACTGTTGGGATTATAGCAGCTCTCATGCGCACAAGCAGAGCTCCGCTAATGATTAAAAGAGCTGCAAAAAGAGGTGCATATTAATTAGCTCCTTCCCTGGAGGCTGACTCATAGGAGTTCACAGGCATTGGGAAGCAAATTAGCTGCCTGTTACCACCCAGCCTTGGAAATAGGTGCACATTAACACTTTTATTTTTATTTTTCTTACTTGGCTCTGATCCCCTCCTTCAGCCGATGACAGAGGCCGAGGGAGGGGAGAGAGCGATACACCGTGAGGGGTTTTCCCTGTCTCTAGGGGCTGAATTTCACGCCTCTCTCACGGAGGTTCCTCTTGCCTCTACCCTGCAGCCATAGCTTCTCCCTGTGCTTCGGCAGAGCCAGGATCAAGCATCTGCTCCTCCTGTCAAGCACACGATTGAAGCCGTGGCTGCAGAGGAGAAGCAAGAGAGACCTCCCTGAGAGAGGCTTGAAATTCAGCCGCTAGAGATGCGACGTGGCTCTTATCCCCTCCTTCAGCCGATGACAGAGGCTGGAGTGTCCCCATGGTTAAGTAAGTCATGCTTGGCTGCTAATTCTCAGGAAGAACAGTTGCAAAGGGGGGGGGTTATACCCGGATTTGTGCTTTTTGTCCCTCATGAAGCCCGAATTAGGGCTTTGCATGGGGACTCTCGCAAGGCAAACTCACTTTCCCCTCACAGTGTCCTTACCGTGGGGATGCCCACTTAGTGAATCTTTGAATCTCTTCATTGAATTTATGAATTGCTTCTCCACTACAAAAAGTTGCTGGTGATAAAACCTTGTGGGGCAGAAGTTCTGGGCCTCTCAAACATTTTTCCTTTTCTTAATTCATCAGTTCAAAATCTTGTTATCCACTATGCAAGAGCTCCTTCTAGTGGCACAGCATGACTTGCGCCTATCTATTATTATCGTTTGTTTTCTCATAAATTTTTTATAGTTTCTGTTCTGCTTCCAGTTCAACAACTGAGTCAGATGATTTTTCCATTTCTGTATAATACAGACGGACATCTGCTATTGCATTTCTCCTGTAGCTGCCCGTATTGAGTGCAGATTCATCATGTGGCAAATCCCACCTTCATCCAACATGGCATACAGAAGATATATATAGGCTTTATATAGGCTTTGGGTTTGTTTGTTAGCTTGTTTGTTTAACCATCCCTAACATGTAGTTGCTACTTTTAGTGTGTCTCTAAGAATGTTGTAAAACGAAGGATTTGGGTTCGTCCAATTATTTACCTATTCAGCTTTGTACCACAATATGACAGAGGTGCTAGGTGAAAATACATATATCAACTTTTTCTGCCTAATTTCTTATTTCCAAGAATTCAAGAGGATACTGAGTAAGCACTTGTCTCTAGGGACCGGGAAACTGAATTCCAGGAGGCTGGATACAGATTGCATGTAGGAACGACCACTGAGTCTGGACATAAAGTGTCGAATTGGACAGAACAACAGAAGTTTGGTTTCTCTCAGTGCCTTTTCTGTGGCAGCCCCCAGACGCTGGGGCAGCAGCCTCCCTCTGACGTTTTGCTGGGTACCTACATTATATGGTTTTCTGCATCTTGCAAAAATAAACCTCTTCACCAGTCCTTTAATGTTTGGCTTCCTTTGAGTGTTGTCCTGTCAAAGAGAGGGAGGAGGGGGAGAGGGAGTGTGGGTTATATTTCAAATATGTTTTAGGTAATTCTATATATTTTATCTTTTCACTGTTGTCACTTGCCCTGGGTCCTGTGGATGAAGGGCAGGATATAAATTTCTGAATGGGTGGACAGACGGACTTACGGACAGTAGATAGATAGATGGATAGATGGTTAGATAGATGGATAGGATACCATTTTCCCCAAAATAAGCCCTACTCCAAAAATAAGCCCTAGCATTATTTTTCAGGATTTTTGAGGATCCTCGAAATATAAGCCCTATATAAGTGTTATATAAAACGCACCCTGAAAATAAACCCTATCTTTTGGAGCAAAAAATAATATGATCCTGGCTTATTTTGGGGGAAGCGGGTAGATAGATAACAGTGTAGTTTGAATCAAGCTTGTCTTGTACTGTGGCCTAATCTTTTGACTATCTGAAAGCCATTAACAAAGTTTCTTGTTTCCCAAAATTGTAATGCCTAACATTAAAGGGAGACAAAAGTCATCTATTCTTTTTCTATCAAGCAATCTATCAGAACATCCATAACAGAAAGCTCTAGATAATATGATGCTCTATATATCCATTATTCTGTGGTTAACAGTATATAGGAAAAGCAAACGAATGCAACTTTAAATCTCTAAAAAGCCTGTCAATTCTAGGCTCCCATTAGGCTGTTGACTGAACCTTCAATGTGATTCAGGACATTCAGGCGTAAAAATGAGACATGGAAAAGCCAAAGTACTTTAAGTAGTATTAAATATTTCAGTGGAAGTATATGCAGAACAAAATGATCATACAATTTCAACGGTGCTGGTTGCCAGGGTGTTTCTGAGCAAAATTCAAAAGCTGGCATGAACACCGTTTCAGGGATAAGAAACTAAAATACCTCCTCTCTGTCCCCATGTACATGGATGTCGAAGTAACCTTAAAGGTCTAGAGTGGTAAAAGCCTTTTCAATTATTCCCTGTACATTTTATCTCAGAGAGACATGTTTTTATTAGTTTTATTGTAACATGCACTGGAACCTCTAGTATACGTGAGATAGAAATATACTGTATTTTCTGGCATATAAGACTACTTTTTAACCCAGGAAGATCTTTTCAAAAGTTGGAGCTCGTCTTATACGCCAGGTGTCATCTTCTTATACAACGAGTATATTGCAAACTCTATATTTTAACTGGAAAAGTTGGGGGTCATCTTATACGCCCAGTTGTCTTATATGCTGGAAAATACGGTAAATATAAGCACAGAGGAGGAAATCACAGGACAAGAACAAACACTGCTGGCAACCAACCAACCGGGACTGCAGAAAGTTGGACAGGTAGACAGCCAATCAGTGGCAAGAACTTGTCAGAAAAAATTGCCAGATTTTGAGGCAAAGGAAGAGCAATGAGTGGAAACATGAGATAGATTTATTTTTTTTAAAAAAAAACTGTTTGAATACCTATTTTTCTGCCCGACTACAGAAAGAACACATTTCCTAAAAGAAGCAATTTTAAAAATGCCCTATCTGATCATTTACCTATGGCATTCCTCTGTGATCTAGAATTACTGGGAGTTGTCATTCAATGGCATGCCATAGTGTGCCTCCAAAAATTACACCCTGAGGCTAGGAACTTTCAATCCTAGCCAATGTGTGTGTGTGTGGGGGGGGGGGGACTGCAATGCTTTGCTACCTCAAGGAGGCTTGGACCAGATTAGCAGAATCGGTGCAGACAGTTCTGATCTGGCTCTTGCCTCCTCGTGATCCAGATCTACTCAACCAGATCTATAGCTCCTCAGAACAGACCCATGTTAGTTGCCAGCACCTGCTCCATCCTATAGAGAAGGCTGTGTCTCCAATGTCTGTACTGCCCAGAGTACTGTAGATGGAAGGGAGTTGGGGGATCCAACTTACTCATCAGGAAAGCCTGATACATCCTCAAATAGGTCTCTGACGTCCATATGCTAGTGAAAACTACAGCAGGCCCTGCCTGCGGGCTGCTGCAGTCTGCAAGACCATGCTGATAGCAGGTGTTTTTGTACTTCCTGTCCCATCCCATGGACAGGAAAGGAGTGCAATCAACTAATGTTGACTAGCAATTGCACTTGCAATTGCTAGTCAATGTTAGCCCACACACACAACCAAACACTTACCTCCATTTAGTCACTGGGCTGATCCTTTTCAGGGCGCTGCCATCTTGAGTGCAGCACCCTCTGTGACCATGTGTGCTTCAGTACCTTAGCTATGATGATGCTGACGCTCTGCATAGTCGCAGTCACATCAGGATGCCAGTGGAGCTCCCAGCATGCTTTGCACGACAGCTCCGATGACCTCCTAGTCCAGCAGAGGTTCTAATGCTCACTGGCTGAATGTGAAAGGTAACTTTCTGGGGAAGGTTAAGTAGCTTGTGGACCACGATTTTGTACTCCACCACTATTTAATGATAGGTGAACATCTGGAAAGGCAGAGGGTGCTTGGAGGCTGTAACAGCCTCCTTTAAAGGCAGATGCACCTGCCCAGATGTTTACCTATCATGAGCTACAAGCCAAAGTGCAGATTGGCCCCAGGTCTCTGTTCCAGGATATATCCCAAAACAAGGCTCAGTGTGGAAAGATTCTTAGCATGGAACAGCAGAATACAAAAGAGGATGGATGTGCAAAACCTCTGTACAAATTGATCTGAGGGGGTTATAGAGTCTGCCACTAAACATTCAAAGCCTTGCAGAAAACTGACACATACAAGTCCACATGTTGGGCTTTCTGGGAAGACTTGCAGTCTTCTGCTCTGGAAGATCTGCTTTGTAGGCCTAGAAGACAGCACAGTGGCTGTGACTTTTCCAAGGCCTCATGACTTGTGCCCTCTGAGTGATGTGGTTTCAGGGAGAACAGATAGGAGCCCACAGATGCCCTGGAGGGTGGTGGGATGCATAGGAAGAAGGAGATAGTGGAGTGTGATCTTGGGAATTGTCAGGTGTGATCTGGGGAATGATGGGGCACATAATGGGAGCACGGGGGGTAGTGGGCTATAATCCAAGGGATGGCAAGGTACACCAGGGTTGAATCAGTTCTAGGGTTTGATGGCACACTGACTTGTGGCCTGAGATTGTGACAAACTAAACCACAATTTTTAGTTCATGCATATCCCTAATACCAATAAATTGATGTGATGTGATATGACATGCATAACAAAACTTAAATGCTGCAGCTTCGGTATATCATATTTCTAGCACAGCTGAAATATTCTTATAAAAACTCAGGGTTAATAGTCCGTACAATTGCATGAATTTCTAAGGCATTCAGTTACAACAGGGAAATTATCTGCGTCACACCGTTGCTCCACTAAATGAAGCGTGCTCTGTTCTTCAAGCGACTGCACCTACATATCTTAACTGAAATCCAGCTGCACTTTGAAGTCACACTGAAAACAAAACAAAACAAAAAAACCCACCTCAGTACAGCAAACAGGAACCATATTAATCTCAATGAATCTCAAATTCTGTTTTTAAAATCCCCCATCGGAGGACTAATAGCATCTCAAATATATTGGATTACAAAAGAATTACAACAAATTATGCTTCCTTCTAATCCTGTCTTTGGTTCTTCGCTGACTTATGTTTGGGGTTCTCATTTCTTTAAATAAGTCCTGCCTGGCATCTGCTTGGATGCCCTTATGCCAGTAAGCCTTTTGGCCTTTCACTACAACTGCTGTGTATGTTATTCTCCTGTTGTTTTAATGTTTTCATTTGCAGCGTTGAAATATTGATTTTACTTTGCTTAAATATTAAATTATGAGCCATTCTGAGTGAGATGTGCAAATCCAAATCTCTTTGAAAGCTTCTAGTCTGTGGAACTTCTGAGGTACCACAGGCTCCACCCCTCTATGTATTCGGGGTTGGTGGTAAAGCACCTCTTTAGATGGATGTTTAGCTAATCTCCTTCTCTGTGTGTTGTTTTTCCTGTTGCCTGTATTTTAAGTGTTGTAACCCACCCTGAGACATCTTGGTATAGGGCAGGATATAGATGTAAAAACAAAGCAAAGGGTGATTCTATACTGGCTGGTATACTGAACCCATAAGCATACTAGGACCCTCCCTTTCACACAACTGGTGTGGTCTAAGGGAAACCCCAGGTGCACTGGGGGAAAATATACTAGCGATGTGTCAAATGGATTTGCATTCAAAAACTTGATTGAATTTTCAAATTTGCAAATGTTTGAAATGTCTGTACTTTCCCTTCAATGCAAACAAATTGAACAATGCTCGCAGCTTGCAAATATGACAATTTGATTGAATTTTTGCACTTTTGCAGTATTTTACTGGTGAAAATAGGCATTTGCGATGGGGAAAAAAACCCCACAAAAATGTTTGGCCATGAATACAAACGTTTGATGAGTGATTTGATGAAGAAATGAATTTTCAAATGATCCAAATCAGTGAGTCCAATTATTCCAGATCCACTGCTCCGGATCAAAACCAGGTAAGTGTAGGAAAGGCCTTTGTGCTGATTCCTTATGCTATTTAAAGTGTGGTGTCAACTTTTAAATTGTTTTAATTTCACCCTTAATAAATGAAACATTGTTTAAGAACCTGGCTGATTAATTTTCTCTCCCCAAGGATCAACAACCCAACTGCTTGTGCATTAAGACCTCAGCCCAATGTCTTTCAAAGGATCCCAAAGCCACAGCACATATACAGAGTGCCAGGACACATTTGGTAACAGTAGTCTCATCGTCAAGAGCACTGTATTTTGCAAAATGCCCTAAGGGAAAGTGATGCTCTCTCAACCGCATGTTTTAAGTAGCCGGCATAATATGGTTCCATGTTATGTGAAGGAAGCTGCATTTTGCTTTCCTTCCTATCAGAGGACTGCATTGTGTGAAGTTGCCTGAGCCTGAAATTTTCACCAAATGTTGAAGCAAGGTAAAGTAGGGCATACTCAAACCTGAATTTAATGGCTCAGAATTGATGCACAAAATTGGCAATACATTCTCAGAGCATCTAATTTCCAGTCCACTAGTTCTCAAGTACCACCCACATGACTTCATCCTTGTCAAGTCATGAGCCTACACTTTTCTTCATTTTATGATGCATTTTTTTCCCTGAAGATGCCAAAGGTACAGCACATTTATGCCAGCCAATTTAAGAGCAATTACTTCAGAATCAAACAGCCTCCCCAATGTCAGGATTCAGCTGCAATCCGTACCAGGATATAAGGCTGAGCAGAGCATTAGGATGCAATATGTTTCAGCTGTCGCCTATAGCTTTGCTGTAATAAACATGCATCCAAACATTATCAAGGGCTGATTCACACTGAACTTAGTGGGATGATATAGCAATACTATCCCAGTGGAGTTACGACGGGGCAAAGAGGGATGCCTCCACGCTTCAAAGTGCTGGGGACAATCCTGAAACTAATCACCAGGACTTGAAGCGCAGATGGTCACTCCTGACCCAGCTGGATCAATAGCCATGACAGTGTCCAGTGCCTTGGGTCATTGGCTTGGTAGTCATGATGCAGCATGCATTTATGCTGCCTTACCCACACTCAGTCTTTGCACAGGAAGAAGGTGTGAAGAGGATCAGGGACGCTCCTGAATGCTCCAAGATGAAGGCAGTATTGCAGTGTGCAGATGGAGTGATTTGGAGCATCCTAGAGAATACCCCAGAAGTAAGTGCAAGCAGACCCCATGTAATGGTTGAGATAGCTGAGAATTCCAGTATTTACTAAATTTAAAAATCAAATATCTCAACTTTTCATTGTGGGGGTCTTCCAAATAAAACATATCACAGGACAAGACGAATCAGCACCCTGGCCTTCTGTGCGTGTTTTTGCTGTTTCACCAGACTCTGCAATTTAAACCAAAATGAAAAGCTACTATAGTGCAAGGGCAGGCTTTTTCATCTATAATCATGAGTCTTGCAAATTGCCATCATTTAGTACAGTACACATTATTACAAACTATGAAAATAAAGGTCTAAGAAGAGGCTAACGACATGTCAAAAAAACCAAAAATGGAGACAGGTGGCTGTAAAAGCAGACCTGCCCCTCCAGTAACTCATAATCATGTGAGTAGGGGCGAGGTGGCATGAAGATGGCTTTCATCACTTCAGCATCCTCACCTAGTCCAATTAGTATAAATTAAAGATAAACCTGTTAGCGCTTCCGGAAAAGAATCTGTGATAGAATCTGCACTACAGGGGAGGAAGCGCTACAATCATGCTGACAACTAGGGGTGTGTTGCAACACAGGAAATGGCCCCACAGGGGTTCTTTTTCAAACACTGGTATTTGAGTGCTACAACAGAGCTTAAGCCCAGTGTCCATATGCACTGTACACTGTGCTCTTTCTGCACAGTGAATGCACAAGTTGGAAGGACAGGCAGGACACCTCTAAAGACCACCTGAGAGCAAGTGAAGGTGTTGCCTTTGTCTTCTGCTTGAGAAGCCCAGACTCAGTTGTTGGGCCGTTGTGTGAGACAGGATGCTGGACTAGATGGCCCATGTGGCTTGATCCAGCAGGGCTCCTCTTACTTTAAGTTCATGCAAGGCATTGCTTCTTTATGGTACATTCAAAGTGTCTTAATAGCACTGTGCAGAGTCAGCCTTTGAGAAAAACTGATCAGACTTTCTGCACTGTTTACTATTATTTAGTAGTCTCCACCTCTGTTTCTTTACCATCTTGTTCTTTCCATTACATATGTAGAGAGAAATGACAAGGAAAGCATAATAATAGCCTTCACAGAAAGCTAAAAAGCATATTTGTGTGTGTTTTTATTTTTCATCTTCTTCCTTAGCCCTGGTCACACCTTTAGTTCAAAATGACTTCAGGTTGTCTTCAGCTTGTGTTACTTACATTATTTTCATTCAATTCATTTCCCAAGCTGCCTACCCCAGTTAGATCATCTTAACCAGAGTCCTCTTTTTCAAGGGACTCAGCCCCTCCTGGCATGCCAGGTCATCTTCGCTTCCTTAGTGTGCGCTAGGGGGACAGTCTAAAGGAGGCTGAACCGTGCTGTGGTGGGTGGGGTCCAGTGTTTCCTTTTGTCCAATGTCTGGGAGGGAAGTACACGTGGAGTTTGTGATGCACCTCTCCTTCTCTCCTCAGTTTATGTTTATGATTCCTCTATCTAGCATTTTTATGCAACTTTATTAATATTAATACATTAAAATTAATCACACAGAGAAGAAAAGCACATAAAAAAGGAAGGGGAGACATGGAGGTGAAGGAGCAGGCTTAAAAAAGAACTGCAAACACACACCCTCGCCTCCCTTGAGTGACAGAATGGCATCCAATAAGAAAGGAGGTAGATTTGACACAGCAAAAAAGGTGGAGAGACAAGAGTTCCATGGAGGAGGTTCAGGTCAATTGCGGGGAAAGGTGTGACCGATGAAGCCCAAAGCGAGGACTCCCTGAGGGCAACCTATAATGACCTAGGTGTGAACAGACCTGGTACGACTTCAGTTTGAATTATGAACAGGATGTCCTGTCTCATATAGATGTGACCAGGACCCATGTTGCTGAAAAGTAGAACAAAAAGATAAGTTTCAAAATATATTAAACACTTGAACAATTAAGCAAAACAATAACTTGTACACATATCATTTAAGCTTCATCCACTGGAAAACTTTGAACAGGTGAAAAAAGGACTGAAAAAAAGTTTGGTAAAGGTTAAGCACTAGATGATCCCTCAGAGAAATTCTCACTACAATTAACCTGCTAATTTTCCTCCAGTCCTATTCATTTCCATACCTGTAAATAAAGCAGAGGTCAGATGTGACTGCTTCTATGCTCCATGCTTGCTATAAAATACCAAAGGGATTTCAAGAAGAAAAAAAATGTAGACAATCCACAGGAAAGGCAGGGGGAGTATCTTAAAAGAAAATTTCCATTTGGACATAAGATAAAAAGGCCAGTGTTTCAAATGTATGTCAGTTTTAAGTATGTTGTGTAATGGAAAACCTTTCCTTTATGTAATATTGCCTGATTATCACTCCCAGATATTTAGAAAAAAATGAACTGTTCATGCAAGAGTTGAGGCAAAGAGGTACAAGGTGCAATTACATAACTGAGTGTCCATCAATATTAACTTTTTCCCTGTGCTATGACTTAGATTAATTGAGGCCTTAGCTTGTCACCAGTGCAGCAACGAGATTTGATAGATTAAATAGTTAGCTAGCTATATAATGGACAATGGACATGTTCATTAGAATACCAATATTTCTTCTAGGGATGCTAATTGATTTACGGCCTACTCTTGACTTTTATGCATTGCAAGCAATTTCTTTTTGTCTTTGGCTGTGTTCACACCTAAATTTTAATCGCATTTCAGTCCACTTTCAGTGAGAGAATGCATCAGCAAATTGACAAGCTGTTTTCTTTCAGTGTTATCTAACCAAGAAAACCCATCTTTGGGTTAGATAATGTGGAAGGAAAATGATTTCCCACTTTGCTTATGTGACTCCTTATTCAGAAAGTAGGTTAAAACAGATGTGAACACATCTTTATTTAGTGGCACTCCAATATCATTTAAGGCCACAAATATTGGGTCACATCTTTATCTACTTGTCTGTACTTGACAGAAAAACAAACAGATGGATTCAAGAGAAGAACCCAGTTTCTCCACCAGAGCTACCTTGCAGAACTGGTACAACAGTCCAAGTCCCAAGGCTATATCTTCAGGATCCAAACTGCAGAGTAGAGCACCCACCCTGGGGGTGCTGGAGACAAATGCAAATTGCAGGGCATTAAGGGGGACTCCTCAGATTCCGCACTGAAGGCTGCTCCAGGAAATGTCACCTGCAGTAGCTCCAAAATGCAACCAGAATTGCTGCCACAGACTGGAATTGTGAGTATAAATTTGTCACATTTTTGGTTCTTTGTAAAGTCCAGCAAGGTAGTCAGTAGCAGTTGGAGACTAACAGGAGAAGGGTTGGTGGCATGAGCTTTCTTAGACATGTCTATTTCTACAGATGCTAGGGGACCCATTAACACGGCTACTTCTCTGATACTGGTTCTTTGTAGCAATTCTAGGCACATTTTCAGGTCTTAAGCTGGCCACCACTCATGTTTACAAAACAGCCATAAGTTCTTCCCTCCACCAAACTAATCTCAGAGTTTTCAGACCTGGAATAAAGGTAGGCCTCTTTGAGATGTGTCTCCAAGGAGGCATGTTACCATTAGCAGGAAGAGGCCTCATCACTTAAGTCACCTCACCTGGAAATAGAGGACCTCTGTACCCATGTACCATTCAGACAGTGCTAACAGAAAGCTGAAGAAGCAAACAATGGTGATAGAAGAAAATGCTTCCTTCACCACTATCATTGTTGATTATTAGCCCCAATTATGAGTTGAAATTCATTCTTGGTTATTTCATAAACAAGTCTTGCATCACTTATATTCTAGCTGTTGTTTGATTTGTTTCACTGTCCAGAGTTCCCTAGAATGGGAAGAAGCATATATAAATTCTTTTACATTAGCATCTACCCAGCCACCATAGTTTGCCCTGCAACTGGGCCAAGAGTGATATACCCAAATGTCCACACACCTTTGGGGCGGGGCATTTACACACACACCTAACAGTTCCAGCCACCCGGGAGTCAGCTTACCTGAAAGCTTGGCTCAGTGATTCTCAGGGTACATGTCAGTCCCTAAGGCGCCTCCTTTGCCTCCTTCTCTGTGACAGAGCACAGAGTTTCTGACCAGGTCATTTTTTGCATCTGACCAAAAACGCCCAGCTTCCACTTCCCATGTGAAGTCCGGCACCATTTCACCACATTCCCAGATTCCATGGAAAGGGTGCCCTGGCAAACAACCATGGAAGCCACACAGAACTTGTCCAGAAGTTTCTGAGGCTGAACCACTTTAATACGTCAGGTGCCACTAGCAGAGGAGAACTGACACCATAAGACTAAAGCCAAGAAGATGACAGTGTGAATCTCTCAACTTTTCTTGCATGCTGAAGCAAAAAACAAGATCAAGGGTATGTACCAGACCAGTGATAAATGGAGGGCCTTTCTGCACTGAAATGATCCAAAACAGTGGGTCTGGACCAGTGAGGTACCTTCACTGACATTGAAGTTTGCACAAGATTTGAGGCTAGTCTCCAAGGCCTTTGAAGAGCTAGGACTGAAAGTTCCTCACCCAGGAAGCCACCAGGATCCCTTTTCACCGGTACGCTACATATCTCCATGTTCTAGACTGGGCTGTGCTGGACTGCCAGCTGGCCTCAATACTGAGGTTTACCAGTGATCTTATGGTTGCCCTGGAGGTCTTAAAGGACTGAGTTGACCTATGTGAGGAAGGCTTTTTCGGTATGTAGAAGTCCCTAGGTCTATAGATCACCATCACCATTCTATACTACTAATTTTAAACACAGCATTTGAGGAGACGTAAAGTTGGGCTTAAGATCTATGAACTGGAATTAATTTAAATTAGCTGCTATATTTAAAAAAGATACTCAAGTGGTAACTAACTTGTTTCTTGGGTTTCTTCTAATTAGTCCAGATCCAACTTTATGCCACCCTATTCACTTTCTGGCTTTTTCAATCATAGATTTCTAAACTCTTTTTCCTCTTTTGTTTGTCAATGGTGCACAGAAGCAACTCTGGATGTCTATATAGAGAAGCAGTGACTATGCCAGTTGCTACAGCAGATAAATACAGAGAGCAACACTCTGAACTTCAGAGCTACATTTTCCCCATTTATTCCCGCTCAATTATAGTAATTCAGATGTTTTTGTAACTGCACTAGGCTTTTGCCTTCTCGAGGGCAATTTTTATGTGTTGATGCCTTCTCTTTGAAATGCTGTCCTCAGAAAAGCTCTAGGGCTGTTTCTCCAAGGGATTTTTCACATCTTTCATTTAAATGTAATAAAGTGTACTTTTTATTTTAAACGGTCTGCCATGCATCCTACATTATCAGCACTTACAAATAAAACATTACAGTCTAAGGGTGCAATCCACTAGGTATTGACTTGGGGGGAAGTCCTGATGTATTTGCCAGGACTTATGGCTAAGGCATTCATAATGTGAAAAACACTCCTTCAGCCAACCAATACAATCAAGGGATGTGCACAAATATTTGTAGCATTCGTTATTCACACAAATTTGTACAAATCCAGACATTCATACACAAATCAAATGTTACAACATTTGTACAAATAGTTCAGACATTCATTAAATTGGGGAGGTGGGAAAGCGGCTGCGTCGGTCAAATCTGCAACAGATCCGGATCGCATTCAACCTGGATTGAGAGTGGATTAAAAGTTGATTCAGGTCAGATTTGACGCTTTCAGAGCAGATATGTTAAAGGGCACGTATCTGATACATATTGGATATGTATCAATACATATGTGTTCATGTCGGGTACGTATGGGATACATATTCATTCGTATCGGATAAATATTTGTATCAGATATGTATTCATTAGTATCGGATATGTATTGAATATTCATACAAATCCGTACTAATACATTTGTATTGAATAGAATCTTACCACAGTCAAAGGGGATCTATTTTAATGAATATGGTTTTTGTAACATTCAATTTGTTATGAATCAAATGCCAAAAAAAACCCATTTGTGCCCATACCTAATACAATCAGAGGTTTTTTTTCTGTTTAATAGGACCTCTAGCCTGTGATGGTGAGTGTTAAAAAATAAATCCCCATACCAACCAGGATTTATATGCTGCTCATTGAACTTCCTCCATCTGGTGACCTCCAAAGATTGTTGGATAATGGTACCCTCCATACAGCTTTCTTTCAGTGGCTGGGTGCAAATGAGGCACAACAGCCAAATGTATCTGCTGCTATTTGCCCCTCTCCTCCCTCCCCCATGGTCCCTAACCCCAACGAAGGTCACATCTCTATGTGTGTGAGAGGCCTTGGAGGGACATCGAAGGGTGACTCCAGACACTAGAGAAAGCTGTGCATCCGCTTCAGTGCTGCCAATCATGCGCCCATTGATCATGTGCCCATGTGCTAATTAAATGGCAACTTTTAACTTCGCACTTTCCCTTGCCTGGAAGGGGGAAAGTGCAAAGTATCGAGGGTCCCATCTGGATGACAGGATGTGGCTCTGCAGGAGCTCCGACCTCCCTCCACAACTTTCCCTTGTCCAGTTGGGACAATGGGAAGCAGCTGCGCAGGGAGGACAGAGCTTTTAACATGTCTGGAGCCACACAGAATCATTGCATGTAAGCAGCATACTGTGTCAAAAGGATATGAGGGTGTTTGGAGGGACTTTGATGGCCCTCTAAGATGCAAGAAGTTCCATGTATGAGAAGCGACTCTGGAGGTCACGTTCTGGGAAATAGGATGCTGGGTCCTTCATCACAGGGTGCGATATTGTTCTCATCTTGTGGAGCCACGTCTTGTTAAATAAGACAAGCCTACTAAGTTATTCAGTTCTTGCTCAAAATATATTTATGTAGTCAGAAGAGGCAAGGAGCAGAATTAATCTCCCTAAAATGCATTTTGACCCTTGCTTCTTTGCCACTTCCAGTAGCCCCAGTCCTCAGACTACTGTTGGTACTTGACTTTCAGAAATAGAAATTTGTTTATGCCTAATCTGGATTCTAGCAATGTTGCCACATGCAGGATCTTTAAAAGACCAGAGGTTTGGAGTGACAATTGACACGACTAAGCCAATCCTGGGGGAAAAGGAAGTTTGCTTTTATTAAGTGTAAAACGTTATTACACAGGAACGATATTAAAATGGCAGCAAATTAGTCAAAAGGTCACAACAACTGAAGGCACAGCACTTTTGAAGTAAGCAAATGGTGACTAGTACCAAGCCTTTAACTGTAACTGCAGTAAAAAGGACCAAAGCCACCAGCTCTGCTAGCTAGTGCAGAGCTGTGGGGCAGAGCGGAAATGGCTTAGGGCAGCGATGGCGAACCTTTTGAGCTCGGTGTGCCAAATTCGCAAGAAAACCTAGCTTAGTTCGGGTGCTGTGTCACTTCCAGAAATATCCATAATTTTGTGATATTTGTAGCTCCAGTAAAAAAGTTATATTTTTGATATATGTATTTTATTAAAAGCAAAAATGAATAATTCTTTACATTAGTGACTTTTGTTGCTGAATTTGGTTTGCTGACTTTCAATTGAAAGTTAGTATTTTGCACACTTCAAGAACAAGCAAGCACTACACGCCCAGGTGTCAGGGTGACCATGTGTGTCCCCCAAAAGGGCTTGGTGTGTCACCTGTGACACACGTGTCATAGGTTGGCCATCACTGGGTTAGGGTTAGGGTTAGGGTTAGGGTTAGGGTTAGGGTTAGGGTTAGGGTTAGGGTTAGGGTTAGGGTTAGGGTTAGGGTTAGGGTTAGGGTTTGGGCAGTGATGGGTAACCTTTGAGCTCGGTGCGTCAAAATTTGCAAGAAAACCTAGCTTAATTTGGGTGCTGGGTCACTTCTAGAGCTATCCATAATTTTGTGATATTTGTAGCTCCAGTAAAAAAGTTATATTTTTGATATATGTATTTTATTAAAAGCAAAAATGAATAATTCTTTACATTAATGACTTTTGTTGCTGAATTTCATTTGCTAACTTTCAATTGAAAGTTAGTATTTTGCACACTTCAAGAACAAGCAAGCACTACATGCCCAGTTGTCAGGGTGACCATGTGTGTCACCCAAAAGGGCTTGGCGTGTCACCTGTGACGTGTGTGTCATAGGTTGGCCATCACTGGTTTAGGGGAAGCAGGAGAATTTTCAGAATAGGTCACTAAGTGAGGGGAGGGAAGTTAGGGGAAAACTTCTAATGTAAAAATGACCATGGGCATTAGACGGCAGCAAAACTGACTTAAGAAAGAAGAAGGAAGGGTTATACCCATCTCAGGGTCTTCTCTTTATCAGAGATGGGCTCCATGGTGCAAAAATTAGAATTGCCAAAACACTCACACAGCAGTTTGTATGGAGTAGGGCAGAAGAGACAGCTCAGACCTCCTCCTCAGTGCTGAAATTGCTATTGATCTTCTTAAAATCTAGTGTTCAAAGCAATGTGCACAAAATAGCAACTCTTGCTCCCAACCTGTGGCAGTGAGCATAAAGCATTTGTTAAGTGGAAGAAGGCAGAGGGAAGCACAATCATGCAACTCTGTCCCCATTTGGGAAAACAGTGACCTCTCAAGGGCTCCAAGTCATTTATCCTCAACAGTTATGTGGACATACAGAAGGCAAAACAGGTGAGATTGGCTTCAGACCTAATTCAAGACAGCTATAAGACTATACGCTGTCTGTGTACAATGAATGCAGCCTGTTTTAAAATTGCCTTGAAGCTTCATGTGGCCTTCAGTGATAAAATAGTGCCCCCAAGTGAGAAATGTATGCATGCACCTCATGTTTACACTTTGAACTGCACTAAGTGGGAAATCAGAGCTTCCTTCTCACAATCAAAACTGACAATGCAACAAGTCGTAATGTAACACAAAATTTTGATACTTTACTTTACTGACTGATAATCCTGTCCTAAAATTTTTAGCTGCAGCTGCAACATCATCAGAACATTCATTCTTTGGAAGTGCTGTCTGTTACAAAATCCTTTGGGACCTGCTGACTTCCTCAGCAGTTTCTCAGCTTAACTTAATGGGATCATTCCGAATCTCTCTCTCTCCTCGATGATGAAATTCTCCATCCTTCCGTAGCCAAACCAGGCTTGCCTTCAACTCTTGCTCAGATCTCATGATTGTGAGGTTAGGAAATTATGAAATAGGCCATGCTATATCAAAACAATGACCCCCAGATAACAATTCAGCAAGACTAGATATAGCTGCATTGTTTGAGCGTGGACTTTAGCTGATATTAAAGTCAATAAATAGTCTATCCTATCATCGTACACACAAACATATACAGAGTTGTTCCTAGGGTGTTTTTCCACTGACACTAGAAGTACCCATTGGTACTTAATGGGTACTTCTAGTGACAGTGGAAAAACACCCCTAGTTTGGCTTGATGAACGTTAAAAGTACTCTATGACCTTTAACCTTCTGGCAAGAAAAGCAAGTCTTCATATTTTGCACAGTGAGAGGTATATAGCAGCCTAGTCCAGCAACTGACACTTAGAGGGCTGATTGCTGTATATCTTGATAATGTGTGACAGTGTACCTCTAGCGTATACAAAAAATCTTTGTTAGTCATCCATAAGCATAGTGGCCTCTTCCAGCAAAAAGTGATATTTATGTTTTTCTCTCACTGGAGAGTTTGCATTAGGCTTATTTCAGTCATGAGTTTCCCAGAATCCCCAGTTCTGAGAGTGCTGTGCCAACAAAGACAAAACTATGCCAACACACAGACACTTTTGCAGTATAATACTGGACTTCATTGGCATATTGGTTGCAAGTACAGAGGAAAGACCAGGAAACCTGAAATTCTCTGTATTAGATCAGAACCAAGATCCAAAATATACCTCTTTAAAGACAAACCTCCACTCCAGTAAAAACAATGGAAAAGGAAGCTGATTGTGAAATTGCTGTGTTCAAGGCAGGAGGTTTGGAGATCTGCATAAGAGAATGGTTCTGTCCCAAGAGATAATCTTTTCAAGTCTGGATTGATACTGTCAGTAGTTCTTGGTCAATACCAAAAGGACATAATACTAGTAACTATTTGGCTACAATAACCAGCTTTTTATTTACAGTAAATATCAGGAAGGTCTTTATTGGGAATCCTGGACAGAGTCCATGGGTTATTATCTGAAATGGAGGACACCTATTATGCCTGCATCACATCACTGTGATACCAAGTCCTGCAACAATCTAGGAGTACAGACTTAAGGTCAAGTCTGCCCAATAGGAAGGGAAACCCATATTTTGAAAACAGTTTATGCAAGTGTGACATCACCTGTTCTTCATCTCTCCAGGAGGAGAACCAATCACTTCAACCCCCAGGTCCAAATGGACCAATAAAAGAGTGAGAGTTTCAATCCATATATTATCCAATGGGACAGCTTATGCTTTTTCAACTTGGAAAAAGAGTATAAAGAGTCCCATTTATCCCCACTTCATCACTGCAGAAATCACTACAGCTGAAGAAGAAAACATCTTAAGATCATCCATCCTGCCTCATTCTCCTTGCTGGTAGCTGCACCTGGTGCTTTCCTGTTGCTAAACTGAAGAGAAGAGCTCTGCTTTTCAAAGAGGACTGCAGGCTCTTTGCAGCCTGGTGGTGAGCCTAATAGGCCTTGTTTTAGTTTTCCTTTCTCCTCAGTCCATGTTCCCATGGTAAGGATACTGCAAAGCAAACATGAGTTCGCCTCAGGAGAGTCCCCATGGAAAGCCCTAATTCGGGCTACATGAGGGACAAAATCCCCAAAAGTGAAACAAACAGTCCCCCCCCCCTTTATAACTGTTCTCACCCTGAATTATGGGTCAAGAACAGGTTATCCTGGGGGCATGGGGACACTCCTGGGTTATGATTGCAGCATTAGCAGGTGGGGCTTCTCTTTCCCCGCCGCTAATGCTGTGATCGCAATTGTTCCCCCTTACCTGAGCACTTAATTGCCCAGGTAAGGGATTGATTTACCCCATCATCTGACAACTGCCCTACAGTCAGCTGAGCAGCTGTCAGGCTGTCATGCGCACGAACAGAGCTCTGTTAAAATGATTAAAACAGATGCGAAAGCCCCTTGACAGCCCCTATACCCACCTTACAGTTGCTCAGCTGACTGCAGGGTAAATTTAGGTAAATCAAGCCCTTACCTGGGCAATTAAGAGCTCAGGCAAAGGGGGAGGGAGAAAACTGTAGCATCCCGATGCAGGGATTTACCACGGTTTTCATGGGGACGGGCAGGTTTGCCTTGAACTTGCCCTGTCCTCCATTGCCATGGGGACTCCTTAATGTGAATTAAGATTCAGATTGAGGCCGCCATGAATCCACTGCGAGGCAGTGGCAGCTCCATGGGGACGCAGCTTTAGTGTCAGGGTTTACCTTAATGAGATAGACTTGACCCAGACACTTATACATATACTAGTTGGGTCTCCTTATCAATTTTTGAAGACCTTCCATGTCTTTCTTTCTCTATTTGCCTCTGCTCTTTGCCATTATTGGTGGCTGCCAGTTAAATCTTGTTTGGCTACTGCCAGAAATGTTCCTCTAATTTTCGCACCCATCAAGGAACTCTTTACTCTGTTACTGTAGTTGCTTTTGGTCTAGTGGTTAGGGAGCCGGAATCTTATCTGGGAATACTGGGTTTGATTCCACACTCCTCCACTAAGCCAGCTGGGTGACCTTGGGCTAACCACAGCCCTCTTTCTGAGTTCTCGCAGCCCCACCCACCTCACTGGGTGTCTGTTGGGGAGAAGAATACAAGCTTTGTCAGCTGCTTTGAGTCCCCTTAAATGGGTAAGAAAAGCAGGATAGAAAAGCTAGCTCTTCTTCTTTTAAGTGATTCTTGCAGGCTGGTTTAACTGAGAGTGAGTAGAATTTTGGTGGAGAATGTGAATTCAAACACCCAGATAAATACATAACATTATGTTGGTTGGCGAGCCAATCTGAACACAGTGCCAGCTTGATGTGGCCACTAAGAGTTTTTTAACTGAGGAACAAAGCAATATCTGTCCTGATACTATAATGAGCGTTCTAGGATTTGCAGCTGTACAGTATATGTATCCATTGCCAAGTAAATTACGTATCCCCCTCTTCTAGATCCCAAGTTCCTGAAGAATAGGGACTTTGCAAAGAAACAGAACAAGGAAGGACTGAAAACCTGTGGACCAACAAGATTAAAAATGGGAAATGCTTTGCAAAGTGTTGCGAAGGTTAGATTTCACATCTGCAAACAACCGGTGCTAGTCTGTTGCAGTAGTCCTTTCTGCAGTTACTTGTTGATCCAGATCAAGGAACTGCTAAGAACACGTGCCTTTGTGCACTTGGCCCCATAGTTTGGGTGCACTAGGCTCCCAGACAGAACATCTGCACTGGAAGGGGGATTTCCAACTCAGAAATGCCCCCCTCCGTGCAGGAAAGTACCAGATGCAAACTACTTGTGGAGTATAACCCTTTATTGGTTATCTACAAAGAATGTAGAGGGACATATTAAATAATTCAGTGTTTAAATGCTGAAGGTGGACCAGGGGGAAGAGAAGAAAAGGGAATGGAGGAGCAGAAATTCTACTATGTACTATTATGTATAACAGCCCTAAATGACTTGGGCCCCATATATCTGAAGGAGCATCTTCTCCATACAAACCTGCCCAGTATAAGATCACAAGGAGATACCCTTCTTATAATTACAACACATTCAGAAATGTGAGGGCAGGTGGTATGTGACAGGACTGTTTCTGTGGTGGCCCCCAGGCCTTGGAAACAACATTCCAGTGGTGGTGTACCAGGCGATAATGCTTGATGGCCTTTGACTCCTGGTTAAAAGATTCTTCTTCCCTCAGACCTTTGATACCTAGCTTCCCCTGAATGCAGCCTGTACATTGAAGGATAGGATATAAATCTGTGAATAAATAAAACAATACATAATTTCCAAGTTGTGTAAAAACTCTGTTGTTGATCATATGTATTAAACACTCATACATCAATAGACACTAAAGAGTGATTCAGCTCCAGATACTGGGCTTCTGTGCTGACAAATGTCACAGTTACACCTTAGCATATTAATCCACATCAAGAAGGCAGCTGAATCCAAGCTGTTTTCGGCCTAGAACAGCTTGGTCACACCTTCCTGCTGTTGCCAAAGGGAATTGCAGCAAGGGGGTGGGGATGAGGAAGCAGATTGAAGGACAGAGCATAGGAAATCGCAGCAAGGGGGGTTGAGAGAAGGTAGATCTGAAGATAGAGGAAAGGGAATCACAGTAAGGGGGCCAAGGACGCAGAGGAAGGACTGTCACTGCAAGGGGGAGGAGGGAGGGGAAAGACTCAGAGCAGAGGCTTGCATAGGTATGATTTTTCTGAGCAGCAGGGAGCCGGAACTGTGGCCTCCTGGAAGGCGATTAAAACTTTAATGCTGTGTTGGCCCAAATGGAGGAAAACCTCCCAAAAAAGGAAGGAAAACCCAGGAAAAAACCCCGGCTTGGCGTTTAAAGATGTAACCAAACGGGCTGGAATTTAGGCTGAAAAAGAATTAAAGTAAGGGTGTAACCACGGCCAAAGACTCAACAAAAATAAAAGAGAAAGGTTTGGGGGTTAAAAAAAGTAAAGGGCAAGCAAACATTTATTGCCAGCACTAGATGGCACCCAAAGCCATAGCAGTCTTTATTCAAACCCACTTAGCAACCTAAACCATTCAGAGTTCCAATGTGGGAGCTCAGCTAATTGTCTGGATATGGAGAGAGAAGGCAAAGTCCTGCATAATCAATGCATATGCAGGATTTGCGGGGGAGGGGAGTTAAAACTTAGAGAGACATTGAAAGCATGAACAAAGCAATAACTGGCTTTCAAAAGTAGCAAATAAGTTTTATTATAGTTTAGGAGTATAGACTGCATCTCAACTTTTGTGTGAGCTAATTGAAATTGATTAGATGAGTCAAAGATGCAATAGAAGAATTGTCACATAAGGAAGCTATGCTTGCCAGACTTAGAAGGTAATGCAAGTTCTGACCACAGCATTGCCCAATTCTTCAAAAGATCTCTGGCCTTTTAATGTATTGTATCAATGCTATCATGTTCTTCTTACAGGTCCCTAGATTAGGGTCTGAATGCAAAGCTGAGCTGGAAGAGAATGAGAAGACCATTCCCAGATCCAGGGATTAGGAAGGCACTTGTTTTGAATGAGGATGCCCTCCTTACTATGGGTGCTTCTATCACTGGAGATCCTGAGAATCAGCAGTGCTTTGGCAAGTGTTTCTTCATAATTATTGCTGAGCAGGGACAGCCTGACTCATGTTTCAGCAACCCCAAGAAATAATTAGTACAATCTGAGCTTACATGGGCCTTAAGTCAAGTGCAAAATCTGCAGCTGGTGCAGAAGACTTAAAAGTATGTTATGGCACCTTTAAAGCACAAACTCCTTGAAACCAATTGATCCGATAGCATTTTGTTTTCTTCCATAGATCTTGATACCATCAATGCTGGGATCATCCGCTAGTGATGTCATGGACACAACCATGCAACCAGATAAGTTCATGGATGACAAGTATATCAATGTCTACTAAATTGGATACTCAGGCCCTTTCCGCACTTGGCCTTATTCTGGAATATATCTCA
>MTQE01001058.1:2776743-2788699 GCA_014337955.1 Aspidoscelis marmoratus
TCCTAGTGAGACTTGCCATAGACTGTATTAGCATGTAGACAAGAGACCCCGATCCTGAGATATATCCCAGAATAAGGCCAAGTGCGGAAGCAACCCTAGGTACTGTCTCCAGGCTGGGGAGAGAGGCAAGATGCCTGTAAAGGGTATTTGCAGGGATTTGAGTTGAATGTTTGGCCTTTGCCTTCTGAATGAGATGCTAAGAAGCTATTAGTGGGGCACTGTGTGAGACAGGATGCCGGACTAGATGGGCTATGGCCTGATCCAACACGGTTCCCCTTATGTTTTTATGTACTTATTGCCTTCTTCAAGAATGATACTCAGGACCGAACCTGCAACCCTTTGTTTTCCAAGCTGTTGCTTTACCACTGAGCTATGGCCACTCTTGTGTATATACCTATGTGACAAACATCTAAACTGCAAGTCTATTGCTCCCTCAACACCGATTTTGAGAAAGCAAAGTCTTCCAGCTTTATAGGATGATCTACTGTATTAGATAATGTTTGCATCCTGCCTCTATGATGCTGTGACAACACACTAAGGCCCTATCCCAATGCAGGCTTGAAGCTGGCTTGAGTTCTAACTGTCCTGATCGTTTTCAGGGGATCTCCTGTTTCTGCAGACTAAAGGTCCCAAAATGTTGAGAATTTCTATTCAGATTAAAAGAGGCCTCACTGCTGGATCTAGAAATAATCCTCACTATTTGGCAATGGAAAGGCAAGCAGTTGTTGGGGGGGGGAGGAACCATGCTTTAGGGGCGTACTTTCCTGGGCCCGGTTCTCCTCCATGGGCTGCCTAAAAGGGAGGAGGTGAAGAAAACAGAGGCTGCAGATTGTAACAGAGCCTGTACCTTTGTAACAAGAGATTGAGGGTGTTTCCGCATTGGTTGCCGAAAATCCGTTGGTTTCAAACCTTATTAATTTTGAGCAGGGACGCTGTTTTCATCCAACCTTGTCTGAAGGACCCCCACACTGCTGTCATTTTACTTATGCTGCTGAACATGCGTGTGCAGTGTGTATGTGTGTGAGAATGAAAGAGAGACGAATCTAAGGCAGAACAATCTCAGTTTATAGATTTAGGGAAAAGGCTAGAATTGTAGATTATTATTATTATTAAAGTTTATTTCTTGAGCGCTATAAATGTACATAGCGCTGTATAAACTACAAAATTGAAAAACAGTACAGTAAAAGGAAACAAAGAAAAGTTAAAATTACTAGGACTGTAAAATTAAAAAAATACATAATATAATCATAAACACATTAGAATAAAACAAGTGAAAAGAAGTTCAGATGGCAATGGAAGCACCCTGTCACTATGAAAGGCAGGCCAACAGCGCTGGAGGGTCTCTGTGACAAATGCCTGGAAAGTGCATGCATGTGCGCACTGGGATTTGCACAAGAAATAATATACATTTCTTCTTTGCTTCTTCCTTAGAGAAATGTCTTAGATAATGATGACATTTTAAACATCTGTGTACCATGTAGGTGCCCATTTTTACATACAGATGTAAAACATGCCCCACCAGCGTAATTTAAGCCCATAGTCAAAAGCAGTGCCGGTGGACAATGAACGGCCCCTTCTCGTTGTAGGCCTGTCGGTTGATCCACACATTCTGGAATGAGTTGAGTGAGGCCACAATGGAGCCGCCCAGCCAGGCAGAGCAAATGCGGTTGGGAGAAGCCAAGATGCCCACCTTGCTTGCGGGTTCCATTTTCTCTAGTTCTTTTTTCATTCTTTCAGAGAAGCCACGGAGCATGGTGGTGCCACCAGCCAGAAGCACGTTGGAGAGCAGTTCTGCTTGTCGTTCTGGCTTACATTTTTTGACACTGTTCATGGCTTGGACATGAAGCCCGACCTCTGGGAAACCCAGCATGGTTGGATTGAAGAGGATTTCTGGGCAGCGAAAGCGTTCATTGCCGATGGAGATGACCTGTCTGTCAGGAAGGGTGTAGTCCATGAGATATTTCTTTTCATCCGCGTTCAGTTCTGACTCATAATCTTCAGGGATATAGCAACACCTCTCTTTGATTTGGCAGACCACATCCATTTCTGTCTCTTGAAATGGGTTCCCAGATTCTCCCATGATTTTGGCTAGATATTCTGTCAGGGCATGGCCTGCTATATCCAGTCGATAGGTGGCATGAGGTAAGACGTATCCATCATGGACAGGAGCTGTGTAGGATGTCCCATAGCCAGACCCAATTACCATCCCACCAGTACGTCCATAGGAATACACTGACAAAAGGGACTGATGGGCCACAAACATAGCTGGCACTTCAAAGTTCTCAAAAAGCAGCTCAGCCATTTTCTCTCGATTTGTGGTTGGAGACATGGGGGCATCTGTGACCAACACAGCCAGCTCTTCAGGGCACACACTGAGCTCTGTGTAGAAAACATGGTGCCACAGCATCTCTAAAGCATCCCAGTCTGTCACCACCCCATGGGTCATTACCACATGAGTTCTCACCTCAGCACGCTGTTGTGGAATAGACTTCCCGATGTAATACAAAGGGCTTTCATTGGTCCTAAACCTGGGCACCCCCACTATACTTGGTACAATGGATCTTGGCTTTTCATCCCCAGCAAGGCCACTTTTGGTATAGCCAGTGCCAGTATCTATTACAACAGCAGCATAGTCCTTGTACTTCTCTGATGGGCTAGATGTGGAGGTTGAGGGAGTCTCCCTTGACCTAGGCCTTTGACCTGCAGGGCCGGGACTCAGCTTCTTGCGGCAACTCATTGAGAAAGGATCTTATATGAGAGGCTAGATCTTTTTGCCTGGTGCTTCGAAGAGAAAGAAGGGCTCTTCTTAACTGTTTAGAAGGCAGGTAATATATTACCATAGCGATGACTTGTGACACCTCTGGAGCAGAATGGCATCATAACAGTGGAGGAGGGTTCTCATTCTAAAATAGATCTGGAAATGAAGCTGAAATGTCTACCACTCTGATTTGATGATGAAACTTAAACATACTTCGATGATCTCCTTGATCACTGGGCTGTCTGTATACCTTGTAATCTCTGATGATCAGTCTTTACAGTTGACGAAAATGAGACATAAGGCTAAGACTCTTGTGCAGACATGTATGATTCTGTGCCAAAGCCTGCTATGGAGCTTAATCTTATTTTAGTGGGAGCTACGTAGATCACTGTCCTTGTCAGACTGTCCCAGGACAAATTCCAGAATAAAAGACAGCATTCTGCATAATAATATGGACTAGGCTAAGCCCTGCCCACTCCAGTCATATTTTGTCTGCATTGACAAAGCATGGACTGAATCAGAATCCCCAAAATGGTGCAGTATAGGTTCTGACTTCTTTAAAGAGATTTATTCTATTGTAATTTGGATTGTTATATTGTTTAGTCTTTTAAGGGAAGAACTTCACGGAATTTAAAGTTCATATTGTGAACTGCCTTGGCATTTCAAAAACATAAAGTAGCATGTGAATATTTTAACAATCTTGTATGTTTTCCTACAGGTTGGGGTGGGAGGTTTGTTCGTTTATTATATTCATATCCTGCCCTTCACCAAATGGTCCTGAAATCCTAAACGCCACACACCTCTTAAGAGTATAGGAACCTTGACCTAAATTCGATGTGACAATCCTAAGGGAAACTATACCTTCCTCCAGAGGAAGAGACCTTATGGAAGCAATCTAGTTAGGTCTTCTCAGTTTAGGAATATTAATTTTACATTTGTAGTACCCATAGTTAATCGCAGGGCTTTCCCTTCTTCATGCGGCCATGTGGTATCTCTGCATTTCAAGGTGCAGTAAATCAGCCCCTTTGGTGCCCAGCATAGCTCGTTTAGCCAAGAACTACTTTGGAAACAACATTATTTCCTTTGTATACATTCAAGCGTTACATTCATTACAGGGTACCTAAAGTGGTTTTTCAGATGCTGCTGAACTCCAGTTCCTGGCACTGAACACACTGGATGGAATGAATCTGATTTCAGCAAAATTGACAAGGCCCCAGGTCAGCTGAACAGTCCCAGCCAATTCAACATGTACTGTATATACCTTCAGACTGCTCAGTCCAACTGCAAACTCATCTACTGACCAGCTTGTGTACTTATGCATAAGCATAAGTGTATATACCAACCAACCTAACAGTATGATCTGATGGAACGCGCCATTGTCTATTACTAGATCCAGCTCCAACTCTTGCAGGAAGTCCTCAACACAAGAGGTAGCTTCTCCTTTGGTCATATGGGGTGTTTTTCCACTGTCACTAGAAGTACCCATTAAGTAGCCATTAATGGGTACAAAAATGCCATTACGTACCCATTAATGGGTACTTTTAGTGACAGTGGAAAAACACCCCATGGTCTATGACAACTTACTTCAGCATAAAAAGATCACTCCATCAATAAAAACATGATTACTAATTGTTTTTACTTATATTTTTATTGATCCTTTAATATTTTATGTGACCTGCCCTGGGAATCTCAGATAAGAACAGAAAAATAAAAGTATAAAAATAAATAAAAATACAATCATGGGTCTTTCCTGTAGTCCTGTGGGTGCTTTATTCTGGAATACCCAAAAATAGCAGAATAATTAAGCAATGTCTGGATGGAGCCATAGTGTGAAGCAAAGACACTTGGATGAAACATTTTAGCTGAGATTTTAAATTTGTATCATTATTGTTTAGGGGTGGGCATGAATGTAATTTCTGACATTCAGTTCGGTTCAAACTGAATATTTGAATGTCCTAGTTCGTACGAATAGAGAAAAAACAAATGTATTAAAATTTGAATACATTCATATTTATTTGTACAAATATTCAACATTAATTTGATGATATGAATGTCAACAACATTCATATGGATCCATATGGATCCTCTTTTTATCCTGTACACATCCCGTTTTCATTCTGTACGGATCCGTACAGATGCATAAGGATACAAGGAAGATGTGTATGGATATGTATGTATTACCTATATATCTGTATGCATCATCTTTGTATCCATATTACATACAGAAACTTAGGTAATACATACATATCCATACACTTACGAATGTCCAAATTATTCAAACGAATTATTCAAAATATTCATATTCGTTCAAATATTTAAAAACAACTGACTGGACATTCAATTCGAATTCGAATTTCCGAATTTGGCTGAATTTGAACAAATAACAAATATTTTGAATATTCTTACACATCCCTATTACTGTTTGGTTTTTCAATGATCACTGAAGCATCAGCATTACCAACCTGATTGATGCTGTCGTGTAATTTGCCCAGCAGGCGGTGTCTTCAGCTTGCTTTTACCACCAAATTCAAGTTTGACGAGTGTGAAGGGGAGTCCATGAATTTCTTGCTAACAAACCTTCGTCCATATGCTTTAAGATTATTAGTCTAGCCTATATCACTACATCTAGGGTGGCATTTTGTTCCAAACATATTCTTAGCTGTTTCTAGGAATCAGTAAAGGAAGTCATATCTGCAAAAAGGTATATATGGTTTGTTTCAGACAAAGTGATATTCAGAAGCAGTCTTTTGGAAGATGTATTCCATCAATGGTAGTTGATAGACACCCTGATGAATCTACTCACAGGCCCAAACAACTAGTAGCTACGGGGACCTCTAGAGGTAGCAATTTTTTCTATAAAATAGTAATTTAGTTAGTATGTCCAAAATTTATCGATTCCAATGTATGGTGTACTGACTATAGAGACAGCGGGTTCTGCTGTATAATCTTTTCATAGCTGATCATCTTTCAGGATGTTTGGGGTGTAGCTCATTGCAGTAAGTGTTTTCCTTGTGTTAATAATGCATGAATATTGCAGTTCAGTCGTAGGCCTCATTCAGACAGTGTCCAGATTAGGGATGTGCACAAATATTTGGAAATTTGAATATTTTATTTGAATCTGTCGAATGTTGACATTCAAACTCAAATTGGATTTTCAAAAATCTGAATTTGCATATTCAAATTTGAATCTGTCATATACGGATCTGCACGAAAATTATACGTATCTTGCGCTTAAAATACGGGATGCATATGGGATAATACGGGATGCATACAGATTATTATGGAATGCATACAGATACTTATAACAGATGCTAATGTTGTCAGCATTCGTATCTTTAAATACGAATATAACATTCGAATGTACAGATTGGAATAACCCGGATTCGAATTGGATTTTTTGACATTCAAATATACTCAGATTCGAATGTCAAAAATACATTTGTGCACATCCCTCATCCAGATAACCCTCCAGGAAACAATAATGCAGGGTATTTCTAATCAGACACTACTGTCTTTGTGTGTTTAAAGTGATGCACACATCCAAGTATTCAGCCAGCACTTGAATACCAGGAAGTGTGCGTCACCACCACTGTACATTCACAATCAGATGTTCCACCCTGCGTGCACAGTGATGGTGGCTCCGATCCAAAAGGTGAGTAAACACATTATTGCTGGAAAACCCACAACCAGTGCTGGGTTTCCCCACAGCAGCCTTTCGTGCATTTGGGGGAGGGGTATAGCGAGGTTACGGTGGCATAGCCACATGACTACATGGGCACATGATGACCCCAACATAACAGCATCATAATGAGCACTATATTCCCCCTGTCTGAATAGGGCCTTAGTAACTTTAGTGAATTGTTATAGCTCAGAGATGGAGCATCACCTTTGTGCACAGAAAATCCCAGGCTTCAGCACCTAGCTTCTTCCCAGGTGAAGGCAAATACAAATCACAAGGGCAGTGACAAACCAACGAGAAAACTGTAGATGGGTCCATGTAGTCATCAGGAATTGACAAGAGGAAATGCACACTTTTCCCGCAGTGATGTTATCCTGAGCTGTATATTTCACCTGCCTCGTTTTGAAGTAGAAATCTGCTGAGACAGCCTGGCAAGCCGCCACCTGGCTTCAGTTTTGAATTTGTGACTCGCCTTGAAAGCAAGCTGAATCTCACCAGGCTCAGTGATCCAACCCAATTAATCCTTGTAACAAGCTATAGCAGCACTTTCATGCTGTGTGACCCTTTGTGACATCCAGAAAGGCTCACTGCAACATAGTAGTGTTGCACAGCACCCATAAAAGGTATACTGGCTTTTTATGGACACTTTGTAGCAGTTTTTAGGCTGTGATCAGATTTGGAGGAGCATACCTCTCAGGTGGCTTAGAGAAGGCTTTGAGGTGAGATTGTTCACCTACCAGACCACTCCTTTCTGGACAAAAAAAGGCAAATTAGGGAAGGGCTGAGAACTCAAGGGCCATGTAGTCTCTCTGAGGTGCCCCTTTTGTTATGTCTGGACACAGGTTTACAGAGGCCATAAATGCCCACATGAAACTCTAAATGTGTTGTGAAGGCTCTCAAATATGGTGAGCCAATTTAGTCTAGTGGTTAGGGAGCTGGACTCTTACCTGGGAATACTGGGTTTGATTCCACACTCCTTCACAAAGCCAGCTCGGTGACCTTGGGCTAGTCACAACTCTCTTCTGAGCTCTCACGAACCCACCTACCTCACAGGGGCTGCATCCTCACGGCATGCCTTAATTCAGTTTAACAAAACCGAAATAACTGAACCAGAACGAAACTGTCTCCACCAGCTTTCAACTTGATCTGTGTCAACGGCATCCCGCCGGCAACCTTATCTCAGATTCAATCTTCGGAGGCCCCACGGCAAGTCCTCCCTGCCCATTGCCAGTCAGGATTGTGCCCACCCCCTCTCTCTGATTGCTGTTCCCTCCCAGGATCAGCCCCTCTCACTTAGTTCAAAGTAACAGAGATCAGACCTCTCCCTCATGGCTGTGCAGCTCTCCGCCTTCTTTCCTCTGCACCACCTTTCCCTCCCGCTTTTCTTCCAGCTTTGTGCTCTTCCCTCATCACCCCCATCGAAGAAGTCTGGATCCCCCTTTCCCACCCATGCTTCCCTGGCGCCGAGAGGCTGGGCTGGGCTTTCAAAGGTCTGAACTTCTGAAATTGCGCAAATTCGCAACATTGTTAATCGGGAGTGAAGGGGCTTTCTTGCTACACTGTAGCACTCCTCTGTGAAGGCTGCTCCAAGAAGTTCAGGCTTGCAAGAGAAAGGAGGGGAAGCAGCTGAGATTCTGTATTAATGTTTAAAGGAATGGGGATTTACTTGCTGCTGCTGCTGCTGCTGCTGCTGCTGTTTTGCTTCAGATCAGGCAGATCAGGCAGGGAAACACCCACCCCCCCAATGACATGCCCAGCATACGGACAGCCATTGGATACAGTGCGATTGGGGGAGGGACACTCTGAACATGGAATCTCATCCCTTAACACGGTACTGTCCACACAGTTAAAAAGGAAACACGTATCGATGCACGATTCGGAGTGAGACCTGTTGAAATCAGGATTTATTTCAAAACGTTTTAACGTGGTTTAACACGGAAATAGCGTGTTAAGCCGAACTGCCGTCTGAACTGGGAGAACTCAAAACGTTTTGAATTCGAGATAACGATGCCGTGAAGACAGGGCCAGGGTGTCTGTTATGGAGAGAAGAATAGAAAGCTTTGCCAGCCACTTTGAGTCCCCTTAAATGGGTGAAAAAAGCAGGGTAGAAAAGCCAACTTTTCTTCTTCTTCTTCTTCTTCTTCTTCTTCTTCTTCTTCTTCTTCTTCTTCTTCTTCTTCTTCTTCTTCTTCTTCTTCTTCTTCTTCTTCTTCTTCTTCTTCTTCCCCCCCATGGATGCCTTAAGCAAGCAAAGTCTAAGAAGTTGGCTCAGTGATCCTGGGACTTAGCTCAATGTAAGCTTGTGCAGAACCCAGTAATTGTGCTTTCTGACTTCTGATGTGAACATTTGTGTTCTTTTGTACCTTTTGTTATTTCTTTTAGGCATGCCATGGCCATTTAAATTCTTGCTTTAAAAAACCGGTTAGCACATAAGGATAAATGAGCAACATTCTGCAACACTCCATAATTTAAAGCTTGAGGCCACCCTCCCTCTTTCCATCTGAAGGCTGGCTAAAGGCTGCATTCAGGCATTGGTTTCCTATTCCATCTGGATATCCTGAAATAAAGCATGAATATTCCAGAATATCCATGCTTATTCTGGAATACCCAAACATAGTGGAATAAGTAACCGACATCTGGATGGGGCCCAAAAAGTATACAGACCTTTAATTTTACAGATCACTAACATTTCTGATCCCTGCTCTCCACCTCACCACTATTGATGTGCATTTTTTTCTTTTGTTCATATTCTAGTAACAGGACTTGCTAGGATTCTGCTCAAGCTGCAATCTAAGAACACTACTACTAGCTTAACATTTATCTCAGTATAAATGGAGTAACTTTTTATTCCAGCCATGTGAAAATATAGTATGCTTTTGTAGGCTGTTCAGAAAATATGATTATGTGGTACAAGTAGTACAAGTCAGCAGTTTTAGAACATTCCACCTAGGGAAAAGTCCCTGCCAAAATCAGACGAATAAATTATATGATTTTGTGATAAGGATTAAAAACAAGTGAGATACAAAACAATTCCACCATCTACCAGCTGCACCCTTTTTCATCTGTACTCATGAGACTCAAGTTTAATATGCATTAAGATCTAGTCCTTCTTTTCCACCACCATGCCAGAATATTTTATGTTTACTGAAGCAACAAGTACTTTGGAATGGGCTTGTGGATTATATTACCATTTTCAGGTGAGTGCCCCAAAGTATTTATGGCTATATCCAGATGATAGTTTATTTTATTATATTTGGATATTCTGGAATAAAGCATTATTCTTGAATGCTTTAATTAAGGTCAGGCAAATAAATGAATGCATAAACACATAAACCAGAATATCCAAATATAGCAAAATCAGTAACCAATGTCTGGATGCGGACTCTGTGACCTTTGCGCTTGAAAAGTGGCCGTCTTCACTGTTGCTTTGACCTTCAGCCCCATCCTCCATGCAAGAGTTCCCCAAATATGGACTCAACAGCTTCAAGCTCAAAATAGTCTCCTATGACACAATGCAAGGCAGAACAATGCACTCGGACAGATGCCAGACCTGCTTTGTATGAGAAGGAGGAGTGGCTTGGTCAATTTGGCTTGACCTCCCCACACTTCTTTTGGGCACTTCTAAATTCTGGCAGAAGAGCAATGTTCTAAATCTGCTGGAAGTCAAAGGTAATGCACTGGTTATTCTGGCATACCTGTGTCACATGGACACAGGCAATATCACTGCCCAGTACTGAATGAAAACACATTTTTGCTTCTTCCATTATTACTTTCCAAGTGGCACATCCAGTCACTCAGCTTAGAGATAAAGGAAAGCAATGTGTGAAAAGCCTTTTATTGATCCTACTTTCTATTAAGAATGACCAGTTGCATTCTCGGTTCCCTCTTGGAAGTGGCTTAGGATGTTTCTCCACTCCCCCCAGCCCCATATCCCTTCGAAGTAACTCAAAATATACAGCATTGCTTTCTTGACTGTCTCTGCCTTTCCAACAGCCTTGGATGATCCTGGCTGCAGCATCCAAGGGCTTTGATTAAAGCTTTGACAAGGATCTGTGGATATAAGCAAGTCAAAGAAGATGAGCTCCAGGAATAACAATAAGGGATGACAAGCTGTGACAGCTGCTAAACAATGCCTGTACCCAGTAACCCCAGCATGTGTGGAAATAATGTTTCTGTAAATAGCTGTGAGTCATAATTTGTGTAGCTGCTGTGACTGCCTTTCTTGAATGCTTTAATTAAGGTCAGGCAATTGTTAGCACAGCCTTCCAAGGATGCACTGTTCTTTCCAGTTCTGCATATCTGGCTGTTTTATCCTCTTGTGTTACCTGCTGGCAGGGGGAAACACAGGCCTGGTCACACTAACCTCAGTGGAATGGTATAATAATATCATTCCACCGAGCTTAAGACCCAGCACTGAAGGCGGCATCCACACTTCAAGTGCTGGTGCATGATATACCACCACCACCCCAGCCAGACCACCAGCACTTGAAGTGTGGATAGTCCAGCCCAGCTTGACCAGATCACCACAGCAACAGCTTGTTTCTGCTGGGATGTTGTCTGGCAATCGGCACGTGGCACATGACTGCGCAGCTGCCACCACACACCACACTCACTCATTTTTACTCGTCCACAGCTAATAATGATAAGGGAAGCTGGGGGGGAGGGGAGACTCCCTGATGCTCTGGGACAATAGTGGCAGCTCTGGAAGGGTAAGTATGAACAGGCCCTGGATTTTGCCTAGATTGTTTCAGTGCCAACATGTCTAGAGCCCTGAAATGCAAAAATGAAAATCAGTCCTATCATACTGCAGTGTTCTACTGGGACCTAGAGTCATCAGCAGTAGAAATTAATCCCATCTCAGTTACAAAACCCACAGAGTGACCTTGTGGGAGAGCGTGTTTGGAATAGAAATTTCATGCATGCTGTCCTGGAATGGTTTGGGCATCCACACCTTGCAACATTCGATCCATTCCAAACTTAGCTGGTGCTTCCCCAAGCACCAAGTGTGATCACTTCAATACTAGGCAATTGCCTTGCCACAGAAATGGGCATGTGCAACACCGTTGCCACAGAGACCGGGTGATGTGGCATGCCACTGTGCCTGCAGCTCCCCATCACAGACTCCATTTGCCCAGAAGAGATGCAAATGAAGCGTGGCTAGTTTTTTTAGTGCTCTAAAGCTATAGCCTGTGGGGCACTCAGCTTAAGCTCCCTTAGAATTCATTATGCCACTTCTGTATAAGAGCAGCGACTAAAAAAAAGTTCTTTGGAAGAATGATAACACTTGACTAAAACAGAACAAAATGTCTAACCTTTACCCAGAGGGTCACCGCGAGTCAAACTTTACTTGATGGTACTGCCCCACCAGCACTTACATATTACAGCAGCTCTTTTGCAACAATGGAGGATATGTGACAACTGTGTAAAAGTCAAATAAAGAAATAACACTGTTACCTGTTAAGATCACGCAAATACCCTTGGCCCTCATGTAAGAAGGGTGTGACTTTCTTCCTAAAGCA
>MTQE01001058.1:2788709-2821905 GCA_014337955.1 Aspidoscelis marmoratus
GGGGTAGAAAAGTCAATTCTCCTCCTCCTCCTCCTCCTTCTTCTTCGAATGTGGTAGGATTCTAATTGATATGAATGTATTCGTACAAATTCGTACAATTATCCAACATGACCTCATACATATCTAATACGTATCAGATATGGGTCCCGTAACATATCTGCTCTGAAAGCATCAATCCACTTTGAATCCTCTCTCAAACCATGCCAAATTCAATCTGGATCCTTTGCAGATGTGACTGGTGCAGCCACTTTCCCACCTCCCCTTTTCATGAATGTTCAGAAGCTTCCTACAAATATTCCAAATCATTCATATCCGTACGAATGCCAATATACGAATGTTGTAACATTCCATTCGTATACAGTATCCAAATTTGTACAAATTTGTACAAATAATGTTACGAATATTCATGCACATCCCAAGTCTTGTCTGTTTCAGACCAAAACACAGTTTTGCAGAGTGCCAACTGATGCTGAACCCTACTTTCCTTCCAGTTTATTGGTCATTGCCGAGCAAGACAAAGATGTCCTCAAGTCATTTATTTTGGATTGTTATCTCACCCTTTACCCAAAGGTCTCAGGGCTAGTCACAACATTAAAAGCCAACTATAAAATGAACCTACTAAAATCAAAACAGTGTCTGAAAGTGGGAAGGAACCTGAAAGTGCCCAAAGACCAGGGCAAAGAGATGACTCTTGAAAGCTATCCTGAATATGAAGAGTGAAAGTGCCTAATAGGAGTCACCACTGAGAAGGCCCTGTCCCCTTTTCCTACTGAGGGTTGTGGCACCATACAACCAGGAGGGCCTCCCCTACACATCTTAAGGCACAAGCCAGTCAATATGGAAGAAGGTGTTTACTCCCTGGTGACTATGTGGATATACTATTGTGACTAGCCCTGAGACCTTTCAGTGAAGGACAGGATATAAATTCTTAAATAATTAAATGCCCATATAGACATTCTGATATTTAGGCATCAGAAATTTCATTAGCTAGGTGGGCTGATGGCAAGCCGTTACCAAACAGAGCCAGATGAAAGCCCTGGAAAAATGCAGAATGACTTTGCTTTCAGAGTAAGTCTTTTCAGATTTGCATCCATGGTGGGACAGTCCAACCATTATGCTGCACATGTCCACAACTGAGAAATTCACCACTGTGTAATTGATAGGAATCCTATGATATTTTTGCATGATTATTAGCACAGCAATAACCCCACTGAACCAGATACTAAGAAGAATGCCCTAGAATCATTAGCATCTCAGCAAGGTGAACCTTGTATTTCCTTTTGCTGAGCTGCTATTAGTATTATATGCCGCACTAGGTCCAAGGAGCGTTGAATTATTTGAAGAAATCACAGAGTAATTCATCTTTCCATTGTGTATGAGACAAGATGATCTTTGTGCAAAGGACATCTGTCTCTCGTAATTCTTTTATTACACCTCTCACAGAAGGCCATGTCTAACAGGTAGAGCAATACATTATCCCTTTCATTTGCATGCAGGTTTTTTTGTTGGAGAAAGGGAGGTGTAACCATATTAAAAGCTTTGGGGTCTGAAGTGTTAGATATACAGTATTTGCTATTATTCTGGAAGCAGTTTTGGTTTTTATACATTACACTTTATTCTGACAAGGAAGCAAATGGGAATCTAAGTCATTTAGCAATCGGCAACTCCCAGTGAAGAATCAAATGTGAGTTCTTTTGAAGTCCGTAAGCGCACTAAGTGCTCATATAATTACATTATGCCTTAAGGCTTGGAGAAAACAGCCAAAGTATACATCAGAATACAAATCCTTTTAGTAAAAGACGAACTTCTAATTCTGATTTGCAGCATCTTGCAAACTGGCACAGCAGGCTGGTAGGGAAGGAAGGAAACTCCAATTGCAATCCTCTCTTTGATCTCCCAAGGCATTGATGCATTGTGGATCAAATAACTCTTCAGAAAGATGAGATCAAGAGTGCGTCCATCTGTCAGGAAGCAATCACAGGCTTTAAAGAAGATCCTGCAATTACCTCTGGCCACCACTTCCAGATATGGGAGTCAACCATGGCCTCTTACCTCCATCTGTGGGCATTTTCTGTGACTGTTCCATTTGCAAACATTTGGAAGACAGCCAAGAGCCCAGCCACTTTTCTCTGTCCTTTTTCATGTGCTTGGCAGTTGTTTGAGTATTTGCGAGAGCAACCGTCAAAAAAGGAGCAGGCAGACAAACATAAGCAATTGCTATTTTGGGAAACCCAGTATCATTGCTGGGTTTCTTGTAATAATGAAATTATGGGATATTGCCCCATTATCTTGTATGTAGCATTCCCAATATAATCCCAGGAGAATAGCAGATTCAGCCATGTCTGAGACACCCCAAGCCTTCCCACTGGTGCCTCAGCCGTTCCCCATGATCTTGTGGTCCCAATTTGTCAGCCACTGCTTGTTAATATAATTGGCTTCTTTTAGAAAACACCCACCTTCTGTAAGACCATCCAAAAATCCTAGGAAGTTAAACAGTTAAAAAAATAATCCTACCTCAATTTCCACATAGGGATATGCACGGAAGTTCTTTTGTTTTCAATTTGTATTGAATTGAACGCAAGAAAGTTAGTATTTGTTTGAACAGATCCCCTTTAAATCTGGCACGATTCATATCTGGTACAAATATTCAATCCCATATGAATCCCATACAGATCCCATACGAAGCTTCATAAAAATGTATCAAAACATTCAATTCAAATTCGAGTGTCAATCTTTGAATGCATGAACATTCAATTTGAATTTCAATGTCCAAATTCATACAAATTTTTGAATGTTACGGATATTTGTACACATCCCTATTTCCACATGCTGCTGTTCATTTGCCTCAAAGCCATTGCTTCTGAGGAGTGGCTGGGGATCAAACTGACAACCTTCTGCTTTCCAGGCAGTTCACTGCATCAGTGAGCTACCACTGCCTGTCAAGATAAGTTGTGTGGAACCTCAATTTCTTTCCTTATTTATCAAGAGAATCCTTACTTTCCCCTCTCGTTCACTTACACAGTGAACCACGTGCAAAAGTCACCAATTATCGGCTTCCTCTAATTTATTATTTATTGTTATTTTATTATATGTATTTCTATCCCACCTTGTACCTGATGGTCTCAGGGCCAGTAACAACATTTAAAATCAGACACATATTAAAACAACTGTATATATTAAAACAGTAACGGTATCTGTAAAGTGGGAAGAGACAGTATATTTCCATTTAACCAAGGGGCAGGGCAAAGAGGTGAGTCTTCACCACTTTCCTAAACATATACCTTGAAGGAACCCTGGGGGCCATCACTGAGAAGACCCTCTCCTGGGTGCCCACCCCTTTTAATACTGAGGTTGGTGGGACAACCTGGAGGGCCTCCCCTCCAGATCTTAAGGTACGGGCAGGTCAATATGGAAGAATGCATTCCTTGGGGCCCAAGTCGTTTTGGGCCTTATAAGTCAAAGTGAACACCTTGAATTGGGTTCAGTAGTGAATTGGCAACCAATGCAACTCTTTTAAGACCAGTGTGATGTGTATCCAGCCAGCTGTCCCGGTCAGAAGTCTAGCAGCTGCATTCTGCACCACCACCAGCTTCCAAACTGTCTTCAAGGATAGCCCCATGTAGAGAGCATTACAGTAGTCCAATCTGGAGGTTACCAGAGCATGGATAACTGTGACCATCTCTGTCCAAAAAGGGCTTCAACTGACTCACCAGCCATAGTTGGGAATAGGCACTCTTGGCCATGGCCTCCACCTGCTAGAAGGGCAGGCATATGTTGGTCCCTGGTCTAAATCACTTACAAAAGTGGAGTGGGGAGGATGATTGTCCAGGAAAGTGCTCCAGAAGTAGTAGTAACAGGATTCAGATGATGCAGTGCAACAAACATTTTCTATGCATTTCTGATACTGAGGTTTCTAACTGGAACAATCTTCGGTCTTGAAAGACGGCATTTAAGCTAGGGTCTGACGGAAGTATAAATTTTCTCTATCACACAGCACTAGAACAAGGGAGCATTCTATGAAGCTAATGGGCAGGAGAGTTAGGATCAACAAGAGGAAATATTTTTCCCCCAGAGGGTCATCAGTCTATGGAATTTACTACTAGAAGAGCATCCAGCCTGGATCACTGTAAGAAAGAATTAGATAAATTCATGGATGACAAGTGTATCAATGGCTCCTGGAATTCATGCCTAGCTACATCCCCTAATCTGGGGAGACAGGCAGGTTGCCCTCTGCAGGGAGGCAAGAGAAGGTGAAGATTTTGCCCTCATCTTCTGCTTGAGAAGCCCAGAAACAACTGGTGGGCCACTGTGTGAGACGGGATGGCCTGTGGCCTGATCCAGCAGGGCTCCTCTTAGGTTCTTATAATTAATCCCTGTTCTCAGCCTCTTTCCTTGGCTATGAACTCCGAGGTCACCTGGACGGCCTGCATGCTAGCTGGTTATTATAAGAACTGTAAGAACCAATACACAAGTTTACTTTTTAAATCCCTCCCATCCCCATCCCCTTTTCTCATTTGAATTGAAAATCTTCAGGCAGATGCAAACATTTTTTATCAATCAGTAAGTAGCATTGACAACCTGTCAGGACTGAATATGTTTTCTTTTTAAAATGTGCTTTGATCATGCATGGCACGTTTAATCAGACCACTGCAAGGAGGCTATAGGATAAAGCAAACTTGAAATAAACAGCTTTTGATAAATACACCCAACCCTTTTGATGTTTGGTAGCTTCTGCAAAACAAAGAAGGCACACAGATTTTAATATTATTTTATTAGTATTTCAATGAGAACACTTTTTACACAATGTATTTTTTACATGTCAACACTGGCTGGAACAGGGAGGAAGAAAGAGCAGATTCAACTGTTAAACCAGGTTTTTCAGTGAATTCTTAAATGTCCCAATAGTCACTCCTTTTCATTGTAATCTGAACAACATTTTATATGTTAGCACACACAGTGCGAACCTAACCTCACGTTCCTGGGAGTAAGAGCACTGAACACAATGGGACTAACTTGTGAGAAGAGTATGTGATTAGGACTGTATGGTCAAATCCTGATCAAAGAGCAAAACAGGCAGATTGAATGGCTATTGATGGGATGCCAAGTTGAGAACTGATGCTTTCCTGATGTTCAGCATATTAAGTACCTTATTTCATGCAAGTTGCAAGGGAAAGAGAATTGACAAAATGGCCTTAGGCAAAACTGAAGGTCTCCAAAGGATGAAGCTGCTTTTCCAGAAATCACAGGTTTACTCCACACCTTTCATAAACTCCAGGAATTCTGCCAAAGAAACAAAGTGAAGGATATTTGCATAATTACTGCTACATAAAACACTTAGAATTAGAAGATGGACCAGTTCCTTGCCACTTCTTTTTGTTCTGAGTGTTGAGTGTTTATGGGCTGTCTATAAATGGAACCTTATCCCAATAGCTGTGCCTCTTGCATTATGAGATCACACAAAGATTATGCTCATCATTGTATGTATTATTTATGTATTATTTGTTTTTAAGCATTCCTATCCCATTCTTCAGCCAAAGCTCCCACAATACTCAATAAAAACATCCTAGCAAAACAACATTTGGAGGAAGCCAAATGTCAAAAGTGAGGGTGAAGAGGTACATTTTAACCAGACATCGAAAACCATATGATGTTGGCACCTGGTGTATCTCCACTGGAAAGCTATTTCAGAACCTCGGAAATAGGTTTTCAGTCTTGGGGTTTTTTTAGTCTAGAAAGGATAGAACTGGGTGGAGACATGATAGGGGTATATAAAGTTATGCACGGTGTGGGAAAAGTGGATAAGGAAAGTTTTGTCCCTTTCTTAAAATATTAGACTCAGAGGTCACCCAATGAACCTAAGGCCTTTTCTGTACTTACCTTGCTTAATCCATATTAGCTAGATCTGTATTAGCTAGATCTGGATCAACCACAGGCAGAGGCATCTGTATTGAGTGGGCTTTAGAACAGCAAAAGTGTGCTAAAGAGTGCTATCATAGATGTACATTTATCTGGTCTACTATTAATCTGGATTAGTGAGCCCTTAGCACAGTTCTGATCTGGATCAACTCTACTCCCATTCAGTTCATGTGTTCTTAGCAGTTCCTTGATCCAGACTGACAAGTAACTACAGAAAGGGCCTAAATTCTCAATGAACCATGACAGGAAAAAAGGGAACATTTTTGCACAACATATATGGCATGTGCCATTCCCTACTTCCAGCAAGATGTTGCAGATTGAACCAGCAACCCCTGCTTTCCAGGCAGTTTGCTCTACCACTCAAGCTACAGCCACTCCAGCAACTTTTAATTCAAATTTCACACATAAAAATATTTACCATCATAATCAATCTTGCCATCATTATTTTTGTCTCCATCTTTCATCAGTTCCTCAATGTCATCCTCGGTGATAGTTTCTCCTGTAGCTTGCAACATGAGCTTTAGTTCATCCAAGTCTATGTATCCATCTGCATTTCTGTTAAAATTCAGAAAAGTTCAAAAAGGGCAGAATGCTGTTCCCATCAAGGGGGTGAACTGCAGCTAAGCATTCCTTTCAAAGCCATGTTTCTTGTATTTCAAGAGATGACCGTGCAGGTTTTGTGTGTGAGAGCTAAGAAATCAAAGTGCTGACTGTGTGCGAATGATAAAAATGGCAAGGGCAACACTTGTGATATGAAACTGGAGGAAAAGCATACAGACACTCAGCACTCCTGAGATAAGCCTGTTCTGTTATATTCTGATGGATCTGTTACAGTCAACTCAATCCCCATGGAGTGGGACATTTCAGGGGTTCCTGTACAAGCCCTGGGATGCATTTCCTTAAAAGGAAATTCAGGAGACTCTTGGCATCACATTATCTATATATAAAGTCTGTTCACACATATATACATCCAGAGCATGAGACTTAAAAGGCGGACAGCAGTAACACATCATTAGTGGTTCCTGCCACTTTCAGAGTCAGCATGTTTGCTCCAGCTGTAAGAGCCGGAAGTGTGATGTTTGCACACTATCCCCACCTTCAGCAAAGCAAACATCAGTGACAGAGAACCAATGGAAGCTGGCCATTTTCTGGGACTTTCCAAAACTCACCTGTTCTATCAGACCTTGGAAGCACTTCCCAGATAGGCCACGTGGAGGTACTGGCAGCAATGGGTCAGCAAAGTGGTGGGAAAACCACACCAGAGTGTTTTCTCCCTCTCTGAAGGGAAAGTGCTTTGGACAGTGCTTTCTACTCATCTGTGGCAAGCCCTTTGCTCAATGAGTGTGAGATCATACCATCCCAGCAGCACTTGACCATTTCAGTGTACCATTTCAGTACTTTGCAGATCCTACCACAGTACGGGACAAAAGTGTTCCAGATCCAAATACTAGTGTATAATTCTGCATTACAAGCATATGCACATTTTCAAAAGCGATCAAAAAGGCAATTTAAACATAGTTTAACATTGCATTGTTATAAGGCTTTTTCAAGGGGGAGCCCCGAGATGAGGCACCTGCACCTTCCAGAGCTGTTTCCTCACCAGAAATGGCTCCACACATCCCGGAGCAACTCACAGTCTGTATAGGCGTGGAGCATGTTAACATGCTAACATGCTCCACTCCTATAGTAGTGCCAGAGCCTGTAAGATATCTCATTTGTACCCCTTCCTGTTCGGAAGACAAGCAGGGAGAGGAGGTGATAGGCAGCATAGGTGCGATTATGCCCTGTTCCAAACAGTTGCCCTGGTGACAGTTAGGGATCTGCACGGATATTCAAACATTTGAAAATCCAATCTGAATCCGTTGAATCTCGACGTTCAAATCAGATTTTTGAAAATTCAAATTTGCACATTCAAACAAATTTTGGATTTTCAAAAATCTGATGCGGATTTTTGAATGATTCAAATAAGTAGAACCATATCTATCACATAAAAATGTGTGCAAAAATTATACATATTTGCACATATAATGTGGGATGAAAATGGGATGCATATGGAATGCATATGGGAAAAATAGATTTACACAAATTTGTATAATGGACACAATTTTTTGGCATTTGTATATTCAGATACAAATCAGATTTTTGAAAATCCAGATTTTTGAAATTCAAATTGAATCGAATATTCAAATAAAATAAAATCTGAATACAAAAATACATTCATGCACACTCCTAGTGACAGTGTCATACATGCACACCGTCATGGACACTGGAGATCAAACATGGTGGGACCTGCTCATATTTTGGGTAAGTTTTGGGAAGGGTTGGGAGGGCTGCGTATGCTCTATTCAGCATTTAGTTTTGATATGATAGGGCTTAAGTCCAACTATTCTTATAGAAAAAATGTCTTATAGAATGACTGGCCAAAATAAAAGCCATAAGTCATTTGACTGCAAATGCAGTACAGCATCAGGTTTCCATCTGGATCATTCTGCTTACACATGAATTTGGCCAATGACATAATTCTCTCCCTGAGGCTTGGAATCAGAAAAGGTCTGGACTGAAGAAACGACTCCACCCACTTTGTCCCACAAGCCCTGCATTACTGGAACAACTCCGGAATTCTGGTATATTATTAGTCACCCTAGCACTAGATATGGGTATGAGATGCATTTGTCATTCCTGAGTCCACAACAAATGTTAACCAAGGCACTTACTTGTCAAACATTCTGAAGAGATCGGAAAGTTCTTCTTCTGATTTCCCTTTGCTGTCATCTTTCATACATCTGACCATCATAACTAAGAATTCATCAAAGTCTACAGTTCCACTTCCTATTGATTAAAAAAAATGAGAAGAATACAACTCATTTTCAGTTGCAAAGCAAAGAACCAGCTGTAATACTTTAAAATGCTGGAGTTATTTATCTATTTACTTATCCTTTTTTGAGCACCTTTTCTGTGATGGCCCCCAAACTGTAGAACAGCCTCACTCTGGAGGTTTGCAAGGTGCCTACATTATATGGTTTTTGCCACCCGGTTAAAAACACCTAGGCATTTAATGTTTACTTTCCTGCCTTCAAATTCAAGTCAAATATATATACTTATATTTTTATTATCGTGAAACACCCTGGAAGCTTCCAGTGCAGGGCGGGATATAAATTCTAAACTAAAAACACAATAAAATGTATATCCCATCCTATGCTATGTGGTCACAGGGTAGATTATAACTGCAGTAGCTGCTGGAAAGCTGACCTGTGATCCCACACTTTAGGGGATACCACTCCAGATTTCCTGTCAGAATTTATGCCCTTAGGCATTGGTTCTTTCTACAGTTGCTGGTGTGGTGTTCCAGCAAGTGCACTAGGAGTCTCTCTTTTGCATGTTAGTGTGGAATATGGAAGGACCCATCCACCACTAGTATACTGCATTGCACAGGATGAAGCATGATCCAAATGAGGGGGCTCCTGATCTGGATCATCAGTAGACTTCAATGTGTTTACCAGTATACTCCCAGGGCCTAATTCAGATCACAGAGGCATGCCCCGGTGTACCAGTTTACATGAGGACCCATTTCAGTGGTGCACCTAGTTGTGCTGCCAAAATGCTTCCCCAAGGGTCTCCAAGCTCAGGAATGTTCATTCCTGGCCAAAGGAGCTTGTGAGGGCTGGCTTGGAAGCCTATGCTAGTCAGGAATTCGCCACTGTTATACAGACAGTGCCGATCCTGCTATGGGCAATCTATCCCAGGTGTGGGAAGAATTGGCTGATCCAGACCACATGGACCTCACAAAGCAATGAGGCTATTTTCCCTATTGCTGGAAAGACCCCATGGAAGCATGAGGAATCAAGCTGAGGGACTCTTGGTTTTAGCTTAATATCCTTAACCACTGCAAGATGAGAGGAATGGTTCAGTTTTGTTTCCAATTTGGATAGTTTTGCGAATTGTTATGACAGTTATCACCTAGTATTAGAAAGCTCCAAAAAGAGAAGATATAAGTTTCTACCCAAGTTCTTCCTGTTTAAGCAGAAGACATTTCATATTAGCCCTTGTGTTTCATATGGACATGCAAGGATCCGTAAGGTAGGATGCAGGAGAAAAACATCTGATACACCAGTATTTCACTGTGCTCCAAACAACAACAGCAAGATTTCACCTCATATAAACTATCCTTCCCAGAGGCTTATAGGAATTCAGAAGAAATAGCTCAGAGTAGGCCCAGAGGGAGGTGAATGGTTCATTCGCTGTTGATGAGGACATGATTGTTTTTACATATGGGATTTTTTTGTGTATGGCTACAAGAAATCCCAGTTTTACTTTACTTTTTAAAAAACACAGGGTGGATATTTGGTGAGGGGCAAAATGGCATGCATTGTGCCAAAAATATGTGCCCTTTAGGCAGCACTGAAGCCTCAAGAGTTTTGGAGCTGAAGAGATCTCACCATCTTCATCTACTTCATCAATCATCTCCTGAAGCTCCTCAGGGGTTGGATTCTGTCCCAGCATTCGCATCACCTTCCCCAGCTCCTTTGTGCTGATGCACCCATCTTCTGCACCAAGGACAAAGATGTCAAAGGCAGCCTTGAATTCTGGAAAGAGAAATTCAACCAGTTTACATCTTGTTGAATTTAATCATTTTAAAGCCAATAGGTAGCAGGCAATCCAATTATGACTGAGAGGAAAAGCCTAGCAGCTTTTTAACTCCTTTTCTTTAAATGACAACCAATTGGAGGTTCCTCCAGCATAAATAGGATTAAAAGTGTTCAAACGGCAAAAGAAAGGTATTTTTATCCCACCCTACCAGTCTATGGAATTTGCTGCCAGAGGAGGTGGTAACAGCAACCAGCCTAGATGGCTTTAGGGAAGGGTTGGACAAATTTATAGATGGCATGGCAGATATATCAATGGCTACTAGAATGGAAGCCTAAGTACATCTTTCAGGCTGGAGGAATGGGAAGGGTACCTCTAGGGCCATTTGCTGGGATTCAAGAGCAGGAGAAGGTTTGTCCTTGTCTTCTGTTTCAGTTGCCAGTAAGCAATTAGTGGGCCACTGTGTGAGACAGGATGCTGGACTAGATGAGCTGTGGCCTGATCCAGCAGGACTCCTCTTATGTTCTTATGTATACTTGAAAGCCTTAAGACACTAAAACCAATATGATAAACCAATATGATAAACTTAAAATTTGAGTTGACTAAAACAACAGTGCCTGACAGGAGAGAGCAACCTACCTCCTCAAGCAGGTTAGGGTAAAGACATGCACCTTCATCATGCATCTAAAAATGTACAGTGCTTTGCTTTTGGTCTATAATCACTCTTAGTTTTTGAGCCTTTCTGCACTTACCTGTGTACCACTCTAGCAAGGGGGACAGTGGCTACCTTCCACATTTTGGAATGGTACACAAGAAGACCCACCTCCTGCTAGACTGCTGTGCCCAGTATAGGTGGTCAAAATGGCCATCTAGACTGGGATACTAATAATGGGATAGGGAGGCATGCAGAAGAGTTTAGCTCCAGTTTAGCAGGAGGACTCATTTTAGCAGTTCATCAATTTGTGCCACCAAAATAGGTTCCCCTAGGGCTCTGGAGCCAGGAAATTTAGTTCCTAGTCAATGGAAAATCCAAAAGCTGGCTCTTTGGAGCCAGCATGGGGACTGTCCCAGAGCAGCCTTCCAAGTGCAGAAGGCACCCGTTCTGGAACAGAAAGGGTGGTCCAGCAGCCAAAACTGCTCCAGACTGGCCCAGCCCTGCTGGATTGTGCCAGCAACAACCTTTGTTGGTTCCCAGTTGAGTTCCCTGAACATCACTGAAGAATGCTGCATTCACCAGCTTTAGATACAGTCTGCGTACTACTAACAGATGTGATCATGTATAATTTATTTGTAGGAGTCCTACATTTGAATTCTTCAGATCAGATCAAAATCTTATAACAGTCGAAAGACCCAAATAAGAAGGGAAGCAAAAAGAAACTGAAGAAATACAAAACAAAGCAGTCAAATCAGATTGGTATCAACAGAATCAGATGGTACAAAAACCAAATCAATAAAACTGTATGTTTAAATTTATTATATTTTGTTATAAAATGTAATATGGGGGAGGAGTCATAGTTAAAAATAGGCAAAAGAAGGTAGCAAAAATGTAAACATACACCCTACCAGCTGCCGATACCAAGCTCAACAAACTGTCCAGTATACCAGACTAGCAAGTATACTAATGAGCTTCCCTTCCACACACTGTGTGGCCATATACCAGTCAATGTGGAATCTCCCATTGTTCCTATCCCGAGCTTTTAATGTGTGCTAACGCTCTGTCCCTTTGTTCTCATGTTGAATTGTTTTAGCCTGCCCTTGGTTTTATGCATTAGACTGATACAGATTTATTAGGCTGGATCCAGAGCTCAATGTACGCTGAATGGGCTAGAAGGCTTCCCTAACGGATCTTCCCTTCAGTCCTCCATGGCCAAGCTCAGTCCACGGCATGTTCAGGGCACTGGAGACTGCTTCTGCCAACCCTAGTATACATTCCTAGATTTGCATAGAGATGAGCTCATAATAATTCAGACGTTCACTTTAGACATTGGCAGACAACTGCGTAAACTGCCTCCTTTCTGAAGTATTGTAATTAAAAATATAAGTAGCACACCCCTACCATTTTTCTGCTCTTCTGTCAGCTGCTCAACCTGTTAATATAATAAAGAGCAAAACTATGATTAATTATTCTTTTAAGCTTTTATTGATTAGCTGGCCATATTAATTCACAAGTAAAAAAAAACAAATGAAATGAAACCTAAATGGAAATGATAAAAATGCAACATAATATAAAGATCTATTTTTTTAAAAAAAGTGCTCAAATGTTTTAAATTAAGTCATTCCCAAAACAAATCCACATAATAAATTATAAATAATGTGCATAATTATTTGTATATTTAGAATTCTGGATCAGTTAAGTAAACTTATACAGTAATAACTCAGTCGTAGAGTGGTACACAAGTAAGTAATAATAAAAAGATTCCAGGAATATTACAGAATAATTATTTGCAACAAGACTTTAATCACCTGATATTTTACAGCTATTAGGGAATCATGTAGTGATTTGCAGAAGAGAAAATAAAACTGCTATTTAACTTCAACTGTTGCAAAATTATATTGTTACTGGAAATAGCATAGAAATATATTTAAATATAACAATGGTAGTAGTACCCCGTTTCCCCAAGAATAAGCCCTAGCATAATTTTTCAGGATTTTTGAGGATGTTTGAAATATAAGCCCTAACATATCTTTGGGAGCAAAAATTAATATAAGACCCTGACTTATTCTTGGGGAAACATGGTAGTAGTAATATTTTATCTTTCTGATTTATTTATGGCATTTATATCATGCCTTTCTTCCAAAGATCCAAAAACTAGCTCACATTATTCTTTTCCCCATGACAAAGTGGTGATTTGAAGCTGGGTAATTCCTTATACTTTGATAGTCAGATCACTACTCTAGACTGGATCTGCCCACTTGTGTTCCCACCCCTTGCTGGTATGCTCCACACCCACAGGATGAAGCATGATTCAGATCAGAAAACCCCTGATCTGAATTACCAATAGTCTTCAACATCAAGAAATATTGACATATCAGCTGGAGCCAGTTCAGATTATAGAGGTATGCAGAAGGCCATTTTCTAGACTATTGGGGATCCAAAGTACACCACTGAAATGGGTTCCTTAGGGGGTCCTGAGGCTAGGAACTCTCTCGTGAACTTTTTGGGCAGCGCAGGGACTAGCTTGGACCAGCATCACCAAGCCACACTTTGCCACAGTCCAACCCATTGACCTAACTGGTCCAAACCTACTGGTCCAGATCACAGCAAGGTAAAAGCAGAAAAGCCCCCAAATATTCTTAAATTGAGCTTGACTATTGGTGACTACATGAAAACATCTGTGTATTTTTCTTGGCAATAATATAGAATTGGTAATTCAATACTGTCTTCTAGAAATTTGCTAGGAACTGAACCTGTGACGCTTTGATTTCTGGACAGTAGGAATGTGCGTGAATGAATCTGCATTCCCCAAATTTGAAAAGTGTAGTGAAAGTAAGGACATTCAAATATTCAGACTTTTGAATGAAGCAAACAATGCTCCCAACTCAAAAATACAAAAAAAAAATCTATTTTGGTACTTTTGCAGTGTTTTACTGGTAAAAATAAACTTTTTCAATGAAAAAAAAAACCATAGAAATATTTGGTCATGAATGCAAAAGTTCTAACAAACCATTTAGCAATGACATGAATTTTTGGACTTTAATTTTGATTGTGAAGCCAATGTGAATTTTTCATATGTGCACATCCCTACCAGACAGGATCTTAAAAGAGTCCCTATTCAGTAACTTCTGAAAGACCATAGTTTGAACATTCTTCAGTGTACATTGTCAGTGAAACATAGGATACCAGTTGTCTTTCCTGGCTCTGAAGAAAACTTATCTCAGGGGCATTTAAGACTCTAGGAATCCAGGCAATCAGTGATAATGGGGCCTGACAATGTGAAATATCTCCATACTATCCAATAGATGACAGAGATGTACATGGTGAATGAAAATGAAGCATCTTTTGTCCTAGATATTTTCTCTAGAATTGGAAAGACAGGCAGGATGCCTCTAAAGGCCATTTGCAGGAATTCGAGAACAGGTGAAGGTTTTGCCTTTGTCTTCTGTGACATGCCCATGATCAATTGTTGGGCCACTATGCGAGACAAGCTGCTGGACTGGAAGGTCTGTGGCTCAATCCAGCAGGGTTCCTCTTATGTTCATCTTCCCTCCTGAATGTGTAAGGTAGCATCTACATGGATATTCTGGAATATCCATGCTTTATTCCAAAATATCCAAATGTTGCGGAATATAGTGGTGTCTGGACAGAGCCTTCACGTTGTTCTCATCACCTCATTTCAGAATAAACTGAAGCTATGATCATACATAGTAAAAAATAAAGCTTTTCTGAGGCACTTCTGAGGCAGCTTAGAGAAGCCTTTGGGGTGGGATTGTTCACATGCCAGTCTGCCCTTCCCCCTTTTCCTTAACATTCTATGCTAGAAAAGGTGGATTAGAGCAAATTTAGGAACATGAATGAATGTGCACCTTCACTTCACTTCAAACACCCAATCCATCCAAAGCTTACCCAGCAGCATTCACCTCACCACGGCAACAGCCATGCTCACTAGGCATTGCCACAGCAACCAGGTAACGCAGTGTGCAACCATGTCTGTGTCACCCTGCCCCACAGCTATTTGGCTGGGGGATGATCCGGCACATGCAGAGATACTTCCATAACAGGAGCAGCTCCACACAGGGTGTGTCCCCATGAACAAAATACTCCGAAGTGAACCTGAGTTCACCTTCGAGCGTCTGCATGGAAGGCCTCTAATCTGGGCTACATGCGGGACAAATGTCACAAATCCGCGGCAAAAAAAACCCTTTCCTATTGTTCTCACTCCGAATTAGGAAGGCAAGCACATATTATCTTGAGTCATGGGGATGCTCCAGGGTTATTGGGGGAGGAGTTTGGCGATTGGAGCATTAGCGGCCAGGGTTTCACTGTCCTTGCTGTGCACACTGTAGTCACAACTGCTTGGGGATCTCTTCAAAGAAATTCTGCTGAAGCATGACAAGCATGACACACACCCCTTGCCCGATCGCCCGATCAGCAAGGCACGCATGGGTAAAGGGCTCAATTTAGTACACGAGTGCTTGACAGCCCATGGCTTCCCTTTACTCAGCTGAGCAAGATCAGAAGAAGCTTCTGTCAGGTGGAGGTATGCCCGCTGTCAAGCAGAGGTGTCTCCTCCACTAAAATGATTATTGAAGCAAAACCATCACTTCAAGCAATGAGCCGCTTGAAGCCGCAGGGGTTTACCGTGGTTTTCATGGGGACAGGCGGATTCAGCTTTAACCCACGCTATCCTCAATCACATGGGGACATCTTAATTTGAGCTACAATTCTCATCGAGGCTGCCCCGAATCTACCCCGAGTAAATGGAGCCCATGGGGACGCAGCCACAGTGCATATCCTCTATGCAGGAACATGCCCAGACTGTCTCGTTGAGGTATCTCTGAAAGACCCTTTTTGTTATGTCTGAACACAACCCGAACACAAACAGACAAATCTTAAAACACTTCTGCAACTATACAGTATGCTTGCTGTAGAACCAACCCAAACTGTTCCATAAATTAATCTATAAAAATAAGTGACCTTATTAAGGAAGGATTCCATTTAAGAACAACTAGAACATTCTAGAAGGTGAATTGCAGATGAGAAGGTCCATGACAACAATGGATAGAAATAGATAACAATAGCAGCAAAATTTCTGTTCACAACTTCATAGTGAAATCTGAACCCACTTTTTAAGCCCCTGTGATGGAAGTAAAACAGCTGTGAGTTGCTCTTTTATTGTGATGTGGGCCACCCCCACCTCACCCCCCAGAGTCCTAATCCAGGATAGCTGGAGATTTTAAAGACAGCAAACAAATGCCTCCTGTCACTTCTGTGTCCCTCACATAACTTGGCTATTTTTGCAAGCTGGCTATTTTTATGCACTAGTGATCGAGGTGCCATAAGATAACCCCTTATTGTTCACAGAAGCTGACTGACACTGGTACTTATCACTAGAGACTTTTATCTAGACACATGTCCCCAGCAATGTTCTTCGTTCAGTTCACTGGCATCTGGAAACAATTCCAAACTTAGCTCTGCAGAAGAGAAGTGAGTGGGCAAGGCAATAAATCTGTTAGATTCTTTGCGATATATCAGCAGATGCTTTTAAAAATTACTCAAAGTATGTGCAGTACTTAAGCAGATAGCATTTAAACATGAAGCCAGTTCGTAGCCAACAAATGAATATCCTTTTCTTTCCAGTGCTGTAAATCCTGCCTTTTGAGTCAGGACTCAAGTATTAAACCTGACAAGATAAACCTTGGTCCAAATCCCCATTTAGCCATAGCTCTCAGTGGGTGCTGTTTAGCAAGTTACATCACTCAGTTTAAATCACCATACAGAGTTGTTGCAATAATAAAAGAAAATAAAACTCCTTTCAACTTTTCAGGGAATCAGTGAAATGTTTTAAAAGCTATCAGCAAGTGTAGACTATAGCAGCATATAAAGGAAATATTTTGTGTGTACAAATATGCCAAGAGCCCTAAATGGGAACGATCAGAATTTTGTATGTTTGTTCTGACGAGCTTCTTGTGAACAGCTTTTCATTCTCTTTGCATATAAAGAGAACATTTGCAACCTTCCTTTTGGTTGTCATACAGGTGAACAAGTTGAAAGATGGGGGCACTGAATGTTTTATTGTTATATTTAATAAGAATTGCTATTAATAATGACAGTTATGTTTTTGTGTTATACCATCCTGGATCAGACATTTAGGCTAGCAAGTAGTCCTTAGGGCAGTGATGGCCAACCTATGACACGCGTGTCACAGGTGACATGCCAAGCCCTTCTGGGTGACACACGTGGTCACCCTAGAACCTGGGCATGTAGTGCTCACTTGTTCTTGAAGTGTGCGAAATATCAACTTTCAATTGAAGATTTAACAAACAAAATTCAGCAACAAAAGTCACTAATGTAAAGAATTATTCGTTTTTGCTTTTAATAAAATACATATATCAAAAATGTAACTTTTTTACTAGATCTACAAGTACCACAAAATTATGGCTATTTCTAGAAGTGACACAGCACCTGAGTTAAGCTAGGTTTTCTTGTGAATTTTGACACACTGAGCTCAAAAGGTTAGCCATCACTGCCTTAGGGTGACCAATGAGAAGCCTGCAGAAATAGCAGAAGCTGGATGTGAATGCAAATAGCAGCAGTTTCACAGCAATTGGGAAATGATACCAGAGAGGGTGCCAGTGTCAATCCATTAAGCAGAACTGATAGGACAGCTCAGGAGCACGAGCAGCTCATAGATGCTTTTCCCCTTTGAATTCACCAAACCATGATTTGATTTGCTGCATATCAAAATGAAACTTGCAGGATTGTTCAGTGTGGAGGCCTCAAAAGAAGCCTTTACCCTCTCACATTGTCCCAATGGTTCTCTCATCTAGACCACTATTAAACTGTTCACATTCACTGAGACTGAGAGACACTGAGAGTTCTGACTTACATAGATATGATTAATCATCTCCCTTAGCCACTGCCAAAGCCCACGGCACGGGAGCTCAGGTTGCCACAGGAAGTAGTGAGCTCCCCTTCACTGGACGTCTTTGAGCAGAAGCTGGACCTACATCTGTCTGGGATGGTTTAGGAAATCCTGCATTGAGCAAGGGGTTGGACTCGATGACCCTGGAGGTCCCTTCCAACTCTCCATGATTATATGATTCGATAAAATAATTCCTTAGTTCAGCTGTGAAGTGGCTGGAAAAAAATTATATTTCTAAATTCCTCTAAATTAAAATTCTCAAGCATTGTAACTTTTCCTAATAGGGGAGCTACCACAGCATCATAGTTAACTTAGCTGCCTCTTCCAGGACCTGCACACACCCTTTTAAAAGTGTGGGTATTCTTATGAGACTATTTTTGGTAACTTTTACAATGTCTTAAAAAGATGGCCATGGAGGTTCAACAGTCATTCCTTGAAACCTCATCTGCTGTGAGTTGACCTTTTGCCCTTACGGTGGGAGGTTTAAATGTCCCCCATCCTGAATTAGCTTCAAGATCCTGTTGCCACTCTGAGGCCGTATTTCAGGCAAAACAAAAGAGGTGCCTCAGAAGGACAGTATGTGGCCCTTGTGTTTCCAGCCCATCTCTAATCCACTTTTTCTTACACGGAATGTTCAGGTCTGAGGGGGGGGGCAGAGTGGTGTGTGGACAATCCCACCCCAAAGTCTTCTCTAAACTGCCTCAGATATATTTTTATTTATTTATTTATTTATTTATTTATTTATTTATTTATTTATTTATTTATTTATTTATTTATTTATTTATTTATTTATTTAGCTATGTCTATAATCTGAGGTGAGCATTCTTTAGCATTCTTGGTAATTTCTGTCTGGCAAACTGGGACAAGACATACTGACGCAAATAAGGGAACGAATGGGTCCGTCCTGCTCCTATGTGGTAGCTCTGGCTGGCCTGGGGGCCGAAAAATCAGCTGCTGTGATGCAAGGGTGCACCCCCCCCCAATACCAACCCAGACAACAGCCAGGCTGTATCTGCCACCCCACAGCCAAGCCCTGTCGCCGCCACCACCCACACCACCTCATTTCACTGGCTCATTTTTTTCCTGAAACTGTAAAGCATACAAAATCACAGTAATGCAAAACTGAAAAAGTGCTTGTTTAGATATTCTTTTCTTTAGAAAGAATCTTCCATCTTTTAGACTGAAATGTGCCCACAACTTTGCTTCACTGGATTATTTACAGCACAGACCAGCTGTCTAAATGTACTTTGGGGGGGGGGGGGTTAGTACTCACCACATGGCACTCAAGGCCCAAACCATCCTTCCATCTGTCTTATTAGCTTATCTTAATAACAGTATTAACTGCACCAAGAACAAGCCTTTATACTCAGTCTACAAATACAGCAGTAATTATTTCCCCTCAAAATATAATATACCGTATTTTCCGGCATATAAGACGACCGGGCATATAAGACGATCCCCAACTTTCCAGTTAAAACATAGAGTTTGTGTTATACTCGCCTTATAAGAAGACGACACCCGGCGTATAAGACGACTCCTGACTTTTGAGAAGATTTTCTTGGGTTAAAAAGTAGTCTTATACGCCAGAAAATACAGTAATTAATTAGCAGATTTCTATTACACTATTCCCCTCATTATCTATTTGACTCACTTTTTGAATTTAAAAAAAATCATCAGAGATAAGATCTAATATTACTTCAAGTTAAAGAGCAGGAATTTGGCATCTTCTTTTTCACTGAACATAGTGAAGAGATTTTCTTACCAGAGTGTTGCAAAACTAAATATACAAATATTAGTACTAGATTGTTTTCTCTCAGGTCATGTTTATTGTTGATAATTAGAAAGAGGGAAGATTGTATGTTTGAGTTGCCAGTTTCGAGAATCTTGGCTGCAGGTTATTTTATTTTTAAAAGTGGTTTGCACGGGGAATGTCTAAAAATGAACAGTAAATACTTGAAAGCTGCTAGATTATGGATGGCAATAATAAAAACGTAAATTATAATTACCATTGTGTCTAGTGTTTGGAAGCTATATACTTTAGACTGAATGATATTGGGTTATCCTGCCAATCTGACTTTCAAACAAAACAGACCTTGACAAGAAGTTATTAATCTTGTGGTACATTTACAGAAACAACTGATTGGAGGATGCACAAAAGACATAATTCATGCATGACACAAATCCTTTAAATCAAAGGCCATTGCAACAGAGTATGAAGATTTGTATCTCACTAAGCTCTATGTTTAACACAAGCCTAGGCATGGTTACTGAGAAGTCCCTGCCTCATTTTTCTAAGATTTATGTCTGAAAGTTTTACTTACTGCCGCTTTATAGATATCATCCATGGTTGCCTAATTCAGGAGATGGGCTGAGATGACAAACGGTGCAGAGACAAACTGCAGGTCTCTGCCAGCTCTCTGTTACTTGACGTTCTGCTTATATAGCAGGCTGCCAGCCCGAAATGTGTCAGGCAGGAACTGCTGATCGTTACAAAGCCCAGGAACTATACACCAGTGAAAGGCTACACTGTCCATTCCAAACAAGACTCTTACTTGAAGCTATGCAAAGTTTGTTGCAGCTGACATTTCTAAGCCTAGTCTTGATTCCAGTGATGCCGTGAACACAGGACTGAGGTAGAAGCTGATCATGGCTACAAGCATACTTGCTTCAGGCTTAGAAAGCACAAGCACATAACTACACCAAGGAGAGCCTACTTTGGCTGACATCTTAATTCATCCTCCTGTCTTGCAGTGCCAACAGCAAAACCAGCACACAGAACTGGTTTTCCATCAACAGAAATGGGGCTTTGTATTGGAAGAATTGTCTTTCCTTCTGGAAAATGCTTCGGTGAGATTCTTCCAACATTGGATCGGTAGCTCATCATGTTCTAGAGCTCATCATATTTTCTCCCACTCTGAATGAGGGTTCATGCATATGGCAAGATCCCAGAAGGGCCCAAGGGCCGTGCTTCCTGATTGGACAGCACTGTGGCCAGCACTGTCCTTGGATGTGTATGTCATCTGGACTTTGGAACACCCAAATGTGTGTCACCACCATGGCACATGTGTGGCCAGCTATTTCATCCTCCATACATGAGTGGTGGATGGAGCAACAATTGCCACTCCATCCTCAAGGTGAGAAGAAGCACTATTACTGGAAATCCTGTGACCAGTACTGATTTTTCCAGCCATATTTTCCACCACCACATCAGTACCATATTTGTGCTATATTCCCACCTGCATGGATGAGGCCTTAAGTTGGGAGAAGTAATTTTGAATAGACAGAGCAAAGAATAAACAATTCAATGGGCAAATTTCTGCCTGGAATTGATGCCCAGAGGACCGAAAATGGCTCTCTTCTGCTGCTATGTCAGTTCCTCTGAAATTAGTCCTGGTGGAATCTTTGCTTCTGTGAATGGAGATTCAGCCACAGTAGTGTTCTGGGAGATGTGGCAAAGTATGGAACTTTTATCTCCCACTTTGGTCAATACTGAAATGAGTCCTGCTCCAGATACCACTTAGATATGGTCTTGGGAGCAGCAAAACTGAATCCTAACAAAATGTATCTACCTTTCCATTATTCTGTAGGCACGTGTGATCGTTTGGCTTGCCTCCTGCCATCTGGATTTTTCTTCTCCAGTTGCACACTGCAGCAGGAGGCAAAAGGATGGCTTGACACAGTCTACCCTTGGATTGCATCAAACTGCTGTCTCCTTGGTTTGATGGGCATAGCCATCTAAACCCCCAGGCTCAGGAAACCATGCGCAGCAGAGAGATCAAGGAGTTCAAATGGTCTCAATCCATGGTGCATGCCTGCCACATCTGCTTAATCTCTTGATATTAAAATTATGTATTATTTAATGCTTCAAAACAAGCATCAAACATCTTCATCCCTTCCAGTAATGATATGCAGAAGCTGGACTGTAGTTCTGACTCAATGGGATGGCTTATTTTGGAACACCGCCCCATTTGTTACTAAGAGGTATTTCCTAGCCATTGATGGAATCACTGTTTGCCCTGCTGTTTTCATAATTCTTGCTGCTTTGATTAACTCTTTGTGTTGGTGCACACAGCTAGCAATGCTTAATGACAAATGGTATATTAAGTTTACAAGGGGAGAGGGACTGCTTGCAGTTCTGCCACTCTTAGGGGTGTGAGGGGTGGTGGGCATGGGAGATCACAGAATCATAAAGTTGGAAGAGATCTCTAGGGTCATTGAGTCCAACCCGCTGCTATGACCTATTTCAAGCTTTGGAACAGCTTCCAAGTGGAGATACTCCGGGCATCAACATAATTTGGCTTTTAGCACATGGTTAAAACTTAACTCCTTAATCAGACCTTTGAGGTTTAGCTCCTTCCAAATGTTGCCCTGCCACAGTGGAGAGTTATATTTTAACTATGGGTGAAGGTCGAGATATAAATATTTAAATATTAACACAAATAAGACACTTTTTAAACCCATTTCCATGGGTTTTGAGGGACAATTATAAGATAGATAAACCATCCAGTAATAATTCAGCAATTGTGTCACAAGTTTGTTGAAAAAATGACTATTGAATCTTATAGCTCTGTTTTTATATTGTTATGGAGGTGTGTAAACTTCTCTCCCTTTTTATATTCCCTTTCCCTCATTCTTGTTTGTTCTTAGGTTCTATAATTTATCAAATCAAAATCAAAATAATTTTATTTGATCAGTCATTTGACCATCTCAAAATTCCATCAAATAACAGTTAAAACAAAGCAAAAGAGAGTAAAAGAGAACATCTTATTTTCCCAGTTCTTGTTTCAGGAAGTGAGCCCTTTTCGTTCTATAATTTAATAAAGCTGCTTATAATCCAAAAACAACTCACCAGATAAGAGACAAGACACTAAACTAGGCTTTTCCATTTGCTACCATATATTTTTAATGAAAAAAAAATGTCTTTCTTCGAATAGGCCTTCGTTCAACTTTGGTGCTACTTATGCTTGCAATTTTTCAGCACTCAGCCCACCCTTTCTCTTGATTTAACTCCGGTTTCCCTCAATTGCAAAAATAATCTAAAAATAAAATCAAGAATCCCGCCCTTTCTCACTTGCTTCGCCTCTTCTTACTGATTCTCAAATTTGGGGTGCCCCCTAGGGGTATATGTGAGAGGATACCAGGGTGAGGCTCGACGTCGTAATAATTTTTTTTAAAAAATCCTAAATTTTGATATCAAACAGCTGGAAAACTAATTCCAGCTCTAAAATAATTAAATTAATTGAGCAATACAAACTAACCAACAATATATAAACAAATGCATGTACATTACAAAAATAACAAACTATAAAAGTATTACAACATGAAATAGAAAATAAAGTCCAAGTGGGAATAATAAGAATACAAACCTCTTGCAATCAAAGGGTGTTTTTCCACTTAGCACTAGAGTACCCATTGAGGATCCATTAATGGGTGCTTAATGGGTACACTAGTGCTAGTGGGAAAACACCCAAAAAGAACATTTGGGACCCACAGATTTACATGGATGCTTTCGGAAATAATATTATGGGTTCTTATCTTTGGTCTCCAAATTCTCACCCATTGCATGAGCAAACAGATACGGACCAGGAGGAGGACTACTCCTTTGCCTGTCCGTATAGAGTACATTCCTCCTCCTCCCTCCTCCTCCAAATGATGTCACCGCCATTGCAACATTTCCCAAACCCGCTTCTCTAGACGAAGGCTACGGGCCCCTCCTCGAAGCCTGTGAACTGCAACTCCCAAGAACAGCAGCAAGCCTCCCCGAGGGCGGGGAATGACGGGAATAGTAGTTGACAGCCACGTTGCGCCAGCGCCCGCACCTTTACGCCGGCCCCGCCCAGCGGTTTAGCCCCGCCCCCTGGCGAATCACGTTGCCGGGCGGATGAGCCGAGGCGAGCCCGAAGAAGTGAAAGCAAACATGGCGGCCGTGACAGGGCTGGCCCGAGCAGAGAGAAGCGCCGCCGCCGCCGGATTCGCGCTGAGGAGAGCGACCGAGTGAGCGCCGCGGCTTCTCCTTCCTCCTCTCCCCCTGCGCTGTGGGCGATCGGGATCCGTCCGGCTCCTGGACCGGGGCGGGGATCGCGATGGAGGCGCTGGTGCCCGGCGGGGAGGAGGGCGAAGAGCCGCCGAAAGGGGTCCGGATCCTCGGCTCCGAGCTGGTGGAGACCTACACGGTGAGACGCGACGGGGAAAGGGAAAGCAGCGATGGGAGCTTTCCCGGCGGGCAGGCGGAGAGGCGTCGGGGTGCTCCGGTGGGAACACCCGCCACGTCTGGGATGGACGGGTAGTCGGAAAAGGTGCCTGCCTTAATCCGGTTTAAATGGGCAGTAGTGTAGTCGGAGTGACTTCTGTTGGTCCCTGCATGAACATCCTTAAGGGCTGGGGGGCAATGTGGTTGCTACCCTAAACTCTTCTTTGGGGCTAACAGAGTCTGCGGGGTGAGGGGATTAATAGGATTTTCTGTCGCATTTTGAGATTGTAATCACCAAGCTGCGTTCACACACCTGAATTTTAATCCAGCTTCGGTCCGCTTTCAGAGGGAGAGAACACATCTGCACAGTGACAAGTTGCTGGCTTTCAGCATCAACTAACTCAAAAAATCCACCTTTGGGTTAGATAACGTGGAAAGAAAATAACTAGTCGCTTTGCAGATTTATTCCGAAGATGGGTTGAGGCTGGATCCCAAAAGTTAACAAAATGTTTGCATGGACAGTTTTCAGGCGAAAGATAGATCTGGAGTCTCACATCAGCTTTCAAAGTAATTTGCCTCACAGAAGTAGATCCAAGATTCTTAAATGTTTGTGCACTGGAGGGAAAAGATGTTTCAGTTAGTTTCACAGTGATTGTAACAATGTTCTTATTGCCATTACCTTGTACAGAATGAGCTTCACAAGCAAATATATTCTGTATCAAACTACAACATCTCAGACTACATTACATAACTGAAAATACAACGGGGCGGGGGGTTCTGAACAGCTAAACTGTTTTTTTTAAAATGAACAGACTTTCAGGTCCGCATGCTTGTGTTTTTATAGCAGGATGGGTGATGCATTAATTCAACAATGATGTTTGTAGACCAATTTTACTTTGAAGTAAATCTCATTCATTGCAGGGATTTGCATGTAAGTTAGGATGCTTTTAGAAATGTTTTTGTAATATTAAAGTTAATATGTAAATAGAAGTCTTGGATTTTTTTCCCTTAAGAATATATGGATTGATCAAAATAAGAATGAAAACAAGATGGTTCAGAGACAGTACTTCCAAATTTCTTATTATTAGCGCTATACAAAGTGCATTACAAATTTGTAGTTAAGAGAATGATCCTGAAATAAATATTTTTGCTTTTAGTATAAAAATGAGTTCAGAGTTTTGATGCCGACAGCAGTCTGGCTAAAATTGGTTTAAAATTGTGGTCGCAAACAACATGAAGCTGGCAGGCCAGTCTGATAATATTTATTTATTTATATTCTGCCCTGTAGCCAAAGATCTCAGGGTGGATCACAATAAAACCATTATAAAAAACAACAACAGGCAAAATAGATGAGCTAATGTGATGAAGAATGGCAGCAAGGTATACTCTTTAGTTGTTTTGGACTAAGTCTTCATGAGTCCAGGGACTTTATTAGTCATGTACACAAGTGAATAACTGAAAAGCAACCCTCCATTTAAAAAAGATGATGTATTTAAAACAACCCAGTAATTACGTGCTTCAGTAATTGTCTTCTGGCTGCTGGATAATTTGTGTCACTGATAAGGGTGACACACCGGGGAACCTCTAGGACTTTAGTGACTTGAGAATTGGAACCACAGGGCAGCAGCGAAGAGGTTAGATTCTGGTTTTTGATCTGCTAACCCTGAATGTCTCTTTTCTCTAGGAAACTACACAGAGAAATGGCACAGCTTCCTACTTCTTAAATGAGATGAAGGCCCTTCTGTTCTGGGCCTTATTCCAAATTGTATCCCAGAATAGGAACCTCTCATCTTTCTACTAGTGCAGACTGTGATAGATCCAAGGTGAGGCTTGCTGTAGTCTGCACCAGCATGTTGAGGCAAGTCCCTATTCTGGAATACAAACTGAAGTAAGATCCAGTGCAGAATGGGCCAGACACCTGTCACCATCTTAATCAGACTACTTTTAATGACCTAGTGGATTAAAAGAGGCATCTGAGTCCTTTCAAAGCACAGAGGGTGCAGCAGATACATTTTTGGAAGGAAACAGACATATACTTCATGGCTTAGACAGATGCGGATGGATCAAGGCCCATTCATAGCAGGCAAATATCTATCATTCCTAGGAAGAAATCCAGTAATTCCATTTAAATGAAGCTGCAAGCATTTAAAATACATTTTTTTATTTACACTACTCTAGATTAAACAGAAAATGAACACTTAAAATCCAATTTGGCCTTTTGGTCTAGGTGGTTTAAGCATACAGGGGTTTTGTTCATGTCAGGTGCAAGGATTGTTCTTCCATTAGAATCACTTGCGTGGCAAAAGAGCTGCTGTCAGCTGTCCAGTATTCAGGCCTTTCGAAACCCACTGTAATGAACTTGCAAGGCAATAAACATGCTGATCTGAGCATCACGTCTGATAATCATGTTTAGTTTTCAAAGCTTTAGGTTGTGGACAAAGTGCTTATAGCTGTCTGGCCTTCAACGTGTGCTCTGGATCCCTTGCCTGCGGTGGCCTGTAGCCAGAAAGAAATCACTGAATGGATCCGGGGGTGAGAAGTACATTTTTGCATGAGAAAGTATTGCCAACTTTGGAAGAGGCAGTGATTTGTCCAGCCCTGAAATAGCTTGCTCTGGACCCAGTACTGTCCAATTACAAGACCCTCTTTCTGAGCAGGGTCCTGGAGAGAGTGATGGCTGATTACAACTGATTATCAGTCTAGTTTCAGATCTGGTCCGGGGATGGAATCAGTCTTGGTTGTTCTGCTGTGTAGCCTCTTGCAGGCAAGAGACCATGGAAGCGCAGCTATGTTGATCCTGCTTGATGCCTCTGTTTAATCTCTCACCAACTGTGGTTTCCTCCTGCATCACTTGTGTAGGATGCGAATGGGAGGCAGTGTGTTAAATGTTGCTCTGCTCATACTTACTGGGTCAGTGTCAGAAAATAGCATCCTGGCAGCTAAGCTGTGGGGTGCCACAGGGCACTCTTTTATCTCCAGCAATGTTCAACATCCATGTGAAGCCACTGGGAGCTCTCCCCAGGAGTTCTGGAGTGAGTTGTTATCCATATGCTGATGGTACCTATTACCACTGGTTGGATGTAGTGTGGGGCTGTATCACATCCAACGAATTGAATATGATTTCTTATAAGACAGAGTTCTTGTGGGAAGGTAGCTTCCAGATTCAGGAATTAAGGAGTAAGCTGGTTCTAGGTGAGTTGTGCTTCCTCAGAAGAAATGGATAGATGATTTCTCATTGATATTACATGACAGTGAATGTTAGGATGATTTTTTTTTACCAGTTACTGCCAGTTTACCAGCTGCACCCCTACCTGTACATGAATCATATGGCCACTGTTGACTGGGTGCTTGCAGTCTCACATGTAGATTGCTAAAATGCTTTCTTTGTGAGGCTACCTTTGAATTGGCTCTGGAAGCTCTAGCTAGTGCAGAATATAATGACCAGATAGTTGAATGGGACATTTATTTGCTGATGTGTCACAACTGTGTTAAAGCAACTGCACAGCTTGCCAGTTTCTTACTTGGCCAGATTCAAGGTCTTCTGTATGTAGGCTAAAGTTTTATCTTATCAAGGTTCTTTAAAAAGAAGGTTTATTTATTGTTATATCAGTATATGATTAAAGTACAATAATTAACTACAAACTAAACATAGTGAGTTTGACTGATCTGATAACTATACAGAACATTTTAAAACTCACCCATTACAATGAGATACTTGGGCTTCATCTATTGTTGCTCGTAGTGCATGCAGCACTTCTATCTACATTTGGATACTCTTAAGAGAAAGTGCTGTAAATGACAGATTCTTTGGTTGATTAGAATTAATGTGTTATCTAGATAATTTAAAGGAGAGTATTTAATAATGGTATCCTAATGGTGGTTCACCTGACATTGACTATAATTCTGTGGAGAACTGGTGATTAGGTGAACCATGGTGGTCCAACAGAATTGCAGAGAGAGACCCAGGCCTTTTTCACACTTACTGGTAGTCCATTACAACATGGGATCTAAGCCTCTTTGGGACCTCTGTCTTTTGCACTCCATTTGATCCAGAGAGGCCCCACCTATACTGGGATACCAGTAAAGACTTTCGGGTATGGGATGGGATAGAAATGTAAACAAATAAAACTGTTTTTTTCAGTCCTTCTAGCCCTTTGAGCCCTGGAACTTAGGATGTTTTTTCCACTGGCAGTAAGTACCCACTTTAACACCCATTAAGGGCCCATTTGGCTGAGAGCTGGATGACCCAATTTCCACTACAGACCCCATTAGAGATACATCTGTTGCCTCCACAGCTAGGGAAATCTACAATGTAGATTAAATGTAGACCCCCTTAAAGGGGTCTACAGTGGGGTCTTCACCCATAAAATCTGGATTATAGGCAGCCTGTTTCCACTGCAATTGGGCAGTGGGGTCTAGAGGAGGTTCGGGGGAGGGGGCACCCATGGGGTGGGGGTGTCCCAAAATCAAAACTCTGAAGTCCCTCCGAAGTCATTCTGAAGTTGCCTTTGGAGATTAGCAAAGGCTCCAAAGGGGTTTTTCTGCAGAGCCTGTGCTACTCTCCAAAGGCAACTTCGGAATGACTTCAGAATGACTTTGGAGGGACTTTGGAGCCTTTGCTAATCTCTGAAGGCATTAGGAGATTGTACCCCCTGTCCCCCAAAACACCCGGGGTGACAGGCAGGCCCCTTGTGGGTAGATCCAGATTTGCAAATGGGTGCTCCGGCATTTCCACAGCAGGAAGGCTAGCACCCATTGCTATTGGGTGCTAGACCACCCATGGATACACACTGGGTACTTCCCTTAATTCAGATCTACTAGATCTGGATTAAGGGGAGTACCCATTCCTTAGATCTGGACCTTCTTAGATCCGGATTAAAGGAGTGTGGTGGAAAAACACCCTTAGTTCCTGACTATCAGAGCCCCTCACATCAGGCTTCAGAGTTCATGCAAGTTTTGGTGTGATATCGGGCCTGTTCCAGAACAGTCCATCCAAGTTAGATGACCTTTTTCTGGGACAAGAGGACCACTCCAGCTAGAAGCAGCTCCAGCCAGAGCAGTTCCAGCTAGAACACTCCTCTCCATGGAACTGCAGTCTATCATTCTTTCAGAAGAGAAGAAGAATGAGGGAAGCCAAAACTTTCCAATTCAACATAATTCAGTGTGAATTAGGCTCAGAGGCCAGATCACATTATTGACAAGTTTTCAAGATTGCATTAAACAAGCCAAATTTCTTTTGACCAATCACATAAAAATAAAAAAGTTCTGTAAACAAGGGGGGGGGATTACACAAGGGAAGTCCCATTTAACCAACCATGTAAAAGCAAAACTGTTTTATCCAAAACTGCTTTATAGAAGAAATGGCAGTAATTGTGAGATACTGGCAGGAGCTTAAGGGCTTTAATATTTTGAGGCTCTTGAAGAGGTGTAAACTCCTATTAGTAATGTTCTTTGCAAGTAAAATGATTCATATGAGTTAGCAGGATTCAGATTTGTTCCAGTAATCCATGCTGAATTGTTGAAGCAAGGAAAATAAATACAATAAGCAGTATAGATGACATTTTAAAAACAGACACTCTTAGATATTGTTGGATTCCACTGAGTCCTGGTGGGCACCTCAGTGCAGTTTTCTTGGCAGAAATACAGAAGTGGTTTGCCATGACCTACTTTCAGGGAGAGGCTGGGGACCGAACTAGCAACCTCTGGCATTACCACAGCTCCTCCCAAACCTAAAATATTTAGAAAGACCGATAAACTATGGTTCCTGCAGTGCACACAGCCCTATTCCAGAATTTTTTTGTATCTGATGCATACAGTAGGGATTTCTATTCAAAGTTATTAATGTAAAGTTGGTGTATTTGGAGCTGTTATACTTCCATCTATAAGTCAGAGCTGTCTTGCTCCAGCTTAACCACAGAAGCCCTTTGTTCCTGCCAAAAGCCCCTTCAGAGGACTGGGGAATCCTCAAGAAAAGTTTCAGACATATTGTAAATAAGAGTGAGTGACAGAACTGCCAAAAATTTAGAAGCCTACTACCACTGTATATTTGTCAGCAGTGTTCAATGTAATGGTCTTTCCCCTTACTTTCTCTATTCAGTTGATTTAATCAGCAATAAGAACAGGTTAAACCTTACTATTAATGAGGTAAGAATATGGATGGATGCTAAACCTTGTATGAATTTCAAAAGCAAAGATATTACTCAACCGATTAGACTCAAGGGTTTTTGCTTATTTTTTTCTCATCATTATGAGCACTAAAGTGAAGGAAATGCCAGGCATAGTTCTTTTCATCACTTATGCATTAATGTCACTTGCTGCTCTCTTAGCCGCTAGCGCAGAAGATAATGTATGATTATATTAATAAACTGTAATTGATATACAGGAAGTATGCTGGCTGTAATCAGGCTGTAATATCTTCATAAGCTGAGATATGCATGAATCTCAAGCACCCACACAAAGCTGCTTCACATATCCTTCCCCTTAAGCAAGGAGACAAACCAGGAAGTCTTAATACAACTTTACATTATGCCTGTACTGGAAAATGAAAAATAATAGCTTTCAGGCAAAATCTGGTTGTTAAGGTGACCTCAGTGGCTGGCCTTAGATTCTGTTAGTTTTTAATTTTTATATCCTGCCCTATTGGAACCTCTGGGAGATCTATTTTGGTGTCATACTTTGGTGTACTGCCAAAATAGCTTCCCCAGTAGAGTGGAAAATAGAGGCATGCCTTTTGAGTGCCTCTTTGATCTAGACTGAGCTGAGGACTACCAGTAATCCATATCTGGGGTCTCCTGATCTGGATTATGTTCCATTGTATGCAAATGGAGCGTGCCAGAGATCGGAAGGGCCTCTACTATTCCACACAATCATGAAGAATGCCAGCAAGTACAGAAAGTTCTGAAGTCCACATTCAGGTCAACTTACAGCCTCCAGGCAGGATTCAGGTATCTGAATTTGTTTGAAGAGAGAGGTAGAGCTGGGTGTTACCTGCACATTGATGGCACCTCACTCTGGATCTTCAGATGATCACTCCCAGTGGCTTTGTAAAGAGGGTTAAAGATGAGCCCTGGAAGTTTGTTAGTTCACAGGGTGTCACAATCCCTCATGACTGACTCCTCTTTGACATCAATCCCTGGGGATAGCATAACCACCATAATGGAGAGTCTCCAACTCCAGAACCTTGCCTTTCTAGAACATTACCATGGTCAGTCTATGGACTTATTATGAAGTAGATAAGCAATCTAGTTTATGAAACACTTGTCCTCCTTCCTTATTTTAAAATAAGTATTCGTCTTGGCTCTAGGCAGCCTATCCCAAATGTCTTTCTCTCATTTTTTTATGACACCAAAAGCAACAACGAAGTCTATGCAGATTAGGAAACTGATACCTAAAAACTAGCATGTTTGAGTGAATCACTTAATGGTCTGTAAATGGTCCTGTGAAGAGCAGGAGTGGCCTGGTACATCTGCATCCTTAGTGCTGGAACAGCCCTTCAGTCCAGCCTCTCCAGCATTGTGGGTGGCAGGCCTTCGGCTTCTTTGCCTGATGGGACATGCTAACATTGGATATCCCACCCTCCCCTTGCTGTGATTAGGTGAAGGGGACATAGAATCTAGTGTTCATCGCTGAGGCAAACCTTGAGATCCAGACCTTCAAGCCATGAAGGTTAAAACCTGAAAGCCCTTTGCCTCGCAAACCAGAAGAATTGTGGAGGCAGCTTTCCCCATGCTGTGGGACAAATTCTGAGCCACTTTGAAGCCAAAGCAGGTAAGGCTGGGGAATGGCTCTGGATGCCTCAGGGACAGTTGAGGTGGATCGCAGTGCAGATGACATGTTCTAGTGATCTGCCTGGAATTGTCCTCTGGGCAAGTGTAGAAAGACCCCTAGTGTTTGCTTCTCATCAAAGTGCAGTACTTCAAGCTTGGTACAAGGATGATATCTCTAGGTTGAACTTTCCACGCATAGATCACTATAATGAAAGAAAGAGATCCCTTTTCTTCAATAGCTGGTGGACTTCAAATAAAGATTTCAATACAGAGGAAAGCATGTAGAGTAGCCCGTGTTGTACTTGTGATGCCCACAAGGATGCCCTAACCCCTAAAGTAAGTTTTAAATGTAAAAATACAAAGTGCTGTGAGAATGGGTTGTCTATACTGTTAAAAGTGTTGCCAAACTGTATTATTTAGAAACGGTAAGTCAGATGAGGGAGGGGCTATTCTAGCTCTCCAGGAGGGAGGGGGGAATAGAACCCTGGTGAAGGAGCAGCCAATCAGGTTGGAGCTGGCATGCTAGCTAGTATATAAGGAGGTCTGAGAGAACAGATTGTGTTCTCTGCCTGGGGATAACTGACCAAGAGGGTGGTTATAGAGAAACGGGCTCTTGGCTGAGGGAAGCTGGCATAAGGGTCCTGAGTCGATTGTTTTATATATATATATATATATATATATATATATATATATATATATATATATATATATATATATATATATATATATATATATATATATATATATATACATACATACATATACATACATACATATACATATACATATACATATACATATACACATATACATATACATATACATATACATATACACATATACATATACATATACATATACATATATACATATACATATACATATACACATATACATATACATATACATATACATATATACATATATATATAACAATTATTAAAATAGCAAAGGAAAACAATACTATCACACGTAACTATATGCTGAGTGCTGTAAACTGTGAACAGTTAAAGTCCTTACGCCCGAGGGGAGGGTTGAGGACGGGTCAGTTTGTTGAACTGATGATTCTATGTGAGCAAGAAGAACGTTCCTGCTTGATATTAAGAATTGTAAACAATAAACTTATTTTCTTGTTAGTTTAAAGAAGCACCGTCTGC
>MTQE01001058.1:2828688-2860870 GCA_014337955.1 Aspidoscelis marmoratus
TCTTCTTAGATCCAGATCTAAGGGCTGCAGTGGAAAAACACCCTAAAAAGAAATATCTGCTTTTGGTTCCATATCTTACTGTGAAGAGTTGGTCAAATACTGTTTTTCTCAAAGCTCTGATCCAATAACTAATTAAACATTGTCTTTTACAGCTTGTTGCAGAGAAAAAGATTGATAAGAATCTACTACCTCCTAAGAAGATTATTGGCAAAAATTCCAAGAGTTTGGTGGAAAAAAGGCAAAAAGAATTAGAAGTCTATCTACAAACTCTGCTTGTCACATTTCCCTTAGCTGCACCCAACGTATTGTCTCAGTTTTTACATTTTCACTTATATGTAAGTTGCATCCTCCCAAGTTTCAGTGTTATTTTATTCACTGCTACTCAATCCACTTCAGTGCTTATTTTGAAGTTATAGTGAATTCGGATAAGCACGGGTCCCTGATCCGGATCACAGGGAGGTATGGTTTGGATCAGTGCCATCTGCACTGATGGCATTGATCTGGATTGCTCATCCCTACGCATCCAAAGACTAGGAATAAAAGTCCCTAGCCTTGAGGTCTGTGGGAAGTGCTTTTTGGCAGCTTCCCCTAATCCAGATCAGACTGAACAGAACTGGACCAGTGTGAGGAAAGAGAGTTCCTTGATTGACATTAACTTGTGGATACAGAGGCCCAGAATGTGTACTGCCTTGAGCCTCTGGATCAAGGGTCTGTGCAGAAAGTCCCATATTGGCATAGAGGGCTTTTTCTTCATAGGTTATAGTCAGTACTCCAGAAATAATTAACCCTGCTTGTTATTTAAGAACTCAGTACCCATTGCATAGTTTAAAAGTGATAGTGGCTTACAGCATTTAATATAGATGTACAAAACATGGTTTCAAATGCTTTCAAACCTAGCATTTGTATCAATGATTTATAATTCTTTTAACATTAAGGGCCTTTCTGCACTTTTAATACAGATTATGGTCCCTATAATCCTCTTCATAATCCTCTTCTGTCCGCATCCTAGTGTGGACTGGAGAGACCCTGCCCACCATTAGTATGCTCCATCTGCACCTGACAGAGCATAATCCAAGTAAGGAAGCTCTTGATCTGGATCTCCAGAGGACCACTGGCATGCTATCTTGGCCCAGTCCGTGTACAGAAGGTGTGCCTTTATTTTCCTCAGAAATGGAGGACACATTTTGGCAATGCACCAAAGCGTGTTGCTGAAATGGATCCCCAGGGAATCTGAGGATAGGCACATTCATTCATCATGTGAGCTTTGGGGTTGGTGTGGATGCTACATAAATGGCACTGATCCTGTGTAGGAGCAATTCACCCCAGTCATAGGACGGATTGCCTGATCCAGATCCACGCAATTCCACACTAGAGATTTTACTAAGATGGTAAATAATCTTCTCAGTATTTTTAGATCTTGTAATCGTATTATAATAATATAATTCAAGTTTAATAAGTGGATTTCTGACATTTTAAGGTACTGGGGGTTTGACCATAAAAGACTCATATATTTTTTTCACAATTTCTTCAGTCTGTAACCTATTTTTCATTTATTTTTCCTGAATATTCTTTGGCAACTTACAAGTTGACATCTAATTTATCAGAGGATCTTGCTTGGTGTTAAATGCAAGTACTATGCATTCTTAAATAATGTCTTGAGTGGCTATAGCTCAATGGTAGGGCACATTGCATGGAAAACAGAGGGTTGCCAGATTGATCCCCAGCCTCTACCTGGAAGTAGGCGATAGCAAGTATCTCTGCCAAGGGGTGTCCATGGAGGTACCCATGCAGTTAGCCAGCAGTCAGAGTTGACTCGATGATGCCTAGCAAAAACAAATAACTTTTTAACAGTGTGGCTTGTTCTTTGTAGGAAATCATTGGAATTACAGCTGCATTGGCTGAAGAACTTTTCCACAAAGGTATTTACTAACAGTAAATCCAATAAAAGCAATGAATGTAGTACTGAATTGATTTAGTGTCCCCACAGATGCATAATAAAAGACAAATTGTAATATTTAGGATCACACACAGATCATTTACAAGGCCAGGCTGAAAAAGAGAGCTTTATTTGTCAGGGTTGTAGTGACTTAGAAAGGAAAGGTTTGCGATATGCAGTAGGGATGTCGTCATTGGAACTCAGAAAAAGCAAAATCAACCAGGAGAGATTGAAAAAAGCACCTAAAACTGTTTCTTTCTGGTGCTGAATGGTGGGGAAAGCAGCTGCTGCAGCAGTTGTTGTGCCTTGATTGGCAAGATGCCTATTTTTAGCACCATCTAGCTGGCACCATTTTCTTCAAATCCTCCATATTAATTTTGCTGTGGAAAGTCAGCAGATCTACAATGAAGGGATTGAATACCCCAAACACCTCTAATTCACAGCTGCTTTTGCATTGATCGCTGTCACGTTAGGCCCATCCTTTAGGGTCTTATTCTGGAATATATCCTGGAATATGGGCCTGTCATTCACATCTTAGCACAGACTACAGCAGGCCCCTCTTCTGTTATGCATTCTGGAATAAGGAAAGGACCTAGCTAATTTGGGTAGCTAGGAAGGGTATTTCCAGCTTTGGTTGTTTTGCCATGAACAAGGTTGTCTTGGCTGTAGTGACTTATTCCCTGGTTACTTTGAAATTAGATTATTGTACTCTATGTGAGATTGCCCTTGAAGACTATTTTAGGAGAAAGGCTGTTGAAAGGTGTTTCTGAATGAATCCACTTTCCATTGATTTTTTAAAAGTATGTTGAATACCAATCTGATACAAAGTCCTGCAGTTTTCATCCAAGTCCCAGATGTCTGATAAAGCAAATTCTGTTCTATAAATCTCTCTAAACGTTAAGAATAGCAAGAAGAATCATATTCAGAGTGTTAGAAAGACTTGTTCAAAGGCCCCATGCCAGAGAATGACCTCCTAACTGTGATGTGCCATGTGCTGTCGCTACAACTTTCAGCTTCAGGTTACGATGCATCTTTTCACCCTGGCCTATTTTCTAAGGTGACCTTCTCTAACCTGTCATGCTATATTTAAAACAGTAGTGTCAAATGGCACCTTGATGCATTGCCGAAGAAAGCATAATATACTCATACAAAGCCTAGTAGCTAATCATTTCCCAGCCACTTACCTGTTTAGGTTGCAATGTGGAAGGCCTATGGCATCATCATATGATAACTCCATTCTCTAGTGTGAGAAGACTGAGCAGAAGCACCTGTGAAATGATGAGACACTTGCTGAATTCAAGATATTATTATATTAAAATTCAATTTTGAGCAATGTATTTTAAAAAGCATTATGATAGTTGAATTTCTGCAAATATTGGTTAGAAGTGTCAAAATGCTTATTAAGCAATAGATATATTATATTAATTAAATAATATAGTGCAATATACAACTTAAGTATTTAAGAGTATAATCATTACAGCATTTCTTCTTCTTTGTTCATTTAGTTATACTGGTGAATGCATTCCTTTTTCTTTTTTTAGGGGAACAATTACTTATGGCTGGCGAAGTCTTTAACATTAGACCGTTGCAGTTATATGCTGTCACTCAACAGTTGCGTCAGGGAAAGCCAACTTGTGCAAATGGAGATGCCAAAACTGATCTTGGTCATATTCTGGATTTTGCTTGTAGACTCAAATATTTAAAAGTAAGGAAATATAATGTAAATATTGATTATTAACCACACATACCAACACTTTTCTACTTTCAGAAAATGTGGAGAAGAGAGCCCTTGCACCATAAATAAGCACCATCAAACCACTTTGGGACATTAAGATGTTTTAGGGCCTTGTCATAGGCTATGTTCAGACATAATAAAAAGTGTGTCACAGATAAAGTCTGTGGCCCTGGTGTTCCCAAGCCTTCCCTAATCCACCATTTCTAGCACAAAATATTCATGAGAGGGTCAGATTGGTGTGAGAACAATCCCACCTCAGAGCTTGAGGGCAGGGACCTGTCTAAGATTTTTATAATATTGTAACCCACCCTGAGACCTCCGGGTATAGGGTGGGATAGAAATACAAACAAACAAACTAATCTGCTTTAGAGGCATCTCAGAGTTGCTTTTTTGTTACTTTGGCATGTCTGATTTCACACCTTAGTGACACTAATTTATAGTGCCATCTCGTGTCAGCAGGGGTCAGTTATAGGGACTTTTATTTTCCATCTGGTTTTCAGTAGTTTCACTTTCCCCACACATCCAGAAATGAGAGAAGTCTCATTTTAAAAGTACTTTAAGTAGCAGGGATGAACGTCTGAACATCCCTAACTGCCTATGAAAAAGTGGTACAAAACTTGAAATGCACTATGCTTTAAATATGTTGCTGTATAAAGACCTGCCTGGTAAAGACCTGGAACAGTAGCAGCTGTTTGCACTTGGAGTACTGAAAAAGTCCCATAATGGCCCAGCAGCACTCAAAGTGTGGAAGGCCAGGCCAGGCTAAATCGCCATGGCAACATCTGAGGTAACGTCCTGTGTGTGCTCAGACTTTGCTACAGAGATCTGATACTGCATGTGACTGCAGCCCTAATCATGCTGCCACACCCAGAAGAGAGTGAGTGACTGCTCCTCGTAAATTTGTGGAATGCCTTTTAGCAGCCCACTGCTGGATGGCTCCTGAGAAGCCTGAGGCAGCTTCTGGTGAGTTGCTGCTGCTACAGATGAGCCTGACCAGTAAGTGGACCGGAATGCTCTACATGATATGTGCAAACAGGCCCAGAATATTGCCTTGGCTTACAAGATGAAAGAGTGCTTCTCTTGCTAAAGTTACTGCCATAAACTTAACATTCACATTCACTGCTTTCCCCACAAAGGCATTCATTGATAATATTTGTAAGGCAGCTATATGGAGCATGCCTTCCACCTTTCAAAGATATCGCAGCATTGATCTTTTCTATTCTCCATTGTTACAACACTATTACTGGCTCATCCCTGTGCAAATCCCCTCTTGATACCTGAGTATCTGCTTTGGTAAGCTGAAGTCTTCCTCCTTTGTCTTGCGAGAATATAAGGCAGGCTTCTCACTGTGAGTGGTAATTTTCCAAGATGGAGAGGAGGGCTGAAGTCCTTCCGATCTTCAAGACAGAAGCAGGAAGTCAACAGAATGACCTGCCCATATTCTTCATAGCAAGACAGGTCGTACCTAAATGTAACTGCAGGGCTCCTCCTGACTCACTAATTGTGTTAGAATTAGATACAGTAAGCAGATCTTTGCTTAATAAAGCTGTCCATGGGCTCATCAACTGATAGCCTAGAGTCCTCCTCACTGTTTTGGGGAATCTTTGATTGCGGCAAGTAATGAGCTTTACATTTCCAAACCTTTTCAAAGCCGTGCAGTATAATAAATAAGCACAAGGTGGCAGCCTTATCTCACTTCATAATGTGAAGTACTTCTCGAGATTGTGCTGTCATGTGCTGAAGCCGACATTGTGCACAGGCGCTGTACACCACAAAATTCTATTTTGTTATGCAGTTTGAAACACCTGTAGATAGTCACCTTTTTCCAATGGAGTTTAATGGCTTAACATGTCTTCTTTAGGTAACAGGCACAGGTGGACCATTTGGAACCAGCAATATTCAGGAACACCTTTTGCCTTTCGATCTTTCAATATTTAAATCTCTTCATCAGATTCAGGTATGCTTGAAAAAGCACTTGATTTACAGATTTCTGAACTATTGAAATCTGGTTTGTCCAGTTTGCTTAAGTATGTCATGTGTGCATGTGAAACTGCTTTGATTGTTTGCTTCATCTGGGCCATTGTTATTTCCTGTGGCTAGCTCTGGCAATTCTGTCCGTACTCTTAACTCTGCTTTCTGGAAATTTTGTCTTGTATTTTATATGTGGCAGAGTTGCAGTCTGCATAAGCTGCCTTTGTCTAGTCTGCCTAAGATATTCCCTTTGTGGTTTAATGTTAAGTTTTTTAAAATGTGAACAAAAGCTAGTAAATTGTTCAATTTTACTAGTTAAAATAATTTCCCCAGCAGGGATTTTATTGAAACATTACAAAGGTTTTACCCATACATTAGAGAGGATGGAAAATGGAAAAATGCTACAGCTTAGTCTCATGAGTGTGCCAGTGTTGCTCATTCACCCTCTTTATTTCATGTTTCAAACAGATAAGTCATTGTGGTGCAAAACTTATAAAAGGCTTGACAACCTCAAAGCACACGTTAGCAACACTCAGTGTTCAGTATTCAGCAACCTCAATGATGGTAAGATTGCAAATGTTAACCATTTATAAATGTTTCACATAGTGATTACAATGATAAATGTGTATATATAATTTTCTACAAAACCTAAGGATATGTAATCCAGTTGCCAGATTTTTCTTCACTCATTTATAAAAACTTGCCAGCACATTTCCTCCTAAACCTTCTTGTCATTTTTTTTTTCCTGTTGGGTTGCTATAGCTGATTGTTGGAATTTGGGGAGCAGGAACCTGAATCTCCAGGCAGCCCTAATAGTAACTATTCTGCATTTTCAATATAAAAGCCAATTCTGGAGTGGCCAGTATACCAGACCAGAACACCTATTAGGAGCCTCTCTTTCACATGCTGCTGGGATCTAAGGAAGGTCCCTGATGGAAGGGGACTTCTAGTAACCTTGCTGATCTGGTATACCGGCCAATGCGTCCTTTGTTACTTGATTTGCTAAGTAATAAATGGATTCATCTTTTGCATATTATTTGCTTATGTGTATCCTTTAGCATATTTTCCAACATCAAAAAGGGATTATGTTTCCATTGGGCTTGATGAAAGATTTTTACAATTATGTCTTAAATATTTATGTTTGTAATTATTCTTCTCTTCTGAGTAGAACTTTCACTAAGGTTTAACCTGAATCGGATCATATTTTTTGTTTTTGTCTCATGTCATTGATAACATGTAGCTTATAGTGAAATTTAGAAAGGTTGTTTTTTGACATAACAATTCTCAAAGAATAATAAAGGGAACTGTCAGTAAGTTAAGCTTAAGTCCTAAATAAATATACCCTTTTGGCCACTGAACAGAAGCTTGCTGTTGTCTTCAGAACTATTCTAGGGGAATTCAGAAAAGTGAAAATGAAGACAGTTTCATTCAGCATTTTGGATTTGTTTTTTTTCCTCATAGGAAGTCCTCGTGCCTGAGGCCTACGAATTTGACCAATGGGAACCAGAAGGTGTTGCTCTAAGTTGTCCTGTAACAGCAATTATTCCAACATGGAGAACTTTAACAACCTTAGACATGAGTCACAATAGTATAGCTCGGATTGATGATTCTGTGGTAAGACATTTAAAAATTCTCTTCAAACAGCCTAGTATAGTAAGGGCCGTTATTTTTCAATACTCATTGTATACTATATGCTATAGAATGATAATGGTTTTGAACTTTCTGGCAATTATGATGTCAAATGGTTTTTTTTGCCCCCTTTGCAAACTTCTTTTGAAATTTTCATCACTTTCCGAAGATGTTTGCTTGGTGGCTTTTTGAGAAATAGGACTCAGCTTCTTTGTGGTACATAGCACTAAGTATACAGTTATTTGGGCCTAGACTAGCATCTTGTCTGTATTTGAGCTAAACTGTTGCTCTTGTCTTTGTTTTAGAAACTTATGCCGAAGATTGAATTTCTTGATTTAAGCCACAATGATATACCACTGGTGGAGAACCTGCAGGTTAATTTTTAAAATATATTTTTGGTTTGTTCCTTAACCTTCAAGATGTATATTTCTTAATTTCCTTTTTAAAGAAAAGAAAGTGTTAGAGTACTTTCCCAGTCAGTAATTGACATAATGTTGCCTTGTGAACCTAAAAGCCTCCTTCATTTTTTTTATATTTTTTCTTCCTCAGTTCTTTTTAAGGCTTTTTAAACAATAGCGGTTGTCAATACTTGATAAATAGTACTGGCCGAGCAACTGAATCACAATGCAGTCGCATTTCTATTTTCTTTATTTCTTTAAACATTATTATAATATTAGAATAAAGATCCATACATCATAGTGGTTTGATGCTCTGACATTTTGGTCTTTCCCAAGCATCTAGGCCATTCAGAAGTATTGGGGCAGAACACATACTGTTCCCAGCAGTGCTTACTGTCGGGAACAGCACATATTCTGCCGGAATATTTGTGATCATCTTAGGTCTCTGGGAAAGAATCCTATTGACAGAAAACCAAACTAGTAATCTATTGGACCAAGATGATGATGCTTTTCTTATTGTTGTTATTTTACAATTTTATATACATAGCTGCACTTCCACTATAAAAGAATTGGGGGTGTATAATTTCCTACTGACACAAGTTCTGACCATAAACACCCGGGCACTGCAGGCAGTTTATAAATATCTATGTTTTCGTCTTCTGCAATTTCTCAGTTTTCTTTTAACATCCCCCCAGATTAAAAGTAAAGCAGGGAATTGCAGAAGACGATTTTGAATCTCTGTGGAAATGTTTTATTACTCACTATGCAAAAGAAAACCAGGGTGCAGTTGGAAACTGTTGAGGGAAGGAGTAGCACCACTTCTATGTGCTTGACCGAATGGCAACTGCGAATGGGGATTCCCTGTCCTCTAGCAGCCTTGGCATGGAACAAGAGCATATTGGGCAGACAAGCTTACCTAGAGGGCAGTTCTTTTGAAGATTTTTGTTAAGCTTCGTTTTCAGCTCAGTTACTCTGTGATGTCCCCGCCTTCCCATTTCACGATGCAGTCACAAGTGAAAGTAGAACCCCGTGATAGGGCTTTCAGGTCATTTGGAAAGGGTCTAAGAATACAGTTCTTTACACGTCTACTTTTAAAATCAACCTCTTTGAGTTCAGTTGGTGTTATTTTCCAGTGGGTATATGGCTGTTGATAGGATTATGGTCATGTTTGCAAGGCAAATAAGTGCAAATATACAAAGCATCAATATAACACAAATCGATTGCTTGCTTTCCTACCCTGTTTGATTTTTAATGCTGACTTTTATCTTGTTTTCAAATCATTTAGACTTTTGAATGTTTATTTTTGTAAACTACAACAGGTTCTTTGTTAAATAGTGTATAAATGTTTTATAATATGAAGTATAAATATTATTACATTAATATGTAATGTATGTGTTCGTGTATTCTCTTGTAGCATCTCTACAATCTTATTCACCTAGATCTGTCCTACAATAAGCTAGCAACGTTAGAAGGTATCCATACCAAAATTGGGAACATAAAAACTTTGAATTTATCAGGAAATCATCTGGAAAAACTTCATGGCCTCAATAAGCTCTACTCCTTAGTTAACCTGGATCTTAGTAACAACAAAGTGGATCAGGTAATGCATAGCACAGTCATACGTAAGTCAATGCAGAGGCAAGTTTCATTCTGTTCAGTGTCTTTAAGGATTGGAACTTTGCAGTGCAGTCTTACCTCCTAGCAAGTAACACCACCATGTGGTGGTCTTGAATGTTTTTTAAAAAGTTCTAAAGTTGCCTTTTGGCCTTCTGTCAGATGTGAAAATGGTGCACTTTGTGGACAATTGAAATTGGGCAGACACAACACAGAATTCAGTGAGACAGGCTGCCTTACTACACTTATTTTAGATCTGGACCAGGGGGCTATGAAGTCCATTTCAGGGCCTCATCAATCCACATGTAAGTGTGGATCTGTCAGATCTGTCTACCATTGATAGCTTCATCCATGCTGGATGGGCCATGATCTCAGTCTGGGAGACCCTGATTGGGATTGCCAGTAGACCTCCACACTGAGTGGCCTAGTCTGGAACACAGAGCCACATGGGAAGCATGTCCCCATCTTCCAGACTACCATGTGACCCATTTCAGGAGTGCACCAAAGTGTGCCACCAAAATGGGTTCCCCAGGGTCCCTAAGGTTACGAACCTTCATTCCCAGCCCTTTGAAATGCTTAGTTCTGAAGTTCTTGTGAGTTGCAGGGGCAGAGGTAGAGGCGGAGGCTGGTCTGATCTGGTCTGGACCAGCACCATTGTCCAAACAGCACTGTTTGAGACCTCTATCTTTCTGTGGTTCAAACCAGCAGGCCTAGCTGGTCCAGACCCGCTGGTTCAGACTGCAGAGAGATAGTGCAGAAATGCCCAGGAACAATTTAAAGGCTAGCCAGAGTACATTTGCATCAGATAAAGATTGTCAAAGCAGATATAAAAACAGAGTTTGTCAAGATCTGATAGGGAAAACCCTAGGATTTGTTAGGGAATCTGACAAGGACCAACAGGAACAAAATATCAGATAAGAGAGAGTGGGAAAATGGTAAAATTTATAGTTGAAACTAGAGGAGATGAATAGACAGATTGTGCTTTTGCTATTATCTCTCCCTTTCCAATAGGCAGTCAATTGCCATCTTATATAATTGAACTTTCCAGCCCAGCAGATCTTAGATTTGGATTGTTTTTTGTTCATCTGGGCTAAAAATTCAGTTTTAGTGTTTTGGAAATCAGCACATTTTATATAGCTAGAGTTTATTTTTTTATACGAGTGTATATATTTTTGGTCATCTGTTGACTGTATATGTTTGTTGTTCTGCCGTTTGGTGGAAGGAACGTGATAAACGTTGTATAAATGTTGGTATTAACAAATGACAAAAAGCTATCTGGTTCCTTTTCATTCCCATTGAGTTCTGTCTAGCATTCCTTTATAATGAGAACAAAGTTCCAGTCTTTAATTGTGTAAAAAGAAAAAAAAAGATTCAGAACCTGAAAATTCTCTCTGCTAGAGGCTGTTTGTCAGTCAACTTAGCTATTTCACTTTAAAGCCCTTTCTACACTTATCTTTAGGCCAGAATAAGACCTTCTATAGTCAGCATCTGGGTCACATCAGCCCACATGTTATTGCATGCCCCACCCCCATTAGTTCACTTGGTATGAGCTGGCTGGAATGTGATCCCAATCAAGGAAACCGTGATTGGGATTACTAGTAGACTTGTTCAAAAAGGTCTACTAGCAGACCAGTGGGCCCTAGTCCAGAACACAAAGCTGTGCAGAAGGCATTACTTCTTGCGTTTGGGATTAGTGGGATTCCCATACCAGCAGTGCACCAAAGCATGCTGCCAGAGTAGGTTCCTTGGTGGCTCCAAGGCTAGGAACCTTTATCCCTAACCCTTGAAGCCCAAGCCCAAAGCTCATGCAAGCTTCAGAAAGAGGGCAGGTTCTGGTCTGGACTAGAACTGTCGTACAGATAGTGCTGTTCCAGGCCACACCTTTCTGTGGTCTGAACCAGCAGCCCTGGGAAGTCCAGACTCATTGGATCAGACCACGGGCTTTGCAGAGCAGAAAAGCCCTAACGTAATTCCAGTTTGTCATCCAGTAGCAATTATGGAGTATAGGGAAGAGAGATAAAATTCGTATTTGGATTAATGATGCAAAAGAAGGGACCTTTTTGTCACATTATTTATAAAGTAAAGAACTTAAGTCAAGCTCAGATCCTGGTGCTTTGACAAGCCTGTGCAGCTTTATTGGTATTGGTTTGCTCTTGCCTTATGAGATGTTATTTATGCAAAGTAGATGCTCTGCTACTGACCTTTTGTCACTGTACATAGACTAGGGTTTTAAAACAGAATTTCAAGCTGTCAGTAGCAGCTCAGCACTGCACAAAAGTCCAGTTTACTATAAGGAAGAAGAGTGGTTAGTTGCCATAAATCAAGTTTTCACGCATAATACAAAGATAAATCCTTTGCTTCAAACTCAAAAGCTTAGTGTTTGCTTTTGTTTTTCAGATAGATGAAATACGGAATATTGGAAGCCTTCCATGTTTGGAAAAGGTTCTTTTGTCCAACAATCCTTTGAGCATCATTCCTGATTACAGGACCAAAGTGCTAGCTCAGTTTGGGGACAGAGCCTCGGAGGTAATCTGGACAGAATTCCTTTTAATGGCTTGCCCTAAAGCAGGTCACTTCCAACTGGCATTCCAACATAATGCATTTCATGGAGAGGCAGTGTAATATGACTTGTTTTCCATAAAAAGCATAGTGTCGGAGATTCAGGGTGATTCCCCACTGACTGGTATACTGAACCAGTAAGCATACTAGCAGTCACCCTCCACATCATATTACACCAGCGTGCAGAAGAGATGCTTGTGCAATATGCCAGCCACTGAGGATTCACCCTTAAATTAGTCATAAAGTGCTTATTTTCAGTTCAACTCCCAGCACTTATGAGAGTACATGTCATTGCACTGGTTTCAGGTGCTCCTTTACAAATTTTGACTAGTACATCCATTTTAAGATCTAAATCAACATAGGCTATTTCTGCGCTGGGCCCTATTCTCTAGATTATATCCTAGAATAGGGACTTGCCATCCACATGCTACAGTAAGCTACAGCAAGCCCTGGATGGGGTTTATCCTACTCTGTACCTGCATGCAGATGGTAGGTTTACATTCTGGAATATAACCTGGAATAAGGCCCAGTGCAGAAAGGGTCCTAGTTATTTCAAGATGTGTTTAAGTATCTGCTGTTCTAACTGCTCCTTTCAGTAGGCTTGGGAAGGTTTACATGAATGGAATTTGTTCTTCTACTGAGAATTTATAATAGTGGTGAGGTGTTTTTTATGTTTTTTTGTTCTTCAGATCTGTTTGGATAATACTGTAACCACCGAAAAGGAGCTTGACACTGTGGAAGTATTGAAGGCTATACAAAAAGCAAGAGATGTAAAGTACAAAATGAGTAACTCTGATAAAAAGGTGAGATTTTGGTGAACAGTCAGCTGTAGAATGTGGTAGAACATTCTTCGGTTAGCAGGTCTCAGGGAGATTTACATTATATTAACCTATCTGAAGATGTTTTTGTGTACCACAGTACAGTAGGGGTATGCAGATAATTATTATCAGGTGCAGCAGACAGGGAGTCCCTTTAAGCGTGGGGAGCACTAACTGTACTCATATGCATTCCCTTGTTTCTGAAGTCCATGAGGAGATAGTAGCAATCCGATAAGTAGCAATCTGATCAGTCAATAAGTCTTCTGGAAGCTAGGATCTGATGTGCAAACCTGAATGGTGACTCCCTTTGAAGCTCTGGCCCACAAGTAGCAACCACAGAGTTTGATAGGAAGTTGCCATCAAGAGCTCCCACATTAGCCCCCCGGGAGCTTTTGGTTAAATTGCTTCTGTCCTTAAGGGAACATTTTCCTAGTACAGTAGTGATGCACATACCTTCTAGTGATTACAGTTCTGCACTACTCCTTTAGTGAAGATCACCTCTCCCCATGTGGTTTTCATTTGTTGATTATGTTTGGTGATAATATAAAACGATTGTTGAATGCTGCTCTCCACATTTTGGTGAGTTTACAGATGTTAGGCCACAGCTCTCGTCATCTTGACTTATCACGCAGCATGAAGGGATGAGGATTAGCATTTAGTAACATAAGGAATATACAAGGTTCAGGAAATGTACAGATAAATAGACTTCTGCCCAGATCACATGTTTCCACTTCAATCTTTCCCGATGTACTTGTAAATATAGGAAATGGGAAGATTTTGTTTCACATTAACCCTAGTTTAGCGTAATATCTGAATCCTAAACTGTAACTACCCTTAAATATATTATAGTTTAAAACTTCTGTTCGGCATTGTTAAAATTAACTACTACTTGTCTTGGCTGGGACAAAGTGGCAACTGTGGCAAGTTGTTGTGTACGTTGCAAGGAGTGAAACACCAGTGTCCTGTGGTGGCAATGAGGATGCTTCTGGCTTGTTCCAGGTCAGGCGAAGAGTATTACTGAAAGAAGAAAAATGTCACCCACCCTTCATTATGATTGGCCCCTGTCCCTGTTGCTCAAACGCTATGTGTGGTGCATGAGGGCAGGGCATATGTTTCTCCATTTCCAGTTGCAAAGAGGGACACTGAAGCTCCCATTGGGAACAATGGGAACTTCTGCAGCTTCAAAGATGGGGCTGCAGCATGAGGAAATACCGCTGCCTGGACCAGAACAGGCAGTGATGGACCACTTGTGGATCTGTTTAAACAGGTCTGCTGCTGGATTAGTCCAGGAAGTTTTGGGTCATAATGGCAATTTCCACGTGCAGAGGACGTGGTCCAGTGATTGTCTTATTCCAGTATGAGTATAATCAGTCCTTAGTCTGATTAACAGCTGAGCTTTAGAAGCATGATATGAATGTTACATGCAAAGTTATTCACTTATCTTGAATACTCTTAATATGAAATGTTACAGCTGTACATTCGTTTCTTATATGTGTAAATGAAAAGTATACAAGCTTTTTAAATTTTAGCTTCCTCATAATTAATTTATTTGTATTTCTATCTTATGCTATACTCAAAGGTCTTAGGGTGGGTTACTATAAAACTAATAAAATGAACTGAATAAAGCCATAATAGTGTCTGAAAGGAGAAGGGTAAGGTGAATAAGGGTGTTTTTCCACTGTCACTAGAAGTACCCATTAATGGGTACTAAATGGCATTTTTGTACCCATTAATGGGTACTAAATGGGTACTTCTAGTGACAGTGGAAAAACACCCTAAGTGTGCCTTCACCAGTGTGGGTGTGCCTGGTGCCTCTTAGAGGGAAGGCAAATCCATAGTCTGGGATCTATTTATTTATTTATATTTCTGCCCCACCCTATAACCCAAGGTTTTGGGGGAGGTGGTAATAATAAAACCATGTCAGTGGGTCTATGGGGAGAGGAGGAGGGTGTTAACTACTGTAGGGATGTGCACAAATTAAAAATCAATGTTTATTCTGCAATCGAATCAAACGTCCAAAAAGTTCATTTGAATGTTTGCATTTGCAGACAGGCATTTTTCATGGCTTTTTTCTATTGAAAAAGCCTGTTTTCATCAGTACAAAACCGCAAAAGTGTGAAAATTCAATCAAATTTTCCTGTTTGCGAGCTGAGAACATTGTTTCATTTGAATTTCTGGATGTTCAAATGTTTGTAGTTAATTTTGATGCAGAAATGTGAATATTTGATTGAATTTCCTAATGCAGATTCATTCATGTGCCTCCCTAAACTACAGTGATAGTGGAACAGCCATGAGGGCCTCACCAGCAAACCGTAGGGCACAAGCAGTTCTATATGGGAGGATGTATTCCTCTAGATATAGTAAATAGTATTTAAAATGTAAAAAAAATAGGATTGAGTTTTCATCATGTGTCGTTCCATGGCATGATTCATGGTTGGGCTTTTGGTGCTGGTGTCATTCTACTTCCACACAGTTTGCCTCCCTTTTCCTGTTTCAGTGATGAACACAAACACAGAAATTCAGCATTTACATATTATTTTCTTGAAAGTGATACACAGTGAAAGCACTTCATTCAAATGCATCCTATCTGTGGTGTTCCCACATTTTAACACCACTCTCAGTTGATCAAAGCTTCCTATTCAAGCAATTGAAAATATAAAACACAGATAATTGAACAAAATACCAGTAAATTATCACACAAAATGCATCTATTGTTTTATATAAAATATAGCATACCATACATATAAATGTAATATCTAGACAAATTCTCCAACACATGCATACAGCATAGCTGTTATCAGTTCCAATCCCAGGCAGTTCTCTTATAGGGAAGCCTTAATCTATAAGAGGACAGAGACAGAAGCCAGGGATAAATTCAGGTGAGGCCAACAAACATCTCCCAGCCCATCAGCACCCTTGCCCAGAGACAGCTTTTTTATTGAGACATCATTATCTGCAAGAGGGAGGGGACAGTATCCAAGGGAGAGATTTGGGCAGGACCAGCAAATGAACTCCTTTTGTTTGTTTTATGCTTGACTTGTTAAACAAATGTTGTTTCAAATACTATTGTAGTGCTACATGTATCTTAATAAAGAATACTTTAATAAAATATTAAATCATCTTATAGCCATCCCTAATTTAAAAACTATTTTTTTGCCAGTAGATTTGTCCGTGTTTTTGTTCAGGATAAAGATACAGATTCATAGTCTTTGTTCCTAGCACTTCCTTTTTTCTTTCTCAGATCACTGAAGATTCCAAGCTTTCTGCTACAAGTTCAAAATCAAACTGTTCCTCTCTTTCTATACATCCTCCTTCTCCTTCTCTGCCTCGTCCTGTCAACTCCAGTCAAGGTAATCATGTATGTATCATGCTGCTGGGTTGGGCCTATTGGTTCTGCCTTTCTAGGCTGCATTGATATACATGAATTTCTCTGCATAAGTACTAGGGCTCTGTAGTGCATTTTAAATCAACATGTTAGCTCTGTGGTGATAATGCTGCATATACAAAACAAGTGAAGTGTGTGGTCCAACTGCTAGCGTTCTGTATGGTAAATAGTGCAAGAGGAGGGCTCAATAGATATCACTGAAACATAGAAGACTAGTGAGAATCAGTGGAACACAGTTATTCCTAGTAACAAGTGTTATAGTAAAGACAGAGAAGGGTGTATTAGAGGAAGTGTTGGGAATCTATTATCGCTCTTCTAACCAAGGTTCTCAAGGAGATCTGAACATGAGAAGGACATTAGTGAAGGAACCTGAAAAGGAAGTCTTGTAATAATGGGGAACTTCAATTACACATTGACTGGTTAAATGCTCACTCAAACCAGGAGAGAAAGAGATCAAATTCTTAGGTATCGTAAAGACTGTGTCCTTGAACAGTTGGTTGAGGAACCACCAAGGAGTGAGGCATTGTTTGACTTATGGTAAGGTAGTCCTCAGGACTTAGTGAAAGAAGCAGATGTTGTAGAACTGCTTGGGAATTCAATAAAATTCAAAATTCAAAGCAAGTCCAACGAGGTTATTTTTAATTTCAAAATTGAGAACGAAATGTCAAAAGGGTAAAGTTTCTCCAAAAGACTTGACTTTGTTTAAAAACTACACCAGCAGAGGCTCAGTTGCAATATATTCCTACAATTAAGAGAAGGACCTCCAAGCCCTCGAAGAGTCCTGCATAGTTAACTAGAGTGGTCAGGAAAGCTATTAGGGGTTAAAAGCACATTTTAGAAAGTGGAAGGCTTCTTTTGATGAGGAAAATAAAAAGGAACACAACTATGGCAAGAGAAATACAAAGAAACAATGGGAGAAGCAAAAATAAAATTTTAGGAGCATATTGCCCAAACTGTAAACTGGCAATAAAAGATTCTTTAACTACAGTATACTAGAAACAGGAATCCACCTAGGGAAGGTGTTGGACCCTTGGATAACGAGAGAGTCGAAGTTGTGCCTAAAGGAGAAAAGGAAATTGCAAATGAATTCATTTGTATTTACAGAACAGAATTTAGGGTAGATCCCTGAGCTTGAGCTCTTATTCTCAGAAAGGGAGTCTGAGGAACAGAAGGAAATATTGGTGAAAAGGGAAGAATTGGAAGGACTTATTGATCAATTAAGCATCAACAAATCACCAGACCCTGATGGGATTCACTCAAAGAGTTACTGAAAATATTAAAGCTAAGATTGTACTATCTTACAAAAATGTACAGTTTATCACTATAATCAGCCTCTGTAGCTGAGAATTGGAAGGTGTCTAATGTAATTCCAGTTTTTAAAAAAGGATCAAGGGGAAACCCAGGCCTGTCAGCTTAGTGTCTGTTCCAGGGAAGATAGTGGAAATCAGTAAAGATAAAATTGACAAGACATTTGAGGCACAGTCCTTACTGAATGATAGTCAATATTGCTTCTGTTAAGGAAAGTCCTACCTGTCTAATCTTTTAGACTCTTTGAGCGTGTTAACAAGTGGATAAGAGCGATCCAGTAGGCCTTTTATGCACTTACCTGACTGGTATGTAGTAGTGTCAGATAAGTAGTAGCAGTCAGGTAAGGTAGTAATGTGGCAGTGTCCATCTGCATTTCAAGTGCTGGAAGCACTTGAAGTGCAGGTGGCCAGGGCAGGTTGCCATGGCAACATCCACGATCAAGGTGCTGGAGGAGTGTCCATACAGGAAAAGGTTGCAATGCCTGTGGCTTTTTAATCTAAAAAGGAGACAAGTGTCAGGACAGGAGACATGATAGAGGTGTACAAAGTTGTGCAGTGTTTGGATAAAGTTGATTGAGGTAGGTTTTTCTCCCTTTCTCAAAATATTAAACTAGAGGTCATTCAATGATGCTAAATTCTCGACAAATCAGGACAGAAAGAAAAAAAATTTTTTAGACAATGCATAGTTAAACTTTGGAATCTGCTCCCAAGAGATGTGGAATTAATTGTCAGCTTGGATGGTTTCAATTCATGGAAGTCAGGGGTATCAATTGCTAGTAGCCCTTATGACTACAGGTGGTAGTATGCCTTCTAAGGCCAGCTGCTGGGGGACTGAAAGCATAGCAAACTCATGTCTTGTTGATGGGCCCATTGTGCTGCTGATATGGCCACTGTGAGAACAGGCTGTTGGTCTACATAGGCCAAGGGTGTCCAACCTTTTGGCCACACTGGAAGAAGAAGAGTTGTCTTGGGCCACACATTAAATACACAAACACTAATGAAAACTGATGAGCAAAGAAAAAGGACAATTTCATAGTGTTTAAGTAAATATACAATTTTGTGTTGGGCCGCATTCATAGCCATCCTGGGCTGCATGCAGGCTGCAGGTTGGACACTGGCCAAGGGCCTAGTCAGTTCAGCTGGAGCTGGTATCCTGCATGGATTTGGTTCTGTATTCCAGGCACCTTCTTCCTGTGCTTTAGTAGCTCGTTCATCAATTTAATATTAAAGTGGAAATCAATTTGAACCTTCCCAGTTAGGCAGATTACATTGGACTAGGAAAGAATTTGCTTCTTCTTGACCCAGCACAAGCAATAGTGAACGCTGTTGCCTGTTTATTTGGAAAAGGGTGCCCTGTCAAGATAGTCTGAGAAAGGCAGTCTTGCAGGAGTCCAAGAGAAACATCAGTTGGTTAGAACTTTGAGCTGTCTTCTTGGCTCTGCTAATCTGGGCTTCTCATAACACTCTGAAACTTCTTCCTCTACCCCTTTTTTGCTTATACATAATCAGATCTGTACTTTTATTTCATGACTGTTAAGCTTACTGAGAAGTCTTGACTGGATACTATCACGGTCTGGGAATTTTTTGTTTAATTTGTCAGTAAAGCTTACCATGTCCTCTCTTACCATCACTATCTGCCTCAGCTAATCATACTCTGTTCCTAAGAAGAGGCTCAGGGATCTGCCATCAGATTCTCTTATGGTGTAAAACACTAAAATTCATGGAGTCTTCCAGCTTTATCTACTGAGAAAAGGAATTTTTTAGAACGCTCATCAGGTCTTGTGGAGAATTTTTTTTTTAAGGCACTGAGAAGACTTTGGTAGGAAGTCAAAAATGGAAAGTTCTTTGAGAAAATTCAAAAGTTTCAATCCCTTTCAAAATCCCAAGGCTTAGCAAATATTACTTTATTTGAGAAGACTGAGATTCTTATGTTAAAACACTGTGCAACAGGTGTGAAAAGGTATCTATAAAACAAAATGATTGTTTCTAAGCTATTGCTTCTAAAATTTTAATCCTCATTATAACTATATGCTTAACAGTAATACATCTACTCAGTGCTTTTGCTTTTGAATGTGGCTATGCTTAATACCAGTATGGCTAAATTTCAAGGTCATGGTAGTGATTAAAGAAATATAGGGCAATTCTGCACTGGTCAGTATATCAGACCACTAAGTCTACTAGGACCCTCCCCTTCACCTGCTGGTGCAGTTTAAGGGAGACTCCACTTCCTGTTAGTCTGCTGTGCCAACACAGGATGGTGTGCAAACCAGACCAAGTAGTCCAAAATAGTGGCTTGGTCTGGTCTGACCTCTTTTTCAAGGTCCACCGACATACTAAAGGGCGGTATCCTGAAAGAAGGTGTGCTGCCATAATGGATACCCTGGACTCTTAGAGCCCTCCCTCCCCATTGCCTTCAGGACTGGCATGAGCTTCATAGCTTGGATGGACACTTGAATAGAATAAGCTGTGCCAATTCAGATGACCTTGTTCTGGTTCAGGGGCCATGCATCCCAGCAGAATTCAGTCTACTTGAGCCAGTCTACTAAAGGTGAGTATGACAAAGCCCATAGATGGAAGACCATAGCTCAGTGGTTCCTCGTTCCTGACTGTCATAAAGCTTGGAGAGTCATTGCCAGTCAATATATTCAACTCAGTGGGCAACTTTGTTCACTGTAAACAAGTGATGGGACAGACCTCTCCCTGAGAACCTGGAGAGTCAGAATGAGAGTAGATAGTTGTGATCTAAATGGACCAATAATATGACCACACACAAGGAACTTACCGAGTTTTAACTATGCATCTGATTGCTATATCGAAACAACTGCATAGGTTTTTGTTGATATTTTCTGTGAAAGAGTAAAGGTAATGTGTTAAAACAGTGACCAGAAATTACTTATTCTAAATATTTTTATAATCTTACCAAATTTAATAAACCTTGGATCAGATTCCTATATTCCAGTAGCTGATGTGTTTTCTGACTTGATGCGGGAAAATGCTGCTGAATTTTTAACAGCACCATCTGTTTCCCTAAAGTATTAATCAAACAGCGCTAGGGGAACAATTGTGAAATCCAAGATTTAATATTTTACTGGAAATGGAAAAGTACAAATATGTTACCATCGTTACAGTAACTTACCTTTGGGAGTTTCCAGAATCTCTTAGATAATTTTTCTTTGAACAAACCTCACAGAACAAAGTCAAGCTTCTTCTGTCACTATAACATCTATTAAAAATGTCAATGTATATTTAACAAGCATATTAGTTGGAAATAGTGTATTCTGAAGCTAATTTAAATTTCTAATTTACTTTACAATCTAAGCTTACCAAGTCCAGTTAGATTTCTGAACATAGGAGGACCCCTTCTTGTCCAGTCCCTTCTTACAGCCATCTAGGCTAATGTCTTGTTGGTGGGCCATTCTGTTAGTAAAATCCATAGACCAGTGACCCACTGGTTGAACAATATACTTCCCTTGTCAGTCCCAAGATCTCTGGTTATAACGTTGTGTGATAGAGAAAATAATTGTTTACAATAGGGCAGTAAATTAGTTTTTCCTTTTATGCTGTTATCAAGGGTTGGTTTCTACCTAAAGTTTTTTGTATTTATACAAACATAACGAGAAATGTACTAAAATGTTTATGATCTTAGAATTAAATGTACTGTATATTTAGGTCTGCTGTGAAGATGTACATGTGCAGCTGTCATGAACTAGGCTGGTTCTTCAGCTCCGGGAACCCAGCCTTTCCTGGGCAGTTAGGTCCAAATGGAAGCCTAGTTCTGCTGCACTTGATTGTATTCCTGGTACAAATTCCAGGACAAAGCATGCTTCCCCACCAATGCGTGGACTAGGCTTGGGCACCCAGTTTAGCAGTAGACTTCAACAAAGAAGTCTACAACTGACCAGACCACAGAGGCATGTGGTCAATGCCTGCATCATCCAGTGTATCACGGGGGACCCTTTTTGGCAGCACTTCAAGAAGCACCACTGGAAATGGGTCCATCCCAAAAACAACCGAGCTAGAAACTCCAAAGGCCAGTAATAAATGTTCCCAGCTTCCAGAGCCTCAGTGCTCAGAAGCAGCAGCCAGACATGGAGCAAGATGGGCCATTCAAATGAGCTATCCTACTCATTCCTGCATGGTACAGGTTGCTGGTCCAATGAAAGGGTGTCATGCCCTGTCATGGAACAATGAAGGATTGTACAGAAAGGGCCTAAGTAACTCTACCTGCTTTATCAGGTATTACAATCAAAGGCAGAACTGTAGATGTAATACAGAGACCACATAACTGTATGTGTAGGTTATGGGTGCAAGTGAGAGATGTATAGAGGCAAGATTTTTTGCATGCTGTGTCATGAGTTCCAGATATATCCTGTCATTTTTATAAGGATTGCTAAAGACCTGTCCTCTTTAGACCTTGGAACAGGACAGCCGAAGAAGAAGTAAAGGATCGAGTTGAGATTCTGGCATAGTCTGGCATAATATGCTCTGTAGTACAAACTGTCCGTGTACTCAGCGATTCACAGATACAAAGCAAGAGAATATATATAAAACCTGCTGAAGGCATACAGTCTAAACAGCAATAATAACAACAAATAACAAAATAAGCAAGTAAAATTGGTTAAAATGAAAAAGAATAGTAGAACAACAATAAACAATATCTCGCTTTTCTGGGGCAAAATTTACTGCCCTACCCTCAAGTAATTTAAAACATAGGATGAGGGAAAGTGTAAATTTATAAATTAAATGTACTGTATTACTTATCTAGTCATATGAGGCTTTAAGCTGCAATTACTGATCTTTGTATCGGTGTATTCAAAAAATTTTCTTTTCCATTCCAGAAATAACTTACAGAAAAACAGTCCTAGATAGCAGTTTATCATCAAGTAGTTTGACTCCTAAAACCCATACAGTTACTCAAAGATGCTTTGAAAAACCAGACCTAGGAAGCAGAAGTCAGGTAATGGTATTTTTAAAGTTAGTAGTGTTCTGACTTATTCTTCCAATTTGTGTTCTGTTTCTATTTGCACTTCTGTTATTCAGGTGAGTCAGGACCTTTCTGTACTGCCACGGAGTGATCTAAACCAGTGGGTCTGGGCTAATGAGGCTTTTTTGTTCAGACCACTGCAAGGTTTGGTCTGGAATGGTCCCACCTATATGATAGCACAGGACCAGATCAGCTCCTGCACCAATCCTGAAACTCCCATGAACTTCAGGACTAGGCACCAACATCTTCAAAAGCTAAGAACTTTCGTTCCTTGCCTCAAAACTCCTGGGGAAACCATTCTGGCAGCACACCTTGGTGCATAGTTGAAATGGGTCCCCTGATAGTCCTGAACGTGGAGGTGTATAGAAGGTACTCCTCTGTGTTCCAGACCACGGTTTGCCACTACATCGGTTGACCTTGATCATGAATTTCCTGTATTCCACACTAGCATGCAGACAGTAGGCCCTTGATACGACCCCCCCTGCATTTTGGACTAACATGCAGAAGGGAGAAACTTAGTACGCTTGCTGGTAAGGAATACTGGCAAGGAATACTGGCAAATGCAGAAAGGCCCTCAGTGACGTACTGGATTGTCAGTCAACTGAATGCTAGCTGTGGATTTCAAAATGGCTTTATAAAAAAAATACAGTTGTTTTTATTTGTTAATCTTTCAACTGTACTGGTGTTGAAACTGTTGACTAGAGTATATAGAGAAAAATAGGTCACTTATGTAGGGAAGATATGTAGTAATCTCCAGGCTACACAGCTTTCCCCTAGCTTCCCCTTCTTGCAGCCTCCACCTTTAATTCTCAAGCCTCAGAGTAAAAGGAGCAACTATTTTCCATAAGCTTGTAGTGCACACACTCAGCACCACCTGGGTGCTGAATACTTTCCACTCCATGCAGCGACCCTTGGGCATTATGGAGTCCGAGCACATGTTTCTAAAGGTTAATTTACCTTAATCTTCCTGTTTGAGGATTTTCCCTGCCTCCTACCACAGGATGTGACATCAGAAGGACCTCTGACCCGGAAGTCAGCAATTTTCCTCCAGTCACCTCCCCTGATGTTGCATCAATGCCATTTCCTCTACGCCCCTTCTTGTGCTGTATAAAAACCCCATGTGCCATTAAACTAGATCTCTCTTTTCACCTACAGCTGTCTTCCAACTCTTCTTACCCTCCCTGCCTTTCTTATCTGCCGAGTCTGCCATTACATGTGGTGGGCTTCTAGATCTCAGGCCAGTCAAGAGTCTAGGTAATAATTATCATAACATCCGGCAATCGCAGCAGCTCCCAGGTTTTCCCGGCTGCTTGCAAGTACTTCTTGGAGCCAAGATCAGGCCGCAGAGTGCAACTGTGGCAGTGATACAGATTTATTTACTTAGTTATTTGTTCCTTATTCCTGAGGCTTGATGACCTCTGCCATCAGATCTGCTGAATCTTCTGTCTAGGAGAAAGAAGTTCAGTAGGCATGTGGTTGGCTTTTTACAGGAATAACTCTTTTCTACTTTGAAGCTTAATTAGTTCTATAAGCTCTTTTTTCTGATATCCAAGGTCAGAAATTCAGTTCTTGGGTAGATAAAGATGTGCCACCTCTTGATTTGCTGTTTTGTCTTTTTTGTTAAAAGCATTTGTACTCTCCTTTTCAGCCAAGAAAAGCTCTAGGAGAGGAAAAGGAAAAGAAGCAAAAGTAGGCAACATTACTCAACATTTTGTCTGTCCCCTTCTAGGAGGAAGCAACAAAGCATGCTTACCCATATGATCTATGAGTAGTGTAATATGTTCTTCATAGGAGGCAGGGGACAGTTTCCTAGTCAGCCTCTACATAGTTCATTTGGACCATGCAAGTTGCTGCTTAAGAAGGTGGTGTATACTGAGCAAAGTGCTCCTGGGCGACATATCCTCCCAAGGAACATTCAATGTTAGTATGATCTCCCAGCCATTCCCAGGCTCTGGGCAGCTCCAGCCCTCCACAACTTTGGAGTCTAGCGAGGTTTTGGTGGTCCTCTGGAATGCAGCACTTCGGTCCCTTCCATCCCCAGATGAAGTAGTCTCATCCAAAAATGTGCAGCACAGAAGCTGCCCTAGTGGGCTTTGATACCCTAGCTGATAGTGTCCTGACGAGAGCTTTGAGGTCCCATGGAAAATTTGGCAAGTATAGCATAACTGACTTAACCTGGTATCCTTCTTTTTTGAGGTCCCTGCTCCAAAACTGGACTTCTGTAATGACTATGAAAATGCCCATCGTGTGTGGTAAGATACTGTGTTTAATACCCACTCTTACTTGAATGAACATTGATATGTTGATTAAAATAGTAGCTGCCAGAGAGCTAAACAGTAGAGAAATAAATCAGTGAAGGGGGATCACTTCTTAGGATGCATTCTGCACTTATAGTATTCACCATGAAATACAATGAAATATCTTTTTTTTTTTAAAAATGGTAGCACAAGTGGAAATCAGGATATATTGTATATGAAGACCAGACAAATTGAAATGATGCATAATTATTGTGCTAGATGTGCAACTGCTGTCTAATTGCACGCCCCAAAGGATTATAACTTATGGGAGCCTGTGGGCATAAGTAGAATAGTGAGATTTTGTGGAATTTAGTCACAAGGTGGCTGCCACGGAGCATAGATGATGATGATGATGATGATGATGATGATGATGATGATGATGATGATGATGATGATTTCAGAAAAAGTGCAGGTTTGATAAAAATGTATTAATATCATTTTTTCATGGAATATCCTTCATGCTGCTGTCAACTTAAAAATTAGAAATATATTTACAAAGTGAACTGTAAATGCCATAGGTTCATCTCTTCCAGTTTCACCATGTACCAAAAATATGGATCCACTTGTTGTTACAGGTTATTCTCTCCTGAGATGACTGATATTGATACACACGGGCCATGATCACACATAAGAAAAAAGGCACCTCAGAGGTCCCCCAGAGAGACAATGCATGCAAACCCTTCTCTAATTTCCCTTTTCCATCACAGAATGCTCAGGAGAGGAGGGAACAATAACACCTTGCAGCTGCCTCAGAGGTGCCTCAGAAATGCTCTTTTTTCTGTATCAGATCACAGCCGCAGATTGCACTGGAAACATCATCAATCCAGCTTAATTGAACTCAGTGGGATTTTAGAGTGGGATTCTCTGTCTCCAGAACTGAAGACTTTTCAGGGCTTCCTTGATTGTGTGTGTGCTTTTGTTTGGTTTAATGAGGATTCATGGTGAACTGTGCAGCTGCATTTTTATGTCAAAGGCATTTTGGCAAGCACTAGATGATTTATTCTTACCATGCACCCCTTGGACATCAATGTTGGTTGCAATTTGGGAATAAGCTTCTGTAGGAGAAGCTTTCTAAAAATGACAAAAGTCTGTGCACTCAGGGCATTTCCGCACCCAAAGGGACTGGCGGCTCCAGCTGGAACCAGTCCTCCTGCAGCTGTCCCAGAACGAGACCATCCGCACTTGGACAGCCTGTTCTAAGACAGACCCTGTGCCACCCCATAGCTCACACAAGCTCTAGAGCCTAGTGTGAGGGTTCTTACAGCTAGGAATGAAGTTCCTGCCCTTAGAGGCCTTGGGGACCCATTTCTATTTCTGTAGCTTCTTAGAGATACTAAAGAAGAAGAAGAAGAGTTGGCTTTTCTACCCCGCTTTTCTCACCCATTTAAGGGGACTCAAAGAGCTGACATAGCTTTCTTCTCCCCACAACAATCACCCTGTGAGGTAGGTGGGGCTGTGAGAGCTCAGAAGAGAGCTGTGACTCACCCAAGGTCACCCAGCTGGTTTCATGGAGGAGTGCAGAATCAAACCTGGTATTCTCAGATAAGAGTCTGGCTCACTAACCACTAGACGAAACTAGTGGCTTTAATGCCCACAGATACCAAATTGGGGGGCTCTTTTAATAAATTTCGTGGTCTCAACATTTCATTTATCTAAGCTTTAGCATGACATGACTCAGAAAATTATTTATTTTAAAAAGTTATTTATTTATTTATTCATTCATTTATTTAAAGCTTCAACCATTTGGAAGAAGAACCTAATGCCTGCCTTGATTCTTCTGATGTGGTCATTCTACCTTTGACTTGTATGTCATGCACTGCCACGAATCAGGATTTTGTTCAGCAGATTTCTGCCTTGATAGCTGAGGTTGAAGAAAGTTCACCAACACTCTCAGCAGAAACTCAAAATACAGGGAAGACTGTAAGCAATTCCAGAGTTGCGGATACTGAAGACGGCTATTTTGAAATGGGGCTTCACGAAGGAGACCATGCATTTGAATTCTCCCCTACGTCAGACATTGTGCCAATAGCTTCTGATAGCACAAAAACAGAGCAGAATGATATAGTCAAGGTTCTCTGGAGTTTTTGTATACAGGTTCATAAAGGACTTAAGCAGTTTGCTTCCTGTTTGGTTTTGACCAGCCAGGTAGTAGCTGTATTTGAAATTCCTCAAGATTCCAAAGGAAACTGCCAGCATATTCTTTCTGCCTTGAAATTAGCACTGTGTTTTCCATACTCTGACCTCACAGAATTTGGTTTTTTAATACCTGAAATATGTTTGATGCTCAAGGTAAAGAATGGTGACACATGCTTGTTTGTGGTTTCGGATTCTCAGAATCTACAAGATTTCTGTTCTTGTTTACATCAGTCTTGCTCTACTTGCTTTGTGAGTTCCTTAACGTACTGTGGGACTGCAAGTCTGCAAGAATTTGTCTACCAGCTGATGGGATTTTATCATATTTCATCAGATAACACAGAGATAAAAGGTTGCTTCCCTGTGTATCTTTTCTGCCAAAATAAAGCTGACACTCAAAAAAATTTGTGCCAGCCAGAATTGTCTAGTGAGGACAAGCACTTTGGCATTTCTGCACTTTATTCAACATTTCATAAATCTGGGGAAGAGGACCACTGCATGTTTCATCCATGTTGGATATTTCTAACACCCCAGCACCTGCATATTGTTGAAGTTGACTTTAATCTGCTGCCAGGCAAATATGTTGACTCTGAGAATGCAAGGAGCATATTCAAGCTGAGTAGGATCCCTCTGGCTTCTGTTCTGTTGCATCCCGCCAATCATTCCATAAAGGAAGAAAGGTCATTTTCAGATGGCCATGTGCTGGAATTACTCATTGGCTACCGATTTGTCACAGCAGTATTTGTACTGCCCCATGAGAAGTTTCATTTCCTAAGGATTTATGGTCTTCTGAGGACACTCCTGCAAGATATTAAAACCATAATTATTTTCAAAGCTTCCAATCATGCAGAACCTATGAGAAATCGTCTCCTGGAGTCTAAGAGGCAAGGGCAATCTATAAGGTGAAGATACTTGCTTTAAAAGTAATATAACTGCATGCAGTGATACCAGTTTGTTTAATACCAGTCTCACTGTTTCTTAGTACAGTTCCAACTTTATGGGAAATGAACTTCTCAGGAATGATAAGGAAAGCTGCTTCCCAGTAGTGAAAACTTTTAGTGAACTGAAAATCAAGAAAGGGGTAATTTATAAATTGCCATTTTCCTGCCTCAGTTCCTTCTACTGGTTTAAAACATGCAGGTCATAATTTCTGACAAATGCTAAGATCTAAAGGATGAGGGTTACGTCTGGAAAGAACATAAGAGAAGCCTTGCTGGATCAGGCCACAGCCCATCTAGTCCAGCATCCTGTCGCACACAGTGGCCCACCAAATGCTCATGGGCATCTCAAGCAGAGACAAGGACAAACTTTCTCCTCTCGAGTCCCAGCAGATGGCCTTAGAAGCGCCCCAGTTCCTCCCCGCCACCCCAGCCTGATACATCTAGGCATTCATTCTAGTAGCCATTGATACATCTGTTGTCCATAAATTTGTCTAACCCTACCTTAAAGCTATCTAGACTGGTAGCTGTCACCACCTCTTCCGGCAGCACATTCCATAAGCCGATGACCCTCTGGGTGAAGAAATACTTCCCCCTGTCAGATCTGACCCTCCTACCCATCAGCTTCATAGAGTGCCCCCTGGTTCTAGTATTGTGTGATAGAGAAAAGAAATTTTCTCTATCCACCTTTTCTATACCGTGCATAATTATATATACTTCAATCAGGTCCCCTCTTAAACGCTGTCTCTCCAGACTGAAGAGGCCTAGACGTTGCAGCCTGTTTTTGTAAGGGAGGTGTTCCAGACCCTTAATCATTCTGGTTGCCCTTCTCTGCACCTTCTCTAGTTTCACAATATCCTTTTTGAGGTGTGGTGACCAGAAGGCTCCCCTTCCTTTTGCTGAATTGGTCTCTGAAGTCTGCTGATTCATAAACCTTGGTTTATTGCTTCTTCCCTTAACCCCTTTTGCTTTGCCTGTCAAGTCACCTAGCTCTGGCCTAAATTGACATTGACTTATTTCACTACCTACCTCATACTACCATATTATATAGGCTCCATTCATACATTGCTGATTTATTTATCTGATTTTGGATATTCCAGAATAAAGCATTCCCAGGATTGCTTTATTCCGAAATATCCATGCTTTATTCTGGAATATCCAAAAATACTATAATAAGTAAGGAAAGTATAGATGCAGCCTATGTTCAGCCTATTATCAATTAAGATAATCAGATCCTTCATGCAGGTACTGCTTAGCCTGAGAAAAAGATTAACCAGATTGCACAATCTCACCTTTTTAAACAACTAAAGGAGACATGTTTGCTACTTCTTATAAAATAGCTAAATTTAAAGGAAATTGCAGGGAACTAGGTTTCAGATAGACGTTAAGAGAACTCTCCCAAAGATATGTGGTATTTATCAGTGGGAAGGCGAGCTCAAGAAGTGGGTGAGTTGTGTTCTCTTTTGCTGGAAGCATTTAGAGACTAGATGACCATTTGTCAAAGATGCCTTACTTTCATGACAAACTTCATGAGGATGAGATTGTACAAGACCACTATGTCCAATAGCTTACAATCTGCCCGTTCTGTGGTTTAATTTCTTTCACTTGTGCTTGCTTTTGACAGTATCCGTTCATCTTTTTTCTTTCTCAGCTTCTGCAAGCCTCACTTGCAGTTCTCATCCCTATATCCATCTGATTTTCTGGTACAGAAGATTACTGATGAGAACCAGATCCCTGTGCATCTTCCAGTGTCTTCACCTCTCCAATATGTGGCCAGGCTAAAGGGAAAGGCCATTATGGAATTTTTCCATAGCAGTATTGCTGAGGTATTGTATAATACACAAGGAAAGACATTCCTGATGGCTTGCAGTCCAGGAGAGTCAGTCTGACATAGCAAAACTGACAAATGATCTGTGGCATTTTGAAGATTAATTTATGACCACCACCCCCAAATATTTTTCTAACTTACCAGTGTTCAGGGGCAAGGGAATAGGACAGCACTTAAAGTTTGCTATATTCAGTAGTATAGTTCTTGGGCTGTGGTCACACCTTCACTCTAAACCGGTGATGGCCAACCTATGACACGCGTGTCACAGGTGACACGCCAAGCCCCTTTGGGTGACACACATGGTCACCCTGGCACCTGGGCGTGTAGTGCTTGCTTGTTCTTGAAGTGTACGAAATACCATCCTTCAATTGAAGATTTAGCAAATGTAAAGAATTATTTGTTTTTCCTTTTAATAAAATACATATATCAAAAATACAACTTTTTTACTAGAGCTACAAATATCACAAAATTATGGATATTTCTAGATGTGACACAGCACCCGAGTTAAGCGAGGTTTTCTTGCGAATTTTGACACACTGAGCTCAAAAGGTTCACCATCACTGCTCTAAACCTTCTTCAGTCCATCTTCTGATTGCAATGCTCACAACTTTTCAATTCTGTCCATTTTGTTTGTGGGCATTTCACCCTTTATTTGGACTTTCCAGGGTGGAAATGGATAGAAATGAAAATGTGTGAGCATAGTGATCAGAAGATGGATTTAAGAAGGTTTAAAGGGTGACCACGGCCTTGGCTCTTGAAATTAAATACTGTAAGCTAGGAAATCATAAAAATCATTCATTGTCTATAAAAATAGAATATTAGCACTTAAGGACTAAACAGACTTTCTCTGTCCTCAAATTTTAAGTAGCTTAGCGTGAGGAATATTCCACTAGATCAGCCCAATGGTCAATCAAGTCTTCTGTTCTCACCGTTGTCAGCCAGATGCTAATGGGAAACCCACTCTCTTCAGTTACCACAGTAGCAGCTGATCTTTAGATTAATAGCAATTGATATCTACAACTTATTTTAGACCTCTTGGGGCCAGATGGTGACTATCACCCTGTCGTATGGCAATGAATTTCTTTGTTAAACTCTGTGTTGTGTTAATGCTTGATTTTTGTCTGTTCTGAAACTTCTTATTACTTCAAACCCTGGATCATTTTAACTGTCCTATTCTGAACCTTACTAACTGTAGTGTTGTTTTCCAGAGGTATATAAGATATCCCAGGCTGGAGTGTTCCCATAGCATGAACAGTCCCACTGTCCCAGAACAAGTCTTCCACACTCAGAAGGCTGTTCCGGGACAGACCCCGTGTTGGTTCTAAAAGGCATCCAATCTTCAGAGCTTGCGTCTGGGGTCTCCAATGGCTAGGAATTAAGGTTCCCAGCCTCGGAGCCCGAGAGGACCCAGTGTGGTGGTGCAAGTTGGTGTGCTGCCAAAATGGGTCTCCCTGCTAAATTGGAACCGGGAGGCTTGTGCTCTTCCACATGCTCTCCTGTTCTATTCCAGAGGCCCCTGGACTGCCATTAGACCTGTTAAAACAGGTATACCAGTATCCTGATCTAGACAGCCACCATGTCCTCCTAAACTGGGTTACACTTAATCCAGTGTAGATGGAGCAGCCTATGCAAGGGCCAGGGCTTCTCTCTTCCACTCCAGAGTGTGGAAATAGAAGATCCAGAAGAGGGCTGCTCCTTGCTTGTCACTGGACATTTCTCAAACATCTTGAAGGTATATCAGAAGCAAAGCAAAGTGAAATTCGCAGCAAAGTATTCCTGTTCAGCAAGTTTTGTAAATTATGTTTCATTTTTAGACAATTTAGAAAAAAAATGTTGAACATCATGCTCTTAAAGTTGATTTTGTGTTGTCAATTTTATAGGTCGAAAATGAAGAGCTTAGGCATCTCATGTGGTCATCTGTTCTGTTTTATAAAGCTCCTGAAATGGAAGTGACGTCTTGTGTATTTCTCTCAACTAAAGCTATTTACTTCTTGTTGGATAATTCTGTGATTCATTCTAATGAACGCCATTTAGGTAATCCTTGGCTTCTAATAATAATTTCAAGAGGAACCTATAGAGATAATTTAAGGGCTCTGCAAATATTCCATCTCTGAAATATGCATTTCCTATATCTTCCCTTTGGGAGTCACAGTTTAATATGAGCATAGAATTTGGTATTGTTATGCAGCCTATATATGAAAGTTAAAAAAAGTTTTTCTTTTTTTCTTTTTATGAAATGGGTATCTATTTAAGTCAGTCATGTGAAAGATACGGCCCGTGGGCCGCATCCGGCCCGCGGGACGTAGCAATACGGCCCGCGATTGCACAGGAGGAGGGGGCGCTGCGCGCAGGCAGCGGCCCAAGGAAGAGCAAATTTCTACAGGCCGCACGCTCGGCTCTGCTGCTGCTGCCGAGAGAACCAACATTAATTCTCTCAGCAGCAGCAGCAGAGCCAAGCGCGCGGCCTGTAGAAATTCGCTCTTTCTTGGGCAGCTGCCTGCGCGCGGCGCCTCCTCCTCCGTGAAGCAAAGGCGAGGCCCAATATGCTCGGGCTTCGCCTCGGCTTCACAGAGGAGGAGGCGCTGCGCGCAGGCAGCGACCCGAGAAAGAGCAAATTTCTACAGGCGCTGTCTCTGCTCTGCTGCTGCTG
>MTQE01001058.1:2863072-2875335 GCA_014337955.1 Aspidoscelis marmoratus
GGGGGGGGGGGGGGGGGGGCTTGATCTACACTGCTGTGCAGGTGGGAGGCCCAGAATGTGGAATCTGGAGCTCCTTGACCTCGATTTAAGGTAAGTATAGAAAGGGCCTACAATCTAGAATTGTAGTAGGATCTACCCCTTCCATGGATCATCTACAGATCTAGCATCAGTGGTTGCCACAGCAATGAAACATGGAAAATGCGGGTCTAGAGACATGATCCATTCAAACTTTGATGGAACCACTAACAAACTGCGTTAGGTGAATAGCTGGCACATTTTTCGTGGTAGCATAAACCTGAACGGGATTTACATTGAGACCCATCTTGAACACAAGAAGCTTCTGTTGACAAGAGGTTAGGATTTCACTATATGTATGCAGTTCAGTGCTCAAATTATAGGATATTTGTGTACTCAAACTTCAGGCTCCTAATATTTTGTCAGTTAATAATTTGAGTATTTATATGCTTGCTACATATGCTTCATGTGCTACATGTACTTGTCACAAATAAATAAATAACACCAAAACCAGCACTTAATAATTTTAATTCTGCCTCCTCCTCAGGGCGTTCAGCTGAACACATATTGACTTGCCTTACCAGAGACAGCTATAGTACTCATGCCTTTATACAGCACCTTATGGCAGTGCTCTCACTCCTGGCAAGGACACCGTCACCAGAGCCAGTAGATAAGGACTTCTACTCTGAATTTGGGAAGAAAAATACTGGTAAATTCACTTGGAAATATGATTTCCTTTTTTGATCAGTATCCTTTAAGCAAGTAAAGATATGTGTATATATTGGAACTACAGGATAGGGGTGTAAATCGAAACGTGCTTCGTAGTAAAATGTTTTCCAAAACTGCATAAACAGTATAACAACAGCCCTTTCTGTGCAGCACATACAAGATACAACAATTCCCTTGGCATCATCCACTATAAACTCTTAGTGCAGCTTGGTTGTACAGTTAATGGATAGAGAGTGACATGACTGGGCAGTTAAGCTATTTTCATGGTAAAAATTTCAGTTCAGATTGCAGACACCCAAACATTTTGTAAATTATTCTAGCATCAGAATTCAAACAAGAAGCCAAAGGACATTGCTGAAACAGAGGATGGTAAAGCTGCAGTCTAAAGGGATATGTTAATTAGAGACAGTTTAATTTTTGTTTGCACAAATTTAAAATAATTAAGGACGATTACAAATTTATTTTTTAAAGCCCTTAAAAAGGTATCCCTCTACTCAGACTTTCATGTGCAAATACAGTGTTTAAGAAGGAAACTTCCTCTTTTTAAAGCTAACAGGATGAGCAAAAATCCAGACACTGTGGGCAAGGAGCATTTTGCATAAAATTTATCCCACCTGCTGTCTGGACCGGTATAGTCTCATAACTTCTATCCCATGTTATTTTGTCACCTGCCTAGATTGCCAGGCAGCCCAGAAGCACGCAGGATTCCAAGACAGACCTTAACTGGAAAATATAGCACAGAAGGCGGGAGAGGGAGATGGGATTGTGCTGACAGTTGCACTTCTGACCATATCTGAGGGAAAGAGGAAATAGAAAGGCTGGTAGTCAGCAGTAACTTATTTTGGAAAGTAAGCCGATTCCCAGCTTGTTAATACTTTACGTAACCCTCATTGTAATCTAGAGGTCAGTTTCTGGCTTAAATGTATACTCCACTCTAAGGTCGCTGGGTGGCCTTGGGCTGGTCCCTGATTCTTAGTCTGACCTGCCTTGTAAGAATTAAAATTACTGAGGAGAAAATTACAAGAACTGATTTAAATAAAACACAATGTTGCCTTTTCAGCAGGTTACAGATACATTTCTCCATAATGATCAAAATGAAATTGATTTGCCTCCCAGGATTATTACCCCAGTGCAGGTGGGGAGCTCAGAATGAAAGAACATGGGTTGCTGATAGCTAGTGAATGAGGGAATGGAATCAGTAACGTCTAATTCACAGTGTAATTGGTTTGTCTCTATACTGACCCTCATCAGTTTTCAGCCCTTAGAGCCAGCTCAGTATTTGAGCCCTTGGAGATTTTGGAGTTGTGGATGCTTAGAGCATATGAAACTTACCTTAAGTGCAAATAGCAGCAGCCATCACAGAGCTCCACTGATGTCGCCATCACTGGGGCAACCTGGAGATGGAGCACATCATCACATCTATAGCACCAGTCACGTGTTCCTCCTGCACATCTTCCAACCAGAAGACATGCAGATGGAGCATCCAGAGCCTTACCAGCTCTGCCACTAGTATACTAATACTCAGGGATACTCTGCCACTAGTATACTAATACTCAGGGATACTCTGCCACTAGTATACTAATACTGCTCAGGGGATACTCTGGGATGTACAGAGTTGTTTCTGGTTAAGAAACAGTTCCATGAGCTGCAGATGCACCATCCAGGATCACTTGACTACTGAGTCAAATGCGAAAAGGCCCTTATATCTCATACCCTCTTCATGATATATTTGAGGAGGCTGAAAATGTTAATGGGCCTTATTCTGGATTATATCTCAGATTAGTGACCTGGTATCCGCATGGTGATATAGACTATGGCTGGCCCTACCCAGGGTCAGCTGTAGTCTGCACTAACATCCGGATGGCAGGCCTCTTTTCTTGCTTATAATCCAGCATAAGACCCAGTGCAGAAATGGCCCACATCTTCTGGGCTTCATGGATGGATCAGTGAGCCATTCCTTAAATTCTTGTAAAGATGAGAGGAGGCATAGAGTTTTTTAGAGGGGAGAAAGAATAGCCGGGCCAAGGCAAGTGGAAGAGATGAGAGGGCATGAAGACCTGGATGCCATGGTATAGTGTCCAGGTGAAGTACCACCCAGAATTTGGTTTTGTTCTTTGCTTTTGAGCATTTCTGCACACTGACCTGACTGTTTTGTACTCTAAAATTTGGGCTTTTATTAAGTGAAGTTCTGGGAACTTTGTTTTAAATTTTACAGGTAAAAAAAATGACGTAAAGCAACCCTTGATACTTTCTGTGGTACATCATATCTGTTTATGCTTTCAGGAAAAATGGAGAACTATGAACTTATTCACTCAAGCAGGGTGAAGTTTATATATCCCAGTGAAGAAGAAATTGGTGACCTTGCGTTTCTTGTTGCGGAGAAGATGAACAGTGTGATTAACTTCCAGTCTCTGAATATACTCCTGTATGTGTTGGCTTTTCAAGTGAATGCCACAGAGGGCACTTCCCAATCCACCCCCTCTCTGCAATCTAAAACACTCATCCTAACCAGCTCCGATTTGTTTCTTTTCAATGAGGATTACATCAGTTACCCTCTCCCTGAATTTGCCAAGGAGCCACCAAAGAAGGACAAGTATCAGCTTGTGGACGGAAGACGGATCCGCGACTTGGACAGAGTGCTCATGGGCTACCAGACATACCCTCAGGCCCTCACTTTTGTTTTTGACGACATTCAGAATCATGACCTCATGCAGAACCTGGCCTTAGATCACTTCGGCAATGTACTGAGTTTCCCAAAAGGGCAGGCGACCCAAGAAAGCAGTGCCAGTCGCGAGATTCTGTGGTGTGTCTTTATTCCAAGTCCAGAAAGCCGTGAGAAGTTGATCTCGCTGCTTGCTAGGCAGTGGGAGATCTTATGTGGTCGAGAGCTGCCTTTGGAGCTTACAGGATAGGGTTTTCTTTTTTAGTGTTTAAATAAATGTCTTTGTTATGTCAAACTCGGACATCAGGTGAATTAAAGCACAGTATTTATTGAGGTGGCATTAAGCATGTGTGTCGGTCACATTACAATTTCTCATGTGGTGAAGAGGTCTTAATTATACAACATCTTTCGTTGAAACGTTGAACTGGAATTTTCTAAACTCTATTTTTAGGTAACAGTACATATCCTACTTAGGCATCCCAGGCAACTGTATGGAACAAAAGGAGTCAACACTTGGTATACTTTCTTTTAGGGCTGTTACGTTTTCACTGTGTTTTTGTACATATTTACATCAGTCTTGCTCACCTATACAAACTCTGTAAATAGCATTAACGGAAGAAGCTTGTGCTATGGCAAAATGCAATGTTCTTTGTACAAGATGTATTTTATCGCCCGTGCTGCTAACAGTTATTTATGATCCTTCTTCTGATTTTCACTTTTGATCTTTTTATGATGAGTAATTTAATTTGGTTTGCTGATCATGTACATGATGGCAATATTTGCCTATAATCGGAAGCTGCTTTAAATCTGATTGATGCTTTAACATTTGGAGGGAAATTACCAGTTTCCATTCACCATTGCATACAAAGAATGGCCAGAATTGATAATAACTACTCTGTTGCCAGTAAATTCTGGGACATTTGTAGTTCACAGCACTGTGTTTCTGTTGCAGAGTTTCTCAACGCAAATAAACTAAAATTTGACACACCTGCAACTCTGATTCTAGTTCAGGTTTGATTCTTTTTATTTTACCTTTTTTTCTATGTACTTTGATCACAATGTATTCCAAGGGTGTCTTTTTCTAATGACACTTTTAGCTTTTCTTAGGAAGCCTGAGGAGGCAAAACCTATCCACTGCTCAGTTTATTCCAGAAGGAGCCTTCAAAAAAGAGCTTGAACTCATTACACATGTCTGTCACTTGAAAGATACACAAAATACTAACTTATTTATATCCCTCCAAAATCAGAATTTAGGCACTGGCGGAGGTGGAGTAAGATACCTCTTGTCTCATAGATTATTCTCCAGCTTCATAAGGAGAGCGTACAGACCTAGTGGCTGGGGTTTTCTTATTTCCTTTGCTCGGTTTTAGTCTTTGCCTTTCGCTGGAGTAGACTGCTGCTTGTTCTATAGTAGTTCAAACCTAAAAGTACACCTCCTGGCGAAGTCTCTCTAGTTATTCTCTAGGGAGTTTAACAGATCTTGAAGTAAAACTCATGCCTCAACTTGTTATTCTCATTTTTACTCAGGGTTGTAGATACTACTGGGTGAGCCCAGCTTTTTTCAAGGAGCCCAGGAAGCAAAGGGGCATCAATACCATCTTCCAATTGAGGGTTTCAACCTCTTTGGCAGAGGTGTTCCACTGCCTCTTGTTGCTACCTGTGTTGCTTTCCCTGCCTCTCTTCCTGTAGTGATCAGTCAGCTTTATTCTGTCTCTGCACTCCCCACATCCACTGGGCAGGGTTTGCTTGCAAGATGCTCTTCAGACTTCCTACTGGCAGAACGTTGATCTTACCGACTCTTCTACTGCCAGCTGCAACCAAGACCATAAATTTGGAGTGGCTGAGCTGATTCTACGCTTCACTTCTGTCCAGGTAAGCCACCCCCAGATGAATGTAATAACCACTGTGTGTCTCCACCACCACCTTGAGCCAAAGAGTCAGAGAAAAGGAGCCACTCTTCAGTTAACTATCAGAGCCATTTCCCCTCACACTTGGTGTCTGGCAGGACTTTGCCAGCTAGCTCTTTACTTCACATCAGCTAGACGGTGCTGTGAAAGGAATGGGTGAGGGGGGGTGTATGGAGTGAACTTTTACCTTGCTCGAAACAAAGTGCTGACATTTCTGTGGATGTGCAGTGTGGGGCTTTGGAACTTCTTTGTTGGTAAGAAACTGCCTGCAGCTGTGTGGTTTTTGCCTTGTGCAAGAACCACGGTTTGGAATCAGAGCATGGAGCTTGAGGTGCCTAGAATCACATCATTCCTGCGTGGGTCAAGGCTACAGGAAATGTGGCTTGCTTCTGTCTAAACATCCCATACGCTCAGAAAAGGAAGTGGTGAGGAAGCCTCCTCTGACCGGTTTCTAACAGTTGTCACCCAGACAGGCATAAAGTACTTGATATCTCGAATAAGCAGTCAGGAAGTCCTAATTAGGAGTCATTAGATTTGTTCCTTTAAACTCATCATAAACTGATGCCACTCGGTCCTGGAACCTGTAAAGCTTGCCTCTGGTTGAATCCCAGACCATGGGTGGTGAGGTTTAATCCCAGACCACCGGGGGTGAGATTGTAAGCTATATCAACACCATGGTGTGAGTATTAAGGGTTAAATTCTATCCATGCTATTCCTGTTGTGGTTTTAGGAATAAAAAGAAAAGCTTTTTAAAAAAACATCATGATGTAACTCAGCAAAGGGACCCCTTTTCCTTGCCCAGATAAGGATGCTATGGGGGAATATGATGCCTGTTAACATCCCTTTTCCTCCTATCCCAGCAACAATGGAGAAGGAGAACTTAACACACAACCTCATATTTAAAAATTCAGCCTTCCCTCTCACTGTGAAATAAATCTTAAATATTTACCACTACTCCTTAGAGTACTCCCTTTCATTTCCACTCTGGAAATGAAGCTGTGTAGAGGGATGGACAACCCTGAGTAGAAAACACTTATAACCTTCCATCAGAAGCACATCTATAAGAATCAAGTGAAAGCAAAGCTGACATATTTTTCAGAATAGTAATATTTTATGCTTTAGATACTTCTCGATTATGCTGAAAAGATGTGCTAAGTGCTCCACGTTCAGTCATGAATAAAAAAGAAACTTGATATATTGTTTATTCTTAATGCTTAATATTTCTGCATTTTGTTCTGAGTCTGCAACATACACTGTTCCCATCTTGCTTTCTCTGCCTGTTTCAGCCTAGCTATCCCCTTCCCCAGCTTTCATTGCTGAATTCCATTTTTATGCTGTTAACAGTCTATGAGCAATTCCATACTGGCCGGTATACCAGACCAGCATTAGAAACCTCCATACTGCATGCTGGCATGGTCTAAGGGTGCCTCCCATAGACTACATCAGAATGAGCCTCATGTTATGCTTGCTGGACATGTATACCAGCTGGTAAAGAATCATCCTAAGAGCCCCTCAGACAAACTCAGAGGAGTCTCATTCTCTTCAGGCCCCCACCCAGTCTGCTTACATGCTTTCCCTTGCCCCACCCCACCTAAAAGGCACTTCCTCCTCCTCCTCTTTTTTACCTTCCCCTTTGTTTCTCTGTCCTCTCTGATGGGAATGACGAGGAAGACAGCACAGCAGAACCAACACACACTTTTCAGCCCGTGGCTTTCAAGTCGGAGAGTTTCCCTCAGGCATGACATCTCAGCTTGTGGCAAACAAACTTTTGGCAGGCACGCCTCAGGCCTGAGGACAAGCTTTCTGCCTGTTCCTTCTGCCTTGCTGCACATCAACAAGTATGTAGTAAGCAGCCATACCACCCAGATTGACACATACTGTTGCCAGAGCTCTGAGTGCAAGAGTGCAGGGCTAGGTTGCCTAATGCCTGTGGTTGCTTGTGAGGAAAGAGCAGCCATTTTGCCTCAACGCCACACACTCCTGCCTGAGCATGGGACTGTGCCCCTAGTTTGTCCTCTCACCTTTTTGTGCATCAGTTAAAATATTAGAACCCTGACTCACTTCCTTAGTTAACTTCTTACTCGAAGCAGCTATCAAGAGCAACACCTTGGTTGGTTGGTTGGCTGATTCTTCTTTTCCCATGACAAGTCTCATTCTTAGTTATTCATTTTTCATCCGCATGGTAGCAAGGACAACTTTATATCCAATGTGAGATGCTGTTCAAAGTCTATATCCCCATTGCTCTCATGACTGAGGTAGCATTTCTCTGAATACCTGGGTAGGGATGTTTGTGAATGGGGGGGTGAATGGGGGGGGTTGTTTGCATTTGATTCATATCAAATTGAATGTAAGAAAATTCATATTCAAATAGATCTCCTTCAAATGTGGTAAGATTCTATTTGATATAAATGTATTTGTACAAATTTGTATGAATATCCAATAGGAATGCATGTGAATCCAATATGTATCCAATACATATCCGGTAACATATATGCTCTGAAAGTGTCAAATCTGCCCTGAATCCACTTTGAATCCGCTCTCAGTCCATGTCAAATGCACTGGATCCGATGCAAATGTGACCAGCACAGCCACTTTCCCACTCCCCCAGGTTCACAAATGTTCCGAAACATTCATATGAATACGAATGTCAATCTATGAATGTCGTAACATTTGATTCATATACAAATGTCCAAATTCGCCTGCATTCATCCAAATATCGAGTGTTACAAATATTCGTGCACATCCCTATCGCTGGGTCATCAAATCTCTCCAGTTTATCAAAGCCACCGGACTTCATGTCTTCCAGCTGTCCACTCATTTCCCCCATCCTACTGTATAAGGGCAGCAGATGGGTGGCTGCACTGGGTACAAATCACATTCATTATAGAGTCTCCACACAAGAGTTATTCATGTTAGACACCTCACAGAGCCACTTCTGTCTCAGAGCGGATCCCAGTATGCACAGCCACCCCAGATCTTCAGAAACGGTGAAGCAGTAAAGCCTGCTTCACAGCTTCACTAGGAGAGCCTATGACTGTCCTAGTACAGTCCTGCACACAGCTTTGACACTACAATATGTCCATGCGAAGGCTGCATGGGGATGGGATGGCTGCACAGCTGTGCACTGAGAGTCACCCATTGCTGTAGCAACACCCCAGTGCACATGGCCAGATAGGTCTGGGTGAAGTTCAGGACAGGATGGTGTTCACAGTGTCCCATGGAAGTTAAGTGCAAAAAGGCCCAGTATCTGTGGCTCAGGGTTAAAGTGCAGCATCGTAGGAGTTCTCTGAGCAGAATCTTCTTTCTGAAATTGTTTTGCCACCAAGTTAGGCATCATCAGTGCAAATGTTCTCTCTTGATGGATAGTGGGATATATAACGTATGTTCCTTGCATGTGACTAGTGGATGATTTTTGCTTCTCTTTGGTGGTAAATTTTTGTCATTTCTTCAGGTGTTACCTCCTTGAAGGTATTCTTTACTGGTTATCTTTGGAGGTTTGTTGTTGTTGAGCTGATATGCTAATCCTTCTTGGACATTGAGATGGTGAGTGAAAAATCTCCCAGGGTGCATCCCCATGGGCACTTTAATCCGAATTCAATTCAAATTTGGGAAGGAGCATCCCCATTACTTATGTAATTAATCCAAATTCAGCATACAGGCATCCCCATGCAGTTTCTTATTCCCAGATTTTATGAGGACTATCCTACCTAAATCCAGAGGGAAAAAAATCCTGATAAAAACAGGACTGAGTCCCCTTCTTGGAGCCGAATCCGCTTATTCCCCCCCCCCATGGGGATGTTACTGGGCTATTTGGGGTGGTGGTCTAGTCTTTTGGCCAATGGCAGCCAGCTGTGGGTGGTTTTTTACAGCTTTGCAATGCTAGAGCCCCATTCAAAAAAGGCAGAAGTGGGGGAGAGCTGCTTGTCTTTTAAAAGGGCTTTGAAAACATTTTCACTGGAAACATTTTATATCTTTTTGAAAAGATACATGTGAGAAGCTGTGCAATGCTTTTAAATACTTGAAATGCTTTGAAGTGCTTTGCAAGAATACATTTTATCACACTGGGTTTGATCCTTCACTGATCTACTTGAGTACACATTTGTACCTAATCTCAAAAGGGAGGTGTAAAATAGAAAGTAATTTTAAAACTGCCTTTGGTTTTGCTGCCTTTATTGCAGGATGGGTTTGCATGGGGGGGGATTTAAAAATCCTGTTTTTTATGTTTAAAAATAGTCCCAAAAATGGTCCAAGCAGGACTAAACCAGGACTATAAACCCGCATGGGGATGCACCCCTAGAAACAGTACATAAATCTTTACAACCACACAGTCCCTTTAAATATCTTGCAGGCACCCTGCCTTCTTTTCTATTAACATTCAAAGAAAGTTCTAATTTCTGTTTCAGCCCATTTCAAGTTCTCTTGAACCATGGAGTATGTCTTGCCTATTTAGTACGCATCCTGTTTTCTGGATGTTTTGTTTGGTTCAGCTCATTGTCTAAGAAGTATTCTTATCAGATACATAAAGAACGACCCATGCTCCAATGGTACACAGCCTAGCACATCAACAGTAAAGCAAGCATATAATTCATCTCAAGGACAAGTGAAGACCAGCGGGCAACAGTTGTGCACATTAGTGGCAGGTGCCCTAAGAAGGATAGTTTTGGTTCAGATGCTCCTTGACACTTGAAACACTGTCTTTTCCATCCTATAGGGACCAAAGAAATAAGAGGCGATGTATCCCATACATTAAGGCTTGTCTCGCTTCATTCCAGATAAAGGGGATTTAAATACTCAACGTGAACCTTTGATGGATGAAGCATTTCAACCATACTCTGGTGCTAGTATGATTCAAGGATGATTTTTTTTTCTTACTATGCTGCTCTTGTTTCTTAAATTGGGTATGTCGTGGACAGAAACTGAGCGGGACCTCCAGAAGGAGCTATAAAAAGCTCTGAATCACATGTTCTTTGCCTGTTTCCTGCATAGGTTTAGGGATGCCAGACAAGGAAAAAGCTGAGGGGTAAATCTCCTTTCTACATTGTCCTTTGGTATTCACCATTCCCTTGCTTTGATTTGCAAATGTGTTGTTTTGGCCAAAGATCATTGGGAAGAAGTTTCATCACAGGAAATCACAGAGATAAAATGTACACTGGGGTAAAATGAGAGGAACTTTGTTCCGTGCAGCAATGGCTACTAGAATGGTTGCCTAGGTGCTACCTCCAGGATGCCATCTAAAGGCCGTTTGCGAAGAAACAAGAGCAGGTGAAAGTTTTGCCTTTGTCTTGCTTGTAGAGTCCAGAAAGACTGATGGGTCACTGTGTGAGACAGGATGCTGAGCTAGATGGGCTGTGGCCTGATCCAGCAGGGTTCTTCTTATGTTCTCCCCTATCCAAGGTAGCAAGAAATGTTGATCAATAATATTTCTAGACATTATGGCAGAGTGCTCATAACCGATACACTTATAGGAAATGAGAAGGTGCTTTACTCTAAATCAGTGGTTCTCAACCTGGGGGTCGGGATCCCTTTGGAGGTCGAATTACCCTTCCAGAGGGGTCGCGATGAGTCTCCCACCACCCTTCCCTCCCACCTCCCAGCTGCTCTGTCCCTGGGTTGAGGGTCTCCACAACATGAGGAACTCCATTAAGCGGTCACGGCATTAGGAAGGTTGAGAACCACTGCTCTAAGTTGTAGGGAATAGACTGGCTGTTTTTACTACATTTCAAGCCTAGGTAAATCTTAGAAGAAATTATTTCTGATCTTGGCACACCACACAGCAAATAATGCACAATCACAAAGTACCAGCACTAATCCTGGGTATAGGCTGCAAGAATATAGAAGAATATCCATAGCATGATTTATTTCCCCCTCCATGTTTGCAACTGTTATAAGTGGTCCTGTATAAGTGTGACAAGTTGACCCCACCCCCACCCTCGTGTACTCGTATTAGCAGAGTAACACAGTTGAGGAAGTGGTCATTGAGCCATACGGCCCCACTACCTACCCAAAGGGTTAGTGTCAGTATATCAACTGGATTATTCCACCCAGCCCAGACATCCCACTTCAAAGGCTTACTGCCAAGCCCCCTTCCTGAAGCAGCAATATAAACACAAGTGTAATCCAGCACTAACTGTTTATTATTTAGAAGCAGATAGACAAATAAATAAGTATAAGCAAGGATAAAGGTAGCTCAATAGTTCTTAAGTAGTCAGAAGGAACAAATAACCAAAAGCACTGGTACATCCTTGCTCTTCCCAAGCTAAACCTTCAAAAGTAAAATAAATAGCAAAAGCCTCTGGCTCCCTTCTAATCAGAAGGAACCTTTCAGATGTTCAGTGTGAAAGTCCTTTTTAAAATAAAGATCGGACCCTAGCAGTAAAAGCTAACTGCAAAACAGGAGTCTAACTTGCTCAATCCAGAACCAAGCAGCTCCCTACAGTGTTCTTGTATCCTCCCAGGTACGCCCCGAGATCTATCCCAAAGCAAGGCACAATCTCCCCTTCTACCCCTCTGCCCCACAATCACAAGGCTTAGAAGCCCAAAGAGTTCAGCAAACTCCCCAATGATCAACCTCCTGCAAAATCTGCCAAGTGAGAGATGCTGAGAGCCCCAGACCACTGGCTTAAATACAACAAGATTCTGGAGCTCCGATTGGCTGGATTTTGCCACTTTCTGAGGGGACTCCTCCCTCCTGCCACTCAGTCTTGCAAAGTCCCCAGGAAATTCTCCCACGCTTTGCATCTTGCAGAAAATGCTTGCAAAGAGCCTTCACCAAAAAATCCATCACAATGGCCCCACATCAGTTTGGCTTAACACGCTTTCCACATGTTAAATCACCCCAAAGCGTTGTAAATGTTAACCCTCATTTCAACAGGTATCACTCCAGTTCATGCACTTGATACATGTTACATTTTTTACTGTGGAGACCGTACCATTTTAAGGGATGAGAATCC
>MTQE01001058.1:2879576-2896492 GCA_014337955.1 Aspidoscelis marmoratus
AATAATAATAATAATAATAATAATAATAATAATAATAATAATAAAATGATTTAAGGGATTAGATCTAGCAGACAGAGTGTCCGAAGAAATATGGACAGAGGTTTGTGACATTGTACAGGAGGCAGCAACAGAAACCATCCCAAAGAAAAAGATCAAGAAAGCAAAATGGCTGCCTGCTTATGCTTCACAAATAGCTGAGGAGAAAAGGAAAGGGAAAGATATACCCAAGAGAATGCTATTTCCAGAGGATAACAAGGGGAGATAAGAAAGCCTTCTTAAATCGGCAATGCAAAGAAAAAGAAAAAAGCAGTAGAATGGGAAAGACAAGGTAATCTCTTCAAGAAAATTGGAGATAACAAGGGATCATTTCATGCAAAAATGAGCGTGATAAAAGACAAAAACGATAGGGACCCAACAGAAGCAGAAGAAATGAAGTAGTGGTAAGAATAGACTGAAGAGCTATACTAGAAAGTTCTTAATATCACTGATTCTGGAGAATGAACTCAAATGGGCCATAGGAAGCATTGCCAACAACCAAGATAATGGAGATAATGGAATTCTAACTGAACTGTTTGAGAGTCCTAAAAGATGATGCTGTTAAAGTGCTGCGCTCTGTATGCCAGCAAATTAGGAAATCTCAAAGTGGACACAGGATTGGAAACTATCAAAGAAGGGCAATGCCTAAAGAATGTTCAAACTATGCTCATGCAACCTAGGAATGAACAATATGTGAACTGAGAACTGCTCGAAGAGTGCAAGCTGGTTTTCAAAGAGACAGATGAACTAGAGATCAAATCAACAATACTGGCTGGATTATTTACTATACTAAATCACTATATTATACTGCTTCATTTACTATACTAAAGTCTTGGACTGTGTTGATCACTACAAATGGTGGCAAATTCTTAAATAGATGGGAGTACCAGGACCATCTTACCTGTCACCTAAGGAATCCGTATGCAGGGCAAGAAGCAACAGTTAGGACAACTGATTGATTCAAGACTGAGAAAAGTGTATGATAAAGCTATACATTGCCACCTTATAAATTAACTTCTACACAGAGTGCATTATGAAAAATGCCAGGCTGTATGAATCAAAAGTTGGAACCAAAACTGCTGGGAGAAATGTTGATAACTTCTGGATTCAGAAAATGAAGAGGAACTATGGAGTCTGTTCATGAGAATAAAAGAAGAGAGTGCAAAAGCTGGCTTGATACTCAACATTAAAAATCCTCCTAAAATCATGATGTCTGGTCCCATCACTCCTTGGCAAATAGAGGAGAAAGAAGGGGAAGGAGTAACAGACTGCTTTCCTTGTTCAAAGATCACTATGAATGATGTCCGCAGCCATGATATTAAGAGATGCTTGCTCTTTGGGAGAAGAGCAATGGGAAATCTAAATGGCATATTAAAAAGCAGAGATACCACCTTATCAGCAAAGGTATGTATAGTAAAAGCAATGCTTTTCTTGATAGTAACGTATGGCTGTGAGAGTCGGACCATAAGGAAAGCTGAGCACTGAAGAACTGATACTTTTGAATTGTCCTTGAGAAAACTCCTGAGAGTCCCTTGGACTGAAAGATGATCAGATCAGTCAATACTAAAGAAAATCAACCATAACTGTTCACTGGAAGGATTAATCCTGAAGCAGAAACTCAATAAGCAGAAACTTATTTGTCCACGTAATGAGGGGACAGGACTTACTGCAAAAATATTCGGGTGCAGGGAAAGACTGAAGCAAAAGGAGAAGAGTTTGACAGAGAATGCGATAGTGTTATGGAGGCAATGAACATGAACTTGGGCAGAATCCAGGAGACAGTGGAAGACTGATGTACTGGAGTGCTGTGGTCTGTGGTCTATGGAGTCACATGTGACAGTGGCACCATATATTTTGAATCACGATCACTATGGCTGGGTAACTTCTTTATCCCAAGTAAGAATGCCAGTGTGTTTTAGAAATATAAGGGTAAGATAATTAATATTTATCATTATTTTGGACCTTTTAATCAGTTTTATTAGCGTTTTTATATGAAATGTTTTCATGGAATATTGTGACTTGCCCCCTAGGATCCTCTCCAAGGAAACCACCCATCTCTGCAGAAATCAGGCCAGTACCATTTGGGGGTGGGGTCAGGGGGTTTAAATGATTAAAGCATGCATATAAATAGCCCCACCATCCGCAGACTGCATGATTTTTCACACATACTGATGAGAGTTAAAATAATTCATTTAATAGGGACTTTTCTCAACCACAGCATGTATTTGTTAGCCAATAATAGTTATTAAATGTCAAAACTTCTAATGAATCTCAAAACAACTACGGCAAATTCTTTTCTCATCTAAATCAATATCAAATCTAGTTCAGTTCTGTCCCCTGGTTAAATATACGGCCAGCATAACTCCGTACTACTGAAAAATGAAGGATTTCCTTCCATCTGTTTTGAACTGATAGGTTAGAGGAAATCCGTCCGTAGGTGTTCCTGTTTTGAGTGAACTTTTTTCTCCTTCCTTTTGAGGGTCATTTTGAACCTCTCTCTGTTTTCCTTTAAAAGATCTGCTGACTGACATTTTGCTTAGTCAAAGTAGTGCTGTTTTTGTGTTCTTGGAATAAGAGTCTTGCAACACGCGAATGCTTTCTCTCTGTTTACTTTTAACTTCTGGTTTTCTTGGATCTGAATCTTAGAGGCAATGTTATGGTATGTTGCAGAAGGAGCATCCTTCTCCTCTCTCTTGAAGAACTGAGGCCTCATCAGTCAAGACTTGACCATGAAAACGTCTCGTTTGCTCCTTTTGTGCTTCACCGCAACATGCTTTATTTATACAGGCCAACAGAAAGAGAAAAAGGTAGGTCTGCACAGAGCTACAATTGCATATACTCTTACTTGTTGAAGTAAATGCCATTAAAATAGAGAAGATCACTTGGCGTAGGACTGTTCTGCATGTTAAAGTTAAGCCAAATTGTGTCTAATTTTTGAACACTGCAATCTTTGTAAATGGGTCTTGTTGCTATATTCCTCTCTCTTCTCTTTCCCTCTCTCTCCCCCTCCCCTCTCTTGAGCTAGAAGATGTGTCCTTGTTTATTTTTACAGCCAATTTTTTAAAAGCTGATTATGCTTTAGCGTTGAAAACAATTGCAGAATAGTTGGCACAATCTTAAAAGGGGCCTTTCCTCCTCCCCCTTCCCTCTTATTTCTCTTCTGGGGAGCAGGCAGGTGAAGATGCTAGCGGATCAACTTCAGGTCCTTATAACTGTGCAGACAAACTCATACAGTTTTCTTGACAAGATGGAAGTGCTTTGCCATTCCTTCTAGGGTATTTTCCAGCTTGTTAGTCTGTTCACTCATGCAATCGTGTCTGGCTCTCTGGGATCCCATGGACCATAGAGCACCTGGCCCTTTTGTCTTCTTCTATTTCCCAAGGTTTGTTGCTTCCATGATACTGTCACCTTTTGCCTTCCGTCTTTCCCAACATCTGAATCTTTTCTGGTCAATCCTGTCTTCTCATTATGTGGCCAAAGTATATCTGAGCCTCAGCTTCAGTATTTGTCCTTCCAGTGAACAGTCAGAATTGATCTCATCACAGGTTAACAAGGCCTGACTCTACTTATTAGAGTCCAAACAAGATTGGACAACAGCCGCATAAATAAAGTATACAATGTTGCAACTTGACACATCAAAAAATGTTGTATGCTTTGCTTTTGTTTCTGCTTTTATGAGCTTAATTTTAACTGAGTTTGGATTTTGGTTTTGTGAGAACAGTAAAGGGCAAATATAGGGCCCAGGTGGGCAATATTGGAGCAAAATATATAAAATGTAAATTAGCACATAGTTTATTATTAAAGCTTATTTCATGTTTTCCTAGTTAAAAAAGTGTGCTGAAAGGCAGGATAGAAATGTAGCAAATAAACATGTGCACAAAAGAGGTTTAGTAGGAAAATCTCTCTGTATGGACCTATTTGCGCTTAACTGCATGGAACAATATAACTATATCAATCCATGTATTTGAGTTCATGGACAGAGGGCCATGTTTGCACCGCAAGCACTAGTGTATTCTCCAACTTTACTACCAGTGTTCGTGGTGTGGACAGTCCATCCCAGATCATCCAAATTGCCATTATAACAGCTACAGCAACGTCTGCTGAGTGCTCAGCCATTGCCATGACAATTGTAAAGTGGCATGCATTTGTGCAGGTATGCCACTTCCACACAGTGTTCACACTGGAAGAAAGTGTGAACACTGCACCTGGGAGCTCCCCAGAAGCTCCTGGTGAAACTGTGGAGAAATAAAACCTTTCCCACAGCTTTGGCAGATCAGGGATGCCCCAGGATGGAAGCAGCACCATGGTGTGTGGACAAAATGTCCCTGAGTGTCCCCAAAGGATAAGTATGGATAGACTCCTTAGTATTATGGGACCTTTCTGCATGGACCCTTAATCCTTATTAAGAGTCTGTGTAGTAACTTCTAGGCCTTGTAGATCTGCACATTAGGTCTTAATCAGGATCAATGGTAGACCTGATTAATCGGATCTACCAGTAGACTAGTGGCCTTGATCCAGGACATGGGAACTGCGCAGAAGGCAGATCTTCCATGTTCTGGAACTACCATAGCACACCACCAAAATCACCCCCAGAGCCCCTGAGGCTAGAAATTTTCCTTACTAGCCCTCAGAGACATGGGGGTGTGGCCTGGAAACATGTGTGAGTCTCAGGGTCATGCAGCATGGGCAATCCATGCCAGTACCATAAGTGCAGATAGTGCTTATCCAAACCACACACACACACCAATCCAGTTCAGTAGGCTGGGCTAATCCAGACCCACTGATCCAGACCTACTGAATGTTAGTGCAGAAAGGGCCTTAGCTCACTATCAGTCCTGAACACTGATCGTGGTGTGACTTTCTCTGGTATAGGAGACTGTATACCTCTAAGTGAATGTAGGCCAGTGATAGAACAAAACGACCTAGAAAGCAGAGAGTCACTGGTCCGAACCCCAGCATCCCCCAGAAACAAGCGATGTTAAACCACTTCTGTATCTCAAAAAAACTGCATAGAGGTACCCATGCAGTCAACCAGAAGTTGACTATGGCCCCATTCCCATTACAAGCTTAAAACAGTTTTCCTAAACTGAAATAAAAGAACCGGATGCAAACACGAATTTGCCTGATCCCATTACTTTCAACTTTAAGGCCCGGTTCCCATTACAAGCTTAAAACGGTTTTCCTAAACTTAAATAATAGAACCGGATTCTAACACGAATTTGCCTGATCCCATTACTTTCAACTTAATCGCATTCGATCCAGATTCTGAGGATCGTACGTGGTATATGTGACTCAAGGGGGGGACTCAGGTGGCTCCTTTCTAAAAGCCGCTTTTCGGGGCTGCCCTGCCCTCTTCCTCCTGGCGTCAACGCACCACCCATAACGGACCCCTTCACGGAGCCTGGCTGGGTGGCTGCCACTTGCCTGGATGGATGAAAAACGGCACCAGGCAGCCAGTGATTCTTTCCCCTCCTCTCCCCATTGCCCAGGTCACCCAGCAGCAGCAGCAACTCAAGCCCCCTTCGCCCGCTCACTCCACAGCCACAGGCTTAAACATTCACACATCTCCCAAAGAACCTGCAGCTCACCGAAACTTCAGCTGCTTTCCTCCCTTTTCCCTTTCTAAAGGTCAGAACTTTCAAAGAGCCAGAATCGCGAAGAATTGCAACATTGTTATCAGGTGTGAAATGGGTGGATTGCTACAGTGTAACGGCTGCTTACAGGCTGGATTTTTACAGTAAAATCACTATCTTTGGAAGCAAGCTATTGGGGGAGGGAAACCCTAAACATGCATTCTCATCCCAATAAAACTGTACCGTTCCCACAGCAAGAAATGTAAAGTGTTTCAAGCGCACAAACTGGAGCGAGACCTGTTGAATGAGTGTTAACATTTACAATGCTTTGGGGTGATTTAACACGCGGAAAGCATGTTAAGCCAACCTGACGTGGGGACTGCGAGGATCATTTTGAAACTGTTTTAAGCTTGTAATAGGAACATGGTGTTAAATTCAATGTGCTACTACAAGCAGTAGTCTCATACCATCCTGAGGCGAGGCGAGAGGGCGGCGAACAACCCCCTCCCTCCCTCCTTCTGGCATCAGCAGCGTCAGGGACCAAGTGAGGGTCAGTCGCTGCTGCCACCACATGATCTCTCATTCTCCCACCCTCCTCCTGGTGGCGGCAGCAATGGAGACCAAGCAAGGGTCAACTGCCACAGCCACATGGTCTCTCATTCTCCCGTCGCTGCCTCCGCCGCTCTGGCACGTGCCTGCCACTGACCCCCCCCCACAGATGCGCGTGCGCCCACGCAAGAAGAAGCACCCGCCCATTGCCAGTCATGGTGCCCACCCCCTCTCTCTGATTGGGGTTCCTCCTGCCGTAAAATTTTTGTCGTGACAGGGGCAGGGAGTTCCTAGAGTGCTATTGGGGTAGGGAAACCCTAAACACGCATTCTCATCCCACTACAATGGTACCGTTCCCACAGTAAGAAATGTAAACCGTTTCAAATGCAAGAACCAGAGCGAGACCTGTTGAAATGAGTGTTTTATTTACATTGCTTTGGGACGATTTAACATGCGAAAAGCGTGTTAACCAAACCTGACGTGGGGACTGTGACGATCGAAACCGTTTCGAAACCATTTTAAGCTTGTAATGGGAATGGCCTCTATGACAACAACAATACCTCTAAAGGCCAACTGCTAGGATACTGTGTGGCATTTCCACAAGGTGTGCATTGGTGCCAGCTGGGCTTTGCCCAAACTGAGCAATTCAGACCAAGAAAAGGTGGTAGCTTGCAGGGCATTCCATGCATTGCAGCAGCTCAGCCAGGCTCAACATCAGAGACCAGAGGCCTTTTCACACTACAGCAATTAGACTAGTGCACTAAGGGCAGTGCACTCCAGGTACAGGAGTAGCATATGCATTTCTGGCCACTGACGATTCTCCTCAGCAGCCAGAAATGCGGTCATCGTGTATCTGGAGTGTACCGGATTGTGTCGCCACCTTGTACGCCGGGAGTCCCACCCCCTAGCTGGTGCAATTGGCCACCACCATCCATGTCACACGTTCTGTGATACGCTGGCTGGCAGGTGACCAATCCGGGGGAGGGGGGGAGGAGATTGATCTGACCCAGTGGCATGCCTCAGCACCCCTGGATCGCACCCCGCACCAGCCTGCCCATGCACAGTATTGTCCAGGCTGTGTATCTGGATGGTACCCTGTCAGCCTTTCTCCTTCCTCTCGGTGATCGGGGGCTTTTCCAAGTGAGGAGGATGAAGTTTTGAAATGAAAACTTCATCTTCCTTGCTTGGAAAACCCCCACGATTGCCAAAAGGAGGAAAGGAGGCTGGCAGGGGGCCATCTAGGCACTCCACCCAGGAGATGTCATGGCAAGAGGAGCACGATCCAGGGGTGGCAAGGCATACCACTGGGTCAGATCAATCTTCCTCCCCAGATTGTCCACCTGCCAGCCAGTGCATCATGGAACACACGATGTGGGCGGTGGTGGCCAATCGCACCAGCCAGGGAGCAAGACTTCCACAGCAGCCCCAGATGAAGAGCAAATGCTTTCACGCTGGAAGCTCCCAGTAAGTCTGGGGTAAAGGTCGGGGATAGGTATGGAGCACGATTCTGTGCTCCACACCTCATCTGCAATCAGGACACCTCTGTTAAGGGTGGGGACACTTTTAGGCTGTAGCAGCCTAGTGAGCATGTGTATGCTCTTCACCAGAGTTGTCCTGATTGCATACCAGAAGCCTAAGTGTGAACATTCCTCAGGCATGAAGGGAGTTTTTTCTGGGAGCCAAGCAAAATGGCACTGGTCTTCATATTCAGACAGCTGGTCCAGTCTACTCTTGGGAAAATTTGGTAGACTGCTTGGAAGTCCATTCTGGTGCTATTTACATGTTGGTGACTACGTGAACATCTGGTCCCATGAAGGCAGGTTCTTCCACAGGACATATGGTCTCCCAGTGGACCAATCTGTCACACAGCTGCAAAGTTCCCTGAGGACTGCTGGTGTGGATGTGGCCTGTAAGCCCAGAAAGTTTGTGATTTACATGTTTTGCTCCTCAACTTCCATGGCCATTACAAAAACAGATTGTTGATGTAGATGGGCCAGTAGCCTGATCTAATCCTATATAATCATAAGAAATCAGAAGCACAGAGCTTTAAAGGAATTTTTGTGTACAAGGGATTCTCTTCCTATTTTCCAGTTGAAGTCTATGCGATGTAACCGGAAGATTGCATATACACAGAATACCCCTTGCACTTCCTGCGCCATGTCAGCCACAATGCCATGCCCAAGAGGATGGTTTAAGATTACCATGGGCGAGGGGGAGAAAGACTGCAGGTAAGTTTGCCATTTCCTTTCTCTTGCAGGTTATAATATCAAACCATTATGGGCTCTAGGGATGTGCATGGATGGGGATTTTGGCATTCGATTAGTAAGGAATCGAATGTTAGAAAATTCATATTTGTTTGAATAGATTCCCTTCAAATGTGGTAGGAGTCTATTCGATACAAATGTGTTCGTATGAATTCGTACTAATATCTGAATGCATACATATCAAATATGTATCCTGGATATGTATCCTGTACAAATGCATACATAACAGGTACAGATCTTCCTCCTGTCTTCTACACACACACACACCTCACCTCTCTCTCTGTTTCCCCGAACCTGCTTCCCCTCCTTTCTTGAACACAAGCCCCTCATCTCTCTCTCTCTGTTCCTCCGATCCTGCTTCCCCCCATGTCTTAAAACACATGTCCTTTGCCTCTCTCTGTTTCTCCCATTGGGCTTCCCCCTCAGCTCCCCCCTCCACTTTAATGAATGTCTGAACTATTTGTATGAATGTTCCGAAACATTTGTATTCATACAATTGTTAATGTGTGAATATCCAAATTTGTACAAATTCGTACAAATAATGAATGTTACAAATATTTGTGCACATCCCTAATGGGTTCTCCTAAACCCAGGGCCTCCTTCAGACCCTACCAGAAAGTGAAAGGGAGGTTCCTAGTGCCCTTGCTGGGCTGGTATACTAGCCAGTCCCAGCCTTATTGTGACCAAAAAATAGAGAATGATAATCTTTGTACCTAAGAGAAGACTTGTTTCTCCTTGACTGTGTCGTCCAAAGTATTGAGTCCTGCTCCTGGGGTGTCCTTCAGTATCCCTGCATTGTCTTACCCTTATTTTATGTAGTGTAAAAATGTAGTGTATGTTTGTGTTCCAGGGAGGTATAAGATGCAACAACTGACAGTGTTGCTTAGGTGAAAACCAAAAAAAAAAGTATTTTACCCCCCAACTTGGAATGGTCTGAATCTTACTAAAAGTAATGCACTGTATATGGAATAGACATGTTGTTTCAGGGTTTTGTGTTTTTTTTAATCATTTATTTTAGGTACACACTGAAGCTCAGTGAGCGTAACATTTCCCTAGCTGGTTGTTCTCACCTCTGCAAGAAGGAAGTTGAGGAAAAACGCTGCTGCTCTGGATTCTGGGGTTCTGATTGCTATGGTAAGGCTGTTAAGTAATCAGTTTTCAAACGGAATGCAGACGCGGTGGAACTGCTCCAAAATAAAGTTTCAGAGGTGGATTCAAGGGTAGATAGCAACAATAAGCTGCTGGCAGAATTACAACTGAATCTCTGGAATCTTCAATTAAAAGCTAGGCAAAACAACTTAAAAATAAGAAATTGGAAGGAGAACCCTAATGAGGACTTAAGGTTTCTTCTAAAAAAAAAATGGTTTGAAGAGACAATTTCCCATGTGGAAATCAAAGATGAGCAGTTACAACGTGTACACTGAGTTTTTAGGAGGCGTTATGATGATACCAGCCCTCCTCAGGACATAATCATATTGTTAAGCTCCTACTTAAAATGTGTGGAAGTAATGCAAGAACTTCGAAAATGCCAGCAGCTAGAATTTCAGGGGAAGCCTATTACTATTTATCAGGACCTGCCACCAGAAATCTTAGAGGCTAGATTTCTGCGTGAAGCCCCTTTATTAATTCTATATAAAGGGAAATCGTATCGAGCCGACACCTCACAAGCAGCTAAATCCATAGCTGAGAAATTTATTGAGAAATCATGTCAGAAACCAGCTAGTAGTGATCCTACAACTGATGCAACACAGGATTCAACAGAATTACAGCAATTCGAACCGCAAGGAACTCATCAGCAGGGGGAGCCATCATTAACACAATCCACCCAACAAACCCAACAAAACTCAAGACACCTATGACCACGAGGAAATCCTCAATGGACCCAAAAGAAAATAGCTGAAGTTCTGTACTCAAAGAAAAAGAAATAAATAATTATTAAGAGAATTAAACTTCTAACTAATCAAGCAGTAGGTAAAATATAACAAACTTAATTATCAATTGTAATCAAAACTATTTTTAATATACTTCAGGCGTATTCATAGCACATGAAGGAAAGCGGACATAGAAACCAGGGAAGAGACTCAAGCTCCTTTGGCCAAGTGTGTGTTGGTGTGTGCTTTGCAGGGTTGACTTTTGCTCAGATCAAGTGATCCAGAGGCCTTTTCTCACTTAGGTCAGTAGTGAATAATTAGTGAACTTCTGGGGAGGGGCATCTAGGAGGAGGCTGCTATAGCCTCCAAGCACCCTTGGCTGCCCAGAAGTTTCCTAATTATCCACTAGGTGTGGAGTGGTAAGGTGTGGTACTAGCCTTACCCAAGGACTTACCAGAAGCATCCAGCAGTGAGCATCTGCCATTCTTCCGGTGCTCCGGGGTCATCTGAGGTGCCACACAAGCATGCTGGCACCTGGGATGACCATAGACACAACTGCATGTGTGCAGAGTGTCAGCAGTGTCATGGCAACAGTGCTGATGCACATGCTGTTGTGGAGGGTGCCACAACCAAAATGGCGGCACTCAGAAGAGGACCAGCCCCAGGATCAGTCACAGGTGAGTGACTGATTATGTGGAGCTTAGGCTGTAAGTCACTAGTGCTTGCAAGTGTAAGCACTGGTCAACATTGGGGTGATTACACTCCTTTCCTGCCCAGCAGACCAGAAGGGAAGTGCAAAATCACCCAGATCTAGGCTGGAGTGGTAGACCACATCACAGGCCATCTGCTTGTGATGGTTCAGCCCTGCCTAATTTCAGATGCTGGGTGTCACCTATGAAGTTTATAATTTTACATTGGAAGCAGAACAATATCGTTTCTTTTAATGCTTTTTTTAAAATTATTGTTATTTTTTACAGAGTGCCCTGGTGGATCTGAAAATGTCTGCAGTGGTCATGGGACCTGTATGGAAGGTATAACACAGAATGGAACTTGTATCTGTGAGGTGAGTAGGAGGTTTCTTATAATAGGGCTGTAATAGAAGAAGAAGAGTTGGTTTTTATACTCTGCTTTTCTCACCCATTGAAGGGGACTCAGAGCAGCTGACAAAGCTTTCTATTCTTCTTCCCACAACAGACAACTTGTGAGGTAGGTGGGGCTGTTAGAGCTCAGAAGAGAGTTGTGATTAGTCCAAGGTCACCCAATTGGCTTCGGGGGCGGGGGGGGGAGGAGGAATCAAACCCAGTATTCCCAGATAAATGTCTAGCTCCCTAACCAGTAAACCAATAGGATGATAAAGGGGCCTTTCTACATTTACTTTCCTGATCTGAACCACTGGATTTATTTATATGTGGACCGGCAAGATCTGGTGGTTCAGATGACAGCAAAGTGTGGCCTCAGACAGTGCCATCTGCGCAGTGGCACCGGTACAGACCAGCCTATGCACCAGCCCTGAAACTCACACAGCCCTTGGGACCAGCCTCTGAGGGCTCTGAAGGGCTAGGAATGAAAGTTCCTAGGAGCAGAGCCCCTTAAGAACCCATTTGGCAAAATAATGTTGTTAAGCCAGTTCCAAAGAACGTCTCCAAAAGCAATGGGCAGGGGCTTCATCCAGTAGATGAGCTGATTAAGAACAGTTTGATAAAGAAGTGGAGCCAGAAAACTTCCTTCTTGGTTTTAAAGGTTTAGATTTTATCCTACATCATCATAGCTGGTCCCTTAGGAAGTAATGGTTCAGACAGCATCTCTTAATACCTAAAGAGCACAACAATTCCCTTGTCTCTTATTACAAATTTATTCCAACTTTCCTTGATTTCCTTCCTGCTATTCAGCTAAAGAAGTCTTTGTCTGAAGAAATGCCCATAAATTAAGAATGGCTCTTTTGCTAGTAGAATCTTCACATTTTGCTTACGTTCTCTGATACATGATCTGATAAATGATTGAAGCAAGTCAATATATCTAGTTTGCATCTAGTAATGGTTCCTGCACAAGGAGATTCCTGTCAGATTGTGCTTCAAGGCATCTGTGTGCTACTTTTATTATCAAATCTGTAAATTCGTGACTCAAAGAAGGACTAAAAATAATCCTTCCCTTCAAATCGGACTTCCTCTCCCATCACTATTTAGATTCCTTTGGGGCACGCGTCTTTTCTGGTTAGCCATACCATGAGCAAAAATTTCCAGGATGTTTGTACACACTTGTGAAGAATTAGCTTCCATTTGAAATATTTTATTTGAAAAGAAGCCTGAAATGATTCATATAAACAATTGCTTATTTGTGTGGAAACAAAAACAAAGCTTCCTTCCTAACAAAAAATAAATACTAAAAGTTACAGTATTTTTCTTCTGCCTGCTTTGTTAAAACAGCTAGTTTCAAAGGGTTAAAAAAGGTAGTCTTTTCTCACACATACACATCCTGTCTTGACTGTATTTTCATCAGATGAAGGCAACCATTTGCAACTTAAAAACTGAAGATAGGAGGAGGGTCATAATAAAGCTAGATATAGATAGCTGCCTACCTTAGGAGATGTGTTCATTTGTAAAATAATTTCACTTAAGGTTAAATTGTGTTTTGTTTTGTTTTGTTTTTTAAATACCCATAACTTGTTGCAAGCATAAGTTTTGGAAGTGTCTCAGTTTTAAGATGAAATCAGGTTATCACAGTTTTTCAGAATGGAATTTCTTTAGTCAGGCTTAAGTTAGTGACTGCATGCATACCATAATATAAACAGGTTTCTTTTCATTCTCATGGATTCCTGTCCATCTGAATCCCATTTCTTTGCAAGTGCCTGTAGGAGCTAGATTCTTCCTCCTGAGCAGTGGTAGTTGTCATGCTTCCTGTCAGCTTGGCCCCTGCACCACCATCTTTAAAGCTGTATGATATGAGGCCGCAACACTTGCATTTTTAATTGACCTTGTTTTTCCTTTGCTGCAGAGATAAGCATGTAACTATGGGAAATAATTGGGCCTGGTGTTGTCTCAGGGTCATTTGGAGTCTGTGAGAAAATGGGGAGTTAATCTGAATGTTTGATTCTAGGAGTGCCCATGCCAACCTGAGAGGGAATATGTTGAAGGATATATGCAGTTACTGGTGCTATTTTCTGTGTGATAATTTATCGATGAAACCTGTCATGCTACTATAATGGCAATCCTTGTTCTTCACCCAGGTGGAACATATCCAATGCCAAGGGGTTGTTTTGGCCCCTCCTCATGCACACAGAGTTTCTAATGCCAAATACTTCTACCCCTTAACTCAGTTATAGTTAGGTACCTACTTGGATGCAACTATAGAAAAAGTCCTGTTGTATATTCCCACAGAACCATCTGAAAGACATGGATAATCTTTGATATGTTTTTGGTATAAATACATGCCAGTCTTTTTTGTTCATTTAGGAAATGTTTGGGGGCTATGCATGCGAACAATGCAGGGATGAGACCCATTATGGCCCTGACTGTAAATCTGGTAAGCTTTGCAAATAAAGGATTTTAAAATAATTTTTACTGTAATGAGCAACAATCATGCATGGTATAGAAAATGTTGTTCTCTGTCACACAACACTAGAACTAGGGGGCGCTCTATGAAGTTGATGGGCAGGAGAGTCAGATCAGAGAAGGGGAAATATTTCTTCACCCAGAGGGTCACTGGTCTATGGAATTGGCTGCCAGATGAGGTGGTGACAGCTACCAGCCTAGATAGAAAGAGAGGGTTAGACAACTTTATGGATGACAGGTGTAGCAATGGCTATTAGAATGGATGCCTAGGTATATCCTCTAGGCTGGAGAGACAGGCAGGATGCCTCTAAAGACCAGTTGTGGAGATCTGATAGCAGGTGAACGTTTTGCCTTTGTCTTCTGCTTGAGAATGCCCAGAAGCCATTGGTGGATCACTGTGTGAGACAGAATGCTAGACTAGATGGGCTGTGGCCTGATCCAGCAGGACTCCTTTTATGTTCTTATGGCTTTGCCCCCCCCCCCCATATTATAATCTTGGAGCTTTTCAGCACTTATTTTCATTTTGATCCAGATCAGTGGATCCAGATTGATCCAGATCACGTAGAGGGGTGGACTGAATCAGCAGCACCATATGCGTTGATGGCACTGATCCAGCCCACACCTCCCTGCAAGTGGTTTTTCAGCAGGTGCACAAGAAATCCAGATTAAGGGCCTCCTTAATCTTGATCTGGCTCCATCTTATGCAGATAGAGCAGGACTAAGGGAGGGGGGGGAGCATTAATTTTATGTTCCAGGGAGGGGGCTGGAAGGTGACTGTGGCATACTGGACCATTTGAAATGGCATGGGAGCTCTTATTTTGCAAGCCATATGTGGTGGTTTTGTTTTTCTTTTCCTTTTCCTTAGTATGTGAGTGCCAACATGGGATCTGCAACCACGGACCGTCTGGTGATGGAAGTTGCACTTGCTTTGCTGGTTACACTGGCCCAAAGTGTGAACTAGGTATGTATTTTTCACATTTCCATTAACACAGGCTCTCTATTTTTATCCAGTTTCAGGGCACTTTCTGAGTGAAATAATGCATCAGCAAATTAACCATTTTTTTCTCTATCTAATCCAAAGATGACTTTGGACAGTTAGATAATGCTGAAATAAAACAGTCTGATATTTTTCTGATGTGTCCTCTCATTTTAAAAGTGGACTGAACCTGGATTAAAATTTAGGTGTGAATGCAGCCTAAGTTTGTGATGATTGTGGGAATGCCTAAGGAATTCACTTACTCTTGTGTCTGAGTGCCAAATGGATTAAATTAATACTTTCTTGGTTTATAGACCTTGAAAAGAATGCAACCTTCAGGCTACCTTCAGATGTTAGCAGAATAATCTATTTGGTGATAATCCAGACTAAAGTGATTCTGGAATTATTACCTGTTGCCCAGTCAACAAGGTAACAGTGCAGGGAAAATGCAAACACTTATCTGTGTGGAATCGCGATGGAATGACACATGCATCTGGGTATTTTCATTATGCAAAATACCCAGAAGTATGTGATTGTTGCCATTTTCAACCAGGTTTCACTCCATACATACCCAATGGCCATTCCCAAGATGGTGGATTCTGCAAGCAGGCATCCTGCCAAGGCAATTCCTTTCACTTTGTAGTAAAACCTGTTTTGGAAGTTGATTTTCTCACAACAACAATATTACAGGATATCACTCTAATATCCCAGGGCTTGATTGGGATTTACACAGACACATGTGGTGAATCCCAACATAGCCCCAGGGTAATCCTGGGTTTTACAGTCTACCTGGAGGGAGCCTCGGTAGCTTCATAAATTGGATCTCCATGTGTGCTAGACACTGAATATCTGGCACTGAGAGAAATAACAGTTTCTACAACTTCCCAGCTCTAAATGATGGCATGTTACTTGCAATGTTAGACCCTTGACACCCTTTCTGCATGGGCCAGTTCCTACGGTGTATGCTAAGGCACGCCATCTGCACACTGCAGCAATCTAACTGAGACCCCACCTCTTGCTATTACCCTCTGTCTGTACCGGACAGAGTTATGGAGTGGGACAAGGTAACAAAATGGTATCCTGTTAGACCTTTGTTGAAATACTCCACAAGTGGATGACTTCAGTATACTAAGCCCAACCTCAGTTAATCCAAGCACTTGAAACTGGCACTGGGAATGCTCTACCCCTCGGCGTTCATCTGACAAAGCCCCTGCCAGCAACTTTGAAGGCACCATGGGCAAGGCTACCAACCCAGGCCAGCACAGTGTGGGGTAGCCAACACCATCCAGAAAATAGCACCTGTCACACCTTGCTCCATGCTCTACTTTTTCGGGGAGGGGGGACAAGTTGCCTGATTTGCTTATTTCCAAGTAGGGTGCACACTAGTCCAAAATGTATTTATGTTTCCTTGGGGTTTAAGGTTAAAATATTTTTGCTTTGCAATTTCAGATGTTTCCTCCTGTGGAGGTGAAGTCTGTGAAGCACAATCTCTTTGTGTGGTCACAGATGGGCAGGCAAGATGTGAGTGCCTTCCAGGCTACAAGAAAATTGGGCATTCCTGTCAAGGTAAGAGGAAAACCTTTGAAGAGAACTTTGAAGAGCTTGACTCAAGGCCAGCCAAAGTAGGACTTCATGCCCCCCAGTAAGCACTGGGTACGCTGTCCAATCTATCTCTCATTTTAGGTCATTCACCTTGATAACAATGGCAGTTTGTGATCTAATCCAAACCCAAGGAAGAAGTAGGAATAACTGAAAGGATTAGTACCATTCTAAGAATTAATTTCATCTAGAAATTCACAAAGTTGAATTCCTGTTATAAGAGCTGACGATTTGCAAAAGAAAGAGCTGTTTAGATATACAGCTCATCTTACTCCTGATTTTGCAGATGTTTTCTTCTCATTTTGCCTGATGCAGTTGGTGATCTAGCAACTATCTTTCTTAAACTATTATTTTAGCTCTTTATTCTTCCCCGTGTGTGGTCCTAGTGGCTGAAGATTTAAACTTAGCTTCTACACATACAAATGAGGGCTCATAAATTGGATGGCCAAGGACACAGAATATTGTGTGTGAAAAAGCTAAGTTAAACAAGAAGAAAGACC
>MTQE01001058.1:2908961-2930353 GCA_014337955.1 Aspidoscelis marmoratus
CAGGGCCAGAAAGCAAAACAGTTTGCAGCCTGTACCCAGAAACCATCACAGGGAATACATCAGCAAAGCGGCAAGTTGTTTTCTTTCTGTCTTAAATAACTCAGAAAATTCACCTCTGGGATAGATAATGCGGAAAGAAAATTACTGGTCACTTTGGTTAATGTGTTCTCTCACTCTGAAGGTAGACTGAAGCTTTGCCTCCTAGGTGTGAGTGCCTCCTCCAGTTTCTGAATATCTTACTCCTTTCCAGCATTCTCTCTCTCTCTCTGACTAAAGCTAAGTATGTATTAAGTAAAATTTATAAACTGGTTTTGATTCACACAAAGGCCAATGGCAGTGGGTGTCTAGGGTTAGTTCCATATGACCAAGATGAAGCATTTTGGGTGTTTCCTCCAACCTAAGAGTTTACACTTACCTCTGGGATACAGTCTGGAATAATGTGAGTTGTTCCATTCATACACTGTGTTGCAGGCTCCATTTTGGAGCATTGGGGAGCATCCCAAAGTGTCCCTGATCATCCAAAGGTGTGGAACATCTCTAGTCTCAGATATAACTTGGTTTTGGAAAGAAAGTATTCCTTAACTTCTTCATTTGTTAGATTTTCTGGGATGTCCTGTCATGATGTAGAATTCAGTTTGGAACCTGAGCTTTCAGGAACATTTCAGTACCCATCTTTGGACAACTTGACTGTGTGAAGAGTCAATGAGTCTTGGCATCTAAGTGCCTTTCCAAACTCCCCTTCCCTGTTCCAGAAAAGCAACCTGACCATGCTGGGATGGGTTGCTACTGGAGTGGAACAGTATCATCTGCATTTGGACAGGATGTCACATTCCGCACCTGGCCACTACCTCCAAAAAGTCCTTGGAGTGATACCAAGGATCCCAAAGTTCCTGGCCTTCAACAGCACTTCCTGGAGTGCCACTGAAAGTGGTCCTCCATACTATACTGGCCCACATGGACATGCCACCTGCATGCTTCTGTGATTTGGTGTATCTGCCCTGGTTGTAGACCTTGATGTTGAAGTCTAGAGCTATACCAGGCTACAGTGCCATGTTGGGTGCCCTAGCCCTGTCCACACTTTGTCCAATGCAGACAAGTGTGACTGGGGGGCACCGGGACTGCCATAGTCTGCACTAGTGCACAGAAGGTAGCTCGACATTCCAGACTTAATTCCAAAATAAATTCCAAAATAAGGCCCAGTGTGAAAAGGTCCTATGAAACAAAACAGTCATGCTTACTAAATAAGTACAAGTCTTAATCTGTCAGTTACCCATGTTGATTTTATATGACAATATATATGACAACAAAGTAATCTTGTGTTATTTTAATAGGTTTCAAACATGAAAGCATTTGAGTACTCAGATACTTCAGGAGAGCTGTATTATGTCAAAGAGAGGAACTTACCGGCTGCTAATGGAATTATACACATTATCAACAACCAAAGAAAAAAACCCTCTTATCAGTACCTTGGGAATTCCCAGGTATGTAAAATACTCGTTTTCTTTAAAGAAAAAGGAAGTAGCAAAATATGAAAGACAGTTGCTTTAATAAGGCATTTTGCATGTGTTCACTGTTGTTGCCTTTCTGTCTTAGAATGTGTACTCCACTCTTAGTTATGGATGGACACAAATTATTTCTCAGGTTTGCATTCATACAAATTTGTACAAATCCAGATATTTGCATTCAAATCAAATGTTGGCTACATTCAAAGAGCAACATTTGAATGCAAAGCGAATGGTTTTGTGCATTCATCCAATGTTTCATTATATTCACAAACTGGTAAAACAGCTGCCCAGTTACATCTCATACCAGACCAGCATGTATACTTGGAACCCACTGGTATGATCTAATTGAAGTCCTGCCCCCTGCTAGTATGTCCACAGGATGGAGTGTGGACCAGCAGTCTGGTCTATATGGAGTCATATAGTGGGCCGCGAAAATGTGTGGACAACACATCTTGATGGTTTGACCTACCACAGGACTTTTTGTGCCAGTGCAAGGAGACACCCTGTGCAATGGATCTCCTGGACCTTTGGAGATTTGGGGGGACCCTTGTGATGGCTACAAAGTTGGTGCAAGATTCAGAGCTTTCTTAGGGGCTAGAATGGAACATGCTGGCTTAGTACAGATGGCCACCTTGTTCTGTACCAACAGCCAGACAACTTAACGGGGCCTGGTCTATGTGGTCTGGTCTGCTTGGTCCAGTCTATTAAAGGCAAGTACAGAAAATGACTTTTGTCTTTGTGGGTAAACTGATTTTTGGTAATGACTTGACCCCTAAATCTTAATGACAGAGGTAGGTCTGTTGAAATGTTAATTTTGTGCAGTTTTCATCTCATATTTAGCTTATTTTACTTTTTTTTATTACTTATTTTATTTTTTAATGAACCCTAAACCCTACATACTAGAAAACACCAGACCTCAGTTACACATACTAGGATCCCAACCCTCATGATCTGTAATTCTGAGTTGCATGTTACAACATTCTTAGAAGTGATAAAGCTGACAACAATATTGCACTAAATGACAAGTAAAAGTTAAATGCTGTAGTCTGTTTTATACAGGGTAAATTTTAACAGCATATCATTTCCCCCTGCAGTTGCTTTTTATGACTTCATTGCGTGTTTTCTCCTTTTGCAGAAAACAATTGGGGAGATTCTTGCTTCACTGGAAATTGCAAGCCGATTTGAAACCATCTTGGAAGTAAGTTGACTAATAGATCAGTTTGGTGCTGAGTACTGTGGCAAATTGTTCCAGCATTTTTCCCCAAAACCTTTTTGTATATGGTCCGATCCAGACAGGGAGAATAGGAAGCAGATTCAAAGCAGATTCAAATAGCATTCGAAGAATGTTCATAACAGATTTGAATTCTACCATATTTGGATTCATAGCATCATTAAGTCACTAGTTTAGTAGGGTTGCCTCTACGTACCTGAGGCAACCTCACCAAAGCCCTGCTATTTACCCCTAAAAAGTGCTGGAAAGTATTGCTGGAAAACCCATGCACAGAGGTGCTGACATGCCCATCCAGCTATTTGAGATGGCCAAATGCTCTAATGTGTGCATCAATCCACAAAGACAGTGCTGGCTACTGCACTGACTGGGTACCGGGCAGTAATTGGAGAGGGAGAATTTCTGCATTATCACCTCCCAGTGGGATATCAGACAGCTATCTGGTGGTAGCCTCTACTGCAGTTTTTGTTTCCCAGTGTTTTTATGCACATTGCCTTGAGAAGTATTGTCTGCTAATACAAATAGAAAAATTGAGTCAAAGCTAAAGTGTAAAACCAAAGCCATAAGGAAATGAGCAAGCCTTAAGCGAAGAGATTTGTTTCTGTTAAGGACAATCATAGAAAGTATTTTCACATAATTCTTGTTGGTGGAAATGAGATTTCAGCTTTTTTCCCAAACACAGTTGGAAAGTGACCCTATTAATCCTGTTCAGAAGCCAGATGGTAGGGATGTACACAAATGGTTTTTTTTTTCATATTGAATCTAATGTAAGAAAATTAATATTTGTTTGAATAGATTCCCTTCGAATGTGGAGGATTCTATTCAATGCAAATATCCAGTGCAAATTTGTACAAATATCCAATACAAATGCATACGTATCTGATATGTATCCATATGTATCTGATATGTATCCAATATATATCTGATATGCATCCAATATATATCCCATAACATATCCACTCTGAAAGCATCAACTCAGTGATAAACTGTTTTATTTCAGTGTTAAATAACTCAGAAAATTCACCTTTAGGATAGATATTGTGGAAGGAAAATGGCCAGTCACTTTGCTGATGTCTTCTTTCGCTCTGAAGGTGGACTGAAGCTGGATTGAACCTTAGGTGTGACCTTGGCCTTTGTGTGTCTGAAGATGGGGTGCTACTTGATAAAGGGAACACCAACACAGCCTTGTTTGATCATACCCAGGTTTTCACACCTGACCTAAGGGCTTTTAGGTAATTTCTTATTTACAGAGACATTACTTTGGGAAAAGAATATCTATAAAACAAACCAAGCAATAACAAGGATAGCAGAACCTGAAAATCAAAATCAGTAGCCCCATCAGGCACAGGACCTGGTGTCTGCATTGCCAATGTCCTTCCTAATATGCCCAAAGCCTTCCTACCAAGCAATCTTAAGTACACTGCTGCTGGCATTCTCTCTATTACTTCTCTTCTTCTCATTATTATTTCTTAAACCATTAACAGAGAGAGTGGCCGTCTTGTTCTTACCAGCGCCATGATATATGACAGACATGAGGGTAGTAAGGCAATAAATGTCAATGTAGGACTGTTCAAAAAGGGATGGAGAAGGACAAAATGGCAGGGAGAGTGAATAAGAATAAGAATAGCTAACTCAGCAAGGAGGAAGATGGCCAGTTAGTACAAGGAGAGATGACAGTGCTTCTCAAGTTCAGGCCTCTATCAGGCCTGGCTCTGCCAATATTCAGACAACATTTAAGGTATGTTGGTGAACGTGAAAAGTATTTTAATTTTTAATTAAGAAATTGCAAATAAATGTGCATTTCTAATGCTCTGCTTGATGGAAGGAACCTTTCCAACTTTAGAAATGAAATGGCAGTGAATGGAGCAGAGAGTTTCTGGCCAAATATTCCAGTGGGAGCTGCCTCTGCCTGGGCCCACTGTAGTCTGCACTAGCACGGGCATGGCAGAACCCTGTTCTGGGATATAATCCAGAATAAGGACCAGTGTGGAAAGAGATGTGCTCTTTGCAGATGACACTTTCATTTACTATTACCAGTTGCTTATACCTGTGGAAGTGCTTGACTGGTACTAACTGCTGCAGACATAGGTCCTTTCTGCACTGATATGTATTCTTTAAATCCTGGAATAGGGACTTGCAAAACACATGCTGGTGCAGACCATTTAGCTTTTATACTCATAATTTACACTTAGCAGAAATATTAGAACCATTGTTATTTTGTTTTGCTCTTCAGTTTCTGTTTTAGATGAAGTTTATTTATGGAAGTGTTGCTTTTTTTTCAGAACTGTGGTTTACCATCATTTCTGGATGGTCCTGGGCCTTTCACTGTTTTTGTACCAAGTAATGAAGCGGTGGATAAATTAAGAGATGGAAGATTAATCTATCTTTTCACAGAGGTAGAAATATTTTCATTCATTATGCTGAACCATCCTAGGAATAATAAATCACCAGTCTCATGCTCTTCAGCATGAACTAGCTTGGGCTGCATCCAGAGGTTCTGGAATATCCATGCTTTATTCCAGAATATTCAAATATAGTAGAATAAGTCTGGATGCAGCCTAGGACTGATAGAAGCTGAATCCCAAAACACTTGGGTAACATCAGGTTAGTGAAGGCAAATCCAGTCTAGATATTCCAGAGGAAATAACATAGTCATCAGATTGATTGCCATGTGCAGTCTCATATGCTGTTTATCCCTCAGATGAAGTGCTATGTATCATCATCTTTGTCTTCATCACCATCAGCACCGTTACAATCTAGTAGCTATTTATTTCTGTACTCTTAACAATCAGATTTTCCCAGAACTATATTGGGTTTGTCACACATATCTGTGGCAATCCCAATTTAGTCCTGGGTTAGTTGATCAAAAATACAATATATTCCAAAGATTCTTCCTTTTGGGGATAAGATATTTAAAGAGATCAAGGAAATTATAAGTATAGAGGTTTAAAAAAATCCAGAAATTGCATTATTACAGTTATATAAGGGACAAAGTATACAGGAAAGTAAGAGGTATATGTTGAATCAACTGTTTATGGTGGCATTATCAACAAGAGCCGTCTCCTGGAAAATGATTGATAACTGTAGAATTGACAAATGGTATTATTTTATATCTGATCAGTTCAAATATGATATGATTAGGCAGAGAAGAATTAGGATTTTGGGAAGAGAGGTCAAATTTCAGTTGGAGATAATTGGAAAGATTTATATAATTATATTGCTAAATCGAGTAAATAATAGTTTGAAGAAGATAAGGGTATGGATGTAGCTAGCTAGCTAGACAGACAGATAGACTGTCTGTCTGATGGATGGATGGATGGATGGATGGATGGATGGATGGATGATAGAGATACCTGCTCCCCATCTATTTGTCTACCTACCCTATCTACTTGAATAACTGAAGAGCAATCCTTAATAGTACACATATATGACCTGGGTTAAAAAATAAGCCTTTTTTTTTCTTTCTTGCTCTGTGCAACCTAAATTTTTAAACTATTTTTGTTTTATTTTACAAAACTAAACATACAGAGCATTGATAAAAATCTGTCAATATGGATCTTTGCTTTTATTAGGGTGCACTGTATAGGCATATCTATAACAGTTTGTCCTTTGGTATTTCAACAAGAAACTCTCTTTTTCAGATGTCCAATCTGAAGTATAAGTTGCACAGATAAGCATTTGAATTTTATGTTAACAATCAGCATCTGTTATTGTAAGCTATGCAGAATGTCTATAAATAATGTATAATAAGTTTTTTCCTGCTCTAGGGAATAAACAAGCTGCAGGAACTTGTGAAACATCACGTCTACACAACTGCAGCGGTAAGACAACTCTATTTCCAACGTTGGGTATTTATTTTACTTTGCAGTATTTGCAGATCATGTCTGCCCTTTGAAGACATTTGTTAAGATAAATGAACAGATGAATTAGTTTCTTGATACCTTTTCATGCCAGGCATTTCCTCTAAGGTAACAGAGACCTTGAAATATTACTTTGCTGACAATAAATATCCTACAACTTTAACTTTGGATCTGTCTGAAGAGAGACAGTAATGATCAATGTCCATGAAAGAAAAGCAATTACTTTCTTCAGACTTGAACTCAGATTCTTGTGCCCACATGGAGCACTGATCATGAACTGGTCCAAACTCTGTCTGCAGCTTTCCAGGCTGATGGCCAAGCTGAGTGTAGTAGTGAATTCCATAGTTTAACTATGGGTCTGTTTACATTCATCTTTCTGGAAAGCTTGCAGACACTCCCGAGCCATGGTCACACTTTCACTTTAAACCTTCTTCCGTCCATCTTCAGGTCTGACTGCTCATACTTTTTCATTTCTATCCATTTTGTTTGTGGACTTTCCATTCAGGAAAGTCCACATGGAAGGTCAAAAGTCCACAAATAAAATGGATAGAAATGGAAAGGTGTGAACAATAAGACCTGAAGATGGACGGAAGAAGGTTTAAAGTGAAGGTGGTGACCACAGCCCAGAGGAGGTCCATCTGCAAGCCAAGTTACCACCACCATCCTGGAGCATCTAGTTTATTCACACATTTACTGAAGCTCACAAAAAACTATAAAAAGGATTATTCAGACTGGAGTTTTTCTTTTTGGAAGCTATACTGGCTCTCTTTAAGTAGTGTGCCAAAATCTTGCCTATATCTTTGAAATAGGGCTCACAAGCAAACTAGTGAGGTATCACATGCTTAACCCTAACCCCAACATCTTGTTTTCACCTGGAGAAACTGAAGTCTGATGAGATGTAGGTATCATCTGTATCACTTAAGAAAGCAAGGCAGAGGCCTTTCTGCACTTACCTGATTAGGCTGCCATGAACTAGAGCTGGTCAACATCAGGTACAGGAGGACCATTCACACTTGCCGGGAGGAAAGCTTCCCCAAAGCATCCCTTACTGGCCTGAAATGTGAATGGTCCTACCATTTACCAGCCCACACAAATGTGCCTAAAGCTGGAAGTTCTAACTTCTCACTGCCACCATTAGCCACTCAGACGTCATTGCGAGAGGGGCAGGTTCGAGCACAGGCTAATCTGTGATCGATCCCCCTTCTTGTGATTTTACGATTGATCACCACTCCTGCGGACTGGAGGTCCAATCATGCCATGAGTGAGTGATTGATCAGGACCAACAATGCCATTGTCCCTGCATGGACGCCGCCTTCCCCGCCCACCGACCACAACAGTCTGGAAATAGAGGAAATAGTTGTGCTGCCAGATGCTCCAGGTAAGCTTTAGTAAACACTGGTAAAGGTGTAGAGCACGGTTTTGTGCTCCACACCTAACCAACAATTTAGTGAGCTTCTGGGGAGGGCAGGCATGTTTGTAGGCTGTAGCAGCCTAGTGGGCTGCAGTTATTGTTGACTAGAAGCCTAAGTGCAAATTGGCCTCAGATGATAGTGGCAAAGGAATCAAATATATTCGCTAAAGATACAGATTTCTGACTGGATTAATATGATTTTTTCCAGGTTGAAGTGGAGACCCTGGTGACGATGCCGCGTATTCAGACCATGGCAAACCAGATACTGACAATCCGTGTCAGTGAAGATGTAAGTATCCTGTTATAAAGCTGCACCCATTAAATAAATAAGATTTTAACCCATTTGGAGGAAACTCTGGATACAAGTTTATTTAAACTTATCTTCACTGTAAGGAGGCTAAAACAATCTGTAGGAAACTGTCAATGAAGGGTTTTACTTAGATTCGTTCCACGTATCACTTTTACTGTTCTGGTTTACCATTTCTAGTACAAGCTTAATGTTGAAATAATTATTTCTCTTTTGTCATAGGGAAGAATTCTGTTGAGTGATTCTGACGTTGCTTTAAACCAAAGGAACATTCGGGCATCAAATGGTATCATTCATACCTTGGATGGCATCTTCATTCCTCCATCAATAATCCCTATTCTGCCACACAGATGCAATGAGAAGATGTATAAAATTGTAGAGGTCAGTCCATTCTTTTCTTTCTTTTTGGATATACCTATTCCATTTAATGCAGAAATATTCTGAGCTGATGGGAAATGACAGCGTGATCTAATTTAAAACTACATTTTCCCCATTTACTCCCTTGACCTAGACTGTTGCTTGCCACCACAGATGATATCTGTTTTCCCTAGCAAATTCCCCTTTTAATCCAAAAAGCCTAGAGTGAGGACATGTGCTGCATTTGTGTGGTTTCATTCTTCCACATTTTGATATTTCTGATTCAAAAAGCATTTCAGGTTTCCAGAAACCAACATACTGCAGTTCCTTTGAGAGTCGTTCTTTCCTGTTGACAAAATCCCCGCCAATAAGTCTGATGACAGACATTTCATCACCCAGCCTAGGACATCTGCTTCCTGTTGTTTAGATAGAAAAGCTGACAGGAGGACTTTTAAGCACAGACGGTCACATGCTCACAACTGTAGAACATAATAGCTGTGCTCCAGAAAAGGCTCGAAGATGAATTTTATTTATTTGAAATTAAGACGTCTACTACTATTTGTAAGCACAGAAGAATTGTAAAATAATTCAAAACATATGCTTAATAAGAATTCTGTGTAATTGCAAGTAGCTTACACCATCTCTGTGTATTTACTAGTAGTAGTAGTAGTAGTAGTAGTAGTACTACTACTACTACTTCTTCTTTATAGGTTTGCCATTTGCAAAAATTAAAAAAAATCACTAAATCATGTATAATAGAAAACCCCCAACCATGAAAAACAAATGCCTAGAATTACAAATAAGTGCTCTGTGTGAAACTGACCCCTGTGACCATAGAACTTCAGTATCCCTTTGAAATGCACTGTAAGCTTTTTAAAGGAATAAGATACATTCTAGTTGTTTTCTGTTACAGGGTTCTTGTGTTGACTGTGATGCCCTCAATTCCAGTGTTTGTCCGCTTCAAAGCACATTTATGGTAAATAGTGTCTAATTTTCTTTATGGCACTGTGAAGTTGAAATGTTTTTCTTTTTCCTTAATTACATATTTGATCATGGTTGAACCTTGCTTCCAGTAGGATAACAAAAAATTCCCATATTTATATCCTATCCCTGTTATTCCCATATTAAAAGCAAAATCTGCCAGCAAATTTGAAGTCCCACTCACTATAAATGTGTGGCAACAGCTTGAAACAGACTGGAGAGTCACTTGAATTTGAACATTTCCATAGGAGTCCAGAAGAAGTGGCTGTAGAGCAAACTGCCTGGAAAGCAGAGGGTTAAATTCATTCATTCATTCATTCATTCATTCATTCATTCATTCATTCATTCATTCATTCATTCATTCATCATTGTATTTCTATCCCGCCCTATACCCGAAGGTGTCAGGGTGAGTAACAACATTTAAAATCAAAGATATATTAAAACAGTAACGGTGTATGAAAAGTGGAAAGAGGAAGTATATTCCTATTTAGCCAAAGGCCAGGGCAAAGAGGTGCATCTTCACTGCCTTTCTGAACATATACAATGAAGGTACCTGATGCCCCCAAGGGGGAGACTATTCCTTAGCCTAGGGACCATCACAGAGAAGGCCCACTCCTGGGCGGCCAAGCTTTTTACTACTGAGTGTGGTGGGACAACCAAGAGGGCCTCCCCTCCAGATCTCAAGGCACCGTCAGGTCAATATGGAAGAAGATGTCCTTTAGATATTTGGGGACCAAGTCATTTAGGCCTTATAAGTTAAAGTTAACACCTTAAATTGGGCTCCATAGCAAGTTGGCAAACAGTGCAACTCTTTTTAAGACCAGTGTGATACGCATCTGGCCAACTGTCCTGGTCAGCAATCTTGCAGCTACATTCTGAACTAGCTGCAGCTTCTGAGCCATCTTCAAGGGCAGTCCCATGTAGAGCACATTACAGTAGTCCAGTCTGGAGGTTACCAGAGCATGGATATCTGTGGCCAACTCATCCCTGGTTCAATTCCTAGCATCTCCCTGGAAGTAGGCAATGGCAAATCACTTCTGTATCTCTGCCAAGATAATTGCACTGAGGAGTCCATGCAGTCAACCAGGAGTCAGCCAGGACTCAGTGCTATCCAACACGAAGGTTTCCCTGAAGTTTTATGTCATGTATATTGTATTGCTTGAAGTATCAATACATGTGAGTCATGAATCTATACACCCAACCTTCCAAAATGGTCCAAATGTAGGTCCAGCCTCTGCCTGAAGACCTCCAGTGGAGAACTCGCTACCTCCCGTGGCACCCTATTCCATTGACTGATTGCCTATTCCTCACTGTCAGGAAGTTTTTCCTAATATCTAATCTGTATTGACTCACTTGAACTTTCATACCATTGTTTCTTTTCCAAGTGAGAATAGGGACAATCCCATTTTGTGCAAGTGTAGTAGCCAAGGGTGTGGCCAGTCACAGCAAAAATGCTGGTAGCTTGCCGGATGGTGGCTGAACCACCAGGCAGCCCAGGTGCCACATCAGAGCTGCCACAGTCCGTTGGCAGCTTAATTTGTAGTAAGAAATCGTTCTTACTTTCAGGTTAGTTTCAGCTAGAGGAATGACTACCAAGGTCCATTTGGTGTTACTTTGCTGGGAACCAAGCTTATGAAGAATCAGAAAAGGAACAGGTGTATGGTGAGCCTCCAAATGTTCCCAGTGATGTAATGCTGTGGGAGTCTTTTCAGACATCCCAGTTAGCAAATGTATGCCGGGTAGCACCACATGATTATGGTAGGTTTCCCTTTTATATCCCTTGCTGTCATTTAACACTATTTACAGAATTGTTTTAGTTGTTTCTTTTCCGGGAATTGGACATTGCTAATGGGATCTGCTGGCTCTTAACCAAAGAAGTTGGTTTGTGACCCAGATAGTACTGTATCTTCATTGTTCTGTCTTATCTCATAAGGTGAATCAGAAAGACCTGTTATGTACTGTTACAAAAGGAAGCCACTCTGTTGCTTTGTTGGTACCTGTGGTGTCAGCCAAGTTCACAGAGATCTCTGAGTGAACTTCCTCTGACCAGCATAATGTTAGTGAATGTGTGAAAAGGATTCTCAGTTCCCATAAACAATTTTTATTTCCAAAGGACCAAGAGATCTTTTCAGGGGAATGTGTTTACATCCATGATCCACTAGGCCTGAATGTTCTGAGGAAGGGCTGTAGAAGGATGTGCAACCAAACTGTTGTGGTAAGTTTAATGTGTGAAGCAAAAACCTTCAAATATTTACTAGAAAACCCTGTTTTCATCTCCATATCTTTTAACTTTCTCATGTGGGAGAAAGTTGTGCCAGTCAGAACAGTGAGTGTTCCCATTAACTTACAGTAGTATTTTTTCATTTATAGTTGAGACATACACCTTCACTTTAATCCTTCTTCGGACCCCACTGCTCAAACCTTTTTAGTTCTATCTGTTTTATTTGTGGACTTTCCTCCCTTTAATCATACTTGACTGAGTCTTGATTTGTACAAGTCTCAAGCCATTATAGAGAGCCAATCGATTTTCATTTTTTGGGTGTGATCAGGGAAGAGGACCAAAATGGGCTGAACCATGCTGTAGTGGGTGGTTCCTGCATGAATTTGCTTTCCCTTTCAGCCAATGTGTGATTACACGCAGTTCAGTCACAGAACCTTTATCCAATCAGAGCACGGGGGATGTTGTGACAGTGGAGAAGGGTAGTGATCTTAAAAACCTTGTAAAGGAGTCCCAGGTCACAAACAGAAAGGTGTGAGCACAGCAACCCAAACTAAGGACAACCTGAGGAAGGAAGACTGTAGTCACACCTGAGGTTTAATCCAGTTTCAGTCCACCTTCAGAGCGAGAGGACACATCAGCAACGTGCCCAATAATTTTCTTTCCACATTATCTATCCCAAAGGTGAATTTTCTGAGTTATTTAGCACTGAAAGAAAACAGTTTGTCACTTTGCTGATGTATTCTCTCACTCTAAAAGTGGACTGAAGCTGGTTTAAACTTAAGTGTGACCTCAGCCAGAGTTAGTGTAGTTTGAGTCCTTCAGATAATTTCAGCCAGATGTGATCCCAGCCTAAGTAAGTTTAGATCAGTTCAGGGCTTATTAGAGCTTGTTGAAGAGATTTCAGCCTGTCCTTATAGGCAATACATTGTAGAGATACTCCTTGAGATTATAGCACTCATAAGGGAGCTCATGGACACATAATGTTTCTCACAGTCACTGTTGCCTGCGTAAGAAAGGAATTTGAAATATAAAATGGACTGTAGACAATCAGACTCCTTGTACTGTATTTGAATGAAAGGAAATTACAAAATAGACATTCTTATGCGGGGAGGGGGTGCGGTGCTGACTTTTAGGTGAACAGCGAGTCATGCAGTTCAAATCACATAATTATTTTTTCAGACACCTGGATGCTGCAAAGGGTTCTTTGGTTCAGCCTGTACTCCATGTCCTGGTGGATTTTCCAACCCATGCTATGGCAAAGGAAAGGTAAGTAACAAGGACTTCTCCTGCAGCCAGCCAGACCTGGCCTGTGATCAGACATGACATTAAAAAGGCCCCCTGAGGCAGCTTAGAAAAGCATTTGAGGTGAGATTCACACATCAGTCTGCCCCTTCCCCTTCTCCTGAACATTCTTTGCCAGAAAAGGTGGATTAAAGAAGGCCTGAGAACATGAGGGCCACACGTGATCTCTCTGAGCTGACTTTGACGTGACAGTAATGTGCCTTGGTCACTGTTGCCATCTACCAGTTTCTGCCTTCCCAGTTGTTTCAGGTGAATACAGCACAGCCATATTTTTCTTTCCCAGCTATTTATACTTTTATTTTCCCTCCAAAACCTTTTCTCCAGATTTCAAAATAGAGCCAATCAAATCAAGTTCCCCTTTTCCCTCCAAAGACAAACTTTCAAATTCTTCTCTCTACAAAGAAACCAGAAGAGCAAGACCTGTTCAAATATATCAAGAGAGTACAATAAGGTGAAAATCTTCCAGTAAGAGGTAGCTGGTCCCAATCAGCATGGTGGGATGGAGGTTAGGCAGCTAAAAGAAAAGGGGCAGGTGGAGTCTGAATAAGGAGGGTTAAGGGTGAGGTGAGATACCATTAAGATAACAATTCTAAACCTGCATGAAAATTCTCCCACCAAACATAGTTTATTATGCACAGGTTGCCATGCTTCTGCACTTACCTGACCTATCTTGGTACAAGGTATGCACTCTGTCCCAAGCTGGGACAGGTTGCTGATGGTGCAGAACACAGCTGTCCACATTGTGACAACCAGTTCTGCACCAGCCTTCTCACCAGCTCCTTAGCATGTGTCAGCTTCAGAGACAGTGCAGGGATCCTCCAAATGCTCCAAAGGTCAGGGATGAAACTTCTGGTCTTTGAACTCCCAAAGGACCTATTTCAGTGGTGGACCTTGTTGCACCACCAAAATGGGTCCCCCACTCTTCATATGCCAGTAGGCATTGGTAAACTGGACTAGGACGCCTTTTTTGGCACCCTAGTGTGGCCTGCACTCTGTCCTTTGTGGGTAGAGTACTAGGAGGGGTCAAGGATTCCATTATTCCACACCAGCCTGTGGAAGGATGTCCCCTAGATCCTTTTCCATACTGTGCCAAGAGCATACGCGAAAAGGGCCTTAGCTCACCCTGCAATAAAACATGCATAATAGAGAAAGGGAGAGGGAATTTGAGCTCTTTGTTGCAATGTATAGTCAGGTTCTTCCAACTTTGCTCCTTGCTCCCAGGATTTTCCCAAGTTCTAGAGCATTACATGTAATACTCCTGTTAGTTTTGAGATTTTATTTTATTTCATTTTTGTCCAATATAATATCTACTTTATTGTTCTGAAATTTAAGTGCATTGATGGAATTCAGGGGAATGGCCAGTGTCGCTGCTTTGAGGGTTTCAGAGGAATTGCCTGCCACATCTGTTCAAACCCCAACAAGCATGGAGAGAACTGTGATGAAGGTTTGTGACTTTAAACTTTTAGGGCAGCAGCCTGATAGGTGTTTAGAAATCTCATGCAGAGAAAATCTGTATTGTCGTTATTCTTGACAACAAAGCTGGGCCAGAGTTGAAAACCCATCTTTTAAATATATTCCTGCAGGGTTTGTTTATATAGGTTTACAGTTATTTTACCTTAGAAAAAATGTAGGAGCAGGAAAGAAAATCTTTCTTGCCATTGAGAAAGATGATCCCTGTTTTTTACTTAGAAAATCCACCTTTGGGTTAGATAATGTGGAAAGAAAATAGCTTATCGTCAGTTTGCTAAGGTCTCCTTTCACTTTGAAACTGGACTGAAGTTTGATTAGAACTTAAGTGTTCATGGTTCCTTACATATTCTGATACAGGTAGATTTCAACCAGAATATTCATATTAAATAAGTTAATTTATTTACACTACAACATCAGCCTTTTTTTTTTTTAAGTAAAGTACTGTACCTGAGAGACCTCAGGCACATCTACATGAGACAGATGACCTGCCTTATTCTTCCCACCCAGGTCATCTAAACATCCCTAGAGGAAAGAGGCCATATCCCACCCTGAAGAAGCTGAAAAAGTGTTTCAAAGAAAGAGGAGGAGCTTTCTGGGTCAGAGTGTGCCCAGTGGAATACACTGTCCACGCTCCAGGCCACCCTATAAGCATGGATGGTCTTTGATTCCAGAAAAGTGACAGAGGTGGCATCAACTCAGCCACTTCTCTGGAAAGTTGCTTTCATGAGGAACACGAGGATGAGGGAGTAGAACAACAAGCTGTGAAGTGCAGCTTGTCAGAGGAGTTGCACCCCACATGCCTGGCTTGTAATCCTTCCTTCAGAGAGTGGTTTAATACTGCAGTGACCATGGAGAAGGGATGGCAGTGTCTGCAAGCCATGCCTGTCACTACCTTGAAGCCTAATGTCTTTCAAATCCTTGTGAGATGAACAGCTGGTCTGTGGGGAGATGAAAAGGGAAGAGAAAATGGCTGAGATGAGGAGAAGCAGAAGAAGAAAATATTGAGTGTCTTCTGGAATATATGAAAAAGGAAATGCAGTGATTCTGGAGAAAACAAAAGAAAATTGAAGTGGAGATTTATTGCAGTAAAATAATGATGAGTGCTGTAACTAAAAGTTATAGATGACATGTTAGAATCTAGGGCCATTTCTATATGCAGCTGGCATGGGCTAGATAGCCTGGCCCACGGTGGACTGGGATGTCCACATCCTGGCTTGGCTTTGGAAGCTAAGAATCAAAGTCACCAGCCAGGTACCCAGGAGCAGTACAAAAAACATATCTCTGAGGTGACTAAAGGGGCCTGACAGAGATTATAGAACTTGGCACCCAGGACAGGGTCTTCTCCGTGATGGTTCCCAGATTATGAAATCATCTTCCCACCGAGATGTATCAGGTGCCTTCACTTCCCATGTTCAGGTGGGCTGTGAAGACACACCTCTTTGCCCTGGCCTTTGGGTAAATAAAGAAAGAGGTTTTCCTCTCCTCTTTCAGGCTCTGTTATTGTTTTAATGTGTTCATTTTACATTTGGTTTTTAATGTTGTAATCTGCCCTGGGACCTTCAGGTATAGGGTAGGATAAAAATACAAACAAACAAAGAAATATCTGATGCAAACATCACACCAAAGTTCCCATACGCCACAGTGTTTGCAGGATGGGACTTCTGTGAGCTACTTCTAGATGGAGGAGTAATAACAGACCATGGGCAAGGGCATAAATATATGGGTTTGAGTGCCAATGAGGGTGCAGCATGCACTTTCTGAGAACATCCATTAACACTGGGTGAATGTGCTGCAGCACCGGTGCAGTCTTACCACTGATGATTAGTGTGAACATATATGTAGTCATTTAAGACAGAATATTCTGGAACTAGGAAAGTGGAATTATTGAGTAGGTTCCTCTAAATGTTTAACCTCTATCTATCTGGTAGACTGTGGTTGCGTCCATGGAATTTGTGATAACCGGCCAGGAAGCAAGGGAGTGTGCCAGCCTGGGACATGTAAAGATGGATACACTGGAGAATTTTGTAATAACAAGACTCAGACTTGTGGGTCCACCAGCACCATTTGCCATTGGAATGCCGTCTGTGGCACCAATGACACTGTAAGGTAATGATTTCTGTGGACATATGCAAGCCAGGGACTGGATACCTTGATCAGTCAGATCTAAACAAGATATATTTAACCTTCCACCCAGTGAGAAAAATGGCACTGCTTCCTTAATTCCAGCTTCTCTTTCACCTAAAAAGAACTTGGGGAAACTTTATGGACTGGCAGAAGTATAGCAAATTAACCCCTTTTAATTTGCCTTGGGAAAGGAAGTTTATGAAAGCTGGATGAAGAGGGGTCTAAAAAATCACAGCAAGTTTTTTCCTCATGTGTTTAAGAAATATGCTCCTAGAATAGTTCACTGAAAATTATTTATGTGGGCGTGAAGGAAAATCTAGCTCTGATGCCCACTACTTTTGTCTGTCATTTCCTTGGGAATTTTGGCTCTTGCAAGTTACCGATATGTACGAAGCATGTAAAAATGAATAAAGGGAAGTGGATAGGTACTTCCTAGGGATGTGCATGAATTTTATTATTATTATTATTATTTAGTATTCAATTCATATCAAATTGAATGCAAGAAAATTTGTATTTGTTTGAATAGATCCCCTTCGAATGTGGTAGGATTCGTATTCAAAACGAATGTTCAATCCCATATGAATAGCATACGAATCCCATATGAATCCCATGCAAAGCTTCATATGAATGTATCAAGACATTCAATTCAAATTGGAATGTCAGTCTTTGAATGTGCCAACATTCGATTCATATTCAAATGTCCAAATTCGTACAAATTTGTATAAATTTTGAATGTTACAATTATTTGTGCACATCCGTAGCACTTCCTACGTCTGGGTACTTTTGCAAGACCATGGGGTGTTTTTCCACTGTCACTAAAAGTACCCATTAAGTACCCATAAATGGGTACGTAATGGCATTTTTGTACCCATTAATGGGTACTTAATGGGTACTTCTAGGGTGTTTTTCCACTGTCACTAAAAGTACCCATTAAGTACCCATTAATGGGTATGTAATGGCATTTTTGTACCCATTAACGGGTACTTAATGAGTACTTCTAGTGACAGTGGAAAAACACCCATGGATTCCATGAAGAAATGACAGACAAGGTAAGAGCTCAGGACTGGCCTAGCATTGTGGGATGTAAACAAGATCCCACAATTTACTCTTATTATCTGGAGATACCCATACTGATCTAGGAATGCATCCATTCTTCGGATCAATATTGCCTTAAAATGAATATCAAAGTGCAAGTAGAAATCTATATGTTGAAGGTTAGTGCCCTGCTTTGTGAATTGACTGTTTCCTTTATCTTCAAGGTGCATCTGCCTTGATGGATACGAAGGTGATGGTTTGTCATGTGAACCCATTAACGTCTGCAGCAAGCCAGAACGGGGAGGATGTTCAGAAAATGTATGTAGATAAAGCATTAGTTGTCTAAAGACTGACAGATTCATGCCGTGTTTTAATCTGCTTCTTCCTAGAAAACTGTATTTCTACCATAGGTTGCTGAGACTCAGGTTTACTCACACTGGGTTTTAGTTCCCTGATACTTGTACTTCAACACAGATCTTTCTAGGAAATAAAATTACAGTTACACAAGTTGTTACTGTGTAAAGGCTAAATAGTTGCACATTATATTTAAATTTAATGTATTTCGTATACTGGACAGGTGTATCAATGTGTCTTAGAATGGATGCCTCTAGTCCAGCATCTTATATCACACAGTAACCCAACAATTGCTTATGGGCATCTCAAGTAGAAGATAAAGGCAAAACCTTCACCTGGTCTTTGACTCCCTGCAAATGGCCTTTGGAGTAGGGATGTGCACAAATTCATAGATTTGTGGCTGAATCCAATAGGGTCTACATTCGTAGACCCTATATGTCCACGAATCGGATTATCCAGATTTTGTCAAAGTTTTAGTCAAAGCTTCAGTAGATACCAGATGTCCCTGGGGCCTCCACCCCCATGTGGCTTCCCGCCCTGCCCCCCCATGAAGCCTCCCATTGCCCAACTTATCTTGCACCAACATGGTCATTCCTTCATACTAGGCCTTCCGGTTCTGCGTGCAGAGCTGCTGCTGTGTGTGCAGAATCAGAAGAGCCTCTTTGGCCTCTGGGGTGCATCAACATAGGTCCTGAAAATGTCACCACAGCCTCCCGTTACTCTCCAATGCTCCCCCTTACCTTTCTGGAGGCCATAGTGACACCTCTGGGCCTATTTTGGTGCTCCCCGGAGGCCAACATGGCACTTGCAGGTTTGCGCGTACAACTCTACATTCGGGGATCATGATCCCCAGATGAAGAGCTGCACACACAGACCCAGAAGTGTGTCAGACAATAGTGCACAGCGGCAGCAGCAATGGTGGTGACGAGGACAGGTGTGTGGGACGGGAGGGGTGGCGGGAAGAGGGGGAGGTTTGCTTTGTTTCATGCACAAATATTAATCTGAATATTTGTGCATGAATATTTGTGCATGAATATGAAGCCTCCCACATTTGTGGGGGTAGGATTCAGCTGAAGCCAAATTTTCCCACATTCTATTCATACTGAATTGAATGAGGGAAATGGCCTTTGTGCGCACCCCCACTTTGGAGGCATCCTGCTTTTCTATCCAACCTGGAGGCACTACCTAGACGTCTATTCTCGTAGCCAATGTGAAATGACCTAGGCCTTTTTGGAATAATTGGAGTGTCCGTGGGCATGCTGGTTGTCGTGGCTCCCAGAGTGTTTGATGGTGGAATAAACGAGGAGATGCACTAATCTGTTTAGGACCACACTGAACATCCAAAGTTACGTGGATATGATCATTTAATTTCCTCATTCTCTTTTGCTAGGTGTGCTTTGTAATTCTTCATTATTATTCTCCTTTTTCTTACTAGGCCATGTGTACCAGCACGGGCCCAGGTGCAGCAACTTGTCAGTGTAACAAGGGTTGGACTGGAGATGGAAAGGACTGTATTGCCATAAACAACTGTGAATCAGAGGCCAGAGGAGGTTGTCATATCAATGCTGACTGCAATTATATAGGGCCTGGACAGGTATAGAAAGCATGCTTTATTATACTGTTGTAAATGTGAATTGGCAACAGATGCTTTATACCATGAAACCAAGCTAACTGGTCCATAAGTTCAAAATGTGCAACACTCGACAGCCATCATCTGGTACTAGAATGTACTTTCCCTTTCTTCTTCTTGTACTTAGAGGTACATTATTGGCTAGTGTGCACATAATACATTGTATTCAGTGGGGTGGGACACAAAATGGATATCTAAATAGCATCTTAAGCCTTTTCCACACTTACCTGGATTATCTGGAATAATCAGATCCACTGATTTGGATCATGTGGAGGTGTGGGCCAAATCAGTGCTGTCTTTAGTAGGGACACTTATTCAACCAATGCCTCCCTAGAGTTGCAAAGCTCGTGTGAATGTCACACCTGCCCACACACACACTCCTCTGAAGGCTAGGAACAACAGTGCCTAGCCTTGGAACCTGGGGTGGGTGTCTTTTGGCAGCGTGCTATGGATAGTTCTGATAGGTCTGGATCCCAGAGGTGTGCCACCTGCCTATCTTCCATGATCCAGTATTAATGCCCTCTTTATGAATGTAAAATCAAATGGGGTCTACAATTGACCTGGATTAAGAGTCTCCTAGTCTGTGGTACCTATCAGCACACTTCTTTCTGCACACGTTGCAGTTTCTGAAGCATTTTCTAGGGCAGAAAACACAGAATGCATTGTAATGGTCCACCTTGGAGATTACTAGAGGTCAGTCACACTAGCTTTGTACAAAACCATAGATGTTGGTATCCTTCCTTTGCATGATCTGCTAAGCTTTCTAAACTGAAGAACTACGTGTCATCCCAGGAAGCCTAGCGTGATTGATCAGTTTGAGGTATTTGCCGGAAGTGAATATACACATGCCCAGACATGGTAAAAACAGTTGATGACTATAGACTAAAAATCTGTATTTGACAGTCACAATGTTTTTGTTTGAGTAATTTCAATGTTTCAGGTCCAAAATAATTTTAGTAGTTAGTCTTTGTGTTGAACTTTCAAGAAGCCATTAAAGAGGTTGCAAAAAAATTTTTTTGGCATGGTATTTCTTTATTGAAACAATCTTTCTATCAAATAATAACTATAGATCCTGATGTTCCTATTTTCAGAGCAGCTGCATGTGCAAGAAGGGATATAATGGTGATGGATACAACTGTGAGCTTATTGACCCTTGCTTCGTGGCCAACGGAGGCTGCCATGAACAGGTGAGGATGGAGACACGTTGCCTTGTGAAACCAGTTATCTTTCTGATGGGCACTGGATGAGAGCCACCAATATTGTGAAGTTGGAAGCACACCATTTGCTATATACTACACATTATTGTATGCTTATTTCGCTAGATGATTATAATGCTGAGTTCCCTTGCTGTTTGTTCCCAACAGGCAAAGTGTCTGGTTCTGAGTACTGGGGAAAAGACTTGCCGTTGTTCTGAAGGATATGCTGGAGATGGGATTCTATGTTATGGAGATCTAATCAGGGTAAATATATATATTTATACTGTAGCAATTTGGAGTCAACCTGGCAGGGTGGTCTGTGGGCAGAACTTAGGGCAATAAAACATGAAAGTAGTTCTGAGTTTAATTTTTTACTGTGTGGACAGTACCATTTTCAGGGATGAGATTCTG
>MTQE01001058.1:2930384-2946199 GCA_014337955.1 Aspidoscelis marmoratus
TTTAATTTTTTACTGTGTGGACAGTACCATTTTCAGGGATGAGATTCTGTATCCAATGGCTGTCCGTATTCTGGGCACGTCATGTTTAGGGATTCCCTCCCACAAAAGCTTGCAATTTCAAAAAATCCAGTCTTCACAGAGGGGAAGCAGCTTGGCCTCGGCTGGGGAGAGCGCCGCTCGTCCGGCTCCAGCTCCGGGGCGACTCCAGACCGCGGCGAGCAGAGCGATGTTCCAGTAGGGCAGCTTCACCAGGCTGTTCTTGCCGCCGCTGCCGCTGCCGCTGCCGCTGCCGCCCCAGCTGCTCGAAAGGGCCCTGCTAGGAAGAGGAAGAGGAGGAGGAGGAAGAAGCCGGCGCGCTGGTGGATCATCATTTCCTCCATGCCTGGCTTAGCTCACCCAGGAAAAGGAGGGGAAGCAGCTTGGTGGTGGGGAGAGCGCCGCTCATCTGGCTCCTGCTCTAGCAGAATTGTGGAATTGCAGAATTGCGCAATTCTGCAATTCTGCAAAATTGCGACATTATTAATCGGGGGTGGTTCCCTCCCTACAGTGTAGCAATGCTGTGAAGGCTGGATTTTTTGAAATTGCAAGCTTTTGTGGGAGGGGGCTTCCATGCAAATGTCATTTCACAGCAGGAGGAACTCCAATCAGGGACAGGGGGTGGCAATGGGCAGGGAGGACAGGACTGCCGTGCGGACTCCGAGGATTGATTCCGAGATAAGGTTGCAATCGGAATGCCCTCGGGATGCCGCGGAACCAGATCAAGTTGAAAGCCGTGGAGACAGTTTCAACCCGGTTCAATTATTTCGGTTTCGGGAAACCGATATAAGGCACCCCATGGGGATGAGGCCTAGTAGTCATAATGACTGCATTCACATCTAAGTTTTAATCCAGCTCCAGTCCACTTTGTGAGACAACACATCAGCAAACTTACTAGCTATTTTCTTAACAGATTATCTAACCCAAAGGTGGATTTTCTATATTCAGCTTACCACTTTGTCAATGTGTTCTTTTACTACCAGTGGACTGAAGCTGGGCTAAAGCTTAGGTATGAACACAATAATGCAGTTGTCTGGAAAGCAGCAGTCATGGATTTGATTCCAGGCACCTCCCTAAAAGAAAGATAAAGCCACTTTATGCCAAGAAAATTGCATGGATGTGTAGAAAGAATAACTGTGAGGAATGGTAAGAGGGCAAAACCAGACTAAAGAACAGAAGAGTAAAACCCTTCCTTCTACCACCTCCACTTCAGCCAAGGCAATATCTTATATTTTAGGATGTGAAGTTGGCAGGCCATGCAAAAAGAACAGAAGGGCAAATTTTTCCAAATGTGTATTATTTATATACAAGTTTTGTTGGCACTTGACATTCACTTAGGAATTACATAGCTTAGTCTGTATTTTGAGCAATAGGAAAATGAAAATGGTCCACTTTTTGCTGCACGGTAGTTCTTTTTCTCCATCTCTGGTTTCTGGAAGTACACTGCTTTTGGTCTAGAAAAAAACAAAACACAGTCTTTCAATATTGTTCCAAATAGCAAAACTATCAATTGGAATTTAGATAAGCCTGAAGTTGGTCTGAAAAAAGACCTCAGGAGAAGCCTGCAGATATTGAAAAATGTTCTATAACTTCATTGTCATATGGTAGTCACAAGTGAAAATGACTTTTTATAAGGGTTCGGCAGCTCATGACTACACTTATTTTACCATAGGCAATTGTCAGGGTTCTCTTCCAGACTGCATTTATATTTTTTAAAATGCTGTTTTTTTCTTTTTTGAAGGAGTTAGCCAGAAATGACCATTTTTCTGCCTTTTATCAGTGGCTTCAGGTGAGAAATTTTGGGTTCATTGTTTTTGCTTATTTCCTTATATGCAGGGAAGCTATAGACTTGGGGCTGAAGTACAATGCTCAGCTAGTGGAAAAAATGATTCACATTTTAACCTAAGAAGAACATTTCAGAAGAATGGAAATCATGTTTCTTTTGGGAGAAAGCTCTGCTGGGCTGTCTTTCAGACAGACCTCATTATACCTCATGCCTTAAAACTGATACTTAAAGAATCAAAGGGCCTTTTCACACTGGCTGGTATATTGCATACTGGTCCAGCATGAGGTCTAGACCCCTTCTGAGTTTCTCATTCTGCACCCTGGACTGGAAAAGAAGAGGTCGTCTCCCCTACTAGGCCTTACTCCCAAAAAGGGTCCCCTAGGGTTACGGTGCCAGGAACTTTCTTTCCTGACTGTCAGAGCCCTTTGCTGTTGTTTTAAAGTGGAACAAGTCAGCATCAAAATCTCAGAGTGAAACAGCCTTGTTTCAGGATGGGTGGACCACTCCAGTTGGAAACTGTACCTGGAGGAACAGTTCTAACCAGAGTGGTCCAGCCTCTGCAAATGCAGAAATGGCCCAAATCTTTTAATACTCAAAATATGTGTGTACTTCAGGATTTGTTACATATTCTTTTCTGTTTAGTCTTTAACAGAACATCCATCAAGCTTGGATGGCCATGCAAACATTGCATAGTGCCTGTTCACACTTGGCTTTTTTCTAGAATATATCCTGGAATAGGGTCTTGCTGTCCACATGCTAGTGCAGGCTACAGCAGGGCACAGGTGAGGCTTGCCAGAGTCTGTATTAGTACGAGATATATTCCAGAATACAGCCAAGTGTGAACAAGCCCAGTGTCTTCTTATTAGACATTTCTGATGAGGTTGTCTGCAGCTCAGAATGAACCATTAGTCAGTTTGTGTTTGTTTGCTTTTGCTTGCTCATACTTTTCAATTTTGATACAACAAAAGTGCATGCAAACCCTATTTATATAAAATATGTACCAGTATGTAAAAAAGTATCAATTTTATGTAACCAATACTTTCTAGAAACTGAATCAAAATGGAGATGTAGGAGGCTCAGCAATACTTAGAGATGAAATATAAATGGGACAGAATTATGCTGGTCTAACTCTTCCTAAAGCAGAAAACAACATTACAGATAAATACTGTTCTGTGTTTCCTGTATCATATTATTGTTCTGATTTGTCCATTGTGGGGCTTAATTTATCTCTGTAGGTGGTTGCATAGATTATACTTTCAGTTAACTAAGATGCTACTACGCACTACAGTTTGCTACAAAATTTAGCTTACATTTTGTGTTGTATTGAAATCGAGGAGATGAACACAGGCTGCCTCCAGATATGTGGTAGGACCCTCAGTCTTGGCCCTAGACTGATTGATTAATTGATTTAATTTAAATTTTTATTCCACCATATACCCAAAGGCCCCGGGTAGGTTTCAACATTAAAAACCAATGAACATATCAAATGAACATATTAAAACCATAACATATTTGAAATGTCAGACTTATCTAAAGTATTCCCAATATAATCCCAATCTAGTTGATTGAAACTTGGTAATACCACTATTGCAGGAAATCAAGCCATGATGCCTGCTTCCCTACAATAGCAATGCTTGCCATGAACTCTGTCTGCAGCTTTCATGATAGGGTGAACTGGTGCATGTGAAAATAACAAAGGGAAAGGACAAGCCCTTGGCTGGCTTCTGGTAGGTCTAACTGATCCCTTCCCAAAAGGTGCCAACAGACATCAAGGACAGGAAAGGACTGCTCCTTGCATCTGGTGAGTGGCAGCAAGAGGCCATTGTGGGATCTTGCTTAGATCCCACATTGCTTCTTACCCTCTAGAGGCAGCCTCATCATTGTATGTGATGAGAATGATAATCACTAGTTTCTTTCACCTTTCTTTCAAGTTGCTCTAAGGTAACTAACAAATAATAATGCATGTGCATATTGTCTTGTTTTGGACAAAAGGCCTCCATCTTCAACATACCAATAGGAGCTAATGTAACTGTTCTTGTGCCCTTGAATGAAGCTATCCATAACCTGAGCAAGGATGAAAAAGCATTGTGGACAGAACAAAACATGCTACCACGTCTAGTCAGGTACAACTGGCCATTTCTTTCTTTCTTTCTTTCTTTCTTTCTTTCTTTCTTTCTTTCTTTCTTTCTTTCTTTCTTTCTTTCTTTCTTTCTTTCTTTCTTTCTTTCTTTCTTTCTTTCTTTCTTTCTTTCTTTCTTTCTTTCTTTCTTTCTTTCTTTCTTTCTTTCTTTCTTTCTTTTACCAAATAAGACCTGAGTACGTAAATGCAACAAACTGTTGGCATTCCACTCTGGACCACCCTTGCAAATGTCAGGTCTTCATATAAGAAGACCAGCCTTTAAGCTCTCCTGCCAGCCATTCTACACAACATCATTGTAGAAATACATAAGGAAAGCTAAGCTGCTTATGAAAATAACTGGCAAAAATGGTGGGAGAATCCTCGTTAGTATGAATAATTTTCTTATTGGCGATTTTTTGTTAGGTAACAATCACCTTGTAAATAGGGCAGAATCGGAATGAACTCTGTGGTAAACTAACAAACGTTATTGTTTTATCTGACTACAGGGCCCACTTCCTCCACGGTTCTTTCAGTACTGAGCAACTCAGGAAATATGTGGGCCAAGAACTATCGACCTTGGATCCTCAGGTTAAGTGGAAGATTGGCAGTAGTAATGGGGTAAGAAGGAACAGTAATGATAAAATTAACGTGCAGCTCAAGAACAGATCCTACAAGCAATCAGCATGAAAGCAAAAGCTAAAATTTCACATATAAGAACTGCAGACGGTTGAAAGGGGGAGGGGAAATGAAAGAACAGGGCAACCTCCTTGCCTTCTGCAGAAGCGCTGTCTTAAAGTTGCAGCAATGGCCATGGTTACACCTTTACTTTCATTCTTGTTCAGCCTGAATTCCAGCTCATTTGGTTACATCTTTAAATATTAAACTCATTTTTGTGTGTGGATTTTCTTCCCTCTGTTCAGGTTTTCCTTCATTTGGGCCAACACAGCATTAACATTTTAATGCCCTTCCAGGAGGCCACAATTCTGGCTCCCCAGAAAATGATATCTTGGCAAGCCTCTGCTCAAATTTTGTCCCTCCCCTCCTCCCTTGCCCTCCCCCTGACAGCCCTTCCTCTGCCTCCTCCCTCATTACTGTGATTCCTTTGCTATATCATCGGATCTGCCTCCTCACCTCCCCCTTACTGAGATTCTCTTTGCTTTATTGCTGTGATTTCCTTTGACAGGAGCAGGAAGGTGTAACCAAGCCATTCCAGGCTGAAAACAGCTTGGATTTAACTGCCTTCCTGACACAGATTAAAATGCTAAGGTGTAACCATGGCCAAAGTTACAGTGGAACTGATGTTAAAAATTACCATTGAGCAGCTGGTAAAAAGTGAAGAGAACACTTGGTGAATGGTGGAATATACATTTCTTAAATAAATTTCTTAAACAATAAGCCAGAAATAATGGTTAAAAACAGTGAAGTTAAAATATTATGGGGCTTTGCAATTGAAACAGATAAACAGCTGGGCAATGACATACCTAACATTACTATAGTTCAGTGGTTCTCAACCTTCCTAATGCCGCGACCCCTTAATGGAGTTCCTCATGTTGTGGAGACCCCCAACCACAGGGGCAGAGCAGCTGGAAGGTGGGAGGGAAGGGCAACGGGAGACTCGTCGCGACCCCCCTGAAAGGGTAATTCGACCCCCAAAGGGGTCCCGACCCCCAGGTTGAGAACTACTGCTATAGTTGGTACGCTGTTACAATAATAGATGTATGGTAGCTATTAACTTTTTAAAGAAGAAAAAAATTGAGGATAGTCTGCTGCTGGAACTGAAAAATCAGCCATGTTGAGGGAGGGAAAGTTTTTTTATTTTGGTAGCAAACAAATTTTTTATAGAATCACGCAGTCCCAAAATCTATGCTCAGAATACAAACATTGTATCAATCCTGTCATTTGTGTCTGGTGGAAATGTTTGTATCTTCAACATACCAAAAGGATGTGCATTTAACCTGCATGTTGCTCCAATGCAAAATTGCCACATTTGATTCTGTTTTCTTTTCAGACTGTTACCATTCAGAATGCAAGCATCATATCAGGTGACATTCCTGCTATTAACAGCACTATTTGTATCATCAGTAAGGTACATTGACAAATCTTCAATGATTTGAACTTTCTTACTGTTTTACCGTCCGTAAGGTCTGAAAATAAATATACCAGTCCAGCAGGCACCTTTCATTTCATTTTGTTTCCACCAGCTAATCATTCTTCTTGGGTTCAGTCCTATGTCTAACTTAACCTTTGATATGTTGTAGATGACAGAGCTATTTGAACTGTGGTATAGCTAAATTTTGAAGTAGAATAGTTTATCATGACAGTTCCATTATTATATTCCCAAGACAAGCCTAAAGCTACATGCTCAGTTAAGTTTCAGCTGTGTTGATGATATAAGTTTTTATGAACACCATAAAAGGGATTGTTGGCAGAGGGTGGTTTGGTGTTCAAACTTTGGCTGAAGAGATCCTGAACATGAGTTGACTGGATGACTCTGGACGAGGTGCAGTTTGAGCCAGACTTAGGCCCTTTCTTCACTTGGCCTTATTCTGAAATATATCTTGAGATACACGTCTTTCATCCATATGCCAATGCAGCCCAAGGCAAGCCTTTGCCTGGGCCTGCTGTAGTCTGCACTAGCATGGGGACAGCAGACCCCTATCCTAAGATATATTCCAGAATAAGGCCAAGTAAGGAAAGGACCTTAGCAAACAAAAGGGCATGTTCTAGGCCAGACCCTGTCTTCAGTCCAGATTTATAGCTCTGCTAGGTGCCCCTCAGGCAGAGATGATATCATTGATCTGTGTTCCTGACCTATGAGACCATTGATTTTTATTTTCTGTACTCTTCTTTCTGGGACTAGGTTTTATTACCAGAATTACCTAATATGCCTCCAAGACTTCCGGGTCTACAGGAACAACTTAATGCATCATCTTCATTTTATAGGTTTAAACTGATGCTAGAGGTAAGCACTAAAACATTGAGCTCACTTACTATTTACTAATCAATCTGGAGGAAAAAACTATTGTTTGTAGAATTGGTGCCCAGCGTCTGCATGGCTACGGAGCATTGTATCCATTGCAATCCATTCCAGCAGTGCATGTGTGGATATTTGGGACCTCATTTAGATCCATAACTATTTCATCCAGATTTTGCCAATGACAGATTTTAGAATTCCGTATTTTCTTAATCTGGATTTTATAGTGCAAAAGCACTCATAGCGTTCTTTAGCAGGATACACAGGGTGCTTCCACAGAGGCCCTTTAACACCCATTAAGCACACATTTGGAAACGCGCATCCGCTCTTGCGTTGCTGTTTCAGACACATCTGGTGAGGTGTGTCCGCACAGCAACACGGATTAAGCACACTTTCAGGATGACACATCCGCATTTTCAGACCTATTTAGCACACTTCCGTTGGGGTGCATCTGCACCTATCCGTATCTAAAGTGTGCTAAATGGGTGTTAACTGCACACCACATATAATGTGTGCTTGATGGGTGTTCCGCTGTGAAAACTCATCCTTTTAGGATGCGTCCGCACAGCAGAATGGTGTCTACCCAGGGCCCTCCCCCGGCCCGCCATGATTGGCTCCTCGGAGCCAAGCATGGTGAGCCGGGGGGCTCCTACCTTGTGGCTCGCCCTCACCCCAGAAGCAGTGGGTCGCCGCTTCTGGAGCCAGGGGAAGCTTCCCTAAACCCCTCTCTAGCCCACCTGGGGGGGAGTCCGCACGATCCCCTCCTTACCTGCTTGGCATCGCCTTGTTTCTAGAAGGAGGGACCCAGGATGCAGTGCACCTGCGTCCTGCGCGCCTCCTGATTGGCCGGGGCTGCTGCTGGCAGCTCCAGCCTTCAGGAGGCGTTCTGCGCAAGTGACACCGAGCAGGTAAGGAGGGGATCGTGCGGGCTCCCCCCGGGTGGGCTAGAGAGAGTTTAAGGGAAGCTCCCCCTGGCTCCAGAAGCGTCGATCCATCCTCCTGCCGCGTGTGTGGAGGGACGGGGAGAGGGTAGATCCGCATCTATTACCGGTCATCTGGATTTAGTAAAACCGGGTCTACTGGAACCCAGTTTTACTAAATCTGGATGAGGTAGATCCGGATTTATTAGCGCCTGTGTGGAAGCACCCTAAAATAAAATCAAACAAGTCTTTAGAATTTTTATTTGGAAATCTCATCCCTGTCATGGGCGTTGGGAGTGGCTGTCCACTTAGTGGTAGAGCAGCTGCCTGGAAAGAAGAGAGTTGCAGGTTTCAGTTCCCCACATCTGCCTGGAAAGAAAATAACAGCAAATCACTTCTGCATCTTTGAAATAAAACTACAAGAATGTATCCACAGAATAGCTGACAGTTGACCCCAAATTCATGGTTCCAAACAGCAACAGCTTTCACCTTCAGAATAGGACTGTGTGCTTTTATTATAGAAGAGAAATTAGACCAACTGGTTTTGAATTACAGAATATTTGGTCCCAGTGAGGACTTCTTCTAATGCTTTATCTATGTTGGTGCCAGAGTCACAACCTTAAAATAATAATTTTTAAAATTCTCCTTGCCTGTGTGACACAATCCCCATAAAAATTATCCATCTTTACTTCTTATGAATTAGGCAGATCAGAAGTACAGAGCTAGGACTTAGTCATGGATTATACTTTTGTCTGAACCTTGAAAGGTTCCTATGGATCAGAGATCCTCTTGCTTTTATTTTGCCTAGATTTAACACTTGCTTACTCTGTTCTAGATATATTTACTTATTAACTGCATTCTCTTTAAAATTTCAGCAATACAAGTTAATTGAAACAATTGCAACATCTGAAAAATATACTATCTTTGTCCCAGAAAATAGTGCAATTGAGAAATATTGCCAAGGACTGAATATTACACAACTGGTAAGATCTTTCACCACCCGTATCAGTATATGTATTGATTTGCTTATCTTCCTTTGGAGGCCATGCAACTTAAGTGGGCAAAAATGCTTACATGCATTTTGGACTATCTTGTTGAGAAAATGTGTTGCATGTAATGTTACCGTATTTTCCGGCGTATAAGACGACTGGGCGTATAAGACGACCCCCAACTTTCCAGTTAAAATGTAGAGTTTGGGATATACTCGCTGTATAAGAAGACAACACCCGGCGTATAAGACGACCCCTGACTTTTGAGAAGATTTTCCTGGGTTAAAGAGTAGTCTTATACGCCAGAAAATACAGTAATTATGTGATCCATATAATGATAATTATGTTTGAGTGTTTTACCGTATGAGTGTCTCGTTCTACATTTCTTGTGGCTTCTCAAAACAGAAATAAAGCTTGCATGATGTTCATCAGATGTAATTATCAGGACTGGGTCTTCTATATTTGGGCTATCAAGAAATGGCATCTGAGGGGTGTGCTTATGCAGGCAAAGACAACAGGTGTGTTTTGAGCCCTTCCACATCCAAAAACACACAAACAGCATACATCCTGAGCAGACACAACAAAAATAAAGCAACACCAGGAAAAATTACTTAATCTTCTGTATCTCAGCTCAGGAAAAGTGGACAAAAATAAAAGTAAAAAGGCTACAATAGCAGTTGGAAGACACCCAAAAAATGGCAGGTTGTTGCAGTGTGGACAGTCCATCCAGATCATCCACATCACCATAGCAATGGCCACAGCAACTTCCATGATACAGTGGGCTGTTGCTATGGCGATTGCGTCATGGCGCACAACCAAAGTCAAGATGCCCCACCCCTGTGCAGTGTTTGCATTAGGAAGTAGTGTGAATGCTTCATCCGGAAGCTTACCATGAATGTCCCAGGCACTCCTGATAAAGCTGTGGGGCAGTTTTTAGTGCTTCACCGCTACAGGGGATCAGAACTAGGGATGTGCACGAATGTTCAAAATATTTGTTATTCAGATGAATTCGGACATTTGTGTACAAACTGAATGTCCAGACATTTGTTTTTAGTATTTGTACAAATACGAATATTTTGAGTTATTGGTATGAATAATTCAGACATTTGTATGTATATGTATCCATACGCATTTCGATAGGAGTGCTTTTAATTATTATGTCTTTTATTTTCTGCTGGCCATGGTTTCTAGGACAATGAAACTGTACTTTATCATGTCATACTTGGAGTGAAACTGTTGCCCAGTGCCCTGAAAAGCGGAATTCACAAAAACACCATGTTAGGACTTTCCTATTGGCTGACATTTTATAGGACAACTAATCAGGTAAGTTAGTAGGTAAATTATGCCTGGGACTTTAAAGGAAGAAGCTTACAGTTAACAGAATATTCAAACTTACACAGTAACTTGGCGCATTCTGCACTGGGCTATGTTCTGGGTTGCATCCTAGAATAGACATCTGACATCCTTGTGCTGGAGCAGACTATGGTAGACTATCAGGGGGAAGGGGGGCTGCCATAGTCAGTACCAGCATGCAAATGGCAGGGGTCCCTTCCATGATATACCGCCCAAGTGCAGAAATTGCCCAGAAGTCTAATCGAAAGGCGTCTAGTTCACTTAGGGTTGTGAGGAAGATGGCAAAGCAGCCAGGAAAAAACTACAGGACTGCAATTGGGTGCATGTTTGCTTGGGAGTAAATCCCACAGAAGTCAATGGAACGAAGTTTTTACTAAGTTAGGATTACGACATGGGGGGGGAGGACAAGGACCCTAGGGATCTTGTGCAGAGGGATAACTTATAATTAAGTCAACAGCTACTGAAACTTCTTCTTCCCTACAACTTTCAATTTTCCATACTGTACTTATATAGGACTGCTGTACATATCCACACTATACATTGTTTACAGGTTATCCAGAAACAAAAATGGTCAGATATCTTATTTCTTCCTTATCTGGAAGCAAGCATCTGAGGTTTCAAAAAGCAGTTTTACAATAGATTTACGATAGACAAGGCTGCCTTATATTTTCAAGGTTACTTGTGGCTGTGGCAGTGAAATCTCTCGCAGCAACACTGTAGTGAGTTTGCCTTATGTATCTGAGACAGCTTCACCATAGCCCTTGAAAACCCAGCAATGGTTATGGCTTTTCCAACAACAGTGCGTTTTCCTGCCTTCTGGACAAAGCCCCCATAATTGTTCCTTTAATGTGCATGCATGAAGGCTGAATTACATGCATGGAGGTGATGACAAGCACATCTGGGCATTCCAGATGCCTGAATGGCTGGATACACGTGTCAGTTAAAATGCACAATTACAGCTAGAAGGCTGTAATCACATAGGGAGGATTTCTTGCATTATCGCCTCCTAGTGGTCACTGTCTGAAGGTGACCTTTCTGTTAACGTTTGATTATTTTGCTGTGCAAAAGGAATTAAAAGATCTCAGAATAGCGTATGATGTCAATCAGTTCTGCCTGCAAGGAGATTATGCATCTATAGGCAAATTTGGAAGTGTGTAGGGCACCACTTCTTCTGATTGCTTCTTCCCCCCCATGCAATGAGAGAGATTGCTCAAAAATATCATGAGCACCAGGAAAATCTCTCACCGCACTAATGTTCCTTATATCTCCTGAGCTGTCCTGATGTCTGTGGAAGGATTTTCTTCTCTATTAAGGTTTTATAATGCTGGTAACATGATGAATGAATTTCCATGTATGATAGGAATTAAGATTTGAGCCATTAGGTGTTCTGTTACTGACCTATACCATGTCCCTTGCTGTCTCTTCTTCTTGCAGACTTACGTAAATAAAATCCCTCTGAGTGGTACAGTTCTTGAGACAAGAAATGGGATATTGTTTGGTATTTCTGAAGTTCTGCAAATCCGGAAAAATCGTTGCAATGCTAATGTCACAGTGGTAGCAAAGGTAAGGTGATGCATTAAACACCTATGATTATTTGTGCTCTACAGTGCTAAATTTACTTTTCTGTAGAATTAACTAATCCCAGTTTGTATTTTCAAGATTACAATGGCTTCTGTTAAGCAGCTTATTGAGAACTGGGTGTTCTCTTGTATTCTACAACTTAATAAGATGTGACATTAGAGCTGGTGATTTCAATGCCAGAATGGGCCCAAATGCCATCTAGGCATCTGTTCTAGTATGCATTGTTAGACCTGTCCTCTATGAATTTGTCTTACCCTTTCTTAAGCAATACAGGCTGGTTGCTGTCACCAGAAAACATCATCTAACTGGTGATCCAATGAACTCCTGCTCTGCACTCTTTTAGTTTATTTATTTACATTTTTATCTTGCCCCATACGCGGAGGTCCGGGTGGGTAACAACATCTAAAATCAAACATCATTAAAACAATAACAGCATCTGCCAGTGGGAAGAGAAAAGTGCATCCCCATTTAACCGAAGGCCAGGACAAAGAGGTGCGTCTTCACTGCCTTCCTAAATGTGTACAATGAAGGTGATAGACGCTCCTCAGGGGGGAGACTATTCCATAGTCTAGGAGCCATCACCTGAGAAGGCCCTCTCCTGGGTGCCCCCCGTTTTCCTGCTGAGGGTGTTGGGACAACCAGGTGGGCCTCCCCTCCAGATCTTAATACAACCAGTTTAGTCTGGTTGTTTTTAATATGACCTGAACATTCATTGGTTTCTTCCCTTTGCTCTAGGCAAGATGTGCTAAGTGTAATACAAAGTTCAAGTGCCCACGCGGATCAGTACTGGAAGTAAGTCTTAGTTTGCTTCAAAACTTTATTGTCACAAGATCACGGCAGTTGGAACTGTGTGTTTTGTTCAGTACTTAATTTCACAAATATATTGTTATTCCTAGCTTTCTGACTTACCTTTTGAGCATCTTAATGGCTTTTCTGTGTAAAAGTATCAAATACATTTTTGTGAAATGACTCAAAATAACATTCTTTTAAAAGCTTCTTCATTTATCAACTGATACTTTTCCTCCCCTCTGCTTAACAGCAAGCCGAAGAGAAAAAACATTGTGAGTTGAAGTCTGGAAACGTTAGAGGAGTTGGCTGTCATTTCACTTGCATCAAAGTTTCTCTAGTAAGCAAGATTTACGGTACTGTGTATGTACGTAGGTCACTGATGTGTGTCTCATAAGGAGGCACCTTGGTGTTATCTTTCATCAGTGGAAGCATGGCAGAGTAATTGTGCATTGTCCCTCAAGATTTTCCCCAACTTACTTGATCGGGCCCACTGAGCCTTGAAGACCTGCTTGGGGCTGCTGAATGTTAACGCCATCTTCCCTCAGTTCCCTTATGAAGGAACCCTAGTCAAGACCTCGTCTGGTGAAAAACAAGCCAGATGAATGCAGCAGCAAATCTGTATTCTTGTCAAGAAAGTTATGCAAATCCCCTCCAATATTTGAAATTCAGAAGTTGGGGTGGTAGTGGTTATCAAATCATTAAACTATGATTTTAAAAATTTAAAAGATCTGGGTTTGGAGAGTCTGGAAGCCATGAAGGTTTAGGGCAATTCTGCACTGGATGGTATACCGGGACCTCCCGTCTGCATACTGGTTCAGTCTAAGAGGGGCCTCAGGTGGAGGCACTAGCATGTGGAAGGGATACTCCATTTAGGCTGCCTCCACATGCACTCCGTTTAGTCCAAATTGGACTATTTTTAGTCTGGGTGCGGGGCCAAGTTTGAATTGTGCCCGTCCCCATGTGATTGCCAATAATGCGGGCTCTATAATACGGTTGTACCCATGCAAACTGTGCTAAACCCCTGCATGAGGAAACAGCATCTTTTCCTCTTCACCCTCTCTCTTGTGATAGGAAGCAGGGTTGATGTCACTAACCCCTGTGCCACCCGCTGTAGCGATAGCAGGGAAATGCCACTGGATGCCCCCTTCCCCAGTTGCAACTGTTGGGCATTTTCGGCAATAAATGGTGACAGAACAGAAACCAGTCTCTTTCCGTGGCCTGATTGCCGTGCGAACATGCAAGCTTATCAAACCCAGTTTGACAGCTAAAGATGCAGTGATGAGGGGTGCCCAACCACCCATCTCTTTCGGTGACCCTTATTTCACCCCCCTTCCCCAGTCACCAACAAGCTTCTGAACTTTGCCAGCTAAAGTGCTAGATTGCTAACCAAAGTCACTACAATGTTTAGAGGCAGTTTAGTAGAGTTGTTAGTGGTAATTGTCCCATGGCTAAGGTTTAATCCAGCTTCAGTCCACTTTCAGAGGAAGAACAGATCAACAAAGTGACAAGCTGTTTTATTTCAGTATTAAATAACTTAGAAAATTCACATTTGGGATAGATAATGTGGAAATAATATTACTGGTCACTTTGATTACGTGTTCTCTTGCTCTGAGGGTGGACTGAAGCTGGATTAAACCTTAGGTGTGACCACAGCCAGGACAGAATCACCCTTAGTCTCAGGAGTCTGACTGTAATCTGTTAATTTCCTTAGGTATCTGCCTGCTGTCCAGGTTATTATGGCCATATGTGTGATATGTGTCCAGGAAAACCAGGGAACTGGTGCTTTGGTAATGGAATCTGTCGTGATGGCATTTTTGGCACTGGAGAGTGCCAGTGCTATGAAGGCTATCATGGCACTGCCTGTGAAATGTGTCAGCCAGGAAGATATGGACCCAACTGCACGTCAGGTGACTGTCTTACATGGAGGGGGAGAATTATTCATTTTATATTAGGCAATAAACTGCAAATTACTCAGATCTTAGGGTTCAAAGAAGTTACTGGGAGTTATAAATGGTAAGGAAAATGACAAAGACAAGAGTTGTGGTTGTTACTTGTATGAAAAATAGTGTACTTTTTCAAAAAGCATTCATTTTAACTTTGTAATAACCATTTCTACAAATAAAATGCACCCTTTGCCCCAGCTGCTGCTGAGGTTTTAGTCAGGTATTCCACCCCACTTTTGTCAGGTACTCTTTCCACCCAACTGAAAAGCAAAGTGTTGTGGGTAGGGAGAGAGGAATTATGGGGCACTCAGAATTCCTTGGACACCCTTAACATACAGTTCTTTTGAGACCACTTCAGAATAGCTTGCAGCTACATTCCCCCTAAAATCAGATCCAGTCTCATGTGTACTCTGAACAGTGTCCCAGACTGGATCCTTTTACTCCAGACCTTTGGAACATGGATATAAATCTCAACCCTCTGTTTCTATACCCCACTTCTCACAGTTTCAACTCCCAGAAAGTATTCCAGCTCTCAAAAAAGGCCAAAAATGTTTCGGGGGTGGAAAGGATGGGCAAGATCACTGCCCACATTACTGACCTTCACTCACTTCTGTGTGCATCCCCAGAGAAGGAGCAAATGTGAGCTTGAGAGAAAGCGCAACATTTCCTCAAGGCCCATCTTTTCAACCACCTTTTCATCCTGGCCTTAATGTTTTTTTTCCCAGAATGCCATTGCAAGAATGGAATATGCAATGATGGACTGCTGGGGGATGGAAGCTGCACATGTGCTGCTGGCTTTGAAGGGGATACCTGTGAGAGAGGTAAGTGAAAGAAAGAAGGCAGATATGTAGAGTCTTTGTAAATATGAGATCATTATATTGCGAGACATGGTGGATAAAGAGAGTATGTAAGGACCAAAGAACGTAAGATAAACCTGTTGGATCAAACATCCTGTCTCACACAGTGGCCCACCATTTGTGTCTCGGTATTTTTGAGCAGAAGACAAGAGGTGGGTGGGTGGGTGGATGGATGGGTGGGTGGGTGGGTGGATGGATGGATGGATGGATGGATGGATGGATGGATGGATGGATGGGTGGGTGGGTGGGTGGGTGGGTGGACGGACGGACGGACGGACGGACGGACGGACGGACTTGTGGATATCCCAGTTTAAGGCTATGGAACTCCCAAGATGCTAAATATCTTATTGCACTAGGAGGAGAGAAATTATAATATCACAGATAAAATGCAATGTGGATTGGCCCAGATCATTGTTAGGCAGTTCAACCTAGATTTGATACTGAAAAGGTTTGGGGGGAGCGCTTATG
>MTQE01001058.1:2952728-2970119 GCA_014337955.1 Aspidoscelis marmoratus
TATTCTTTCTTTTCTTTATAAAAGCATTAAATAAAATTTAAAAAAAAAGATACTGAAAAGGTTTGATGCATATTCATATTGTTTAATAAAATGTTTTCTTGCAGAAAGTGGAAGTGATGTTTGTAACGGAACATGTGATAAGAATGCTAAGTAAGTATAATTTTAGGTAAGAGCTTTTAAATATTTGATACTATCTGAAAGAGGAAACGTGACCTAGAAGACTATCATTTAATCAAGAATCTACATTTTAATTGCACTTTGGGAAGAATTGGGTGCTTCATGATAGAAGATACTTCATAAATAAAGTTGCAGAAAGGATGGATTAATTTTATCCAGACTGTAGTTATTTAAAGTGCAAATATTTCTTCAGAGTGTATTTTCTCTGTCTGAAAATAAAATTGCAACAGGATTCATTGAATAAATTTCCTGGATTTTCGTATTACCTCAAATAATGTACTGGGAAGTACCAACTGAAGGGTAGTTAAGCTTGCTTAGATAATAGTTGGTTTATTAAATATCCACAACCATATAATTCTTGAATAAGCCTTGTATGTTTGTTGGTAGATTCCTATATGGAATCTCACCTATGGATGAGAGAAAGATTGAAAAAAAAGTTCACTTTGGATTTTAGGAAAAAAAAACAGTGAACAAGCACGAATTACTAGTGTTTGTCATTCTCATCACCATAGCTTGGATAAAAAAGGCAGGGAGGAAGGAGGCTTGGTGCTACATTGGGGTTGTTGGACCTTGAACAGAACGTGATGTTGCAAGTATAAACTGCTCATATTGCCTGGCGTCTTCTTTGAACAATGAGGATCACTCAGTGAGGCTGGGACACATAGCCATGGGGTAGAGGACAAGGCAGCTGAAAGAAAGTGGTCCCCCAGGTTCAGAATAGACAGAATCATTGGTAGGTAAGAAGGCTGGGACTTTACATAAACCCACATGAAGACCACTTTCACTGCTCTAAATGTAAACATTTATGAAGTAGGAAAAAGGGTGAACTCAAAAGTTTATTACAGGTGTTATCACACAGGTGTTTAGGGACACCCTTGGGACTTAATGAAAAATTTAAAATACCACTTACTGCATCTCCAAGCCTGTGATCATCCATCCCTTCCACAGACAGGTACTAATAAGGACAACCTGCCTAGGTCAGGTTGGCCATAGCCAATGAAAATGGCTGCTACAAATGGCCAAGCAATCAGGTCACAGGCAGGGGTAATGAGGAATTTTCCAGTCAGAAAATAGGCAAGAGTTCTGTAGCATACTGGCAAAAAGCTCCTCCTCACACTTTGCACTGAAAAATTGCGCAGAGGAGCAGATATGGTGACAAAAGTAGGGTGGAATACGGTGCTGAGAAACATTGGCTTAGCAGCCATTCCATCAGGAGAACAATAGGAGGGAGCAATGAACTGAGGGAAATTCAGTTCATTATTCAGGCACTGAGAGGGGAGGCATTCACCCCAGGACCAGGCACACTGAGTCCCTGGGTGCTGAAGTCATGGTAAGCTAAGGAAGCTCTAGACATCTAACCATTATGAAGGTTCATATTCTCCAGTCAATCAGGCCCCTGGAAAAATGGGCTAAAGCAGCCAGTGGGAAGGCAAGAGAAGCAAGGTAGGAGTCTTTTAGTGTAGGATGTTTTGCTGTGACTGTAGATGGGACAGTCCTCAATAAATAGGCAGCCCAAAAATGCCTAGTGTGACCACAGCCTAAGTCTGGTGGGGCACTGCTCACTTTGCTGATATGAGACTACTGCTTGTAGTAGCACATTGAATTTAACACCGTGTTCCTATTACAAGCTTAAAACGGTTTCAAAATGGTTTCGATCCTCGCAGTCCCCATGTCAGGTTGGCTTAACACGCTTTCTGCGTGTTAAATCGCCCCAAAGCGTTGTAAATGTTAACACTCATTTCAACAGGTCTCACTCCGGTTTGTGCATTTGAAACATTTTACATTTCTTACTGTGGCAACGGTACCGTTTTAGTGGGATGAGAATGCATGTTTAGGGTTTGCCTCCCCCAATAGCTTGCTTCCAAAGATAGCCATTTCATTGTAAAAATCCACCCCTTACAGCAGCGGTTACACTGTAGCAATCCACCCACTTCACACCTGATAACAATGTTGCAATTTTGCACAATTCTGGCTCTTTGGAGTTCTGACCTTTAGAAAGGGAAAGAAAAGAAAGCAGCTGCAGGTTCTGGGAGATGTGTGAATGTTTAAGGCTGTGGCTGTGGAGTGAGTGGGCAAAGGGGGCTTGAGTTGCTGCTGCTGCTGTGTGCCCTGGACAATGGGGAGAGGAGGGGAAAGAATCACTGGCTGCCCGGTGCCATTTTTCATCCATCCAGGCAAGCGGCAGCCACCCAGCCAGGCTCCGTGAAGGGGTCCATTATGGGTGGCACGTTCACGGCAGGAGGAAGAGGGCAGGGCAGCCCCGAAAAATGGCTTTTAGAAAGTAGCCACTTGAGTCCCCCCTTGAGTCATGTACGCCACATACAATCCTCAGAATCTGGATCGAACGCGATTAAGTTGAAAGTATTGGGATCATGCAAATTCGTGTTTGCATCCGATTCTATTATTTCGGTTTAGGAAAACCATTTTAAGCTTGTAATGGGAACCGGGCCTAAGAATGAATTTGGGTTCATACACATTTTCATATTCTATTCCAGTTGCATCAATGGCTCTACCATTTCCAAACCCATATGTTCCTGTTATGCTGGCTATACTGGGAACGGCACCCATTGCACAGGTATTCTTGGCAGATGCATGCCATATATTTTTCTATATGTGGTGAAAATGTTAGAATGGTTTATTGAGATAAGGAATGTTATGTTTTCTTTGCTCCTTGATAACTGAGGTTTTCATTTTCCAATCTGTCAAATCCCTGGGGAACAAGGGAACATAGAACCATCCCACAACCTCAGAGTCTCCTGGAGGCTGCTATGAAGCAGCCGCCAGCGAATGGGAATAAGAATGGAAGAACCTCACTGTATGGTGGATCATGACCTTCTTTTGAAGGTTTGGCAGGACTGGCTAGTCCACCATAGCAGAACTGCCACCATGCTGGGGACTACTGGTAAAATGTACTGCTGGGAAAAACACAGAAACAAGTAAGATCATGATGCCCAGTGTTGGCATTCAGTTGTGAATTGGTGTCCAACTCTTTCTGACCCCATAGATCAGTGGTACTCAACCTGGGGGTCGGGACCCCTTTGGGGGTTGAACTACCCTTTCAGAGGGGTCGTGACGAGTCTCCCATCGCCCTTCCCTCCCACTTCCCAGCTGCTCTACCCCCATGGTTGGGGGTGTCCACAACATGAGGAACTCCATTAAGGGGTCACAGTATTAGGAAGGTTGAGAACCGCTGCCATAGACGTATATACTGTCCTCTACTGCCTCCCAAAGTTTGCCCAAGCTCATGTTCACTACTTCCACTTAACTGCCAAAAGTAATAATGTTTATATTATTGATTATTTCTATTTTATTTTCCAGTTTGTTTTTATATATTTTGTAATGGATTTCTATTGTTATTGATAATTTTTACTCATGTATTTTTTTCTTTACATAAAAATGTCTTCCCACCCTCCTCATGGCATCTGAAATATCCTCATGTTCTTAAGGGACATGCCCCCCCTTCCTAGTTTGGGAAACCAATGGTGTATGGGGTCAATTACAGTATAATTTTAGGGTTGCTTCAGTAATAGTGTGCTAAATGATACATCTATCTGAATAATCCGTGTACTCCTATAGTCTTTTGAGTAAAGAATCAGTGGCAAAAAAAAGCTAATTCGATGCTGGAAATAATTAGAAAGGGAATAGAAAACAAGTCAGCAAGGGTCATTTTGCCTTTTTATAAATCTATGGTGAGGCCATAATTGGAATATCATGTACAATTCTGGTCACAGCACCTCAAAAAGGATATTGCGGAACTGGAAAAGGTGCAGAAAAGGCAGCCAGGATGATTAAGGAGCTAGAACACCTCCCTTATGAAATCAGACTGCAACATCTGGGCCTGCTATAGAAAGGGTGGATAGAGAAAAATTATTTACTCTATTGCACAACACTAGAACAGGGGGCGCTCTATGAAACTGATGGGTAGGAGAATCAGATCAGACAAGGAAAGCATGCCCTTACCCAGAGGGCCATCAGAATTTGCTGCCAGAAGAGATGGTAAGAGCAACCAGTCTAAATGGCTTTAAGAAAGGGTTAGGCAAATTCCTGGATGACATATGTATCATTGGTTACTAGAATGACTGCCCTGATACACCAGGCTGCGTAGACAGGCAGGATGCCACCAAAGGCCATTTGCTAGGTTGAGAGCAGGTGAAGGTTTTGCCCCCATCTTCTACTTGAGTTGCCCATAAGCAGTTAGTAGACCACTGTGTGTGATGGGATGCTTGACTGGATTTGCTGCAATCTTATGAATATTAAGCATTTGTTTTATTATATATTTTGGAATGTATTTCTATATATTTGTAATGTATTTTGATATTTAAAGGCTGTGGAGGAAAGACAGATAGTACAGAAAGACTCACTCTGCAGTCACTATTATGGGAGTGCCTCATTTGTAATTTTCCAACACAGAAATAGATCCTTGTGCTGTGGATAACGGTGGCTGCTCCAAATATGCTAACTGTACAAAAGTTGCCCCTGGTCAGAGAACCTGCACTTGTAAAGAAGGCTATGCTGGAGATGGAACTATATGTCGGGGTAAGTATGATTGTCATTTAAGAAGGAGAAACACTAGGCCAACACTGTTTCAACTATTGGGACCCACATAGACAACTGTTTGATTACAACAGCTCTGTCTTTCTCCTTGCGTATTGACAACATTTTTTGTGTAACTTGTATGCGGTTGTGGGTGGAAATGCCTAGATTACTACCTGTTAATGTGCCAACATAGATTCTTTCTTGTACATACAGAAATTGACCTATGCTTAGATAGGAATGGTGGATGCCATCAGAATGCAGAGTGTGTTAAAACAGGTCCAGCCCAGGTAAGCAAATCTTTTCCTTAATCATTTTGGGATATGTTTAAAAATTTATTCTTAAGAAAAGTGATAGACATTGAGTCTGTATCATTAACACTATTCTATTCATATCATTTGCTACCAAATCCAATGTTTTTCTCAAATCCATTCATAATCCTTCATAGACATTTTGAGCAACCTTTTTGAGTAATTCTGGACAATTCCCAGATGTGGGAGGTGCGCAGGCTCCGGAAGGCCTCAGAGGAGCATGTGAATGGCAGCACTGGCCACCACAGGAGGTGGGGAACAGGGGGCCAGAGGGGGATGGGAGGCTGGGGGTGGGCCTCTCCTGTCATTCGTGTGCTCCACTACCTAGGCCCAAGTAGGCTTTCCCAGATGAGGAAGGTGCGCATGCAGCTCTGGAAGGCCTACTTGGGCCTAGGAGGAGCACGCATTGGTGACAGCAGAGGCAGGTGAGGGGGTGGGGACAGAGCAGGATGGGAAAGGTGGTTAGGGGTGCTCCCTTCTCACACAAACATTTGCCGAATGTTCTGGCATGAAACCGAAGCCTCCCGTGTTTGGGGGGGATATATTTGAAGCCAAATATTCCCCTATTTGATCTACATCAAATTGAATGAGGAAAATTTGCTTCTTGCACATGGGAGACTATAATCTGGAATTAAGATAAGTACAGAAAAGCCCTTTGTTATATCTGTGGCTAAGTAAAGAGCTCAAGATAAGGAGAACAGGAAGCAGTATTACAAATGAGCTGTGCCTACCATTTTTTCCTTTAAAAACCTGAATGTGTTGTGTTTTTGATATTTTATTTATGTATCTATTTATTTTTGTCTCGCACAGGTTGCCTGTAATTGTCTTCCAAATTACAGTGGTGATGGCATTGAAAATTGTGACCTCATAGATCCTTGCGAGGTTTGTTTACATAATTTTCATACACCGGTTACTTCAAGTAATTTTATTTTAGCCAAATTATTTTAAAAGTCGTGTAGATTTAAATATAGAGAAACAGATTTTCACGATCAGTTAATTTGCTTCCTGCATGTAACAAACTGAGCTGTCCACCAAATTAATTTCTTAATGATTTCAGTGCTTCTGAGTGTTAGTGGCTCTGATTTGGTTTGACAGCTGTAGTATATCTGGAAAGGAATTAAGAAATACTGCTCCCTATTCTTCTCTTCTGATCCAGTTTCGTCTAGTTCTTCATTTTTTTTGTAATCACATTTGGTCCATAAGATAGCCATTGTCCCCTCTCTTTCTGACATAAAGGGTGTGCTTTAACATGACAAAATCAGCTTAGAGTCTGTCTTGAGACTCTTCTGTACCAACATAATTTGAGCTTCTGTACATTTTGTGGACCAAAGTGTCAAAACGCAAGCTAAAGAACATTCACATTAAATGAATTTTCAGTTCCAGTCCGTTTTATTTTGGAAAGTGAGAAAGACCAAGTAGTTTATTTTGGGAGGGAACCATACTTTGCGGACCGTGCTGCCCATTTCTTCTTGTCCAATAACAGACTTCACTGTGGGCATTGTACTTACGAGTCTGAGAATGTAACTATTAGATTGAGATGAAAGAATACAAAAGAGGACACTACAGAGGTTACGTTTTATCTGCTTCTTCCTTTCTTTTCAATCTCTGCAAGGAGGACTGTGCATTTCTTTTCTCTCTCATTCCTACAAGTAGAAGGACAGTGTATCCCCCATTTCCCCTCCCAATGTGCAAGAGAGGAAATGTTTCCTTTCATTAGAAGGGGACTTTTATGGAAAAACAGAAGGCTGCTTCAGCAGCTTTAGGGCAAACTATACTTTACAGTCTATCATTTTTCTTGAGGATCAGTTGGGGATACATGCTGATTGGGGTACGCCTCAGATGCACCTGCTTGGGGGTACAGTCTCCTTACCCCAACAGTGCCCCATGTTACCACTGAGTTTGCCATCAGTACCATACAACTTCAGTGTGGGATATATACTTCCATGGATTTCTCAGCAGAGAAGAGTGAGATGGAGGTGATTTGCTGACCCTTGGCTTCACTACCATGGATATTGGTCCCCTCACATGTTTACCCCCCCCCCTTTTCATTGAGCTCTCCCCTATTGCATGGTGCTTTGAAATTACACATTTCTGCAAAACTATGAGTACAGAAAAAAGGAAATTGCAATTGCCAAGTAGCACAAAACCACTAATACAAAGGAAAAGAAAATGAGCCTGGGCTATAACGAATGCCATGCTGTCATGGTGGAACTGAAGTTGCACTTGGTTACATACAGGCTGCAGGGAGAGAAGGAGCAGATGGTGAATGACTAATAATGCCACCAAGGGAATCCCTGTTCTGATGTGGTGGTGGAGTTTGAAGGTCATAACAGTGTCCAGCCATTGACTGCACTGGGAAGGTTATATGGTGGTTGGGGGTGGGGTGGGGGAGAGAAAAAGATAGGGTTTTTCCATGCCGAGCACGGGAAAAAATGAAGAGTGAGAATGAGCAAATTTGTTTAAGGCCATATTATACTGCAAATGTGGGAATGACTGGAACATGTATCCTCTTTCCCCCACTATATGGATTTTCCATGCCATGCCAGAACACACCCAGTATTTTTAAAGACTCCCTTGAAATCATTGGAGTTCCTGCTTCCAGGTGGCAGGTCACTTCCTTTTCCCCCTCTTAAAAAAAAAGAAGACTCCCTTGAATTTGACCAAGAGAATGTGTGAATAGCAGGTCAATTTTCTGAATAGGTGACTTTTCAGAAATATATATTGACTCCTTTTTGCTTGTTTGTTTCTTGCCAGAACAATGGAGGCTGTAGTCCATTAGCCATCTGTCTTCGAACTCCAAGTGGAAATCGAACCTGCCTATGTTTATGGGGTTCTGGGGATGGGTTTACATGCGTGGGAAGCATATGGCAGGTAAAAGATACTCTGCTATTATTGTCATGACTGTTTTTGATTGAACGTATTGTATGGTCCCAGGGCAATAATGCAGATAACTAAATTCTCTATTAACTTGATATTTATTGTAACCTAAGCTGGTTCTCAGGATCTTCTAACAAAATGCACTCCAAAATAAAAGAAGCACTAGGACACTAGGTAGGGAAGGTGTCAAAGTGGTAAAGGAATAAAACATACATAATGTATAAAACTTTGATCCTGACCATAAGTCACTTGGGCATTAGTTTAAAGAAAAACAAGTATGGGTCTTTGTGTTGCTGTCTGGCAGGAGGTGGGGGTAGAGATAGACTTCTGCTGGCTGTCTTCAAGTTTTTGTCCAAATCATGAAGAATTATCTGGACTACAGATTGAAAGTGAAAAAGAAATTCAAATCCAGAACGCACATTTCAGATTTGCAGTTGGAGAGTTGTCACAGTCTAGTCCAATATTTTAAAATTGCCATAGGAAAGTAGGATATTGGAACAAGGGTTTGCTATTCGTATTAAGACATTTTTAAATATAATTTTCTTTTTAGATACTCACTAAATCACCAGAAGCATCTGCATTCTTTACGCATGTAGCGGTAGGTATCAAAATATCCATGCCATTTGTGTTCATGGACAGAAGAAATTCTGTCAATTTGTTTGGTCATCTAGAGGTCCAAATTTTTCAAGATCAATTCCAAGCTGGATGTCAATTGAACATCCACTCTAATCCCTATGGAAAGTTCTCAAATCTTAAGGATTACCTTTAGGGTAAGAAAAAGGCTGCATTCAGAGAGAAAAGTGCACATTTGCCCAGGTGTGAACAGAATGTTGCTAGAGTTTCCCCAAACCATACGCCAGATAATTTTTTACAGCTAAATTTTTTACAAGAGAGAACGTATTTTGTTACATTTGTCCTAATTTCTGAACATACCGTATCTCTGTTTTCCAGACCTATCACAGCTTGGAGTTACGGGGGTCTGAAACATACACTCTTTTCATTCCTCATGAGGATGTCATAAAGAACAGTACCACAGTAAGCTATTTTTCTCTGAGATCATGTTTCAAGTCTTTGCCAGTGCTATTGGGAATTCTTTGTTTTTTTGTGACAGGTAGCTTAACTTAATTTTTTAAAAAAATTTATTGAACTATCAAAATTAATACTAAAGTTTAATCTGGTACCAAGAGCTCAGAGTAGATAGGAGCCATGTGATGGATTCATTATTGATAATGAAATACAAATAAACCCAGTAGGGAGGGAAGATGAAAACATCATGATCTTAATAGGTGCAAGTAGTATAGAGAGAACTAACAACTAACCATCGCAGTACATTCATTGCCTTATCATACTTTTTACAAATATATACATGCTCAAGTCTCTTTCTCATTCAGCATACCCTTCAAATGTCTCAATCCTTTCTCTCCCTTACATGGGCAGAAGGGTCTTCACCATCAGGTCTTTTCTGGAAGTTCTGTGTCTCCTTCCTTCAGCTTTGCTATTGGTTTCTCCAGTCCTTTCTCTCCTACTCTTCCTGTTCTTCCCTATCAGCCTTGTGTCTGTAACTCTTCTCCAACTCTAGACCACTTTCAACAAAACATACTTCTCTGCCAGCTCCTCTCCTCCCCTCCCTTTCTCCAGTCTGCCTTCCTTCACATTTATCTGTCATATCCTGCAGCTGATTATCAGTAGAGGTTCACCGTTCCTAGAAGGTTCTGGCTTGCTGCTGTTGCCTCTCCCACTCTAAAAACTAGCTCTTAAAGGAACAGCTTCCAAACCATCACAAGCTGGGCTTGTCCTTCCCACATTTATCTCTCATACATTTCTGCATTCACTGTTCGCCTCCTCAAGAGCTGGCAGGTTTAGGTTTGTGTCAGGTTACAGGGGAAGGAGGGGATGATTGGAAATGGTATCTTTCCCTGTAATTAACCAGACATGGACCCTTTCTGCACTGAGCCTTATTCTTGAGATAGGCATCTGCCATCCACATTCTGGTGCAGATCACTGCAAACCATACCTAGGGCTTGCTTCCGTATACACCAGCGTGTGGATGGCAGACTCCTGTTCTGGGATATAATTCAGAATAAGGCCCAGTGTAGAAAGGGCCACAGAATCATTGCAAATTAAAATTTCATTTGCTTTAAACAACACTAACTTTCCCAGTTTCTACCTTGTCCCTTCTGTTGTGATCTGCCACTTATTTGTTTGTTTGTTTTCATTTTTATTTACATTTTATTTACATACTTAAACCTTCTGTTCCTAGTTTTTATGAGATACTTTAGGGCTATGCTTCTTGCTCTTTTTTCCTTTTGGGGGCATTAAAGTCAACTCTTTAATTTGGAGAGGGATACATCTTTCATCAAATCTTCTAACTAAAAACTTCCTACAAGTTTTTCATATGTGAATATGTGTTTGAATCTCTGCTGTGTTTGTTCCTTTGGCCCAGTTTTTGTACTGAATATTGTACTCCCAATTAACAGGGTATGCTAATGCCAGTACAACTAGTAATCAATTTTAAATATCACTACAGTTCCTTTCCTGAAAAATAATGCTATACCAATAGTGCTAATCATTGAATACAAACTGGATTTTCAGAAAATGGGATATAGAATTTAGGCTCTATCCTAGGATGCATTCATCTCATGGTTCCTGAGTTTTGGGGAAGATGGGATCTGATTTGTACATTTTTAAAAAAGTTTTCAGAATGGAAGAGCAAGGGGTCCATCGTCTTCAATCACTTGATTCACTATCATGCAGTTGTCTGTCAGACTTTACGACTGAGTGACTTGGAGTCACAAGATTCCATCACAGCTTTGTCTGGACATCAGATAAGAGTTTCTGTGAAAGAGGTGCGTGTCCCTGTTTTTCCCATTGCTGTGCCATTCCCCTACTGTGGCCTCTAGGCACTAAATCTCTTCAGCCGTTTCCAGTCCAAAGGTAGATAACTCTCTGGGTTTTGCTGGGTCCAGCTAGCCCAGTGAGCAAGGGCAATGGTCAAGATGAATATGAGCTTTTCTAAAAGTGTTTGGGCAAGTGCGCAAATGTATATTTATGTAGCATGCTTTCTACCATCTTTGCTGACAGAATTATGAAACAATTGAGCCCCACAATATGGGTCGTGCATCTAGAGCAGTGGTTCTCAACCTGGTGGTCGGGACCCCTTTGGGGGTCGAATTACCCTTTCAGAGGGGTCGCGACGAGTCTCCTGCCACCCTTCCCTCCCACCTCCCAGCTGCTCTGCCCCTGTGGTTGGGGGTCTCCACAACGTGAGGAACTCCATTAAGGGGTCGCGGCACTAGGAAGGTTGAGAACCACTGATCTAGAGGTAGATATAATTTCCCAGCTGCTAAAATCATTGCATAAACCTGTAATACCTACTCCCGACAGGAAAATATAAGGACAAGATGTTGCCCCTTTTATTCTAGAATCTCCAGTGTTTTCCTTGTGTCCCTGATAATCTATTGCTTGTATCCACCTTGAATAGCAAGAAAACAGTATATGAACAGTGTAAGTCTTTATATGGACTTAGACCAGTCTTAAATGAAAACATTGATTGCCAATTTTGCTACCAAGCTGAATTCATGGTTTTGATGTAAGCCTTACAAAGCTCTAACCACCTGTCTAATGGAGACATTCCTTACATACAAAAGTTCTTAACATTTGTATAGCCTTACACATGTCCATCAGAAGTAATGTTATGCCACCAAAGTCAGAGACCTGCCAAGGCAGAGACACCTGCTGCACATAATTGGCATTATGATTGGCACATAGTTTAGAAATACAGGAAGCTAGACAGAGTACCTTAAAATCCCTATAGCGGACCAGAATCCATCTTTGTTCAAGGGAAAGATAAGCCTTGATTCAAAAAGAGTGAGTAAACAGATTGCAAAATATTCTATTGCTGCCTAAAACAATGGTATTTGCATAAGCAAAGCTGGAGCAGAGGAAGCTCTTATTCAGAAGGAAATAATCTACTCAGACAGCTTATGTTAGCCAATGTAAGTTTTGGGCAGAATCTAAAACAATGTGCTGTTAAGGCCAATTTGGCATCTCAGACCAATCTTTTGTTATGAGAATATAACTTGATATGATATCTATCAGGAAGGCCAAGCCAGGGTAATGAGATCTCAGTTGTGAAGTTGCTCCAACCCTGACTGGCTTTTTTAAAGTGGATGTCACCTATTTGCACCCAGATCACCACCTTTGCAGACATCTGAAGGCAGAGCCTCGTTAGCATGTCTAGAGGTGCAGACTTCCAGCTGGTTACGTCTGCCTGACAGAAAGAAACACCTTATTTGGGTATCCAGTGTACTTAAGCCCAAGTACATGATCCCCAAATTATTTTTTTCCTGCTCTAAAAATTCTCCGCCAGTGATTTCTTAGAGGCTACACAATCCCTGTCAACCTTTCCATAGACCTGAGAGAGAGATTTTAACATTTGTGAAGCTAAAATCTTGTGTCAATTTACACATGAGGGTTCTGCATGCTATCTATCACAATGTCTTTATTTACAGGATCTGAAAATGCAGCTTGGATTTGTTGAAAGACATGTTAATTGAGTAAATCTGAAATGGATTGGTCAAAAAAGAATTCTTGGGCATGATGTAATTTCCCAGTTTGTTTTTCTCACAAAGAAGTTACATTTCAGCAAGGGTGTGTCTCTTCTTTTTTCAGGACGGCGTGTATTTAAATAATGACACAAAGATCATTCAAAGTGATGTCATGGCACAAAATGGCATCATACATTTCATTGACAAGATTCTAATTCCATATGACCTGCAGAGTACAAACATTCCATCTACTTTATCAAAGGTTTGTGAAATAATAAAGGTTGTAAGATACTTCTCTCTGTGTTATATTCAACTTTGAACTGTACTTTTATGTCACGGGTCTCTAGGTAAATATACTACCTTATGAGTTTGTTGCCAAATGCCAAGAGACATTTGGATTCAATAGATCTGCACATGATTCAGAGCCCTTTGTGACTCTAGCTATGTTCTGGGGGTTTGGTTTTTCTGTGTGTATGTGTGTGTCTGCATATTTTTAGTGAATCTCCAACAGATTGTCAGCAAGAAGGAGGTTGGACAAATTGTGGTACCCAAACTTCTCCCAGCCCAACAGATAATCAAAACCTTGTATATCAGTTATTTTGTGGATAGAGTATGGCATAATTTAGCCTTTCCGTCCCTTTCCATTCCTGCGTCAGAATGCACAAGCACTTTCTGAATCATCTGAGATGATCATTTACAAGATCTGATTTGAGCATCTATTCCTGTTGCAAATATCAGCATAAAGGAGATACCAGAGAACATAAAAACATAAGAAAAGCCCTGCTGGATCAGGCCATAGCCAATCTAGTCCAGCATCCTGTCCCACACAGTGCCCCACAAATTGCCCATAGGCATCTCAAGTGAAAGACAAGGGCAAAACCTACACCTGCTCTTGAATCGTAGCAAATGGCTTTAGAGGTATTCTGTTGTCTTCCTAGCCTGGAAGAGAAAACTAAATATCTGGAGCTCTCATCAGGTCACACAGCAGTGTTCCCAACATGAATTTTATTTTAAAAACTTATTCAAATATCTGTTACCTGTTGGTATGCCTTCACAAAGCAACACAGAATAAAAACCACAAATAGGCATCAGGAAGAATTAAATAATATCTTTAAACAAAGTATCTCATTGTAATTTCCAGAAATATGCCATGATGGTTAATAAAAATATGTAGCTCAGTGGTTCAATAATAATATAAAAATTACTTTAGCAAAAAGCAGCCATAGTGCCCATCTGTATCTTAGGGCCTGTTTGCACTTACCTGTCAGGAGCACTTTCCGATGCTCCTGGAGAGGCCTGTTTGCACATTGTACCACCATGACCATCACTGGAGCATCCCAGAGCTACCTTCAGCTGCCCCGGTCTTCTCTAGTTGTGAACAAGTAAAACCCTGTCCACAGCTTTACTCAGAATCGCTAGTGAGCTCCTGGTCAGGAGCATTTGCACCCTTATCCAGGTATAATGCTATGAGTGGATGGTGTGGCACCATGAGCCGATCGTCAATGCCAGCAGTCACCACAACCATTGCAGTGCCAGGACTGGGCCATCCACACTTCAGGTGCTGGTGATCTGGTTGGGGACAGTGAAATGTGAACAGGTCCTTTCTCTTGAACTGTGATCATTTCTACTGCCTAATGAGATGCTTTTTGTGTGTTTCATTTTGCTTCCTAGATGAGGTAGCCTAAGAGATGAAAGGTGATTTGACACTACAGATACTGGAATTGTGATATTTAGATATTTGGTCACAAAGGGATGCTTAAAAGGAGTCTGTGATGTTTGATGGTGATTTTAATTTGTTGCTGTTTCCAGATGGTGAATGCCAGCATATAGTGGGCAAAAGTGACCAGTAGGATAGACCACTGGCTGTTTTTGGATTTTTCTTTAGGGGCCTGAAATCTTGCTTCTACTAACGGCATCGTTGCTAATTGCTTTCTAGAAAAACATCACAGAAGTTGCAGATGCTTATGGGTATACAATTTACAGCAAGCTCCTAGCGGTAAGTTAATGGCCCTTTTTAGGCCCTGTATCTTTAAATACATCTTTCTAGTGAATATACAAAGAATGCTTATTTTTACATTAAGAACAGAAAAGTTCAGTATTGTTGCATATCAGTATCTGTGTCCTCTCAAAGCCTAAATGGAAGTCGCTCATCTTCAAAAGCATTCATTATAAAGTGCTAGAAAATTTTGCATCAATGTGGGGATATATTAGCTTTGTAAAAATTTTATATCTGCCCCTTTGTTGTTACTGTTGGGTATTGCCAAGTCATATCTGACTCCTTGTTTACTGCTTGGGCACCTCCATGGGCACCTTTCTATGCAGGGTTCTTGGCAGAGGTACAGAAGTGAACAAAAGAACATAAGAGGAACTCTGCTGGATCAGGCTGCAGCCCATCTAGTCCAGCATCCTGTCTCACACAGTGACCCACCAATTGCTTATGGGCATCTCAAACAGAGACAAGGGCAAAACCTTCTCCTGCTCTCAACCTAGCAAATGACCTTAGAGGCATCCTGCTTGTCCCCTCAGCCTGAAAGTTGTGCTGGGGCATCCATTCTAGTAGCCATTGATACATCTGTCATCCATAAATTTGTCTAACCTTTTCTTAGAGCCATCTAGGCTTTAAACCTCATCTGGAAGCAAATTCCATAGACGGATGACCCTTTGGGTAAAGAAATACTTCCCCTCAGCTTCATAGAGTGGCCCCTGGTTCTAGTGTTGTGTGATAGACAAAAGAAATTTTCTGTATCCATCTTTCAGGCTGAAGAGACCTAGACGTTGTGAGCCAGTTTGGTCTAGTGGTTAGAGATCCGGACTCTTATCTGGGAATACCGGCTTCGATTCCACCCTCCCCCATGAAGCCAGCTGGGTGATCTTGGGCTAGTCACAGCTCTCTTCTGAGCTCTCACAACCCCACCTACCTCACAGGGTGTCTGTTGTGGGGCGAAGAATAGAAAAGCTTTGTCAGCCGCTTTGAGTCCCCTTAAATGGGTGAGAAAAGTGGGGTAGAAAAGCCAACTCTTCTTCTTCTTCTTCTTCTTCTTCTTCTTCTTCTTCTTCTTCTTCTTCTTCTTCTTCTTCTTCTTCTTCTTTTCTATACCATGTATGATTTTATATACTTCAGTCAGATCCCCTCTTAAACACCATCTTCCAGGCTGAAGAGATCTAGATGTTGTGGTCTTTTTTGAAACATGAGAAGGGGCAGCCAATGAGAGTTGAGCTGCAAGGTCAGCTTTTGTTCAGTGTTCTTTCGGTCCTGTCCAGACTGGCAGGAACATTCAGGTTTACCTTATACTGCGGCACAAGTGTTGATCGTTCTGCAGTACGGTAAATTTGAAGTAGCAGCAGCATAATAAGCCACCACTACACAGAATCGGGTGTCAGGTGTGACACTCATGCCTCATTCCAATATGCAGCTTTCTTAAGTCTTGGACACATCCTTACATTAAAGTATACATGATTAGGATTAAAAAATTATGTGGCAGGTATTTTTAAATTGTAGATGTTGTATTGCAAGTATGTGATGCTGTTCAATAATGGCATTTGACTGAAGTTATTTCTGTGCAGCCATATTGTTGTCTGTCTCTGTGCAGGAATCAGAACTCCTTCCTATGGTTAAACTCTCATTGCACCAACCCTTCACAATGCTGTGGCCTACAGATGCCGCATTTAATTCTCTTCCAAAGGAAATGCAAAAATGGCTATATCATAAAGATCACCGGAACAAGCTGGCTGCCTATCTCAAAGGACACATGATCAGGGGAACAAAGGTAAACTCCTTTGGCAATCCTGCCCAGGCCACAGGAAACATTCCTCCTCATTAGAGAAATTGCTATGTGCTCTAAAGACACTTTGGCATTGACCTGAGGGGGCAGCTGGGTCATAAAAATAAACTTCTCATTATTCTACCATAGTCAGAAATTCAGAACTTGAATGCACAGTTTTCTTGTGGATTTGCATGGGATTGCAGCTTTAGAGAGTGCGGTTACACATTGAGGAGTTAAATTCACACTTTAAAAACAAACATTTTCAAGTATATAAAGGGTGGGTCACAGTGTAGAGGAATCAGCCCTACTCTCACTTAAACAAGAAGGAAGGACTAGAAACAATAGGATGAAACATCAAGGGAATAGATACAGATTAGGTACAGTGGTACCTCGACATACAAGTGCCCTGACATACAAGTGTTTGGAGATACAAGCCGCCAAGCGAGTGATATTTTGCTTTGAGATGAGAGCAAGATTTGAGATACGAGCATGTAAATACAGTACAGTACATAACAAAAACAACTGAGGTGGTGTTTTGGGAGCTGGAATGGATTAATGGGAAAATTGCTTTGAGATACGAGCGATTTGACATAAGAGCAAGGTTACGGAACGAATTAAACTCGTATGTCAAGGTACCACTGTATTAGAAAAAAAAACTTCTGACAGTAAGGGCAATCAGTCATTGGAATAGATTGCCACAGAGGGTGGTTAACTTTCCTTTGCTGGAGTTCTTCAAGCAAAGGCTGGACAGACTTGATGACCATAGAGGACCCTTTCAACTCTATGGCTGCAATCCCACTTAAGTTTTTTAAAACAAAACAAAGCTAAACCAAATGCAAATGCGCATTCTGGCCATTCCCGTTCTTTTCATTTTAAATCATTTTAACAACCCCGATGCTGTTCCCACAGAAAACACTTCAAAAATGCATTGGGGAAAGCAAATCTTTTCCTCCCCCCCCCCTTTGGGTACGATCCCACAATGATGTGGCCAAGGGTGGGGGATCCCAGTTCCCTCTCTCCTCCATGGGGATCGCTTGCAATGTTGTGCAAAATCACCTTCCTAAGCCTCCTTGCCTATGCCTTCCCCTCACTTTCTCCTTTATCACATCTTTCTCCCGCCCACCCACCATGGTGGTTCATGCAGGAAGGAGCCAGCCAAGCTGTCTTTCCCCAGCTGAAAAA
>MTQE01001058.1:2987653-3002454 GCA_014337955.1 Aspidoscelis marmoratus
TAAGTACCCATTAGGGACCCATTAAGGACCCATTAGGCTCAGAGCAGGACCCTATTTCTGCTGCAGACTCCATTACAGCCACAGTTGTTTCCGCCAGTTCTAGGGAAATCCAGATTGAATGGGTCCTTCAGGACCTATGATCCAGATTTCCTGTAGACCCCATTAAAGAGATCTACAATGGGGTCTTCAGGCATCGAATCCAGATTATTTGGAGTGCATTTCCACCACAATTGGGCAGTGGGGTCTAGGGTAGGGCTCTGGGGGGGCGCACCCATGGAGGGATGCACCGAAACCCAAAGCTCTGAAGCCTGTGCACAATCTCTGAAGCTGGCTCTGAATCTGGCTCCAAAGAATAGCACAGGCTCTGAAGAGGACCCCACGGAAGAGCAATGCCAATCCTATGGACCTTTGTCAAAGGCTCCGAAGAATCTTTGAAGTCACTCCGGAGAGTTTCTAAAGAATCTCCGGAGCATCTTCAGAGATTGTACCCCCTGTCCCCCTCAAAAAACTAGTGTGACGGGTGGGCCCCATGTGGGTCAATCCAGATTCGCCAAATGGGTGTTTCAGCATTTCCACTGCGGGCAGGCTAGCACCCATTGCGATTGGGTACTGCATCGCCCGTGGGAATGTATCGGGTATCTCCCTTAATCGGGATCTACTAGATGACCCATTCCTTAGATCCGGATCATCTTAGATCCGGATTAAGGGAGGTCAGTGGAAAACCTGGAAATTACCTAACTTGACTAATTTCAAATGCTCCTAAATTTTGTATAAATAATTTAGGAGCATTTGAAATTAGTCAAGTTATGTAATGTATCACATAACATGATTTCAAACACTCCTGAACAATTTACTTATATTTCTCATCCCACCTTTATTACCATGTTTGCCAAGGCAAAAACCCACCCAATGTGGTTAGAGATAAATATACATTATGGGAAAATGTGGTTCTATCAAAGCATCTTTGACTCTTTAAGACTGGTTTTGTTTTGTTTTCATTTTTACAAACTATGGCCCAAGATGTGAATAATATGCCAACTAATATATTGTGCCCACATGATCCCTCTGTTTTTGAAGAGCGTTTCAAGGCAAAATCCTCTCCTGCACAGTCAAAGCATAAAAGCACAATGAAACCCTCTTCTCTCCATCTGGCACCTTTGTATCAGTCCAATCTAGGAAATAATATTAGTTCTTTTTCCCACTAAAGCAGCAAGATTCATGATATCAGGTTGGAAATTTTTAAAAGTCTGGGAAAGTTGAGAGCATAAACAAACAAACAAAAATCCTCAAATTATTATTTCTGTTCAGGAATGTGAGAGTTGAGTGATAAGCAGAAAAATGCTGAAAGTGATACAACTTGGTAATAAACAAATCTTGAGATTGAGCAACATCATAAATGTCCTGAGCTAGCCTTTTCCCTGTTTTTATTTTTTTTCCACAAAATATGGATATACACTGCCCAGTTTTGTCAGGGCAGTGGGATATTGTCAAGAGACTAAAACCTGAGTTTTACCATGTTTACCGTTTTTTAAAATCATGATACTAGCCATGGACTGAGGATCAGCAACATGCTGGGCAAAGAAACACGCATCCACACGCTGTAATGCAAAAAGTGGCTCAAAAGTGGTAGCTATGAAATACTAGCATTCCCATCCCATCTCTAATCCATGTTAGAGGTCAGCACCCTTTAATATCCTTTCCCCTTGCATGCTTCCCATTGCTAAGCCCAGTATCACTTGCCCTGGATCCAGCTTCTCCAGTCTTTTTCTCCCTAATACATATGGATGCAGCCTTAGTTTATATGGCTGAAATACTTTAAACTTTTGTTATTCTTATATGACCACCAGCTTTTCTTACTGGCTGAAAAAGGTGACTGACCAGTTATGAATCAATAGCAAAGGCAATATCCAGACATGGTATAAACACCAGCATCCTAAAGGCTTGTTGGCAATGGTTGGCAGATTGACCCAATGCATTGGCCAAAAGCCTGGATTTAACGACATCCAGGATTTCGTACACCATATTAAAAGTATCAGCATCCTTTTGGAGGATTCAGTGTCTAGCACATGTTGAATTGGCATAATGTTGGATGAGGCATCTGGGAATTGACTGTGCACAGGAAAATACTGTATTTTCTGGTGTATAAGACTACTTTTTAACCCAGGAAAATCTTCTCAAAAGTTGGGGGTCGTCTTATACGCCGGGTGTTGTCTTCTTATACGGCGAGTATATCCCAAACTCTATATTGTAACTGGAAAGTTGGGGGTCGTCTTATACGACCAGTCGTCTTATACGCCGGAAAATACGGTAACAAAAGAAGTGGGGGAAGCTGCAGTCGAACAGCCCTTTCTGTGCATGATGTTGTCTTCTTAAAAGAGCCAACAGTTTCTTCACCATCTGATAAATCCTAAAGATATTCTCCACTTATGCCCATTAAGCTAAGTAGGCAAGATAGGCCCTCATAGCATCTAAACTTAACAGCAGAAATTCTCACTTGACCTACCTAAACATACTTGGGCCATTTGGAAACCTAAAGAGCTCCCTATGGTTACTGAGCCACTGGGAAAAAGCCAATCTTTCCCATTGGTAGATCGACTTTTTCCTCCAGCATTTTCTATTGTTGAAACCTTTTGAAACAGATATTTATTGGAGAGCAGTGTGTCATGCAATGTGTCATGTAATTCCTGAAATTTGTCTGAAAATGGAATTCAATTGGTTGACCTGACTTGTTTTACATTTAGCTGCAGTGCCCCAATGTTCTCCAGCGTGCCATCCTAATGCTGTTTGCCGAGCTAATAATATTTGTGAATGCAGCCTGCACTATGAGGGGGACGGAATAATGTGCAAAGGTATAAATGGAATGATATTGGTTGAAATTTGTCTGAAATTACTTATTGTTGTAAAGCTGCATGAAATACAGTGTAGATCTGTTCTCTTCAAGTGACTACTCCATCAAAAGCCTATAGCCCTGCCTGCACTGGTCCTCATTCCAGACCTGCCATCTGCATGCTGGTGCTGATTCCTTATTTCAACACCAACCTACTTGCAGGTGCTTTCAGGCTGAGAAAAAAGCTGCTCCTTCCACAAAGGGATGAAAAGACATAAAAACGTAAGAGGAGCCTTGTTGGATCAGGCCACAGCCCATCTAGTCCAGCATCCTGTCTCACACAGTGGCCCAGCAATTGCTCATGGGCATCTCAAGCAAAGACAAGGGGAAACCTTCTCCTGCTCTCGAATCCCAGCAAATGGCCCTAGAGGCACCCTGCCCATCCCCCCAGCCTGAAAGATGTACCTAGGCATCCATTCTAGTAGCCATTGATACAGATGGCATCCATAAATTTGTCTAACCCTTCCTTAAAGCCATCTAGGCTGGTTGCTGTTACCACCTCTTCTGGCAGCAAATTGCATAGACCAGTGACCCTCTGGGTGAAGAAATACTTCCCCTTGTCTGATCTGATTCTCCTACCCATCAGCTTCACCTTTTCTATACCGTGCATATGGATTAGTCTAAACTGCTTGCAACAGCATTTTGCTTATTAATGCAAGTTGAGTGGTTAAAGTGATGTTCCCCAATCCAAATGGGACTCGAATCAGCCACTTCAGTCCCATTCCCATTGCTCTGCAATACAGCCAGCATCTTTACTGCTTGATGTGGGCACAATTTAAGGGGCTCCCGTAAAGCCAAGAAACCCATGGTGTGGAAGGGCAAAATTGTCCTATTGTCTTCCCAGCAAAATATGGGAATTTGCAGTTTGACTTATTCTAGTTCCTGTTCTATTCATATTGAAGAATGAACATACTCTCAGATTTTCTCTTCTAAAATATCTTTTGAGAAGAGACTTTTTATGAAATTGCCTTCACTGAATTACACCCTGGATTATTAGATTTCCTTATGCCACAAGGACATTTTTTGAAATAAAAGTAAACACTTTGGAACTAATTATTCCTGGGTTGGGAGATGCATTTCCGAAAGTTGCCGTGTTGGTGGAATAAAATAGTCTAGTTTCTTTTCCTTCCTTTTCTGTATTAAAAGCACATTGAAATTATTTTTTTAAAAAAAAGTTATTCTTTAAAAACATATTCTTTTTTAGGGGAAAAAATATTTTAAAAAGAGGTTTGTCTGTTTGTTTCTTTACTTCTTTTAAATGAATTCCTACTATTTCTGTCCAAATGCACAAAGTTCCAAAACCTAGAAGTCAGTAACAAAACCAATGGGAAGATAGAATTTCTTTGCAAAATATTGCAACTGAAGAAACCTGCTCTTTTGAAATGGCCCAAATGTCTCAAAATATTTGCTCAGTTTTGTACCAATGCTCAATAGCTAAAACAAGAAGTAATGCTACATTAAACTCTTGTTCTGTGTGCTTTGTTGGTGTAGCAATTGATCAATGTAAAAGTGACAACGGTGGCTGCAGCGACCATGCCAATTGCACACAGACTGGGATCGATGTTTCCTGTAGCTGCTTTTCAGACTATGAAGGTGATGGCTACATCTGCAACCCTATAGACAGATGTGCAGATGGCAGAAATGGAGATTGCAGTGAACATGCTATATGCATCACCACAGGACCTGTAAGTATGTCTCTCCTTGGAAAAGATAATCCAGTATAGGGATGTGCATGAAGGTTATTTTTCAATTGGGTGCCTGTTGTGGGGAGAAGAATAAGAACATAAGAGAAGCCCTGCTGGATCAGGCCACAGGCCATCTAGTCCAGTGTCCTGTTGCACATGGTGGCCCACCAAATACTCATGGGCATATCAAGCAGAGACAAGCACAAACCTTTTCCTGCTCTTGAATCTCAGCAGAATCATCATCATCATCATCTTCTTCTTCTTCTTCTTCTTCTTCTTCTTCTTCTTCTTCTTCTTCTTCTTCTTCTTCTTCTTCTTCTTCTTCTTCTTCTTCTTTGTCTTTGATCATACTGATTGGGGTTAATATGAGGCCCAAGTTTAAGAGCCCCTGGAATTAACACCCACAAGGCTTCAAATAAACACCAAAATGGCATTTTGTCATTACAGAGGTCTGTCAAGAGATGAATCTGCCATTTGTTGGTCCCAGAATAAGGGAGGAAAGCCTTCTAGAAATCATAAGCTTTTCTTACATTTTATACCCCTTTGACACTTCTACCATGTGAGGATGCAAAAAGACCTTTACCTGAAAAGCTTACAACTTATCATTTAATAATTTTCACATTCTTGTCTTCAACAATTTTGCGGTGAAAGATGGTTAAAAGAGACACACCTTCCAGTGTATGACAATAAGACTATTACAATCTGTGGGTTCCTTTCTCTTGCAGAATTCTCGGCGCTGTGAATGCAAAAAGGGTTATGTTGGAAGTGGAATACAGTGCTTAGAAGAAGTTGTCCCACCCACAGACCGTTGCTTGGAGGCTAATGGACAATGCCATCCTAAAGCCAAGTGTACTGACCTACATTTCCATGGTAGAGATCTTTGTTTCTTTCACACGGCTTTTAGCTACCCTGTGAAATAGCCCTTGTCTGTTTGTCAAACAGATAACCTGTAATGCTGCTTTCCTTTACACTAGGAACAGGACCTTTGGAGAGGGGCAATTGCCCTTCGCCACACACATAGGCCATGGTCACACCTTCACTTCAAACTTTCTTCAGTCCATCTTATGATTGCAATGGTCATTTCTATAATTTTTATTTGTGGACTTTCTACCACCACCCCCCCTTTGGACTTTCCAGGGTGGAAAGTTTGCATATAAAATAGATAGGAATGAAAAGGCATGAGCACTGTGATCAGAAGAATGACTGAAGAAAGTTTAAAGTGAAGGTGTGACCATGGTCATGGAGGAGGGAACTGACCGAAATCTGAAATGATCAGATTCCAGATTTTAAGGCTATAAAGCTAAGAGTATCCCTATGGTATGGTGACTACAGTGGCAAAGTGGGACCTGATAAAATAGGGTTTAATGCCTCACTTGGCACTGGAAGCTCTCCAAATCAGTTTAGGGCAATTATTGTCTCATGGCTGGATTGATGTGAGGATAAAATGGAGGACAGAAGTGTAATGTTCAGTATCTTCGGCTGTTTGGAAGCAAACGCTTATCAAGTTATATACCACAGTTTTTATTTGCGGCATTTCTGTCCCTCCTTTCATCTTCAGAGCCCAAGGCAATGCAGTCCGTCCCTTTGTCCTCCATGTTACCCTCACCACAACTCTGATAGGCAGACTCAGCTGAGCAGCAGTGTCTGGCCCAGCATAAGCCTTCATGGCCAAGTACAGAATCAGACTCAAGGGCTTCTAAGATCTAACTGACACTCCACTCCACTCCCATCCCTGTGCCACTATGCTCCTCCTGTGGCCATGCTTCCCCCCCCCCCTTGTTTTTACTATGATTTTATTGTGAGACGTTTGGGTACAGGTCTGGACAGAAATATCAATTAAATGAATGAATGAATAGACAACTAAATGCTCTATGCTACAGGATATTAACCACACAATCAGTGCACCATTCTTTGATCTGATTTCACAGAAGATTTTGCTTCTCTAAAAATGCGTGCCTGCTGAAAAATCACTTTTACTCATACCTTATACTTGTGAAATCGCTGAGGCTGCATTCATACCTAAGTTTCAATCCAGCTTGAGTCCACTTTCAGAACGGAAGAGCACACTGGCAAAGTGACAAGCTGTTTTCTCTTGCCATCATCTGACCCTGAAAATCCACCTTTGTGTTAGATAATGTGGCGGGGTGTGGGTGTGGGTGAATGACTGCTCACTTTACTGATGTGTTCAAGTGGACTGAATCTGGGTTAAAACCTAAGCCCTTTCTTCATGGAGCCTGCTGTAGTCTGCACCAGCATGTGGATGGCAGCCCCCTATTCTGGGATATAAACTGGAATAGTGCAGAAAAGGGCCTTGGCTGTGAATGCATCCCCACTAGCGCAGCCACATTTCTTGATAGGCAGTATTGCCAGGCTTTCTCTTCCAAAGTATTACAAATCTGATGCTCAAGAATTATTAAACAATGGTAAAGGGTAACCATCATGCTGTTCTGGAGTAACAATAGTGTTATGCCATGAACTAATTCAAGCTTGTTGCAGTAAAACAAATAGAGTTCAGGAGCATGATACGCTGGTGGCATCCAATTGAAGATCTGCCTCCTGGCCTTTAGAGTCGTAACACTTTAGAACAAAGAAAGGCAAAGCAATACACACACACACACACTTCAAGTTTTGCAGATGGATCCAGTTTGCCAGTTGAATTTGAACTGCAGAAGTTGTTTTTTTGTGAACGGCTGAGAATCAGGTGTGTGAGTTCAGAATTTCGTTGGTTGAGCAAGCCAGGCTACATCTCCCCAGATATGGGCCATATCAGCAGATGTGATGCTGCTTCAAATAATACAATTGCCTCATTGTTCTCCAGACAAAACAGTTGGTGTCTTCCACCTGCAGTCATCCAAAGGAAAGTACAGCTTTACCTATCAAGAAGCTGAAGCGGGTTGTGCAGCTGAGGGAGCAACCTTGGCAACTCTGAAGCAGCTGTCGGACGCGCAGCAGGTAACATCCCTGCCCAGGACTTGCATGGTGGTGCTTAGTATCTACTCCATTTACTTCATAGTTCTCCCAAGGAACTCAGTTCTTCTTTCATCAACTTTTGTGTTGTCTTCATTATTAAGAAACATATACAACAGCCTATGTAGCTGCTCAACTCTAGGGCTGCGTTCCCATGCAATAATAAGTCTGCTGAAAATCTTCTTTTGCCACGGAGCGGTCCCATGCACGGCTTTAATCTGGGTTTCCAGCGCCGCTAATGGGGAAAACCCGCTTTAAAAAAATACCTGTTTAAAGCAGTACTTTCTGGAAGACGTGGGTTTTCAGCGCAACATTTTCCATGGGATCGCTCCGTGGCAAAAGGGGCGGGGATTCTCTCCCAGGTGGGAATTGCCGGCCGGAGAGATCATCTCTCTCTCTCTCTCTTTTGCCTGTCATCCAGCCATCGATCTATGCAAACAGCGATCTAGGCAGGCATTTTCTCTTCCCTGTTTCTCTTTCCAATCCCAAAGAGAAACAGCAAAGATGCATTGTGATGAATTGCTTCTGCGAAAGTGAAAGTGTAAAAGAGCTGGCTGGGTGGAGATCTTGTAAAGAGTGCCGGCTGCAGTCTTCGCAAGCAGGGGAGACGAACAGAGAAGTTTTACATTTTTCTTTTGGTCCTTTTGAAGGAAAGGATTGCAGGATCGCTGGCCGCGGGGGAGGCGTTTCGGCAGCTGGAAATTCCTTCCGCCCGATCACCCAATGAAACAGCGAGGGGTGGGGAGAAAAAGATGCGGGTAAACAAAACACGCTTCCTTGGGGACGGCCCATTCATTTTAAATGCGTGTTTTGCTTACCCCCTTGGGAACGCTTAAATCCGGATTGAACCCGCTTTTCTTTAATCCACTTCAGTGGAGGGGTAATAGAGATAAAAACTTAGTACCATGGGAACGCACCCTAGGTATGCTTTCAATCAGGCTTCCAGGCCCAGTTATGGCATGGAAACCACCTTGGTCATTCTGACTGATGTCCTTCTCTGGAAGAAAGACTTGGGGAGTGTAATCCTGTTGGTTCTCCTGGATTTCCTGGCAGCTTTTGATACTATGGACTGTGGTACCCTGGAAAGGCTACAGAGTTTGGGAGTTGGAGACACTGTATTACTGTGGTTCTGATCCTAACTCCAAGGCCAATGCCATAAGATGGTCGTGGAGGAGTCTTGCTCAACATCCTTTACTATATACATCTGGGAGATTGGTGAAGATGCACTTATCTACCCTGCCCTTTGGCTAAGGAAAATGCTTCCCCACCACACTTTCAGGCACTGTTTTTATTTTTAGTGGGGTTCATTTTATATATGTTCTCATGCTTTTAACCCAACCTGAGACCCTGGGATGTGTGAGCGAGCGAGCGAGTGAGTGAGTGAGTGAGTGAGTGAGTGAGTGAGTGATATAAATAAGTGTTTCCGTATAGGAAAACACTGCAGAACTGGCTGCAAGGTACGTGGGTTCCATAAATGTCACAAAGTCCCTGAGTAGGGCAGTGCAATGTGGTGTAAGCAGTAGAGCAGAGTTGCACAGACTGCTGCAGAGGAATGCGAACAGCCTAGGCAGTCCATGCAAAGCCACAGTGGTCCAGGGACAAGGCAAAGTGGCCCAAAGCAAAACTTTTAACTCGCAGGGATGCCCAGAATGGGGGAGCTGTAAGAAAAAGACCCAATTCAAGATATGTGATGGCAGAAATATGCAAGATAAATAGAAACCTGTGTCTGTTTCTCCAGATGGGTTTCCATTTGTGCATCGTTGGTTGGCTCTTTAACAGAACGGCAGGATACCCAACTGTGTATCCAAATAAAAACTGTGGCGTTCAGCACGTTGGGATTGTGGATTACGGCTTTCGAAGCAACATCACTGAGAAGTGGGATGCTTATTGCTACAGAGCTCAAGGTGAGAAGCTGAATCAGAGATTGAATGGAGAAGAAGCTGGCTGGACTTGGTTCTGCTTGCGTTCTAAATGGATGGCAAGCATCCTAATAAACAAGACTTGACCTCATAAGTATGTACTGCAACATCTCTTTTTTGTTTTCCTTCACAGATGTACAGTGTGTCTGTGTGGATGGATTTATTGGAAATGGCTATACCTGCACTGGTAGTCTTATGGATGTGCTGTTCCAAAACGCAAACTTCTCAATCTACCTTTCTGTAAGTGCTGACATCCTGTTGGCTGGAATGAACCAAGAATTCTGGCATGTGGCATATTGTGTGTCGTCCCATTGCTGTGTGTCAAAAGAACATAAGAGGAACCCTGCTGGATCAGGCCACAGCCCATCTAGTCCAGCATCCTGCCTCACACAGTGGACCATCAGGCAGAAGACAGAGTCAAAACCTTCACCTGCCCTCAACTCCTGCAGATGGCCTTTAAAACATTGTACTTGTCTCTCCAACCTGTAGGCAGTACTTAATCATCTATTTTAGTAGCCATTGATACCCCTGTCCTGCATAAATTTATCTAACCCTTCCTTAAAGCTATCCAGCCTGGTTGCTGTCACCACCTCTTCTGCAAATCCCGTGGACCAATGACTTTTCTGAGTGAAAAATAATTCCCTTTGTCAGTCCTAATTCTCCTGCTTATCAGCTTCATAGCAAGCCCCTTAGTTCTCTGTCCACCTTTCCCATGCCATTCGTGATTTTATAAACTTCAGTCAAGTTTCATGGCCAAAGAGGCCTAGATGATGCAACCTGATTTTGCAACCCCTTGATCATTCTGATTACCCTTTTCCCAGAAGGAGTGGGAAAAGTGGCTCAGAGAATGGCTTATGGAATGGAGGGGATGGTGCCTTTTATGGATAACTATGATGGGTAGTTATGACACACAGGCTTGGCCAGACGCATCTTTTAACCCTGGCCTTTAGCTAAATAAGGAAACAGCTTTTCCTCCCCACATCCAGGCACTGTTACCATTTTAATATGTTAACGGTAAGTTATCTCCAGAACGTTTTGCATGTTCAGAGAAAGTCAAGGGCCATTGTTTTTCTGGGGTTAATTTAAAGGAACAACTGGCTCAAGTAAAATTAAAATAATCAAAGGGAGCAATCTAGAAATAGTTTCTACAAGATGCCCAACAAGCCCCACCTCTTGTAGAAATTATTTATTGATAATCCCCCCTTTGATCATTTTAATCTTATTTAAACAAGCTACTATTTTAAGATAACCCCATGGGACCTTTTCTCTTGTTTCAGATGTTGCTCAATTATGCCAATGCCACCCAAGAAGGATGGGATTTTTTTGAGTTCCTTGCCACAGATACCTCAGCCAAAACTGTTTTTGCACCCCTGGATTCTGGCTTCAGCAAAAATGCAGTAAGTTCTACCATAAGGATGTTAGACTGTGCCATGTCTGCAGTGCGGCCTACTCTGTCTTAGTATAGGCTGAACAAATGGACAAGCTATGGTTTGCTTCTTTTTTTCTAATAGTCTTTAACTCTGGAAGAGCTGAAGCTTCATGTGTCGGTGAGCGATGTGGCCCTCCTAAGCGTCAATCTCACAGCTGGGACGATTGTACCTTCCAAAGCAGGACACAACCTTTCTGTTGAAGAACCTGTGAACAATACCAAGATCCCTGTATGTATTTAGTGTTACTAACTTAATTTGGGGGCATTTTCACTTGTGATTATGCTGGGACACTGTCCCAGTGAAGTGAAGATCAGGGATGCTGGCCCCATCTCAAGGCCTCCTGGCACTTATCTAAGTGTTGTATATGTTCAGTCGCTTCTGTTTGGGAGAAATCGTCTCAACGCAGCAACAGCTGTGCACACAGGGCTGTTGCTAGGGTGATGGGCCATGTGGGACGCAGCTGCGGCTGTACTATTCTGCCCCCATGTACCCTTCACACAGAAGCAGTGCAAAGGGTGTGTGCAGGAGTTTGCTAGGAGCATGATAGCCGCTTCTTGTACAGCTGTTGAGCACATCTGTGTGTTCCACAGCTATCGACAATTGGGGAGGGCTTCCTATCATGCAGGAACGTCCCTAGGCTTCCCCAATCACCTGAGTGCAAATAAACCTTTAGTTTTATGTATTTGTTGGTCCCTGAAACTCTTGGCACTGACCCCTTACGCAAGAGGGGTTTTTTTATGCCTCAAAATTATTTCACTCCAAAAATTGCTGTTCATTCACTGATAGTAAATCAAGTATTGGTGAAGTTTTCCTTTTCTTCAACAGGGTTGCAAGATGATTAATAATACAGTGATTGTCGAATGGGATATTCTGGCATCCAATGGAATCATTCATGCTATTGCAGCACCTTTGGTGATACCCTTGCAACACAAGCAGTTTGTTCCGGTTTGTTACGCTCTAATTTCTTTTACCAATACATTATACTGTAGAATAACTCCGTTTGCATTGCTTTCTGCTTTGTTTTGCTAGTTAAGGCTTGGATTCACTGCTCTAGAAGAAGAAATGTCTGTTGCAAATAAGATTATGACCCTATTAGCATTTCTAGCCTTTTATATGGAATCCAAGATTTTTAACAAATTATTTTAACAAATAAAAGTTTCTCTGTTGCAACTGTTACATGTTTTTAATTTCCTTGCCTAGACAAGTATCGCTGAATTTTTCTCTTCTCTTATAATCCTTTTTTAAAAGTAAAAATGCTTTTATGCTATACTTTGAGCAGCCATCTCAGTTTTTTCAGAATTGTATTTATTTTTAATCCATTAGGATGCACATTTTTTTCACAAGCCACCTTAAAGTCTTCAATGTTTTTAGGACTTTGGAAACAAAAAGAAAAAAAATGACATTGGAAGGTTTAAGTATTTATCAGTAAATGACCTAATCTTCTGTATATAGAAAAATCGCAAAAAGCTTCTGGGTCCTTTTGGCATTTGGCCTTATTCTGGAATATATCTTGGGATAGGGATCTGTTGTCCACATGCTAATGCAGACTATGGGAGGCCTCACCTGGGCTCTGCCATAGAATGTACTAGCATGCAGCCAGCAGGCCCCTATTCCAGGATATATCCCAGAATAAGGCCAAATGCAGAAAGGCCTCTGAATATCAACAGTGGGGCTGGAAGCAATTTAAGTCTTGCCCAGATTCCTATGATCTTTTGAATTCATTTCATGCTAATATTTGTGGTTTCAAAACATTAGCCACAAAATTCTAATGTCAACTCTTTACATGGATAGGACTTGACTTGGAGCACTTTGCTTTGCTTTCTGTGGGCCTTTCCTTCTGCTATGCCATCTTAGTCACTTAATAGCTTCTTTCAGGGGTGAAGAAAGCAGGAAGTGGCCAAGCAAATGGCATAATCATATTTAAGATACCGATTGCAGATCTGGCGCTTTTGAAAATGGATTTGTACTTTTAAAGGAAATTAGCAAGTTAAAATACAGTATGCTTGCTCTGAACAGCTAACATTTTAACCAGAAAACATTGATGTTTGCAGGCTTCTCAAGCAGTGAGCTCAGTCCCTGGTGTGACCATCGGGATAAGCGCAGTGGTGGCCATAGTGCTCCTGTGTGTAGCTATCGCTGGAATTGCCTACTTCTACCTCAAGAGAAAGAATATAGGCTTTCGCTATTTCAAGGTACTGCATTATGATTACATATCTATGGAGGAAAGTCTAGTATTCTGTGAGTAAAGGTGTGCATAACTCTCAGAATACTAAAGTATGGAGACTTTTTCCTTTGATATGGCTTATGTAGTAAAAAAAAGGAGGCCTCAGCCACTATCTGTGAATTAGAACCACAGGAGAGTTAGGGAGGCACTAAACTTTGACTGGAGACTTGCTTTCATATTGTGAACCAAAGATGATGAAAGCAAGGCTCCTTCTTGGATTCTCTTCCACTGACCTCTGGTCTTCATCCATATTAGAAGTGAAGCAGCAAAATCCCAAATGACCACTAGGGGCACTGAGAGCAGTGAATGAGCCAAGGTGGCTACTAACTAAGGGCCGATTCGCACCTTTATTAGGTGTAATGACCAACAAATGTCTGGAATGATTCAGGCATCCACACCATGTGATGCCCAATCCATTCCAAACATACCCACAGCAACTGGGCAATGTGGCAGATAACTGTGCATGAGCTGCCCCACCGCACACTCCGTTCCCCTGGAAGAGGTACAGATGAAGCATGTCTGGCTATACGAACCAGTAACTAGTATAGTTGAAGAGGACTTTTTGATGCTCTACAGCTCTACATCCAAGGGACACTCTGGCACGCATGGAGACACTTCTGATATAGCAGCGGCTTCGCACAATGTGAATGCTCCATCTTGAAGGATCCCTGGACTCTGCCTTTTTGCAAAATAAAAAATGGCCCTTAGTGGGAAAGATGGGCTTGGATTGCCCAGGTGCTAAAACCTGAGGGCCTTTATAGGTAAATACCAACATTTTAAATTTGACTTGGGGGCAGATTCTAACAAATGCAATGACCGGAACAGGGGAGTCAGCCTGTAGTGTCTTTTATGATTAGTAGTCCAGCAGTGAGATAAAAATGGCAAATACCTGCTGGCCACGGCAATGAGGGAATTGCAGGTATTTGTTAAATACTGGTGGATTCCCCAAGTAGCCTATAAGTGCCAGAAGCTCGCATGTATGTAGTCATTCTCATCCATACGATGGGAGTTAGGACCAATGACAGGGTGAGTGACTTGGGGAGAAGAGGCTAGGCATATTTTCCTCCCCAACGTTTAGCGAAGGCAGTTTGGTTTTTTTAAAAAATGGTTCTAGTTACACAGCAGTATAAATGCAGCCAAAGCACTGAAGGGGAGAGTGATCCACAGTTCAGGACAAGACAGCACACTAGGGCAGAAAATCTGACACCAATTTACCCTACAATAAGATCTGTTTTTTTCTAACATTTTCAAGATGAAAATAATGTGTGCTTTTCACCAAATTCTGCCAGATTTTGAACAATAAGTTTGGTTATTTGAGGTTCCTTCACCCTTTGTCTTTTGCCTGAAGGCTGAACTCGAAGATGAAGATTCTCCTTCTTGGGAAGAAAGGAGTCCAAACTTAGTATCCATTCCAAATCCCATTTATGGCGCGGACAGCTCCATCTATGACCCATTTGAGGTAAGATATTGAGTAAGCTGTAAGAGAGTGGCTGTGTTTTAGTGGTAAAGCAAACTGCCTGGAAAACTGAGGATTACTGGCTTGACCTCTGGCTCTACCCAGTTGTAGGCAATAGTAAACCACTTCTATATCTCTGCCAGGAAAACTACACAGAGGTGCCGACAGAGATTCCCGTGCAGTCAACAAGAGGGATTTTCGCACTGCAACGCGTTCCAAACGGAACGCGTGCA
>MTQE01001058.1:3003955-3023974 GCA_014337955.1 Aspidoscelis marmoratus
AAGCTGTCCTCCACGCGTTCGGAAAAGGCCTGTGCGAAAAGGCCTCAGGTATCGGCCACAATTCAGTGGTACCCAGCAACAATTGAGCCTAAGTGTTTTGCTAATAAATGCTTATGCTATGTGCAGATGAATTCCATTAAAGCCCAAGGTTTAAAAATTCACCTATTTGTTGTTCATATTAAGCAAAATACTTAAGAAACTACTTCATATTCATCTCTTAACTGAAATCCAGAGCCTTTATTAGCCTCCTCAATTTTTGAGAATATTGAAAGGGCCTTTTCTTCTCTGTCTTAGCCAGAAAGTTGTGATTTATTGTGACTAGTTGCAGCTTACTCTGTGGCTTAAGACTGTGCATGCACCACCCTCAGCCTTGACGGTTAATTAAGCAGCTTTAATTTCCTTGAAAACATAAGTGGAGCAGCAGCTTGTTGTAGTTTGGGACCTAAGCAAAATATGGTTAAAATTATGGGTTTTATCTTAATTGTAGCTGCTGTTAACAAACAGTCGTCATGATTCATTCTAAATAAACTGCATTTAATCAAAATTATCACAGCTGCAGCAGAGGAGGAAAGCTTGCTCAGTGTGGTGAGAAGGTTAGGCATGTACAATGCAGACAGGGTGGAAGCAGGATTCATCTATAAATGAAGCATAACTGATGGTTTATGAGCCTTGTCACACTTGTGTTCATCGTCAACGCAGGAGACACTCCAGCACTGTGCATCTACATGCCAAAGCATCCCCCATGTGCATAGACATGCAGCAGTTACAACTGCTCCATGCCTATACTAGTCCAGATGTGTGAATGGAGCATGCAGGGCTTTACTAGATGCATGGTTAGTGTAGGTGTAGAGCACCTTTTCGTGCTTTACAGCTACATGTCTGGGGGATGCTCTGGCACACATGGAGACACTTCTAGGAAAGAAGTGGTCCCATGCCGTGCGTCTGCTGCCTGCGGGAGCAGCTTCCAGCTGTCCCACCAAACCAAGCATGTTTTTGCACTACCCTACCCATCCCATGGATGGGAAAGATATGCAATCAACTAATGTTGACTAGTGCTCACACTTGTGAATGCTAGTCACTAACAGCCCACTCCCTGCATGATCGAACACACACCTGCGTTTGCTTGCTGGGCTGTTCCTTGTCTGGGAACCACCATCTTGAGTGTGGTACTCCCCGCGACTGTGTATGCATCGTGGACTATGGTGACGCTGATGCTCTGTGCAGTTGCCAGCAGAGGTGTGAATGATCACCGCTGGATCCCTCAGGAAAGTCCCTGGTAAAGATTAGCATGCACAGCTAACGTGCATAAGTCAACTTCTGAGCATGCAGGGGTATTTCTAGTCTATAAACACCTAATGCTCCTGCCCAGATGTTGCCTAATTGCATTCTATGGGCTGAGTTTGAATGCAGCCCAAGTGTGGAAAAGCCCTAAGACTGGCAGTAGTCATTTTCCTGGCACAGATTCTTTTACTAGATAATCTTGAATAAGATATCTCTTAAGTTAGACTTCTAAAATTTAGATTACTTTATATTCATATAGCGTGCTCTGGAAGATGTCAATTGCTACAGCTGGATAGTAAGCTGACTATATCACAATTCTTATCTGATGAAATGCCTTATTCTGTTTACGTTTTGGTTTCAGGATTCTCAGATACCCATGGAATTTTTGGATTCCTAAGCGGATCTACACTGCTGCTTAAACAGAAAAGAACTCTTTTCCAGAAGTCTTGTTGTTCAGGATGAACTGAATGTACTTCTAGTAACTGAAGACTGAAGAAGTTGTGTCTGTCCATCTAATGGGGGGGGCAAATTATCAAGTGTCTGTTGGGTTAAGTGTAAGATCTTAAAGATACCTCAGTTCCCTTTTTCTTCTTCAGAAACATTGCCAGCAGACCAGGAACCAAAGGGCCCTTGCTACAGACAGTCCTATCTCTCAGTGGGCTCCTTTGAATCCTGTCTAGCCAAGTTCAGTTCTAATTGGAGGGAGTAGTATGACTCATGAATGTGTTTGGTTACTGGGCATTGTGGGCAATCTTCCGCAGGCCAGCTCAGAAGTAGACACTTGGGTAACTCTTCTTCTCAGATCACACTGTGGAACCTTAACTGATACTTCTTTTGCATTCTACTGAAAAGGTGGCTTGAAATAATGCTACATGTAAACCAGAAACAGATCATGTTTTATTACCCTATCAAATTATATAACTGTTTTTGAGAAACTGTAAGTCTTTGTAAATGGTGGAAACGAGGGAGAACGGTCAACTTTAATTAAAGTCCTGGTTATGTCAATGAAGACTATATGCATATTCCGTTCAACAGGGAAGAAGAAGGAAGGAGGGCAAGACTGTCAAGAAGAAAGCAACATTATACGGTGAAATAGTTTATTTTGTAGATATAGCAAATGATCAACAGAAGATTCTTCTACACGTTCACTAGGACACGAAAGTCACATATTGTGTACAATGTGTGCAAATTATGGCACCTGGGGATGAGAAGGAAGAGTGAAGGCCGCACAGACAGTTCAGAGAAACAGATGCAATAATGTTCTTTTGCAAACGGACCTGAGTTCTGCTTATCAAATGGTATCCTAGTTCTTCAAGTTCTCAGTTAAGCTACAGGAAAAAAGAGGAAGCTAATGCTAAGCTAATTCTTTGTTACAGGCCCTTAAGACACCATTCTAAGATGTTGCAAGAGAACCATGACAGTAGCCAGACTAGAGATAGGTAGTTTAAAGAAATGAACAGGAGGTGACATAATAACCTAACAAAAGACATACTGCAAGTGTGCACATGTCTTTTCAAGAACAAGGGCCACTGAGCGAAATGTGGGTTTACCCCCACGTAGGTGTATATGGGATTAAAATCACACTGTAGAATACACTACATCTAATGGCAACAATTTAACACATTTATAGATATCTTAGTGACTTCAAACTGAAACTGTAATAAATAGGTTCAACAACCTACTTTCTTCCTTTTCATCCACATGAATAGTCAGATTCTTAGAAAGTGGTATGACATTTTACATGATGGTCAAAAGATAGATCACACATGGTTTTAATGGAACAGGACTCATGATAATAGTGTTTTGGTCACTTAACACATTATTTGCAGCATAAATTTGACATATTTTAAAACAGGCAACATGAAATTGAGAGCACAACTTGTTCACTGTAAGTGCACTTACAATTTTTGAAGTTAACATCTTTATTTCTAGAAATTATAAGTTTAGGAAGAAGAGTTGGCTTTCCCACCCTGCTTTTCTCACCCATTTAAGGGGACTCAAAGCGGCCAACAAAGTTTTCTATTCTTCTTCCCACAACAGACACCCTGTGAAATAGATGGGGCTGTGAGAGCTCAGAAGAGACCTGTGACTAGCCCAAGGTCAGCCAGCTGGCTTTGTGGAGAAATGTGGAATCAAACCTGGAATTCCCAACTAAGAGTCTGGCTCCCTAACCACTAGACCAAACTGGCTCACAAAAAGGTCCTATATCTTGATGCACAAAGTGACCAAAGTTGGTTAAATGAACTATAGTTTTCTGTCTTTAATACATAATCAACTTGCTTCCTAAAGCCCTTAAAAATGGAGCTACAAGGAATGTAAGTTCTAATAAGTAATACGTGGCTGCATTGCACCCATGTTCCCTATAGTTGATACAAATGTGACATTAACTAATTTCTTGTTCTATAATGACCAAACTAAAGAAAGGCAGTTCCAAAACTATGGACACACATTTCCACACTGCCGGCAACAGATGCCTTAGAATGAGTTAGCCTGACGCCTCAGCAAGGAGTTTGATGTTTCCATAATCATCACCAAAGCTGCAGAGATGTAGTAGGTGGCATATTTCACTATGGCAAGGGCCCAGCTCAGATCACAAGCAATATCCTCACATCTGCTCCTTGCACAATGAACTACATGTGCCTTGGGGAGGGACCGAAGTCCCTCTATGTGCCCTCATTATCCTTCTTCATAGATACTGTGGAGCTGGGCAGGTATTTATGCCCTTCCAATGCATTTTGAACACCTGGTGGAGACATAGGCTGTTTTTGCACAAAGGCTTAGATCTGGATCAAAAGGCCTATATACAGATGTGGATTGTGGAGGCTCAGCCCCGCATTCCACGGCCAGATCCGATCACATAGGATGGAGGTAGATCCGAATCAAGAGGCCCTTCCTCCAGATCTACTGTAGACCCCATTAATGGAGTCTACAATCAAGCCTGAGAGCCTTAACCTGGATCATGGAGGCAGGAGGATAGCACGTCTCCATGATTCAAATTTCCCAGAAGTGATTTCCAGCACAGCACATCACCTATTCACACATATGCCCCACAGCTAGGAAACATCATTCCTAGCTCTCAGGGTGTGGGGACAGGGGAAAGGGACGACTGCAAAGCTCATGTTCCATGGGCTTCACAGCCCCAGAGGGGTAGATCCAGATTGGTGCCATTTCTGCAGATGGCAAAAATCCAGCCCTTGCCTCCCCAGGATTCATACCCTTAGATCCAGGTGAATTCAGATTTACAGATCTGGAATTTCTATCCTACAGTGTGGAAACAGCCACAAGTCTACTTTAAGTTTAAAACGAAACCCAGTTGAAATAAAGTCAGCATCAGGAACTGAATTCTGTAGGCAGCAGGATGAACAGTCAGGAGCACAAGTTTGTCTGGCTCCTGGTCCTCCATCAACGGTGGAGGCCACTTCAGGGAGGATTTACTAAACTTTCTGAATATTCTTTCTACAGTAGTTCAGCCTATTGCATACCGTGACTCTAGATTTTTATATCAGAAAGGGGAAAAAAAGCATCTTTGGTCGGAAGTGCAGAGATATGTGTTTGGCAAAGGCTCTCTTGTAGGGAGGTGCATGAATGGGGGTTTTGCATTTGACTCATATAGAATCGAATGTAAGCAAATTTGTATTTGTTTGAATATGTCTCATACAAATATCCAATACAAACTCCTACGTATCCGATACGTATCCCATAACATATCCGCTCTGAAAGTCAAATCCACCTTGAATCCGCTCTCAATCCATGTTGAATGCACTCTGGATCCATTGCAGACGTGTCTTGATGTAGCTGCTTTCCCGCCTCCCCAGGTTCACAAATATTCCAAAGCATTCGTACAAATGTTCCAAAATATTCGTATGAATACGAGTGTCAACGTACAAATGTTGTAACATTCGATTCGTTTATGAATGTCCAAATTCGTCTGAATATTGAATGTTATGAATATTCATGCACCTCCCTACTCTCTTGCACTTAATATTAAACTCTTGCCACTCACGGGTATATGCACACAGGTAGCAAAGGATCGTGTCTGTCATTAAAGTCCAGTTAAAAAGCAGTATTTATATATTTGTTCTTAGACGTGTAACAAAATATAAATATGGAAGTGACCAGACTAAGAAATAAATTAAATTCAAGCATCTGCATCATTTAAAATTCTACCTTTTGCCCCTGTATATTTCAAAGCTTTGATTTTAGATAAATAGATACTACTTACTAAGTACTGTATCAACTGAGAGTTCAATAGTAATGGTTGATTTATAAGTGCAAGGTAGCAGAAACCATTGTCACCATGATGTGTTGTTGTTTTCTGCTCTAAGTCATTGCAATCGACTTTCCAGTGCGAACCACTCTGCAGTCTAGGGGTGTTTTTCCACTGTCACTAAAAGTACCCATTAAGTACCCATTAATGGGTACATAATGGCATTTTTGTACCCATTAATGGGTACTTAATGGGTACTTCTAGTGACAGTGGAAAAACACCCTAGAAGGAATGAATAATGCCTAAGGAGATGTTTTTCTAGGTTCTGAAGTGAAAGACCCGGATGGTCTAGAAAAGCTTAATGCACACACATATTTAGCACCTTCAAATATATTTTCTTAGAATTTAGCTGTGAGTGGTTGGCAGCTATTTTAGGTTTCCATCGTTTTTACAAACTACTCTAGCATAAAGTGCAGGTGGTGAAGCAAACTGGTGCTTGTGGTGGAAGGAAACACTTAGCTTTGGCAATATTCTTACTAAGGCGTAAATTAAATTCTGTAGGGCACACCTAAACTACACCTGTGAAGTCCCAGTGCAGACTCACCAAACAGGGTAAGATGCATAGATTTTCAGAATTTTGCTTAAATTTTGTGTCCCAACTGCCCAAAGCTTCCATTTGAATATTTTCCATTAAATCAACATGTTCAGAGAAGATGCTATTTTTGTTTTTCTTTGTTAGTTCTTATCAGTGAAACATCTCTTAAGATATCATTTAAGTGACCTTTCATCTTGTCACTTCATTTTTTTTCCGTGAATAAGTGCTGGGAGATATAGTGTGCAGCTCTGATCACATAACATTCAGGCTGCAGTTCATGGTGCAACAGATGGACTCTTCATACAGAACGGTGCTATTTTTAACATGCATATCCTTTTACCGGATATGCACCATTTCCTCTAAGAATGGGGTCTTCATACAACCAGTACACAGCTGATCCATCCAGAGGGGTGCTTCGTGCTGTAACGGGGTCCGCCGAGGGTAAAAAGTGAAATTCACATCGTAGTTCAGAAGGCAGCTGATGGATGCCATATAGATATCGGAGAAGCGAACCAATCTTCGAGAAAAATAGGTTGGATTGTGGTAAGTTCGAAAGATGCTCCCAAACTGGGGGTTAAACAGGTTCTTTGTAAGTGATCTGAAAAGGAAATAATTTTGTATTATGTGAGGACAAGTGAAACCCACGGGTAAAAAAAAAGACAGAGGCACACAGTACTTGTGTATGATGTTCACTACAGAATGCCTATACTACAGATGGTGTGTCTGCCATCTTCTGTAAAAGCTTTTAAGATATCGTCTTGCCCTGAGAGGCAGAAGAGGAGTGCTGGACATATAATACATCTGGCAGTTTCAAGGATCCATCTACATACATACCTCAGATTTATCCAAAACAAAACACATAAAAAGTTGTGTAAAACTATTAAGTGGAAGAATGCAATACTGGCCTGGGAGAATTTTCATAACCTGCTAATGTTCTCCGAAGACAGAACCGGGAAGACATTCCTTCCCTCTCAGTCTTCTAGACACCACCTCACAGTAAGTACCGGTGTTTCTTTTTACCAGATAATCAGTTCCACTTTAAGTCTTTCTGCGCTCACCTCTTAAACTCCAAGGAACTCCTGAATGCATCAGCCACGTTTCCCGGAACTGTCACTTTCCCACACAGAGCTCCATCCATGCAGGTGATCCTCAGAAGTGTGTAGATGAAGAGCAGTTCTAACTGCTCCACATCTACAGTCAACACCACCAGATGCAGTCTCCTTTGCACCTCTCCCTACCTTGGGAGGTTTAAAGGGAGTTGGTGTAGTAAGTGCCTGGTGCCTTTGGCATGGTTCCCAGAATCGCTGCCGCTTGCGGTTACTTGTACCTCACCAGTATTTAGAATCATGGAGTTAGAGGAGGCCTCCAGGGCCATCAAGTCCAACCCCCTGCTTAGAACAATGCTGGCAAGGCTCAAGGAAGAGTTGTGTCCATCAGTGTGGACACCAGAACTAGCCCCTGTGTTCGCTTCCTGGAGAAGTTATACAAGAATATGCAACAAAATACAAAATATACACTGATCCAAAAACAGAAGTCACCTAATTTCTTGACGTTCCTTCATCCATTCTAGCAGCACCTGCTTAGATTCTGCATCTTGATACATCTAAAACATTAAAAAGACCAAGACAATCAAATTTTAAATACATTTTTACGGTCAGTTTTCCATCAGGGTAAAAATATGTTCTAATGCTTGGGAGATGGACTTTTTAAACCTTTTCCCACCTTCAAGGAAATACAGCCATAAAATTTGCTTTGATAAGGTTGGGACGGTGGGGAATCTAGGACATGAGTGACTCGCCCTTCAGAGGTCGCTGAACTGCAACTCAGCACAATCTAGGTGATACAGTTTGGCTACTGAGAGTCAACCAGGGTGTGTGCTGCACATGCTGAAAATTAACATCAGAAAACTGAACTTCCAATCAAGACACAATCTAGTTTACCTGCATCCTTTCCAAAAGCCCCGTAAGAGCCTGCTGCCAAGTCAAAGAGTGCATATATTGCTCCGTGTTAATGATTCGGATTTCTGTTTCTAGCTCTGGGACAATGGCTCCTGTCCTCCAGCCATGACGGAGCATGAGATCCTAAGAGTAAACATACATGTAGCCAAAAGCAATGTAATATATGAAGCAGTTGGATAAATACATTAGAAAACAAGGGAATGCTATCTGTAACCTAGCCTCCCATTCAACAGTGATCCCTGCTCTGCCCATAAGGCTATCAGGCATCCCTTTCCCATAAAATATACAGAGTCTCCAGGTCCCCACTTATCCCCTGAGACATAAACATGCCATAACAGTCAGGCTTGCCATGACTCCCTAGCTCATAAGTATTCCAAAGTTTATCTATGGCTAAAAAACACAGCTGTACTTAGAAGATTTCTGCATGATTAACCTGAAGGTTGTCTCTTTCTGCTCCGTTCTCTCACGTCTGCTAGACAACTCTTCCAAATTAAAAACCGTCCTAAGTGCCTTTTACCCCCATTCACTGCTTCCAGCAATCAGAAGACCAAACAGAGTTAGGCTCCTTGGCCCACTGGTCAAACAGGTGCTATTACGCTCTTATTCTGCATCCTGTGCTTAGATTGGATCCATAAATCCCCCTCCTGCTGTTAAGCTCCACTTGATACTAGAACATATCAGGGCCTCACACAGGGAAGAATTAGAAGAGTTGGCTTTTCTACCTTTCTGTTCTTCTCCCTACAACAGACACCCTGTGAGGTGGGCGGGGCTGCGAGAGCTAGGAAAGAGAGCTGTGACTAGCCCAAGGCCACCCAGCTGGCTTCATGTGAGAGTGTGCAATCTGACCCGGTACTCGCAGGTAAGAGTCCGGCTCTTTAACCGCTAGACCAAACTGGAAGGCTACCTGCCTCCTGCACACATTTCCCCCCAAACTGGGAAATGATACTGAAATTAATTTGTAAATGGTATCTTACTCCAAATAAATTGTCTTATATATATTAAAGGACCCCAAAATGGTGGAATGGTTGCAACAAAAATGGGAAATGTTCAAATGCGTTAGGAATGTGTAGAGGCTCAAAAAAGCTCTGGCAACCAGTAAAAGAGTATTTCATGAAGAATATTGTGGTCCAGCTAACAGTGCAAAACAGTTTAGGATCCAAACACCATGTATGGAAATATGCTTGCGTGTGGGAACAATGCAGTTCCCTCTTCCAGCAGCAGCAGCAGCAGCAAGTAATTTTGCAACAAATCTGTTGTCCAAATTTCATGCCATTTTAGAGTGTACTGCATATTCTGGTCATGAGGTGAGGAAGGAATTAAGATTTCACTCTGTTTTTAATGTGGTTCCGGGCATCCAGAGTGCCTGGGTGTGTTTGTTGTCACTTCCATGCATGTGTGGAGGCTTGAGTTCTCTGGCGATAGTAGAAGGCACTTTTCAGAGGAAAAAAAGCAGGGCCATAATGGTGCTATATTCCTCCCATCTGGTATGGACAAAGGGAAGAATCGGGGTTGGAGAGAAAGGCAGGATGCCTCTAAAGGCCATTTGCAGGGAAGTGGGAACAGACAAAGAGTTTGCCTCCGACTTCATCTTGAAAATGCACAGAACTAATTGGTTGGCCACTGTGCATAAAACTGGATGCTGGACTAAATGGACTGTGGCCTGAACCAGAAGGGTTCCCCTTACGTGCCTATATAAAGAATTAAGTTCAGAAACCTTGGGTGCTTTCCACAGATGTATCCTAGAGTAAAGAGCGCTGAATAATTCAAGCTTCCCTTGGATTTTGGTAGCAGGCAAAAACTAAGTAGCAGTGGGATAAACAGAAGCATAAATGTTTGCATGGGTCAGTTACTCACTGCAAGGTCACTGTACAAATGGTCACCAAAATAAAGGACTTTGGAGCCACGCCAACCCGTTAGCCGCAGAAAATCAAACAGATTGCCCTGAAATGTAAGACAAACAATGGAATGTGATAATAAACTGTATATCAAGTTTCTTTTGCAAAGGAAAAGCACTGCACGCATGCCTGGCAAAAGGGCGCAAGCACAAAGAGACACACACTCCCTTGAAAATCCTCTCAGCACTTTGTTTCCTGGCTTTACAGGGGAAAAAAAGAAGAAAAATATTTGTTCATAATAAGCTGCTTATTAAAAAAAAAATCCATTGCTAAAGGCTTAAGGAGTTCTCACGGGAACTTTGTCCAAGCAGCAAAGATGGGAACTTCTAAAAGCACTATTATTTTTTATAATCCTATTACTGTATTAAAGTTCATGTTTCATATTGGTTGTTACTCTATGCCCATGCATTGTTTGATTCATAGTGCATTTTAGACCTAAATTGAGTCTGTCATCCCAAGATTTTCACAGTGGAAACTTGGCTTCCTCATCATGCCACTAATAGTGCGTAAAGAGGCCGTGAGCTGTTCCGAGACACCCTATGATGATCTTTTATAGACTACCCAAAAGGAGGAGGGCAAGCTAATAAGAACAGCCCTGCAGGTTGAGGCCACAGCCTATCTAGTTCAGCATCCGTCTCGTACAGTGGTTCACCAACTGCTTCTGGGCATCTCAATCAGAAGGCAAATCCTTCGCCTATTCACAAATCCTTTAGAGGCATCCTGCCTGTCTCCTCATCCTGGAGGCAGTACCTAGGCATCCACTCCAGCAGTCACTGATGCACCTGTCCACCACAGATTTGTCTAATCCTTTCTGAAAGCTATCTAGGTTGGTTCCTGTCAACCATCTCTTTTCATAATCATGCGTGATTTAACTTTGCAGAAGCCATGCTGATTTTCTTTCAGTAATGCTTGCTCCTCTATAAATTGACTAATTTTATCCTTAATGATGGAACTGATGTTAAGCTAACTGATCATGGCCTCTCTACAAAGTATTTGTAGCATGAAGAGGAAGTCAAGTTCTGGCCTGGGACCTTCAGGTGCAGGGTAGGATACAAATCCATCCATCCATCCATCCATCCATCCATCCATCCATCCATCCATCCATCCATCCATCCATCCATCCATCCATCCATCCATCCATCCATCCATCCATCCATCCATCCATCCATCCATCCATCCATCCATCCATCCATCCATCCATCCATCCATCCATCCATCCATCCATCCATCCATCCATCCATCCATCCACACATACACACACACACACTCCAGCAAGCTTTTGTATGCACTTCTCAGACTGTCTACCTTCATGACTTAAATTATCTTATTTTTGATACTATTTAAATTATTTTCATTCTATAAATTATTTAAATCCTTCTGTATTGTCTTCCTCACCTGGTGCCCAACCACTAATGATGACAATCCTATGTTCTCTCACAGTCTAGTTTTTCATTACAAAAGCACATAAAACACCATTCAATTTGTTTCTCTCATTTCCTGGTCTGGTTTACTAGCAATGGTTAGAAGTAAGCTAAAAGTCCAATTTCAAATGTGTTTTGCTCAATCTGTTCTATGCCAGAGATCAGAATGTTCTCAACAAGCTGTGGCTAAAGACAAGATGATGTGACATTAGTTGTCTGTATAAAGTATCTGCAGCGGTGCAAGACTGAGTAAAACTAAATGAAGTAAGATTGGGTGTTGTTCCACCAGGCAGGGAAGGATGATTATGTTTTAAATGTATTTTAAGAGTACTGTATATATTTTATCTTTTTAGCATTGTGACCTGTCCTGGGACATTTTGGTGAAAGGCAAGATGTACTGTTAAATAAAATAAAAAGCTGTGGGACAGCAACTAGCCCAAGGTCAGAAAGTAAACTTCCTGACTGAGTGGGAAGTAGAATCCTGGCTCTTCTAACAGATGCCACTGGCTGCCCCTTATTATTACTCAACTGTTAGTTATTAAAAATATTTACATATGGCTCCCTAGTGGCATCATGATAGAGGAGGTTCAACTATGGACAAGGGTAAAGTGAGATTTAAGGGCTAGTTTAATGCAGGAAACCTCACTTGCTAAGTGCAGAATGGTCAATGTCAAATAATGGATGCTAGGAATTTTAATCAGGAAGCCAATATGGCTGTTGTGTGTACCTGGGGATGTAGGTAAACCAGAACTTCAAGCCTTAAGTTCAGCATTTAAAGGCAAAATTTGGCAAAAATTTAAAAGATCTCTCATGTCTAACAAAGGTGTTTTTTTGGGGGAAACCCTGTACATTATACAGTGTAGGTTTTCAAGAGATATCCCTATTTTGATGGTTCAGTATTTTTACAGATGTTGGAAACCAGTTGAAATTGGAAAGATTTTAACTTTTTGACTTCTTGCAATAAGGTCATTTGGGAGCAACTCAATGAGGGAACAGTATACCAGAATAATCCCCCTATTGGGGAATATTTGCATATTTAGTAAATCACATGTGGCCTGATGCTGCTAATTCTTGCTATCTTCCCAGTTTCATTTGTACATAATTCCATAAACATGACCCGTTTTACTTATTTGAGCAAAGGTTGTGATTCTATTGACAACACTTAAGATGAAGTAGCCATCTAAGCATATGAAACAAAATATTAAGTTCCTTACTTGCCTTTTCAGAATTCTCATGATCCCTAGATAACATATTATTTATTTATTATTTACATTTCTATCCTGCCCCATACCCGAAGGTCTCTGGGCGGGTAACAACCTTAAGACAACAGATTAAAACAGAATATACATACTCTAAAGGTTGAACTAGAAATCCATTATATAACCTAGACAGATAATTTTAGTTTGAGAACTCCAGGGACAAAATCATTTTAAGCGCAGAGAATGAATATGACTTCGAATTCCGAAGAATTATCATATTACTATCCCAGCAATCAGACATTGAAATCCAGACCATGCCCTGGTAGGGCTAAATCTTGCCAGATCTGATGGCTCTAAACCAGTGGTTCCCAAACTTTTTTTTCTCATAGACTACTTTCAAAATTTTACTGATTTTGGTGGACCCCCTGCTGCTACATTTCTACCATATTCCCAAAACTTGTCAAAAAATGTGAACATTAGATCTAACGATGGAAATCTGCATTGCAGCTGAGTTCCAACCCTAAATTCAGAGTGGTAAAAAGAAAAAGAAAAATAGTATATTTTCTTGTATTTTATTTATTAAAATAGTATGACTACAGTAACAGTCACTGACCTTCTTAAAATATTCTCTGCCTACATTGATAGGTAAAGCCAAGCTAACATTTTTGTTCTTTACTATCGAAACCAGACAAATTTTCATGGACCCCCACTTACAACTTGTGAACCCCCATTTTTTTTCATGCCACCGTAGACCCCCGTCGAGTCTCCCGTGGACCCCTGGGGTCCACCTGGACCACTTTGGGAATCACTGCTCTAAACACTTGCATCATAAGGCAACACATGTAGCAATAACAAGGTGCTAAGCAGCTTTACCTGTTTGTAGATTTTTCCTTTTTCCAGTTTGTTTATTTTATCCCAGTGAAGTGAACCTTTTTCATCCATTTTTCTGAAAGGTCTACAAAAAGCCAAACAACTGATATTACAGGCTGGATACTTAAGAACATAAAACATAAGAGGAACCCGGCTAGATCAGGCCACAGCCCATCTAGTCCAACATCCCATCCCACACAGTGGCTCACCAATTTTTTCTGGGCATCTTAAACAGAAAATAATGATATAAATAATGAAACAAAACCTCTAAAACATAAATTTCATCAGTGAAAGTTTATACTTAAACCACTGTTCTGCAAATGTTTTTCAAAAGCATTGCAAGTGAAAACTGAAGAATAAAAGGCATTGGCCAATTTATTCATAATACTTTTATAATGATATAGAATAGTCACAATAGAGTATGGTGAGATGCTAAGGACATAGCATACATAACTTCCCAACAAAACACACACATGGCAGCCAGGATTGCTAATTTTAGGACACTTTTCATACCAACTAATTTCAGCAGATAAAGGCTCTGCTTCAGTACTTTCCATTAATCAGAATATTAAGACACAGAGATCCAGTCTGACTGTGCTTATGGAGTGATATTGCAAGGGGTAAAGTACTTCAGCTTAGGGAACTGAACGCCTTTTCTTCTCCTTTGTCCACCCAAACTAGCCAGTCACACATGGTCAGAATTTTTGCATAATAAAAAACAAGTGTGGACAAAAAGAGCTTAGATTGAACGCTATCTAGAAAAGAAGCCCACTGTCCGCCATGAATCTCAATTGCACGCCAACATGTTTAAGATAACATCAAAGCCACAATTAAATATGTTTTGAATTGTTTCTTTTATATTGGCTTTTAATGTTGTAACTCGCCCAGAGAGCTTCAGGTCTAGGACAAGATAAAAATTCAAATTGATAAATCAATAAATGTCCAATTAAGTGCATCCCAGCTCTCAATACGTAATTCCTTTCTCCTTTTTATCTCGATCCTCATCTATCCTCATGCAGAATACGGTGTACAAAAGGCTCCCAAAATGAACCAGGGTATTCTGAGTGCAGAAGAAAATGGATGTGCAAAAAAAGGTTTTGGGACAAAACCGGCCCATTACAACCCTGAATGTTCAAAATGGCTCAGCTATCATTTCAGCAACCCCCCTTTTTTTTGGATGTTTCCAGCTTATTTATTTTGACTGATTATTTGTTAAGAAGTCATTAAAAATCTCCCAGTTTGGGCATCTGCCAACCAACCCACGAGATGCGCTTAGAGAACAGGAGCCTTAGAACAATTCCCTCTTTTTTCTTATGACAGAACATTTTAAATGGTCCATTCTATTCACATCTCTAGTGTGTTGCTATTTTAAGTGCTATACGCATGCCTAATTGGAGAGCTAATCTAATTATGCCAGACAAGCAAATAACATACTTGCGTCTATCAGTAAAAAAATTTGGCTTATCCGCTTGCACAATGACCATGTCAAAGAGGTCTCGCCAGTTCTTGCCAACCATATGCTTCATTCCTTTATCGCTAGAAACAAAACAGGAAGAGTTGTTTCAAGAAGTTCCAGGTACAATGCAGAGACAGATTTCACATTAGATTCCAAGCATGGTGAGGGTAAAAGTTCTGGCGGAGTAACAGCTTATTACTCCCTCCTTTTGAAAATGTAGAAGAAATAAGAGTATTATGTAAAATGGACACACCAAAAGATAGATCTGTGAGCAGAGCTGAGTATTAGAAAGCATAGAGTTGCTTCACACATCACCTTCTGTTGCCAGCAAAACTGTGTGAACGTGTGCAGACATAGCAAAAGCAGGTTTCTGAATACTTGGCTAGGAAACATAAGACTACAAATTTTGGTTAGCTTGAGAAGCACGTGAAACAGAGTCATCCTAATCAACCTGTCCAGTTCTGACAGGGGCAGTCTGCTTTCCATTCTTCACACTAAACTGCTTTTCTGGAAACAGCTAAAGCAAAAGAACCTCTCTCTTCTCATGTGCAAAATAAGACCAAAGTTAAGAACACAATGGTATTCACTGCGCATAAATGTCCGTATCTGCATATGCAAGCAGTGGAGAAGCATCAATTTGCTACCACGTTACATATGAAGAAACCTTCTGAATTTTCCAAGCTCTTGTCGAAGTTCTCAGTAGTGGCACTTGGTAGCCATTTTGTGGACAGACAATGTGTGGAACTCAAGTGTAGGAGCTTCACCCAAGATCAATACCAGAAGAGGAGTAGCTGCTTACATGCACAGCAGCATGAGCATTACTTTCTGCAGCTTAGCCCACATAAGCAGGGACCTGTGGCATCAACAGCTGCATTTGAGATCTTGAACAGGCAGTGCTGCCTGTTGGAAGCTGGAATCTCAGATGGCAGGAGCATTTGGGAGCAGCCGCAGCACTGTCCACATAGCAGCAGAGGTGGTCTCAAGGAGAAAAGCTGGTGGGTAAGTGGTGGAGCAATACTGGCCATCTCCTCTTGGCTGCCATGCACTTCCTGCTCCTCACCTTTGGCCAGTATTGCTCCACCACTTGCCCACCAGCTTTTCTCCTTTTGGAGTCTTTTCTTTGTGAGCAGCGGGGCGGATCTTAGTCAGTTCAAATTTTAAGCTTGGAACTGCTAACTACTGAGGCTAGTTTGAGCCTGTCCTGCATATCTTCTTCAAGTAATGATATTTGCTCAATTTCATAACAGGAGCACAATTCTTTACTAAAACCTGCTCATATAAATCCATAAAGCATTTACACAACCGCGATACCAATAAAATCCTTCTGTTCTTCATGTTGTCCTACAAATTTAACTGTTCTTCGTTTCATACTGATGTTCGCTATGTTTTCCTTTATTTTTTATTATCTGATAACCATCCCAAGACCTTCAGATAAAGAAAAAGATATGAACTTAAATGATAAATATGACCTGCATTAACATGTTTTGTCAATTCTTCCACACAAGTAACGGTTTCCCTAAGAGACACAGGTGGATACTCACACAAAGCTGAAAGGGCTGTTTGTGATGAGAAAGAGTTTTTTGTTGTGGTTAACAAGGCGATTTAGAACAGCATAAGTTTCATCACCATGAAGTATATATTTTTCTGTAAGAAAGAGATACAGCTTATCAAGGGATATTGTAAAGGAATATGCAAATAATTTTAGCCAAACAATTAAAAAACCGAGAACAGTTTTCCAGAGTTTAGAACTGACCCATGTCTTTTTCAATCCATTTGTACATCAGTCCTTTCACGTGGACATCCTTAATGGCATCCTAAAACAAAAGTCAATCACTTAATCTTACGGTACTTCATGTTCATAATGCATTGTCAGTGTACACACTATTTTACAGAATTAACACAAGCTTTTCAGTTGGTCAGTCTGTGGTGCAGGAAAGGATCTACCCTGTGCCCATCCCCTTAAGCAATGAGTCCAGGAGCTATGAAGATAACCAGCAGCTATGGAATATCCAGCACTCTGAGATCCACCAGGCACCTTCACTCACTTGTTTGTTTATTTGTGTACACTTCTATCCCAGCGTGTACTCAAAAGGTTTATTGAGGCAGGTCACAATAAAACCATAATAAAAACTGATAAAGAGCATGACTAAGACAGTAACAGTCCCTGCATAGAGAGGGGCTAATGTTCCCTCAACCAAAGACCAGGGCAAAGAGGTCACCGGTCATCTGAACACATACAATGACAATGCCTGACATACCTCAGAGGGGAGACTATCCTATAACCTGGGGGCTACAGGCAAGAATGCCTTTCCATGTATTCCTACCTCTCTAATTGCTGAGGTCGGTGGACCCCCAAGAGGGCCTCACTGGCAAATCTCTACAGGAGGAAGTGTTTCTTTAGATATTTGGTGTTCCTTTAGATATTTAGCTGAATAACAGTTTCCCCTCCCCTTTTAGACACTTTTATTTACTATTTTATTAAATCCATTTTTAATAATGCTTTTATATTGGTTTTATTGCAACTCATCCTGGCACCTCTGGTTACAGGATGGTATAAAAATAAAATGATAGATATAGATAGATATAGATAGACAGATAGATAGATAGATAAAATAATAAAAAGTGTTAATCTTTAAAGTTTTACAAGAATATTGACTTTTGGTGAAACTTTCTAACTCAGTTAACCAGTGGGAGAAAATGCTATCCAGGTACATCACTCATAATACTTTATTCCAATTTAAATACAATGTTTATATAATGTTCACAGTTAATGGTTGCATAAGCGCAATATTCATATAGGACACAGTTCTGAAGGAACAGCTCTCAGCAAAGAGATAAAGCAACTATACTCACACTTATATCTTTATAAAGATGAACCTGGTCATATTCAATGTTATGAGTTATGAAATAGTCAGTTACAGATGAAAGCAAAGTCATTTCAGGAAGAGAGAAGATGTCCATGAACTGTTTGATTGATGGGCCCTGTCCAAAAGACAAAATATTTCAATAAGAAGCGTGTATTAAAATGGAGATAAAAGTAATAGGATTTTTAATATTAATATCTATAGTATTTGAAACAAGAAGTTTCACTTTCCTGCAGAACGCAGCACAGAAAGGCCAAATGCAATTCCACAACTGCTATGTATTGGTTAATATTAACAACATTTCTCCTCAACTGAGATCCAAGATATCTGGTTTTTAGGCACCATTGGAACCCTTAACTTTCTACCCAGGCCTTCCCAGAGTGAATATTGGCTCATTTGTTTTCCCCCTTCTTGATTTTAATCATATTTTTATTATAACTATTATGATTTGGGCTGTTTTTATTCTCAATATTACGTAAACCACTTGGACATTATATTTTAATGGGAAGCAGTATAGAAGCACTTTAAATAAATAAATACCTCATGCTTCCAAGATTAACGACAGAACTTGTGTTGGAAAACTTTTGCCCTGATTTTAAAAAAAGGAAAAAAGCCCAGCTGCACTGTTTTAGGTTACAATCATGTTGGTAATTTACAGCATTCATTCCTTTTGGATCAGCAGAGGCTCCCATAGGAATAATACATAAATACATAAATACAAAAAATACATAAATACGGCTCATAGGTGGTTTATGAAACCTCCTTGATAGAAGAATAATGTAACGAAATGAGGTCAATGCACAGCACACAAATTACCCACTGGAGATTAAAAAATGAGTAAATCAAGGTTTCCAAAACTACCATATATTACCATATTTTTACTATAAGAGTCTGGCTGCTTGCCTGAGGAGAGGAGCAAGTGAAGAGAAGCATCCAGCAGCTAAGATGATGCTAGTTTCAGATTAAAACCTCACCTGCCATCTGCCCTCCTTCTTCAATTGCCCACCTTGAACAAGCTGCCCATCACTTGAAGTCACCTGGCTCTCGAGTTATCCACACAGGAAGAACATAAGAGAAACATTGCTGGATCAGGCCACAGCCCATCTAGTCCAGCATCCTGTCGCACACAGTGGCCCGCCAAATGCTCATGGGCATCTCAAGCAGAGACAAGGACAAACCTTCTCCTGCTCTAGAATCCCAGCAAATGGCCTCAGAAGCGCCCCGGTTCTCCCCCCCCCCCAGCCTGAAAGATGCACCTAGGCATTCGTTCTAGTAGCCACTGATACATCTGTCGTCCATAAATTTGTCCAACCCTACCTTAAAGCTATCTAGACTGGTAGCTGTCACCACCTCCTCCGGCAGCACATTCCATAAACCGATGACTCTCTGGGTGAAGAAATATTTCCCCTGTCAGACCTGAATCGCCTACCCATCAGCTTCATAGAGTGCCCAAGAAAATGTTGTTTTGTACAGCTGCCATAAAGGGTGAAAGTCTAACCTTTCAGCTCTAGGGCTATGAGTGCTTGGACCAAGACTGACCTCACATCCACCTCCCCACTCACCAAACCAGCTCTACATTTCCTCATAGATAAGGTGCTGATGGTTCCCTACCACTATGGAGAGTTCCAGCTGCGCAGGGGAAAGGACCAGAGATCTGCTCAGCTGAAACCTCATTTGAGTTGGCCACCCTGCTCTAACAGACTATAGGCAGATCTAAAATCCCTGTATCTTTCCATGTTGCAGAGGGCAAGTGGCTGTCAGCAAGCCTTCTTCATACATACTAGCACCAGCTTTGGAGAATAAACTTCCATCTGATGTCAGGGCAAACCTCCAACCTAACTACTTCTAGTACACAGTCAAAAATCAGTTTTTACCATTGGCGGGCATTAATTTAAATTTTAATGTGTTTTAAAAATATTTTTGTATATATGTATTTTAATCTTGTAAGCTGCCCTGAATGTTGCACAGTAATAGGGCAAAGCATAATTACAAAGAGATAAATGAAAGGGAACCAATAGACTTTTGTTCTTCCCAGCATTGTTTCTCACGTCTTTTGGATGACATAAATCCTGCACTAGCTTGTGCACAGGGTTGCTGGGCAAGGGACAGGATACGGGAGATTTTCAGGCTGCCGAAACCCAACCCCCTTAGGAACCTCCAGCTAACAGCTCATCAAGGGCTCACTGCTGTCAGTCAAGGAGTAAGAGGACAGTCTTGGAATAAGGGGACAGGTCCTGCCTTGAATTGGTACCTGGCTAAATAATAATAATAAT
>MTQE01001058.1:3028836-3065434 GCA_014337955.1 Aspidoscelis marmoratus
ACGCCGGGTGTTGTCTTCTTATACGGCAAGTATATCCCAAACTCTATATTGCAACTGGAAAGTTGGGGGTCGTCTTATACGCCGGAAAATACGGTACACTGTTTAATTCTGGCACAGCCAAGCAAGACCAAGTTTGTAGTGTGACTGAACCTTGAAAATATTACTGTTGTCAGACATTTTCACATTTACATTATACATAAGACTTATTAATTACTTGATTCATATATTTAAGGGAAGGGTGGGATTTAAATTAAAAGACTAAAAGCCTCCTTCTCCGCATGAGACTGAGACTGTGGTCACAATTAAATCCACGTTTGGAGTGAGAGATTACATCAGCAAAGTGACAAGCTGTTTTCTTTCAATGTTAAATAACACAGAAAATTCATCTTTGAGATAGATAATGTGGTAAGAAGAAAATTACTGGTCATTTTGCTGATGTGTTCTCTTGCTCTGAAGTTGGATTAAACCTTAGGTGTGACCACAGCCTGAATAACTGGTCTTCAAGGGCACACTGCCTCTAATACTGGAAGCGAGCATGACTAGCACCCAGTAATACCCTTGATCTTACTAAAACTCATCAGTGACTTTTCAGTGACAAGATCTGTAATGGTAGTCAGACTTCCTTTAAAGATACTTATCTTTCCATTAGCAGTTTTCTTGTAATCTTCTCTAGATGCAAATATGTACTGGATATATATGGTATTCAAGATGGCAACTGAGAGGGAAGTCTGAGAAGAGAGTTCCCAGCATTTTACTTGAAATAATAACTCTTTTTCTCACACAAACCATGCTGTCTGTCATGTATTGAAGTCCAGTGATACCTACAAAGTCTGACAAGATTTACAGAGACTCTCACTTCACGCAAATATGGGTAAGAAGAAATGTGCGTGGTCATCTCTGGGTGTCTCAAATAACAGACCTGGAAAGCAGTTAAAAACAGAGGCAAAAGACCTCTTATCTAGTTTTTCTACTGCAAATAGATTCACCTGCTAATTCAAATAGGAATTGTCAAGTAAAAGAACCTACAAAAGGAAGTGAGGAGGACTGAAATACTTCTCAGTTTGATTTACTCTCTAAGCAGGTTTTTCTATCATACAACACACTAAAAACAATTTTTGAGAGAGTAAATACTATTACTGAGGATTTTGCAGTAATTAGGCAAGATATGAAACAATTATTTAAAAGGAACAGCATGTTGTGAGTTCCGAATCCCAAAAGGCAAATTGGCAAGATAAGATACCATTAAAAACAACTGAATAGAAGATGGGGTTTGAAAAATGTATTACTACCAAGCATTCTTTACAACTTGATCCATGTCAGCTGGTCATCTGTGTTGAACACAGAGAAATAAACAGGAATCACTGGAATAGTAAAAGCAAAGCTCTCTAATCTTTAAACCAAATAATAGGAAGAGATACTAGAAATATAGAAGTGAAACAACTATTCTGGCTGCCAAACAACAACTTTTACAAAAGAGTAATAATTTCATTTTCCAGAACTAAGATCCCACTGAAAATCTTGATTACGTAAATTCCTAAGGAATAAATTCGGAATTATTATAAATAGAACATTTAAGGATTCCAGTTGTCTCCCCCTTATGGTACCAGCAAAAAACAGTAGGCAGCAAAGGTCCAACCCTGCCAAAATAAGTCCAACTACAAACGCAGCAAAAGAAGGACAGTGTGGATACAAGATGCCTAATATTACATGGCAAGAGGAGGAAATCTCCTTGTTTAGATCCTTCAAAAGCATAAATGTGATGGGGGGAAAAAAGAAACAATCACTTGTCTGATAGCATTGCTAGGAGAACTGCAGGAGATTGGAGAAGATCTCTACCAATCAGAAACCCCCCAGGAGAGGGTTGGCACCCCAGAGGACATAAAAGATACTCAAAAAATAACTGTGAATGAACATAATCTATACTTGCCAGACTCCATGGAGAAAAGATCTCCAAATAGTGAACCTTTAAAAAGCCATTGCAAAGGAAAATTGACAGCTATTTCCAAATAAAGATGCATGGCATAATTCCGAATCCTAATCCAACTCAAAAGGTATAGAACTCAGATTTTATGAGTAATAAAGGGATTTCAGTTCATCCAACAGACACCTGGGAGCCAAAAGAAGGACCATTTTACACTACCTCAGAAAATGACAGTTTCTTTAAATGCCAAAACTACAGCAAAATCTATGTCATCACAGACTATCATAACAAAAAACAAAAATTTTACAAAACAAGAATGGCTGGACTTCCAATATCTTCACCCTGGAGAACTAGGAGTAAATGAATCTACTATGCCGCCATGCTTGAATCAGCCCATGAATCTACATCCTCACTACACAAATGGATATGGACAAGAAGATTTCCTATCAGGAATGACTACGCCACTCTGAGAACGAGACGATTAAAGTCGTCTCCTGGAACATAGCTGGTTGGGCAAATAAAAGTAAGGATCTATGTTTTTTAGAATATCTATCCTCCTTCGATATAATCCTTTTACAGGAAACGCGGTCAACCGATGACCTCTCTCTGCAAGGATTCACAGGTTTCTCAGCAAAAGCAGGAAATAAAGGCCAGCCCTCAGCAGGTCTGGCAAGTTTTATTTCAACTTCTTTAAGAGCCAACACCACCTCGTTAGCAAGTGGTATAGTGACTGCCCTTACCTTGAGGATAAAAACACTAAAAACAGAATGTAATTATCATGCCTTTAAGAATCTTAGAATACAGCACGTTAATTATTGTTGCGTGGAAAGAACATTTCTATTAACTAATAAAGTCTCTCCATGAGACACAATCTCAGAACTCTCTAATTGAACTTCCCTCAGGTAAGTAGTTTACATGAGCCCATTTCTCCCTGCCCACCCTCAGTGAGGTAACCCAGGAAAGAACCACAACCCCATGCTGCACGACCTTATATAGTCTCCTCTCAGGATGCTGGTGTGCCCCGACTGGCTCTCCCTAAGGTCAAACTCCCCCCCCCCCTCAGAGTTACAGCCAGCCACTGCCACTAGCCTCCTTCCAGCATATTTTCTGCAACTAAACTGCTTAATATAATCTTACCTTATCAACTCAGTCATCACAGCCCAGCAAACAAAATGTCTTTGACATGGTTACAAATGGTTTCCTGTGATTGCCTGTTCCAGGGACCTTCTTTTACAAGACCCATAATGTCAGCTACCATCCTTGCTTTGGAAACATGATTGAAAGGGCAAAGACAGCAGGACAGTCTTCTGGTCTAAGCTGAGATATCATCCTGAAGTTGTTATTGTACTATTGGACCATAAGTCCCCAATTGAGCAAGGGCACAGTGAGAAAGCAGTCAGAGAGGTACTTTCATTTTGGTCCAAATGGTTTCTGCCTCATGCTAGTCCTAGTCCCAGTTAGTCTGAACCTTGTCTCACTTCAGGGTTGACTACTGTGACATGACAGTCTCATTGGGGATATGGGGAAAGAGGTTAAAAGAAGTCAGCCTAACTTTCCTTTCCATGTCATAGCTTTTCAGCTGTTGTCATCATGTGCCAGTACAGTATGGACTATCAAAGGCTATTTGAAAAATGAAGTGACTGGTTTAAAACCATAGACTGGTATGAAAAAGGAGAGAGTGCCTGCAGAATCAGAAGTTATCTGTCCCAAGAAAGACATCATTCCAGCACTGGTACTGTGACATGCCATATACACTGATAGCAAGAAGGTCATATCTGGAGTAATCCATCAGTCAACACTATAAAACTATTTCATCCAGACTTTCTGTCTCCGTGATGAATTCTTCCTAAATTATTAGAGAAACAGCATGTTTGGGGAAAAAAGCAGCACTTGCCAGTTTAAACTTTAAAGAAGCTACTGACATTTTCAGTAATTTTCTTTTAGGTGTTGAAAGGAACCAACACTCTATTCCATTAAACAATCACTATAGAAGCTTACTGTACCTTGCCATAAAAATCACTCATCTGGTACAGAGGAATATGTTGAGTTCCACCATACATTGCTATAACTTCTTCATCAGGTACCGGCTTCAGTCCTCTATGAACAAATCGGAAGGGCTGTCAGTGTATGTAAAAGTTAGCAGAGATCAATGTCAGACGCAAAAAGAGTATATTGGACAGACTAACATTTACCCGTCTAAAACGTTTTTAAAAAGTGACCTCACAGTAAGTTTATTTCAAATGTTCAGTCGCTAGAGAAAGCAGAGATTAAACTTCAGGGGGCTTTTGTAAATTGGTGACTAGTTGTGTTCACTTAACTGTAAATCATTTTTGACTGGCTAGTCCTTGCTAGCTTTAAAATCTTTATGTAATGAACATGTGCTTATGTATGCTGGGAGAACTGGTCAAAGTAGATAAAGCCAAAGTATTTCATCAAATGTTAGTAAAAACTCTTTTTTGCTAGGAAATATTACCAAACAGGAAAATGTATCACAGTTTTTTCTTTGAACTATCAGCCAGAACCAGTTTTCCGGTGGAAATTATTTCTTACATCTTATCCAGACTGAAATTGATAATTACAATGTAATCTTAAATCAACAGAATATCTAGCCTCAGTTAAGTTACATACTTCAAGACTGTGGATTATGCAACAGCTCCCTAAATCTATCTGGATCAGTGTGAACGTTAGGGAATGAAAATGTGTTAGTTTCTCTGCAGCAAAACCTTCTAGACTTGATAATCTTCTTTTGCCTCACTATGACACTTAACACTGATGTAGTTTTGATATGTTTGTTTTTAAATGTTGTGAGCCGCCCAGAGACCCTCGGGTATGGGGCGGGATATAAATATAAATAAATATAAATATTTAAGAATGAAAACCACTTAACATTCTCTTGCAGACTTGTGAAACCACCCAAACCCAACAGAACTCTTTTTTGCAGAATATTGCTCAAAATCACTATCTTTAAAAAAAATAAACAATTCTTTGAAGACTCTTTTAAAACAGTTTGTTCTGAACTTCCAGATCAGTTCTTAATTGACTGCTAGCTGTTTTCGTTCTCCTAAAGGATGTTCCCATACAATTTCAGTAATATGGCAGCTACACAGATCTCCTGGGGCAAGGCGCCAGCTTCTCTTCTCTTGTGGGAAATCAATGATTCAACCATTCAGCAAATCACATGGATAAGCCAATGACAGCTAAATACCCAAGAGGTCTGTGAGTCTTGCTAATTTTCCTAGACCACAGTAGTAAAAAACCAGCTCTAAGGGCTTTTTTATGATTAACTTCTGTAGGACAGCATCCCACGGAAGCTATGTTCAGGGCTAGTGTTCACACTGCTGTCCCAACCTACCTGGAGCCCATTGCAGAGTGGATAGTCCATCCAGGGCAATCTGCATTACCACAGCAATAGCCGTGGCAACTTTTACCATGCGCCAGGTTGTAGCTATAGTGATTGTAATACAGCCCACGCCTGCACTGCTGCAGCCACACTACCCCACCCCCCACAGCATTCACACAAGGAAGTAGTATGAATGCTGTGTCTGGGACTTTACAGAGAGCACCCTGGGCCACTATGGGATTGAAGCAGCATGGTGGTGTGCGGATGCAACCTCCCAATGCGTGCAGGGCTGTCCCAATCTTCCAAGTGTGAAAAGGCCCTAAGAAATTGTGTGCTTTACCATTCACTATTTTAGTAGGCAAAGAATAAAAATCAGGTATTATCATCTATAAAATGCAGTACAGTTTAGTTCTTACTCAATCACTAAAATGCTATATTAAGCCCAGGGTTTGCAAACAGTGACAACAACGGACCCAGGAAAGAAAGGTACTCATTTCATGTCTGCATTTATCTCCTATACTTATTACATGTACTTGGAAAATATTGCCGTTGTACTCACTGATATGCAGTACCCAACTGAACGTAGTGGAAAGCATCAATCTTCATCAGAAGACTCTGAAAGAGAAGCCAGCTTTTAAAGTGAAAATACTCAATATATTAACTCAAACTGAAGAAATCGATATTAAGGGTGTTTCTGCACAGGTCCTCAAGACCCCATTAAGCACCCGATAAAGACCCATATAGCACACATCCGCAAGGTACCTTCTGCACAGCAGGACATAACAGAGCCCCTTCAAGGACGCCAGTTCTGCATAGCCTCGCGTAAGATCCGTCTCTAATGGGGTCTAGAGGCCACCCAATCCGATTTTCAGGAAGACCTGAAAAATTAGGTTTTCAAACCTTTCCTGCTTGCAAGTTCCCGATCAAAGGAGGACACTTCCACACAGGGACAGGATAGGAATGGATGTGGGCGGGACCGGAAGTCGCCATGTGGAGCAAGGCGGCAGCAGCACATTCCAGCTATGTAGTCCATCCCGCAGTTGCTTCACATTGGACGATGCGATGCGTTCCTCAGTAACCGTTCTACCAATGCATGTGCGGATATGTTAGGCCTCATTTGGATCCATCCCTATTTCCTTAATCCGGATTTCAAGTGGTAAGGGCGGAAACACCCTAAGACACTTGGGACCTAGCTATAACAGTCTCATGTTATTGGACACTTCTAAATCACATATATATTCATCAGTGAGGAAAGATGGTTGCATACATGCTACTCAGACAGGATTATATTTAGTGCAGCAACAAACATTTGGTGTCAGAAAGATTCTACCATGGACAAGAAGGAGAAAGGTAAGTTAGGAAATTTAAAAGTTGTCACAAAAATTCCAGGTTCTCCAGGGAGCAAGCCATTTTCTGTGTGTGAGGAAACAACTGCTGGAGAAATGATAAGAACACAAAATACAGACTCCCTCCCATTCTTGCCATTTCAGTCTTAAGCGAACTTCATGTTTTCTTCAATTTGTGGTTTCTCATCTTTACTGTCATGCTGTACTCCTCTTAGGGTGTGCCCAGATACAGCTAAAACTTGCAGTTTTTGAGGGACTATATCTGAAATGCCACACATAACTGTGGCATTCCCAGTACAGTCCTGGGATACAAAGGTAATATCCTGCAATATCGCTGTTACAGGAAATTTGGCAATAACGTTGAGTTTCCTGTAACAGTGACTAAGTATCTCCATCTGCCAGCTTCTTTTGTTATCATCATTCTTGCAAATATCTGAAAACCAGCCAAGTATGTGAAAAACAAGGGAAAGTGAGCCGCACTTGACTCACTTCCAGATATCTGCAAGAGCTGGTAGACAGCGGTAAAAGCCTGTGATTATTCCCTGTGTCAGCCAAGGGTGAGACTGACTGACTAAGAGAGCACTCAAGGTAGAAACAAGCACTTTTGTTTCTCTGTCGAAAGCAAAAACATACTTAGGTACTACACTTAAAAGTCCTCCCCGTGTCCTGCTCTGAAACATGCTTGCATCCTGGCGTGCCTCTAATTTGGTGCACTGACCAGTGCTTCCTTGCCTCAGGTAACTGGGGTCATCATCAGTAATATGACCACAAAGTGCCGCCCTGCCTTTCATTCATAATGCTTCTTCTTGTTGACCTTGCTTGGAGGAGTGGGGTGCCATGTTTGGCTGCCTTAAACCCCAATAGACTTCTTGGCTAGCAGATTGTGTTAGGGTAGGGTAAGGTATGGTAGGGCGAGGAAAAGAAGTGTTCTGTTAATACTTCAGCCTCTATTTGAGAATTATCATTTTATGAAGAAAATAACTAACTATAGCTCCCTTTCTTATATTGTCAAAAGTAGGATGGCATAACTGTAGGAATACATAAAAAGAGAAGTTGGGCTGTTTTATCACGTTGACATCTGTGCTCTCACTCAGTTTCTTGGGCAAAGGAATAACACCTGCTGACCTCACAGAAGTGGCAGAGTGGTTTTTTGCAGCATAAGCGTCATGAAAGATGGCCACTCTCTTCCTGGAAAATAGGATTTTTATCACTCTCTTGAAAAGGTGAAGTTAGCTATGTGTTTCAAAAATAGGCACTGAAACTTGGGTTGGGCAAGATTTGTATCCCTATTCTAGAAATCCTTTGAAGGAAGAAAGACTTTTCTATTTATACAATCTCTGCAAGACCCCCGCCCCCATTTGTTTAAAAGATGCTCTTTGTGGTTCTTGAATCACTTTGCTCATTTTTCTTTCCTCTGCAAACACTGCACAGCAGAGAGCAAATATTGTTCCTGGATTCACAAAATGGACTCAGATGGAAAAACCAAACAAGAATATCAGCAAATCTCCTACGAGCTGTAATTTGAAGGGTTACCTCCTTCCTGGATCCTTTACACCTTTCAGATAAGAAAATAAATATTGGACAAATGTTGACATTGCACCCCAACTCACTTAATGTTTGGTTACTTAGATTTCTTCTTCTACAAGTGGTCATGATTGTTGGAATATGCTTAGGTCATCAAGTACACAAGTATTTCCAGTATCTTACATAAACCATAAGTCACTGTTAGGTTTTGGTTGCCAGATGTGGCTGAAGAAACTGCTAAGAAATACAGACTGGTGACAGGAGCAGGGGAAGAGACTATGGTCTTTCTATACTTGGCCTTATTCCAGATTGTATTTCAAACTAGGGCCTGCTGTCCACATGATGGTGCAGACTGGCCCCTATTCTAAGATACAATCTGGAGTAAGGCCCAGTGCAGAAAGGGCCTAAGTATGCCTTTCAAAGTAAGCAGCTCGAAAAAAGTTATTTAATCTAGGAATAATATGAAAACTCATCCTTTCATGTTTAATTACTAGAAAGCTGAGGGACCAAAACAGTTGAGGGCGCAGGATCCCATGGAAGGACTCCGAGGGCTGAGGCCAGACCTATGACTATGCTGCCTAGATTACCTGATACTATAGTGAAGTGTTCTTAAAGATCTTCAACTGTGATGTACCAACTCAAGGGAAAAACTCACTGCTGCAAATACAGCTTTAAAAAGAGTGTCCAAAGCCTGCATCTATTGCTGCTTTGGCTTACCTTGTGAACATCATAATGTAGACCTCTTATGGCAAATCCAGGAATAAATTCATATTTCTTCAGACCGTCTGGGTACTAGAAAAAAATGCACTAGAAAGCATCAATACAGCCTGACATAAAGGAATACATGTTACACTGAATCTCCTATTTCAGAGAATTCAAAAACCAGCAGATATTCAGAAAGCCAAGAGCAATTTGATGTGGTAAGAGAGACTGAAATAAGCACTCTATAAAGTATTTCATGGCATTGTAACGTCACTGGATATTCAAACAGCAAAGTAACAAAAATGTGCTCATCTTTGCATTGTTTGAACACGCAAAAAAATCCAAACTATGCAACATTATACTAGATGTGAAACGGAAACTATTAAATTTCCACTAGTTAAAAATAATAATAAAAATAAATTCTTTTGACCATTTTTACATGTCTCCTTATATACTAAGTACCAGATGATGTGTGCTTCCAAACACAATATGTGAATATTATTTTGAGTTCAAGTTCAAACTGCACTGTTTGCATTTATATCTATCTTCCCAACAAGACAATGAGGTAACCTAGAATCCACCTTTTAAAAAAGAAAGCACACCTTAGGGTGCCTCCCAAATGGTAGGAGGCAATAGCGGAACCTACTTTAGATCCTTCAATTGCCTCTTCCCACCACGATGGACAGTAAGAGGCAATTTCAGATTCTTACATCCATCTGCCAGTGTCTTCTGCTATTGTCCTTGCCCAATTACCCAGGTGTTAGCTGTCCATTTCCTCTCCGCCCCCCCCCACCCTGCATTTGGCTAGCATCTAGGTCGGTGATGGCCAACCTATGACACGTGTGTCACCTGTGACACTCCAAGCCCTTTTGGGTGACACACCTGGTCACCCTGGCACCTGGCCGTGTAGTGCTTGCTTGTTCTTGAAGTGTACGAAATACCAACTTTTAATTGAAGATTTAGCAAATGAAATTCAGCAACAAAAGTCACTATATAAAGAATTGTTTTTGCTTTTAATAAAATACATATATCAAAAATATAACTTTTTTACTAGAGCTACAAATATCACTAAATTATGGATATTTCTAGATGTGACACAGCACTGGAGTTAACCTGGGTTTTCTTGTGAATTTTGACACACCGAGCTCAAAAGGTTCGCCATCACTGATCTAGGTATTTTGAACAACAATGCAAGGAGTCACCTTGATATCCCAGGACTATATTGGAAATATACACAGCATTGAAGGCACCCTTATTTATATCACTGCACCTTCGAAATTGAATACAATAAGAATATATTTAGATCCAAATCTCATATCTGTTCTACAGAGGTAAGTGTGATTTTCTGCAGGAAGAGGAACATGTTCTGTGATGGATTAACATTTGAAGATCATCTTTTAAAGATAATGACTGCATCAGTATGTAAGACTAAACCACCCGTGCCCTGCCCCAAATGAATTTCTTTCAGGGTGAAGCAAGTTCAGTTATAACAAATTACTTCTGGTTTGCTTCTAATTTCCTCAAGACTTCTCCCATAGAGAAGAGCTGGAAAAATTCATGCATTCAGCATCAATCTGTCGTATGTTCAGGTGGTCTAGCATAAAAAGACAGGTGCATGATTTCTTTATTTCTTTATTTTGAATTTTTATTTTCCTTTTGCAGCTCTAAGCATACAAGTGAAAGTTTATGCATATTATTCCATCATCTTCACACTATACTATCCTCATTACAGTGCAAGACAAGGGTAAAAACAGCATTTGATAACTAAAAGATTAAAGAATACTACCTTATACTGTTCAATCAGGATGTCTCTTGCAGTATTGAATATCATAGTATGTAACAAGTTTGAATATTGCGCTAAAGTATAATCATAATCAAAGCCATAGATCTCCACATCTCCCAGACTGATCTCGTTATTTGCGTAGATAGCTGCAGGGTTAAGAAGATTGCAGACCCCTGGTGGTAGGAGATCTGAAACAAGGCAAAAAGCATCAAATACCTCAGGGTGGATTCTTTCAGAGTGAGATCTTGATGACACACAAACTAGAAACACACACCACCTTAAATTATGCTTGGCAAGTGTAGCAAAAAAAATGTACTCATGGTAACAAAACATTAATGCCATTACCTCAAATCAAACTGTATATGGATTTCTTGTGTTCAGTACCTCTTGTATAAACATAAAGGTAATAAAGTCCAAGATCAGATGCAGACTTAATGAGCAAATTGGGAGTTCTCTTCTGTACTTGTTCTGTACTTAGCTATTGTTCTAGAGTATAAAAATGCAAGAGGAGCCCTGCTGGAACAGGCCACAGCCCATAGAGGCCAGCATCCTATTTCACAAGGCGGCCACCAATAGCTTATGGGCATCTGAAGCAGAAGACAAAGGCAAAACTTTCACTTGCCCTGGATTCCCTGCAAACCTTTAGAGGTCCATAGCCAGTGCTGTTTATTGGGGGGGGGGGGCTTACACAAATTTGGAGGTGAATGGTAATATACCATGTCAGATCATTTCCATAAGTGACTGGAGTTAATTACACTGGTGAATTAAAATTTTTGAGGGGACCATAAACAAACAAACTGGAAGGGTGGCACTCCTCTGTCCTCCCGCAGCTATGGGCCTGCTAGTACTTAGGCATAATTCTGTTAGTCATTGACATATCTGTCACCCAAGAATTTGCCTAACAGTTTCTTAAAGCTATCCAGGCTGATTGCTATCACCACCTCTTCTGACAGTAAATTCCGCAGACCAATGACTCGATGGGTGCTTACCTCTAGCTCTGTAGAATGCCTCCTGGTTTTACTTTTGTGCTATAGAGAGAATAATTTTTCTCTAGCCACATTTTCCACACCATGCATGATTTTGTGTACTTAAATCAGGTCCCCCCTTAAATGCTGTCTTTCAAGGCTGAAGAGGCCTTAGACGTTGCAGTCTGATGTCATAAGGGAGGTGTTCCAGCACCTTGACCATCTTTCTGAGGTGTGGTAATAAGAATTGTACACAATACTGAAATGTAGATTTACCGTACATTTCTAAAGAGGCACAATGATGCTTGGCAACTTATTTTCTAATATCTTTCTAATTATCCCAGCATTGATTTAAAAAAAAATTCCTAATACACATTAGGCTGACACCTTCACTGAGCAATCCACCAGAATTCCAAGGTCCCTCTCGTTATCTGTCACAGAAAGCTCAGCCACCATCAGTTTTAGGTGTAAAAATATGCTACTTCAAACATCAGAACTAGGGATGTGCACATTTTTTTTTATTCAGTTCATATTGAACAGAATGAAAGAAGATTCGTATGCATTCGAATAAATCCCTTCGAATGTGATAGGATTTGAATTTGATAACAAACCTGATAGGAATGTTAGATATGAATCCCATATGTATCCCATACTAATCCCATAAGAATTCGGTAAGAATCTCTAATGAAACTTTGTACAAATGTATCAAAACATTCTATCCAAATCCGAATGTCAATCTTCAAATGTGTCAACATTCGATTCAAATCCAAATGTCTGAATTTGGCTAAATTCAGACAAATTCTGAATGTTATGAATATTTGTGCACTTTCCTAATCAGAACAGGTCCAGAAGAAAGTCAAAACTGTAACAATTAAATATGGTTATCAGAATTAACTGCCACAAATCAATGGCACTTAAAATAGTACAGAGAATGAAGAGAAAGTATTATTTAAGTTGTTGGATATACAAAAACAAGAAAAAGGAAGAATTTTATCTTACATATTAAAAAACATTTAAAAAAGCAACAATGCTGGAGAAAAATAAATCTATTTTTGAACCTTTTCTATAAAACAGAAGAATGAGTGATAAGAATCAAGGACATGTGCATTATATTGAGTCCACAACTAAGGGACATCTGTAAAGAAGTGAAAGGGTTAAAAATTCTAGTTAATACATGGAAAAATCTGGGAATGTGTGTTAATAAGTAACCTGATAACACAAAATAAAAAAGGCAAAGGTAAAATGTATTCGTAAAAAAGTAAAAAAGTATTCTGTATTAGCAGCAGAAAGGAACAATTCAAAGTAGAAAATAAGAGAAGCTACAAATATTTTTTTAAAATTACAGCCTAAAATTAATATTAAGGAAGAAAGGACTCTAAATGCATAAGACCCTAAGGGTTACTTTAAGTCACAGCCCAACTCCCTCCTCCTTTCCCTTATCTTTCCTTGCAACTGTAGTTAATTTGGTTAGCAACAGTTGGACTCTTTTTATATCTTTAAATGCAGTGTAATTGTGTAAAAACACGTGTGGAAAAAAGTCACTGATAAGCTATTTGTTTATTTTATCTATTTTGCAAACTGCGAGTTTGCCTCTTTGTACAATAAATGTGTTTAAGTTTTATTTGAGGGAAAAAATCTGGAAAGTATATTTCACAGTTGTATCAACTTTAAAAAGTTCCCATTTATTCAGGGCTGTAAGAAAATTTATGTCCAAAATTATTTACTTTTAACTTCTTTATAGAATGGCATCAGAAAACCTAAACAAGCTCAGGCTCAGTTACTTGAGTTAAGTATTTTATTTTATAAAAATACCATGATAGAACTGGTTCCTCAGAATGAGTATATTGGTAGCAGCTTTTACCCTCTATGAAGTAATTACCGTAATAAATATCACAAATACCAGTGTATGTGGGTGAGGGAACAGGGAAGCTACCACCACTTGCCCCAATCCAACTGCTCTAGAGAAATGAAATTGACCTTGTGTTATAGTATTTGCTCTTTCTGCTGTCCTGGGGCTATAATTACAGTATATTCTTGGCTATTGTTTTTAAAGGATAAAATACGTCTGATCCCCTCAATCCAGGAGGGAAAGAAGCATGAGACAGGATAGCACTCAGAAAAGCAGGAAAACACAACATACAAGTACGTAAAAGTACCACAGTCCAGCTTGATTGTCTTTTACTACAAGAACAAATCTAGGCAGTTTCTTGGCAGCAACCCAGAAATATTTTCTTCCACAATATTATTCTTTCCTGTCTTCTGCAGTAGGTATTCCTATAAGCTGCTGTGGCTCAGTGGCAGAGCAGGCAGCCTGGAAAACCAAGGGTTGCCAGTTCAATCCCTAGCCTCCCCCAGAAGCAGGCAATGGCAAACCATTTCTGTATCTCTGCCAAGAAAACTGCATCCCCATGTAGTCAACCGGGAGATTACCACCCAACAACAACAGGTAATTCCATACCATCTCCTACTTATATACTGATCAGGCTTTGAACCTTTTACCCAAATGGATGTTGTATTCTAGACATCCACATTTCATTTTGCAGTTATTTCTGAAGGCTTTAACGGTCTAAAACTTCCATTTATTGGAAGTTTTCTGAAACTGTAATATATGGTTCTAATTTTTAAGGTAATTAATTTAGATGCTAGTGATTATTACATTCTATGGACCTGATGGAAAAAAAGAGAATGCATGTGTTGCACTAGTTACACAATCGACTCCCAAAGGAACATGTTCATTAACTGCATGGCATCAAAAAATCTATACAGACAGGAGAGTGAAGAAGAACGCATAGAATAGCTTCAGCCTCCAAAACAGCTAATCATAAGCAAAACCATACCTAGACGACAGTATATGAAAATCAGCTACTTCTAAAAACACACTGTTAAATGCAGTATACTGTCTGACTTTCCAAAGGATAGAAAGAAAAATTACGTGCAAGGGTTCAGGGTAGCTGTGAAACCTTAGATCTTGACCCCCACAGGAGGAGGGCTGCTAGCAACTTAAATGGAGGATTACAAAATTATAGGTGAGGTTCTCCTTGGAAGCTTCTTTTCCCTTCCTAGGAATGCCAGGACTGGAGTATGCAAAAATAAGCCATATCATTTGCCTCAACAGAAGGTAAAGACTTTGAGATTTTAAAAAGTGATTACCATTAAAAAATATTGCCTTTAATAAAGCCATAAGGTTTCACCACATTTTTGTAAACTGACATTTAATTATTTTTAAAGATTTTTGTTTCTTCCCTAATCTGAAACCCCAGTTAAATAATCAGTTTTATTTATTAAGGTCTGGGGCTGGGAGAGATTCATATATATTCTAGGAGATCATTGTATCACAAACTTTGGGAAGCCATTGCTTATGGGACACTCAGAAAGGTAAATGATCCATGCCAAAAGACTTAACCAGATTTATTGTTTAAAAATCTGCAGACTTTGTTTTGGTCTCAAGCAACTTTTTATTTTTAAACTTTGCTGGCTACAGATGTTGCTACAAATCAAAACATTGCAACACTAGCCTAAAATTAACTGCTACATACATGGAAGGTTTAAAAAAAGAAATAAGCATTTTCATAAAAACATTCAAGGACCTTTAATCCAGCCAACGTCAATTTTACAGTGGAAAGAAACTGAAAAGTCTGAATTTCTTCTTCTATAACAAAAATTAATTTGCCAACTGTAGCCTGTAATAAATGGTCAGAACATTCATAATACAGCTGGAAATTAGGAGCTACAAAGAGGAAGAAAACGATAATATCAGAAATACTCATTTAATTTGTTTATATAACTGACCAATAAAAAATGACTCTGGATAATTTCCAAATACTGTACACTGATTAATATATTAAAACATTAAACATTAGGAAGATTAAAAGAAAATTAAAAGTTAATTAAAATATAAATTTATTCCATAAGTCTCAAAATGCACGTCTGTAAAATAAAAGGCCTTAATCTAGCATCTGAAAATATATAATGATCCTGTGGCTGACTTCTTTTGGAACAATATTTCAAAGTCTAGGTGCTACAACCCATAAAGTCCTTTCTTTTCGGTTCTTATCTTAGATTATCATTAAAGATGTACAGAACAAGTATGCTGATTCCGAGATATTCAGAGCTCTAAAAGTCAAGAACAAGACTTTAGATTAGGCTTAGAAATGGACAGGAACAAAGTGCAGTGGAGAAAGGACTACCATGATATCCTCAAAACTTCCAGTCCCTATCTGCAGCCTTGCAGCCTGGTTCTAGCCCAGCTGCAATTTTTTCTGAATTATTTTGAAACAGTCCCTCATGTAATCTAAACTAGAAGTTTCCAGAACATGAATAATCAACCTACCCCCAACCAAATTAGGAAGCATCTGGTATATAAAAGGTATTCTAAGCCATAGAGGCTACTTGAGTCACTAACTGCCAAGCTGGATCAATAACTATCTCCAAGGCATACATGGGAACCCTTAGGGAGGAAGACTGGCACACTAAGAGCTAGACTCAGCCATGGAAGCTCAGTACATGGTCTTTAGTCCCAGCATCTCAGCCAAATCTGCCTTACTGAATTGTTGCAAGCATAAAAGGCAAGAGCGAACACCACCAGGAGCTCTTGGGAGAAACACACTGAGTAAATGCCATATATCAAAACTTGAAAAATAAATAATTGTGGAATCCAGCTAGTTACAGAAGTTGTCACCTTATCCTCAAAATGTTTCACAAAAGCATTGTAACATGTCGTAAATAGTCTTCCTGGGTATGGTCTCTTGGCCAGAATTTAAAAGGCCCCAGAAAACTCACAATTTTGTTAGAATGATGTAACAGGACTAAAAACAAAAGTTTCTCTACCTTCTTCATTGCCACCAAGCAAACACAATAATGAGATCAAAGTTTTAGGGGCCAGCTACACCTAGGTTTTAATCACACCCAAACCACATTCAGAAAAATCCACCTTAGGGTTAGATAATCAGAATACAGAAAGAAAACGTCTCATCACTTCATTGGGGAGTTATTTTGCTGGACGCTTACTTGATCTGATTTTTTTCATTACAGGTCTTGGGATTGCCAGGACTCTGCATAATGGGAGAAAATGGATTGAAGTATTCACATCACCCACCCAGGCTAACTGTCCACTTGGGGGGCAAACCAATTGAATAGGCCCTCCATCTTTGTAAAAGGATGAAGATGCTGAAAATGGAAACTTCGATGGGAAGTGATCTGACCACGACAAGGGCAATGCCAGCAAACTCCACAAGCTCAAATCTAGAATGTGTCCAGTAAGATGCAATAGCTCAGTTATGCCCATGCCTGCCACAATGATGTCCTCAGCCATACCAGACATGGCAACTGCAGCAGAGATACTGAAGGTCTTCAGTATCCTCAAGGAAACCTCTCATGGTAATAAAATCATTGAAATAGAATAGTTGATTAGGAACCAATCAGTAGCACTTATCTGTAGTGGAATCTCATGCATGTCTGCTAAGAAGCCATCTTATTACATTTTGGAAGCTTGATCTTGCATTTGGGTACAGAATCATCATCTTAGTGACTTTCAGATCACAGCCAAAAGAGCCCTGAGAGATCCTCCTGCAATCACAGAGTACTTGAACTGCCTACTTACAACCAGGCATAAAAATGTGGGATGAGAAGGGGGAAGGAAATGCTCTCAAAATTCCAAATTCCAATAAAAGGTGGATTGAAATGATAAGAAACAAATTAGTATTATTTCTTGGGATGCTTTTACCAGAATGTCTGCATTGTCTAAATGTTAAAGGCAGAAAGGAGACTCAATATCAATATCTTGTCAATTTGAAAGTACCTATTACCTGAAAAGGTTAATTCTGAAAGATGACCTTGGTCAGTTCTCTGAGCCCCTTGTGTTTAGAAATCTGTTTGGATTAAACAGTGAAGTGGGGTACCGAAGTGAGAAATGGGTCAAAAGGGATTTTGTTCCTACAGCTTCATCATGAACTCAGACTTCTAGGTTCTGAGCACCTCTTCATAACACAAATCTGACTGGCTGTGAGTGCGGCTGTTCCACACAAATGCTGTTGCTCTCATACCAGAGTTTCCCTTGCCCAAACAAACAAAATCTAAACTGCCCATAGCTGAAACAGGAAGGCTCGGCTTACATCTTTATTCATAAAAACACCCCCCTGAAAGTTTGAGACATTCCATTCGGTCGGTCTGCCCAACATGGATTTTAGCCGATACTAAATTTACCACAATTCTCACTATTTCCTCACTGTCCTCATATTAACCCAGACCATGATCAACTAATGGAAACATCTGGTTTCTCCTCTCAGCAAATCTCAAGACAAATAACGACTCAAGGAACCAAGCTCTGAGAGTTATTATGCCTATTGCTTCTGTACCATATACTGTGCTGGTCCCTAAATTTTAATCCAGTTTCAGTCCACTTTCAGAGTGAAGGAAACCTATCTGAAAAGTGACCATTCATTTTCTTTCCACTTTGGGTGTTTTTCCACTAGCACTAGAGTACCAATTAAGAAGAAGAAGAAGAAGAAGAGAAGAGTTGGCTTTTCTACCCCGCCTTTCTCACCCATTTAAGGGGATTCAAAGCAGCTGACAAAGCTTTCTAATCTTCTCCCCTCAACAGAACACCCTGTGAGGTAGGTGGGGCTGTGAGAACTCAGAAGAGAACTGTGACTAGCCCAAGGTCACCCAGCTGGCTTCATGGAGGAGGGCGGAATTGAACGCAATATTCCCAGTAAGAGTCTGGCTCCCTAACCAATACACCAAACTGGCTCTCTTAATGGATCCCCTCTAGTGCTCAGTGGAAAAACACCCCTTATCTCACCCAAAGGTGTATTTTCTAAGTTAGATAAGGCTGGAAAAAAAAAACAGCTGGTACTCTGATCTCACTCTGGAAGTAGACTGAAGCTGGCTTAAAATGTGTCATTTTAAAATGCGTTAAATGTCTCTTTTAAATGTGTAAAAGGTTGTTCCTGTGCCTCTTTCCACTGGTTCAACAAAAGAGCTAATATGTATTCCTGTATGTATTCCTGTATGTATGTATACAGGCATACATACAGGCATACATACAGGCATACATACATACATCACTGCTACAAGTTCGGCGCTGATCTTGGTTGCTCCTCGTGCTTACCGTAAACGAGCTTCTTCATCTCGTGATACCTGGCCCAGAGGAAGGTTTTGGGGTCGACCCCTTCAACAGGGCTGGGCTGGTGGGGGTCTAGCGGGGCGCCCCCCGGCGCCGGTGTCGTGGCCACAGCTTGGCTCGCCGAGTCCCCGGCGACTCCTTTGACTTTACCGCGGGCAGGAGGTGCCGGGGGCGGCTGGGACAGCCCCGCCGCCGCCTGGTGTTGCTGGGCCCTGGGCTGGCGGGAGCCAAGGCGCCCGTCCCCGGCAGCGGCAGCGGCAGCGCCTCCTCCGCTGCCTTTCGAAGAGCCGCTGTGGCTGGACACCGCAAGCCGGAGACGGGTGCCGCCGCCGCCGCCGCCGCCGCACTTCCATATGCTGCCCCTCGCCGCCTTGAGCCCGGCGGCCGCCATAGACTTCGCAGGCGAGCTCCCGCCGCCGCCGCCTCACACGACGGCGAGCATCGCTGCTCCTCAAGGCGAGGGAAGGAGAACCAAGCGCCGCCGCCACCGCAGCCCCGGCGGCCAATGAGGAGACGACGACGGCGCAGCCAATCCTCGGCGCGCCGCTCGGGGACCCTTTCGAAGGAGCGGAGGCGGCTTCTCCCTCAGAATCCCATGTGCTGTCGCGACGGCGGCGTAACGCTCTTGGGAGCTGTAGTCTTTCTGAGACATACCTCAGGAACCGCATCCCATCTTTTGGATGGGGTGGGAACTACCACTCCCGAGAGCCCGTTCGCCCTGTTGGATGGAGGGCTTTTAAATATTGATTGTTGGGGATGGTTGGTTTTTGCTGTTAGATAATTGCTATTTTGAGAAGACTTGGCTTTTCTACCCCACTTTTCTCACCCATTTAAGGGGACTCAAAAGTGGCTGACAAAGCTTTCTATCCTTCTCCCCACCACAGACACCCTGTGAGAAAAGAAGAAAGAAGAAAGCTGTGACTAGCCCAAGGTCAGCCAGCAGGCTTCATGGAGGAGTGTGGAATGAAACCCAGTGATGAGATATGAATCCTGTGAATGCTAGTGCATGCCAGTGGGAGTGCACTATTCCACTGCGGAATCAAACCCGGTATTCCCAGATAAGAGTCCAGGTCCTTAACCACTGGACTCCTTTGTTCCACAAGAATACTGGTTTAGGCTGAATTTCGGAAGAAGAAAATCGCAGCATCCCTTCAGTTGATTGTACTCCTAGGATGGGTTAAGCTGGAAAGCCAGCCAAGGAAAGCCACTCGCTTTGAAATTAACAAAAAGGATAAAAAATAATAGTATATCTTGCTGCTCCTATTTACTCAAATAGGGTTCAGTTGTTTCTTACTGGGCTTGCTTCCATCAAAATGCATGGATGGATGTTTCTCTGGGAATAAGCAGCATGGAGTATACCTGATTGGTTTTTGTGTTCGCTTGTCAGTTTGATGCATTGCTTAACAGGCTGGATGAAGACCAGTAAACAGGGCAGAGTAAAATCCTAGTCTTTACCCTACTTGGCTGGAACTGTGGAGCCTGGAGGCTCAATAAAGGAACAGGTAGATGCAGGCTGCCTTTCACTCTGTTTGGCTCTTTCACCACCTATTACCATTCCTAGACAGAAATAGTTTTGCACATGAAATCCATTATTGCACAGTTGTCCTGGCAGCAGGCTGGCTCTGTAACCATCCTTTCTTTTTTAATGCAATCTGCTTTTGACTACCCTTGAAGAAAACATGGACTTTCACTTAGTAGTGTGGTGGACAGCCCTACAGTACCATATTGGATCAATTTTAGAGGAGTTATATTGTATCGGGTGGCCATTTTCTTCCAAGAGGACAAGGTAATGCAATTTATTTTAAAGGTTTAAACAGTATGGGGAAATTTCTGCATGTTGTGTCCCATCCGGGGGTCTGGAATAGTGCACTCCTACTGGCATGCACTAGCATTCACACTCACAAATACTAGTACATGCCAACCTGCCCCCCACAAGCCCAGAAACTTATCAGAAGTGGAGCTGTATGTCTAGGCGCTGTCCTCTGGGGTCCAGATGTTAGCACGACTGTGTGTGCACTGGTGCCATCACCAGGATGATGGTGATGTGCCGTGTATGTACATTTTCAGTCACCTGACGTGGCAGCATGCTTGTGCGGCACCTTAGATGACCCCTCAGAGGTCTCTCCAGTGGCTGGGAAAGGTAAGCACGTGGCGTACAGTTTCGTGCACCAGCGCTAGTGGACACCTGAGATAGCTTCTGGGATAGCAGGAGATGTTTCTGGTGTGGAAACACCTCATTCAAGTGCAGATGGTACTTCCCAGAAGCTACCCCAATGTTCATTAGCACGCCAAGTATGAGCGAGCCTTCAATTCTAAATGTCCACAGATGGGTTTCTCCTCAATCAAGCCTATCTGTATCTTAAGATCTTCCAAGGTGCTATAAGAGACAAGTCTTATATGTAGGTGTGGTAAGAAGGCTGTATGTGATTTTTCCGTTATATGCTTGTGATTTAAGCTCTCAAGTTACAATTCTATTCGCCCACATGTTTAAACCTGATTGGTCATAACAACATAAGAGAAGCCCTTCAGGATCAGGGGCCTTTCTGCACTTTGCACCATAGCATCTGCACTGCTCCACACATAAGACTTACCTTTACCAAAGGTTACCTCTCCCATTTCTGGTAGAACCTATTCACACCTTGATAGTCCTTGGCGGGTCATTTGACATGCTGCACAAGCATGCTGGCACGTCAGATGACCCAAAATGTGAGTGTGCACGCATGGCACCTCACCATCGTCCTGTGCACTGACACTGCCATTGGGACTCAAGATGGCAGCACTTGGACCTCAGGTACGTCTGCAGATGCACAAGGGGAGGGATGGTGTGTACTAGCATTCATGAGTATAAATGCTTGTACACACGAAGGCAAGTTCACTATTTCCATCCCCTGGATGGAATGTGTAAATTTCCCCCAGGTCAGAGCCCATCTAGTCCAGTATCCTGGACCACTGATTTGTTTTTGTGTTGTTTTTTTTTTGGGGGGGGGAGTTTCAGGCACAAGAAAGCAAGGGTTTTTTTCCACTGTCAGAAAGTACCCATTTTTGCACCCATTAAGGACCCATTTGGGTGTGAGCCGGATGATCCCATTTCCACCACGGCACTCATTTGGGACCAGATTGAAATCCGGATCAAATGGGTACTTTCTGGCCTTTAATCCGGATTTTCTGTAGACCCCATTAATGGGGTCTACAATGGAGTCTTCAGGCAGAAAATCCGGATTAAAGGGAGCCTGTTTCCATGCTTGTGTGGCAATGGGGTCTAGAGGAGGCTAGGGGGAGGGGCACCCATGGGGGGGGAGCCCTAAAACCTAAGCTTCGAAGTCATTTCGAAGTCACTTCGGAGATTGCACCCCCTGTCCCCCCAAACACCTGGGGTGACAAGCAGACCCCTCATGGATAGATCTGGATTTCCAAATGGGTGCTCTGGTGTTTCCACAACAGGCAGGCTAGCACCCACTGCTATTGGGTGCTAGACCACCCATGGAAACACATTGGGTACTTCCCTTAATCCGGATCTACTAGATCTGGATTAAGGAATGTACCCATTCCTTAGATCTGGATCTTCTTAGATACGGATTAAAGGAGCGTGGTGGAAAAACACCCCAAAACCACCTGCTCTTGACTTCCTGCAAATGGCCTTTAGGGGCATCTTGCCTGTAATCTCTCCATCCTGAAGCATACCTAGGTCAAAGACCTCCCTTATTTTGTCTTTGATTACATGGTTTGCTGTATTAATTATATTCTGCAATATTTCCAGCACTTCTGGGTATACTTAGATGAAAGAAAGTGTAAATGTTTAAACCGAAATAACACACCCAATGTGTTGTTTGATAGTTAGCAAAATACTGTCTTTTACCGCCTACTGGGTAAAATGTAGTTATGTTTATTCCAAATCTTTCTAGAAAGTCTGACACCTAAATATATCACACAAGCATGGGAATATTAATCAGGATAATGTATTTTACAGCATAAAAAACAAAATAATTTTGATATCCCTGGTCTAGGCTGCTTAATTCTAAAGGAAAACCCTGAGAAACAAGAGTTAATAGAATGGTATACTTAGATTGGTGAATATATGATGTTTGATTTTGGAAGGGAAAAAAGAAAGAAATATATGGGAAGTGATATCACAGTTACTTGTCTTTGCATGGTTGAGAGCTATTACCTACCTTCCACAAAAAATGGGACACCCAACAATATGAGGAATAATAAACGCAATCTCCTATCTGGAAAAAAAAAGGAATATAAACGATCATAGAAGAGCCATGAAGACTGACTTGCTCATTTTGGAGAAGGAGAGGTAGAGATCACTTTCTTTTTGTAAACTTATATTTAAAAAATAATAATAATAAAAATAGATATTATTTTTTTTAAAAAGGCAAAGTCTTCAGCAATATGCATTACAGTATTTATTTATATTTACTCTATCATGTCAACTTGGAAGAAGACTTGGCTTTTCTACTCAAAAAGTGGCTGACAAAGCTTTCTATCGTTCTCCACACCAGACACCCTGTGAGGTGGGTGGGGCTGTGAGAGCTCAGAAGAAAGCTGTGACTAGCCCAAGGTCACCCAGCTGGCTTCATGGGGGAGGACGGAATTGAGCCCGGTATTCCCAGATAAGAGTCCAGCTCCTTAACCACTAGACGAAACTGGCCCACTGGAAGGAGAGTGGGACAAAAAAAAAAGGCTTTTGCTCTTATATCTAGCTTTTCTTCCAAATAACTGAAGGCTTCGGCGGATATTTGATTCCAGTCTCCTCTGAGCGCGTGCTTCCAGAGGCCCCGGGCACTGTCCGCAGGGTTCCTCTCCTCGTAGCCGCCGCCCCCCTCCTTAAGTTCCATCGAATTCCGCGGGAGCGCAGAACGGGCGACAGTGGGACGAAGAGGAGCGTTCGACGACGCCCCCTCACGCAACAGCCGCTCGCGCGCCACCTCTATGCGTCCCCACACACGCACCACGCCTCCGCCTCCGTTCCACGTATAAGACACGCCCCCTGGGAAAGCGACCATTCAGGTCAGGCTGAGGTGCTATGCCAGGGGGCGGGAGCAAAATGGTTCTCGCGTTGTTTCTCTGAGGCGGAGAAGGGACGTCCGCGGGTCGGTGCGCCGCCGCCGCTGCCCTTGTGGAACCAGAGGTGAGCGTGCTGGGAGGTGCACGTGCACATGTGGGTTTAAAGTGGAGCTGGAGCGTGTTTGACTACAGGGTGTGCGCGTCCCTCTTTATGTGTGCCGTGTCTGCCCAAAGTTCGTGTTTGTGTGCATGTTCCCATTAACGCAGGTGCTCTTGTCTGTGCCTGTCAACGCAGGGCATGTGTGCCTCTGTATGGGTGGCTTATTTTGTGCCAAGGCTTACGACTGTGGCCCTGGAAAGGTTTTGCGGGGATTAGTTAGCTTTGAAAGCGAAGAAGAAGAGTTGGCTTTTCTACCCCGCTTTTCTCACCCATTTAAGGGGACTCAAAGCGGCTGACAAACCTTCTGTTCTTCTCCCCACAACAAAACACCCTGTGAAGTAGGTGGGGCTGTGAGAGCTCAGAAGAGAGCTGTGACTGGCACAAAGTCACCCAGCTGGCTTCATGGGGGAGGGCGGAATCGAACCTGGTATTGCCTGATAAGAGTCCAGCTCTCTAACCACTAGACCAGACTGGCTCACAGTTGCTTTTGCTGTAGCAAAAAAAGGAGCCCACTGGAGAGGCGTTAGACTCTAGGCTGCTTTAGGAAGTCTTGTCAGCTTTAGGTTCTTACTGCAGGCATAGATTTCCCAGTCTCCACAACTGTAAAAGGTGTGCGAAGTTTAGTGTCTTTCTTGCAGGAAATCCAACCTTATGACTTATTTCTTGTTGATACTGTCAGAAATCCAAATAAGGTGGAACAGTTTGTTGATCTTCAGCATATACAGGCAGCAGACAACTGCTACAAGAAGAACAACAAATCCACTTCCAGCAACAACACAAATATGGGTGTCAGTGTTTGCTATGTGTAACAGTTTGCCAGCCTCCCCCAGTACTAACCTGCTCCTTCTCCCCCTACCAGTTTTTGTGGAACCTGGGGGATATTTGCAAGGCCAGATGTTGTCACCCTGGCCTTTGGCTGAGGAAAAAGCATCTCCTCATGTAGGTACTGTTACTCTTTTAGATAATCCATTTTCTATATTTATAGGGATTTTATTGAGACCCATCCTAAGACTTTTGGGTACAGGCCTGATAGAAAAAAAATATGTAATGATAATGACATATTGGGACCTGCTAGAGCTTCTCATGACCTGGAGTATGACTGTAAATGGACTATGGGAATGAGTCACAAGCCTCAGTATGGATCTCACTACTCAGTAACTTGGCAATATAACACAATGATGCTTGCCCCAACCCTGTTCCAGGAAAGCTGTGGAGCAAAGGAGGAGTTGGTACAATATTCCTCCTAGGAAACTCTGTGTAATGCAGTATCAAGAAGTGCAGATATGTCACATGAATCATTGGCTAAGGGGTGCTTGTAATTGTGCAAGTTTCCTAAATGTGAGATATGTAATATGGTTGAAAATCACTGCATTTTAGGAGAGACAGCTGTAACGGTCATTTGCTTCATCTGTGGTTTTTATACATCACTTTGGCTTTCGTTTATACACCTTTTGCCTTTGCACTCTTATTTTTAAGAGTTTTTAAAAATTGGAATCTTTGGTAAAATAACTGCAAGTTACATGATCAGGACATAAAAATAATTAAAATTAATTATGAAATATATGATAAGCTGTATTACAAAACAGAAACATATATTAACAGTCAGCATGAAGGGCATCATGCCAGGAAGTTTGAAATTCAGTTCTCCAGACCTTGATCCGACACCAGAGCCTTTATTTTTATTTGGTGATATGACAATGATCAGACTGCTGCATTGTAATTTATACTGGTTGCTCCATTAATCTTAACTGTTTCATGTTTCCTCTAGGATCTGTTCCCCCTCTCGCAAAAAGATGTCTTTTAGGCACGGAATAAGGAAGATTTTGCAATTGGTGCCTGGAAAGCAGCGCTATGGAATGTATAGATTTCTCCCTTTTTTCTTCGTTCTTGGAGGTGGCATGGAATGGTTTATGATCAATGTTCGACTAGGCAAAGAGACTTTCTGTAAGCAAGAAGATGTTTATTCTTTGCTTAGAAGCTACTTGTACAGGGCTAGCTGTAACTGATGTTTTCCAATCTGTATGATCCATTAAAATTCCACTTGATTTCATGTTAGCAGTTTAAACTGAAGAACAATACAGTCTCAAATAAAGGGGCTTTATGATTGTTTCAAGAAATTAGGCCTATTTAGCTTACTGTAAGATAATTGGTCAGAGTCAGTAGTGTCAGAGTCATCGCGAAACCTAGGCAGACATTTTGGAAGTTGTCGGTACACAGTGAGTAAAAGATTCTTAACAGCTATTAAATGAGGATGATCCGGGCTTTATTTTTTGTACCAGCCCTTTTAGCGATTATGGTCAACAAGTGGGAATTCTCTTAAGGGTTGGAGTTAAGTAACCATATATTTAAAGAAAGGTTCTTTTTGGTACTCAGAGATAATATCAATGTTTTACAGATGATGTTTATCGCAGAAAAAGATCTGAGAGAGAATACGAGAGGAAATTGGAAGGAAGATGAATTTTGCAATGGAGAACTGGTAGGAATGGAATTCTTACGTATTTAAACGTCTTCAAACTGATCCTATCAAATTTTTGTGACAAACTTGAAATTGATGAAAACAGCCAGAAAACAAACAAGATGAGCAATATTACTTACACCTCAGAAGTAGGGGTGAGTCGCACTGTAGTTCATTGAAGCACAAACTGCAGATAAGAAACCTGAGACTGCCAGGTGTTACTTGTCGTTATGCATAGGCACAGAGAGCCTCAATGTACATCGGCATCTGCATGATGGCATGTGATAATGTGCTGTGTTGAAAAGGGGCTATAATGGCGGCGACTGCACTTTAAAAAATGGGTGAGTTCCATGCACTGTTGGATGCAACTTGCCTACATGGGAGTTACATAAAGGTGTCAAGGAGAGCCTGGCTTGTCAGCTAAAGCACCTGACAGCCCTATGTCTTTAACTTCCATTCATGCTTCAGCAAACAGCAGCTTGGCAAACTAAATACAAACTAAACAGTTTAAAACATTAGTTGATGCTCTAACTATATTTGCAGACTATGACTTGCTTCTTGTAGACTTTGTGACTTGCTATTTTGTATTTTTGGTGTAATCAGGTGTAATACAGGGCATTCTGCCACTTAAATATTTTACTATTTATTAAAATAGTATAGAAAACCCGTGGGATTAAAGGTCTCAGTAAACACAAACTTTTTCTCCATAGTTGGTCCCATCAGTGTGAATTTGCTTTGTTGTTCTGTCATATAGTGAACCAAGGCAGTAAAGCAAAAATCAGTAAAATATACAGAGTGATGAAGCTTTCAATTCCATTTCATAGGTTTGTGCCTCACAAAAGTGGTGGGATGGCTGCTGTTTGCAAGTGAGGCCTCCTGGGACCTATGCGGGCAGCACTTGTGTATCATCAACCACTTCTGGCTGCTATTTGTGCTGTCAGAAAGCTGGCACTATGCTATTGTGAAACCTGTTCCCGTTGACTGCTTGTCCAGGTATCCTAGTGACACACAGTATGTAGTCAAAGGACAACCATGTAGGCAGCTCCCCAGCCAGTACGTGGGAAACTAGTTTGAAATTTTCTGTGAAACTAGCCAGATTATCAATTGGGAAGCAGCCCTGTTTGGATAACACTAAGCTTATTTTTTCAGATATCACTCTGCAGGTAAAGGTAGAAGCAACACATTTTCTTACAGTCACATCTTGAGAGCTTGCATGTGGAAAAGCCCTGGGAATCATAATTTACTGTGGTGTACAAATCACTTTAGGATGTATTTCTCCAATAAAATCCCACCCTTTATTATTTTGAATTTTGTATATAAGCAAAGATACATAGCCCATTTGAAAACCACAATATTTACAGAAACGATGTTTTAATATTCAGATTGCATGAGTGAACATTTCTAATAAGAAATTGTACAGTTGAATAAATTGTGTGGCCCTTTATCACACTTAATGTTTCTCAAATTTATACAAATTACTGAATTTGAGATTACACCGTTTCTAATTATATACTTTTGTTCCTTTTCAAAATGCAGCTGAATTCAAAATAACCCAATTATGCTTACTGCTCACTTAGTTCTGGCCAGCAAATCTCATATAGTATAATGCAGTATGCATATACCTTTCTTGTTATGAGGGTAGTTTACAAGGCACATTTATCTGCAGGTAAAACTATCAAGGTAAAAATAAGACAGCAACAGATTGACTGAAACCTGGCTAATCCAAATTGCAAACTATTTTTATTCAAATTCAGAAGCCTTAAAGACAAACTGATAGTACATGCATATTGACACATTACCACTTTTTACGCATTGGAGTTGTACAACCAGGAATGAAAATGAGCCATGGATTAACCAGGTCCAAAAGTGTATTCTGCACTGTATGCTGAAATTATGAACATCAACTTTAATTATTACATGGACACACGTGCTCTTAAACAAAAGAGTGGGCAATAAAGAATAGAAAAAGAAGTGCCGATTGGTTCCAAGCTAGATTACTCAAAATAAGACTTTTTTCCCCACTGGCTCTAGCTAATGATTCCTTGTATCATTTGAACATTTAAATTCCTTTTATTCTAATACAGTGCATGGCTGTGGAAAACAACAAAGAATGGGTTCCAATGGTCACAAGTTAGACATGGTTTTATCTCCCTTTCCACATTTTATAGTCAGAAAACAGTTTATGTAACTGGTTGTGCAATACTGGATTGTAGCCATGAAATCTTAAAGCCTACCTGTTACTGAAATGCCCCCAGTACAGAGACATGATTTTTGGAATAAATTAAAATTTAAAATAATTAGGGCCAGCCTAAACATCTAGGAGTAGTGCTCTGCACCTTCATAGAAAAGGCTAAGGCCTCACTTACAGCTCTAATTGTTCACCCCTGGGTTGTCAGAAATCCTGAAGCTGCCCTCCACGTGGGTGTCTGGGAAAGACAGGTGCTGCAGATGATTCAGCACAGGTCTTTCAAAATTATGCAGCATCCAAAGGGTGTTTCATTCTGATCCTCAAGAGAATGCAAAGATAAAATAAAATAAATAAAAATAAATACATTGCAGGTTCTTTGGTGTAGTCTTGCAATAGCTAAAAGAAAGTGATTGTATTAGTAGAAGTCCATGGTGGTTCTAAGTGCTGAAGAACTAGGACTTGCGGCTTGCTTCTTTATTGTTGAAAAACTAGTGTCTGAACTAGTTGTTGAACTACTGTTCACACACACTGGCCAAGATCCAGAAGAGCACCCCTGCGCTCTTGAGTGACCTCTGTCTTTTGAGCTGGTTTGGTGTTGGGAGCTGCTTCAAGGTCAACTAAGAAAACCTTGTGGGTACCTTATGAACAGAGCTGGGGGTGGCAGCACTTCATCTCAGTAAAGTGTTCAAATATTGCAGAGGGCCATCAACAAAGATTCTATACCACAATTCTGTAACGTTAATCAGGTTATCCTTTTACATTAGTAGCTCCTTTGAAAAAACTCAAGTCTTTATTTAGCTTAGGTTTTTGTTCACAAGTTGTTTGTTGCTGTCATTATTATACATTGTTAGCCCAGGACAGATCCAGGATTATCCAAAAAATGTATATTTTCTGGAGTCGTAATGAAATAGTTTCAATTGGCTGAACAAAATCTGGTCCAGTAACTTCCTTTTGTCAGTGACCTGCATTTTCTTTGAAGTCAATATAGTAACCATTCTTGATCAAACAAATTGCAACCCATGTGGCTTCTAGCTCACAAGTAAGCAAGTTTGCTGGTTGGTACCACCTTGATTTTTTTTTCTTTCTTTTGTTTCAGAAAATAATTCACAAATCTTTCTAAAGCTCGACACAATTCAAACTACCTTTTCTATTTATTACATTTAACTTTACAAAAAGTATTTTTGTAGATCACCATGTGTCAAAATCCTAAATCTATATAGGCTCAAACTATTTATTACTGCATCCATTTGCCATCAAATGCAAGCCTTTTCTCTGATGGGCCATAAGCCAAAGAACAGCACTGGGAACCTATGATGTGGATGGGGGAGATGAACTTTTTCCTTCTGTTGAAGTTGCAAAGCACTTGATTCCCACAGTTGCAGTATGGACTGGGAAAAAAGCACCCGGTAGCAGCATTTTCTTAGTTGCAGCTATGGGATTCCTAGTCCTGCTGGGGACTGCAATGGGGGAAGCAAAAAGTTAAAGCCTGTCTCATTAGTGTACAAGTTGGTCCCCTGTGGTCCTTCAGTTTTTTTTTAAATGGAAAAAAAGCATGCAGTTAAAGGCAAGCTACTTCCTTCACAGACTATGTTCTCTTATTCCTCAACTAACAAACCGGAGATATGCAGTTCAAAAAAAACACACAAAAAAATGGTGAATAGACCAACCAGTTTTGAGATCTTTTTAGGTGCTTAAAGGAGCTTTGGAGTTTGTGACTTCTGTTCCTAGAAGAGACAAATACTGTAATTGAGATGCCCTAAAACTATGATCCAAATCAATTTATTTTGAAGATAAAATATATGCAGGATCAGGACACAAATGATCATTGACAGGTATGTAAAGACTGAAGTGCAGCTGGAGTTTGTATGTAAAACTTCTCAACAGCTGAACCAGAAAGCTTTAGTGAGAGTAGCTTTTTAAAATAAAGCAGATATGTCAAGATTGCAGTTTATTAAACAGCATATGTTTTGAACTATTCGGTACATGTGTTCCTTCTGCACAGCTCGTATACTTACCTTCCAAAATTGGAAGTAATGGCATTAAATTAACTGTATGAGGAATACAGTTCTTAAGAGTTGGAACAAAAGTACAGTTCTTTAAAAATCTGTGGGTCTGAAAGAAAGGCAGTGGATACACATGCATGTTCTATTCCTGATTTGAAAAAGTGACATTTATCCTGTCAAAACTGGATCATATAAGAGAACAATGCAGAAAAAAATCTATTTACACTCTTTTATACTTGTGCCTCTTCAAGCTTCTCCTCAGCGTGGTGATGAGCACAGGTGCAATCATTCTGGGCCAGAAAATGCAAGCATTGCTGGTTGCAAAGCATTTCACCTAAGGTAGATTTGTTAACACATACTGGAGACTCACTGATGACAGTATTTGATCTAATTGGAGGTACTTTCTTTTATCTCATATTCTGAGATTTCTTGAACATTCAAACCACTGAAATCAAGTTGGTTCTTCCTTTCCCTCCCAGAGTCACTTCACTTACACTATAAAGCTGAAGGCTTTTTTTTTGCTTATCTGCTAGAAGTCCCTACCACACAAAGCATATGTAACCTGTGGCTGCTAAAATGCAAGCTGAAATCAAATTCACATTTCTTTTTACTCAATTGTAAACACTCTTGCTGCTTTTCTTAAAAAAAAAATTAATGGCATCAGAATCTCAAGTGTCAAAAAAAGGGATGTAATCTTGTTTTCGATTTATAACCAAGGATGAGATCATCTTCCAAGTCAAAGAACCATATGCACAAGTCTGTATATTTTTAAAAAATGAACATAATTAACAAAAAGTGAAATAGACTTATTAAAAGTGTCCTTATATAAAAAACAATATTTGCAATGTACAGTAAGATGCAATAAAAACAGTATGCCCTCTCCCACCAATAACTAAAACAGCTATTGTTCCACGAAATTTTTATAGGTTGATGTTGAAAATTAAACATTTTCTATGTTGTAAGCTTGGCGAATGTTAAGAGTATCTCTTAGCATCAAGTCTCGAAGGCGCCATAGGGCATCTGCCATTGTGGTGTGGGCCCCTTTGCTTTTCAACCAGTGTGTAGGAAGCCGGCTCTCTTGCTCTTTTGAGAGATGGACATCGCGTCTTCTTGCTGAAATGGTAAAATTATGTGCAATGACACAATGCCTTTGCTGGATTTCTTCATTGTCTTTACAATCAGAGTGAAGCTTTACTCTCTACTTGAAGAGTAATCTCTTCCACACATGAAAGTGAAATTCACAGAAGGCTTAGTGAGGGTTCCTCCCTCCCATTAATCATAATGATCATCTGGACTTTCTTCTAAGCTAAAATTAAAGCAACAATAAGGCTGTGATCACACCTAAGTTTTAATTCAGCTTCAGCCCACCTTCAGAATGGAAGAGCACATCAGCAAAGTGAACATACATTTTATTTGCACATTATTCAAAGGTAGATTTTCCGAGTTAAGCTAACTTTTTCAGTATTATCTGTCACTTTGCTGATGTGTTCTCTTATATTGGAAGTGGACTGAAGCTGGTTTAAAAATTAGGCGTGAACACAGCTACAGGGAGAGAAGAGTGAAGTGCCAACAAGTGTTTCTACATGGTACTAGAAGCAGCTGTCATGACTGACAGGATCTGAACTGACTCTGAGACCCAAACCAGTTCAAAGACTCCACATCCAAACTGATTTGAGCTGCTGAGTCAGTTTGGATCTTGAATACAGTGTTGCCTGCTTATAGCTCCATCGCCTGCGAAAAATGTTTCCCATTACATCTTTTCTTTCTTGTTACGTCGGTTTTCACTATGGGAGGGAATACTCACAAAGCCCTAGTCCACAGAAGTCACCAAGTTCAGAAATAGCCAACTGAAATAACTTATTCAGAAAGCTGCACCTAAAAAAATAATAGCAATATAATTCTTCTGAATACAATAATTGGTATCTGTGCTTTTTATCACTACAGTAGCCCTCCTCTTTCCTGTAAAGACAAGTAGGTAGTGTAGGTTTTATTTTCCACAGACAGCCTCTAGCACTTTGCAGTCAACTAACTATTCCTCTTACTAGATCAGTGCAACTGATGAATTCATTATGATACAGATTGCACAGATATACTTTGATGGAGCTTGTTTGGATGCCCTGCAGTACCTTTCTATATAAATAAGTGGGATGCCTTACAGTAAGCTGAAAATCTTCCTTTTAAAAATAATAGTGATGGATATGGACATACACACTGAACCTGCATAAAAATTTCATATAAGGAACATGACTTAATTCTAAATGTAGTAATGTCTAGTGTTTTTTTTTTTTTTAATGGAAGGTACTATAAAAGTTATAACTGTTCAGGCGGAATGCATTGTGAAGAAAACAGTAAGATGCACCCATAGCCTTACCTGAAAGGGTCTGGTCCCACTTGCTAATGCTATTTGAATCGGCACTGAGACCCTCGATGTATTTCAAATAAGCCTCAGAATGAAGAAGCCTCTGTGTCTTTGGTGGAGGAGAGACAAACATAGGCGTGCTTGGCTGTTGCATGACCTGCTGCGCTGCTGGGTTTTGACCAGGATAAGGGGGTGGTGCCTGCTGTCCGGATGGCCCAAGAATGCCCATCTGCAAGGGTAAAAAACAAATACCCAGAAAACATTTGAAAAAATAGGTCAAAACAAGCACTCTGGTTTACCGTAATATTCCATTCAACAAAGGATAACTAATAGGCACAGTCAAAATACTCAGCTTCCAGATACAATTTACATAATAGGATGAACCGGTAGTAGTAATAGAAGAAGAGTTGGCTTTTCTACCTGCTTTTCTCACCCATTTAAGGGGACTCAAAGCGGCTTACAAAGCTTTCTGTTCTTCTTCCCCCAACAGAACACCCTGTGAGGTAGGTGGGGCTGGGAGAGCTCAGAAGAGAGCTGTGACTGGCCCAAGGTCACCCAGTTGGCTTCATGGGGGAGGGCGGAATCGAACCTGGTGTTCCCAGATAAGAGTCCGGCTCCCTAACCACTAGACCAAATTGGCTCAAGGGGTGCAACAGTTTTTAAAGGAAAGGTGGTGGTGCTCTCACCCCACCACAGACGGTTCAGCCAATGAACGCGTACACAAATAAACCAGATTTTATGTCCTTCAACAGAATAAGCAAATGTCTGTTGAAGAGACTGTTATCAAAGTACATTTGTACATATTTATTTGAACATTTCAAGTGATTAATTATTCAGCTCCCCTGCCAAAGGTCTGTAGGAGTGGTATTAGCATAGAAAGAAAGTCAACAGGACTGGAAATCAAAAGGCAAGGAACTTGTGTGTGCTCTTTTCTTCCCCATTACTGCTCCAACATCTGATAATTCATCAGACCCTGCCTGCCAGGATGTAGTTTATTGCCTGTTATGCCATTAAATAAAAGGGCAGGTTAGATCGGTAACCGGCACTGCTCCCAGGATGCGCATCGTGCTGCCCCTAAAATAACTGTCCTGGCTGCCTATTTGCTACTGAGCCAAATTCAAGGTATTAATGTTAACTAATAAGGTCCTAAATGACCGCCTCCTCCAATATAGACTTCCTGTGCCCTAAGAATATTGATGGAGGCTTCTTGGTGGTGTCACCCCCTTCAGCAGTTAAGCCAATTTGGTCTTGTGGTTAGCGTGTCAGATTCTTATCTGGTAGTCTCCTGGTTTGAATCCACACTCCTCCATGCAGCCGCCTGGATGACCATGGGCCAGCCACAGATGTCTTTCTGAACTTTCACAGCCCCACCTATCTCATAGGGTGACTGTTTTGGGAAGAAGAACAGAAGGTCTGTCAGCTGCTTTGAGTCCCCTTAAAAGGATGAGAAAAGTGGGGTACAAAAACCAACTCTTCTACTTAAGGGGGTGGCAACCGGTGGAAAGGCACTCTTGGTGACAGCCCCTATACCACAGAACAATCTTCCCTTTGAGGCATGTCAGGCACCCTCATGCGTATTCAGATGATTGGGGATGACACACCTCTTTACCCTGGCCTTTGGCTAAGGGAACACCATCCCCTCCCAAAACAAACCCTGTCAATCTGTTTTACTCTGATTTTATTGTGACCCACCCTGCGACTTTTGGGTATAAGGGAAGATAGAAAAATAAATAATTGAATCTTGTTTTATATGCTTTTCATTGGTTTAAAATATATATATATCTGAATTGCTTTGAGCTTTTTTAAAAATATAAATGGAATATAAAGAAGTAAAATGTCAGGAAATTAGAAGTATAAGGCACTTACTAGGTCATGGAGACCTTCTTTAAAAAACTTCAAAATATGATATGTAGCATTTTTCTCGGATTACCTAAATTATTCCAGATCACCTACCTGCTGTCCAAATGGACCTCCTGATGCAGGGGCTCCTACCATGGAGGAAACATTTTGACCCATGACACCTGTTTTCAAGATGTAAATAAAATCAATTTTATTTCTGGCTCATAAGACTTTCACTTTTCCACAGGCATTTGACATCAAAACCACAATGTTCCGGTGTGTGACCTAAAGTTACTCCTACGTAGGAGTAGTAAAGGCAATGAAGGGACTGGCTGTCAGTTCGCTGTCTGTTTTGTTTTTTCAAGTTCCAGCTAATATTATTTCATCCAGTAATCATCAAGATCTTTGCCTGCAGGCTGTGACAACATTGCCAAAACTACTTCAACAAACATAATTACAGCATAATTGTTCCACACAGCCCTTCTGAAGCAAATCACCCTTGTGCAGTTCAGCACGCAAGGGCACAGTGATGCTTATTTCTTCACGTTTACTACATTTACCACATTTTATTTAGCCCTTCAGGACTCTGATGAGCTTCATCTAATAATGACTCTCTGAGAAGATCATGATACAATTAAAACAAATTCATTTGGCAAAAAGATGGATGTGTATTAGCCCTTTTTGTCTGTTCAGTAGCCCAAACTGCCAAGCCGAAATCAAGGCTACATAAAAGTCACAAGGGTCCTGGTCACACAAATGTTTCAGGTTGACCTGAGTTGGTCCCCTGGTCGTGTTACATTAATTTTAAGTTGTTTGCCAAGCTGGCCTACACCCATTAGACCTCCTTAACCTGCAGTCCTGTTTTTACAGGACTGACAGGGACTCAGACTGTCCTGGAATTCCAGGCTGTCTTTACTTCCACAGTGTGAGTGGGGGGGAGGGGGGGAGGCTGAACTGTGCTGTGGTGGGTGGGTCCAGTCTTTCCTTTCAGCCAGTCAGCACATACAGAGTTCATGAGGCACCTCCCCTTCTCTCCTCAGTTTTTGTGTATGATTCCTCTATCTACGGTTTTTACACAAACTTATTGTTATTATTTTTTAAAAAATTGCAAGAATAGCACATAAAAAAGGAAGGGGGTGGACACAGGAGAGCAGGCATAAAAAAGAACTGCAAACACACACCCTCGCCTCCCTTGAGTGGCCTGAATGACATCCAATCAGAAAGAAGATAGATTTGATATAGCAAAAAGGGTGGAGGAAACCCAGGCCGATCTGTGCAGAAATGTGTGACCAAGGCGGGGATGGCCTGAGAACCACCTACATCAATCCAGGTCTGACCAGCACTGATACAATCTAAATTCATACTCATGAATAGGCTGTACTGTGTTGGACTTATGTGACCAGCCCCAAGATGTCTTACTCAGAATGTTTTCTTATTTAGGAGTTAAAATGCAGCCTTTATTTGAATGATTCTGTATGCATGTTCAGCAAGATTTCAGTGAAATATTCTTGTATAATATGTACTTTGAAAGGAAGAAAGCAAACTTTGCCTGCAAATTAACAACTGAATGCATTCAGGAAAGGATTGTGCTCTATGCAGATGGAATAAAATTTACAGTAAGGAAAAGGAGAAAACAGCAGTATATCTATGGCTGTGTTCTTACGTAGAAAAAAAAGCACCTCTGAGGCAGCCTAGACCTGTTTGCCGGGCGAGATGGTTCACAGGCCAGCTTGCCCTTCCCACCTCTTGAACATTCTAGGCTACAACATGTGGATTAGAGATGGGGTGAGAACACAGGGACTACATACAAGCATCTCTAAGGGTGTTTTTCCACTAGTACTAAGTATCCATTAAGGACTCGTTAAGGACCCATTAGGCTC
>MTQE01001058.1:3065444-3096006 GCA_014337955.1 Aspidoscelis marmoratus
TACAATGGAGTCTTCAGGCATTAAATCTGGATCATATCAGATTTCCACCACAACTGGGCAATGGGGTCTGCGGGGGACACACCCACACCCATGGGGGTGTACCCCGAAGCCCTAAGCTCCGAAACCTGTGCACAATCTCTGAAGCTGGCTCCGAAGAGGGCCCCTTGTCCCCAAAAACACCTGGGTTGATGGGCAGGCCCCACATAGGTTCTCCATCATTTCCACTGCGAGCAAGCTAGCACCCATCGCTATTGGCTGCTAGACCACCCATGGAAATGTATTGGGTACTTTCCTTAATCTACTAGATGTGGATTACTTGAAGAACCCATTCCTTACATCCAGATCATCTTAGATCTGGATTAAGAGAGGTCAATGGAAAAAACCCCTAGGGTGGCTTTTGAGGCACTTCAATTGTTACGTGTGAATGCAACCTATTTTTGTATACAAAAAACTTAATTTTATAGTTGCAATGAATGCTACCCAACTACCGGCAAAACTGTACCCACATTTTAGCTACTCCAGGAATTCAAGTAGTTTAAAAGTACTGGTGAATTTTTGTCAGTCACACACCCAGATGTATATGTATTTAATGACTTACTGTACAACAAACTCATTAATACAATACTGAGATTAGAATATATATTGTCAGAAATAAATATTTATGTAAAGATCTGAATGAGGTTTCAGGTGTTCTTATTAGCTCAGATTTTGAAGGCATGTAACGTATATTCTGGTGTATAAGACGACTGGGCATATAAGACGACCACCAACTTTTCCAGTTAAAATATAGAGTTTGGGATATACTTGCCATATAAGAAGACGACCCCTGGTGTATAAGACAACCCCCGACTTCTGAGAAAATTTTCCTGGGTTAAAAAATAGTCTTATACGCCAGCATATACTGTATTGAATATTCACATGAATTCATATCAAACCCACATATTTCATAGCAATGGCCTTTTATTTACTTTGAAGAAGAAGAGTTGGCTTTTCTACCCCGCTTTTCTCACCCATTTAAGGGGACTCATAGCGGCTGGCAAAACTTCCTATTCTTCTCCCCACAACAGATACCCTATGAAGTAGATGGAGCTGTGAGAGCTCAGAAGAGAGCTGTGACTAGCGCAAGGTCACCCAGCTGGCCTCATGGAGGAGAATGGAATCAAACCCGGTATTCCCAGATAAGAGTCCGGCTCCCTAACCATTAGACCAAACTGGCTCACAGACCAAACTAGCTCACTTGCTGCTGAATCATGTTGCTCTGCCAATATGTATCACAACATCCCAGTATATATGCATTCTCGATGCACCTCGGGGCATCAACGTAGCCATCCATGCCTGGTACACCCTGCAAAACTGAAGCTGTTAAACTGTACCTATGTAAGGGCTGCCAACAGAACACTGATTTGTTAAACTAAAGTGGTAACAAGGGTGAGGGAGGAATGAATGAATGAATGAATGAGGTCATTCTTACCCGGTGGTGGGATGCCTGGCATGCCTGGTGGAAGTTGGTGGTGGGGTGGAGGCACCCCAGGGTGAAGTGGCATGCTGCCCATGCTAACCATGCCATCAACTGGGCCTTGTAAAGGTGGAAGCACTGGTGGATAGCCACCTATCATGCCTTGAAGGACACAACAAATTTCAAACATGCATCAATGACATGCAAAATGATCCAAATTATAATTACATGCACTATCCACAAATAAGTATCTTCAGTATGGCCATACAATACTATAAATTAGTATATTACAAAAAACAAAACAAAAAACAAACAACGTTATAGTCCCAAAGACTTCATTTGGGAGGAATTAGTATTTAGACTATTAACCCAAGTATCCAGGGAGAAGCAAACTGAATGTACACCATTAAACGGTTATTACTGCAAGCAAATGCAAAATATCAGTTATACAATTATCTGCAACATTTTACATGCACATTCAAACTCTGTGGAACGATGGAGTAAAGGTTATAAAACAAAAGATCAGCCACTCAATTTGTATTAACATTTTCACTGTCAAGTCAGCGTAATCGTCTGTACAAATGGCAAATCAATTTAATAAGACTGCGCTGTTCTGCCTCCTATCTCATTCATCCTGATAAAGATGTTGTTCCTCAGAACATACTGTGCTTTGCAACATGAGAGGAGCCTTATGGAAGACTTCATTACAGAACATCCTCTGCACCATTATCTCAATCTCCTGTATCGCTTTCCCACATGATTAACAATAGCACATTAAATATTTCCCAGTACAATCACATGCCAGTATGTCACATATAGTAACTGGGCACGCACACGGAGGGGGAAGGTGGAATGACCTTTCTCTTGAAGGAAAGTGATGAAGGAAAACTGGGGAGGAAAGTGTAGGTGTGGAGTAAAGCGAGGAAGTGTAGGAAGGACAAGAGAGAGACAAGGAACAGAATGCTGAAGGGATTCAGGTAGGGACTGAGACGTGGAAAACAAAGATTGAACCAGGAAGAGTAAAATAATGCCAATATAGTAAGGGTATTAGGTGAGCCTGGGAATGATCACAAGTTCTGGAGCAAGGTACCGTCAGCATGGGTAAGCTCAGCTGCTCTTTAACCCAGGGATCAAGAAAGGGTCTGAATATCCTCAACTGTCAAGGTACAGCAATGATTTGAAAGAAAGGATCCAATCTCGATAAGTTGACAAAGCAGAAAACGTGGGCCAGAAATTCAGAAACTAAGGCATTTGTTTTAAATGGGTCAAGTTGTATAAAAAAAAAACCCTGCTTATATGACAAGTGGCTGCTGAGTAGCTACCAAGTGAAATTCAAGCTTCCATTTTTGATACAGGTGGCTCTAGGAAAATTTGGGACTAGGAAACTTAATAGGGATGGGAGCTCAGTTTGATTGTCTCCCCTCACCCCTTCCACAGGAACAAACAGAAAGGAAAGAAGGGATCCTGCTGCAAGCAGTGCAAGAAACTGAATGCCTTCCTGCAGCCAGGCCTTCTCTGTGGTGGCACCTACTTTCTGGAATGCTCTTCCTCATCAACAACTTGCATCCTTTAGGAGACCTTTTAAAGATCTATGTGCATTCAGGCCTTCTGTGAAGGAATGATTGGATTGCCTGTGTTCTCTCCCCCATTACGCAGATTGTTTTAATACTCTGATTGCATCCCTACACGATCTGTGCTCTGTCATCCGTGTACAGCTTTTTTCAGCCCGCAGCAGCAGCAGCAGCGAAGCGTTTAGCAAAGTAAAAAGATGCTGAGTTATCAGCATCTTTTCGCATTTACCTTTGAATGCTTCACCACCAATGTGGGTGACGGAGCTTCCTGTTTGGTGAACAGGAAGCCACTGCAAAGGGATGCTGAAGCTCCTGATCCTCCAGACTAGCAGACCAGAAGCTGCTGCAGTGTCCCAATGCAACAAAGAGCATGTCAGCACACAGCATTCAATACTACTTTTTATATTGTTTTTACTTTGTTTTTAAAACTGGCCTGCAGAATGTGATTTTAATAAGCAGCACCATAGAAATGTTTTAAATAAAAGATATGTAAGAGATGAAAGCATAACTGGTGGAGCAGAAGAGAAATGAGGATGTCTTAAGGGTAGTAATGGAAGATACGATTCAAGGAGAAACTGAAAAGATTCCTGAAAGGAACAGAGCAGCCACTGTTCTATTAGGCAGGCGCAGCATTGCAAAATAAATGCTGGAAATGACTGGGGATGGGGTAGATCCACGAATTGCTCATTTCAGCTCAGATTACTTATTACTATAAGTAATTATAAGTACATTATGAAACTAGGCATGGACCTTTTTTAACTTATTTCAATAGTGTTTTTGTATTTAATGTTTAACTCAAGACAACTCCTCTTCTTCTAGCATGGCCCAGAAATGCCAAGAGGATAGACACCCTTGATTTAGATGGTATCCGCACTCTCCCTTAAATACTTGTAGGATTGAGACTGTTATTGATTACTTCAGACTGAATAGAAGCAAGTCTGGAAATGATGGCTCTATTCTGTGCTTGTTATAATTCAGCTTGCTGTGAGAGATCAATTAAGGAATACTGAAAATAAAAATAGTCTAGAAAGCAGGCTGTTTCTTTGGTCAACTGTGGGTGTAGCACAAAACATCCACATTCATAATGCCAAAGTTACAGGTTTGGGAATGCTATTTCCAAGGAGACTTGTGGGATACAAGACCCCAGACAATGGGTGTTTTTCCACTGTCACTAGAAGTACCCATTACGTGCCCATTAATGGGTACATGAATGCCATTTAGTACCCATTAATGCGTACTTAATGGGTACTTCTAGTGACAGTGGAAAAACACCCAATATCTGTGAATTAGGCAGAATAGAAATTTCCCCAGGAGTGTTACTGGGAATCTACTGAACAGAAAGAGGAAATTTGAGCTTCTATGTGAACTCTAAAAATAAAATTCATTTATAAGCAATATAAACAGTGACAAAAATAACCAAAAGTATCTGAAAAGTGGAATGGGAAGGTTTTTCAAAAGGAACAATTCATAAAATACAGGGTTTTTTTCACTTAAGGTTGTCAGCAGTTACAAAATGTCCCAAGGGATTAAAGCAACCACATTTTCAGAATAAAATAACACTCTAGGTTTTTTTTTTTAAGTCACTGATCTCGGAATCATGAATTCAGATTTCATACTGAACTTTGTGCACAAACAATTGTATTAATACCTACACATTTCATCTGTCACCAAGTAAGAATGAAATATGCAAGTGAGGTCTTTTTTCTAGTTCTTTTGGCTGTTCTCTACCATTCAAGGAATGGCAGCACATTATTTTATTATTAACTTAAAACATTTTTATATTACTTCATGACCTAAAAATCCAGAAGTGGCTTATTTTACAAACCCAAAAACAAAATTAAAAAACAGATTAAAAACAGATCTTAAAAGAGGATAGAGCGAGTAACAGACGCCAATTCACACTACAAGCACTGAGAACACAAGCCAGCAGGCACCTCGAAGCTAAGACGGGAAGCTCCTCAAACGTTCAAGGGGAGAGCATTCCAAAGTGTAAATGGAACCACAGAGAAGATTCTGCCAGAGGACACTGCAACACGGCATTCAATAACTGATGGAGCAGGACCTTCTCAAATGACTGCAGTGATTTTACAGGCGTATAGTGGGGAAGGTGATTCACCAAGTATCTTGAACAGGGCTATGGAGTCAGCACACAAGACCTTCAACTCCACCTCAATTTATGGTACCACCAACTCTGACCTCTATTTATAATTATTTGTAAAAATGGTAATTTCTATTGTCAGAAATTTAGCCACTACGTTTCTATAACTGCCAAGTGTAAAAGCTATTTAATGGGAGGAAGGATGCATGTGATTCCAAGCAACTTTTAATTCAGACCCTTTCTCTAGATACCTCTCCTGATAATGGCATCTCCCTAGAGTTTTTTTTTTTAAACACATTATATTACAATTTTTATTTAGTCAGTCAGCTCTGACTCTGGCCCAATAGCTAATTGGTAATCTTTGCAACTACTTAAGCACAAGTGTAACATAGATCAGAACTGATGCTTCTCTCAATAACCTGCATTTTGCACTTTTTGCAACTGCTGGACAAGGGTAGTCCCACACAAAGTGAATCACATAAATTCAAATCATCAAGTAAGCAAGACCTGGATAACAGTGGTCAGGTTATCTGTATCCAGGCAGGGGTACAGATAAGTCAAAGCCAGTAACAAGCACTTCTTCTAGCCACAGAAGTCACATGACAGGGGTGATTCCAGAAGAACCTAGAGACTATTTATTTGTTCTTTCTGAGTGAATGAACCCCATCTAGAATAGGGATATTTCTAGTGGGACTTTCTACCCACTGAATCTCTACTTTGTTATAATTCAAACTATTGACTGCATCCAGGCAACAATTCACCAGCCTCTTAAGAGTCACATGTTAAAGAACAAACAGAACTGAATGTCAGTGATGACACTGCACCCCAAAATACCTGACGACATATTTCAGTAGCTTCACACAGACAAAGCCACTGGTGACAAAACTGCACCTTCTGACACTCCACAACCTAGCTGCCAGGGTGCAGAGACCTAGTCACCCATCGCTGCCTTCTGAGACCTTCCCCGCACCAATGTAACACAGTTCCTCCCACTCCCAACTTGCAGAGATGATCTAAGAGGATACCATGGTCAATGGTATCCAAAGTTGCTAAAAGATCAAAGCAGAATCAATGAAACTGCATTCCTTCTATATTTTCTCCCAAATGAGGTCTTCTAACCAAGGCTGCGCCTGCCTCAAACCAAGCCTGAATCTAGTCCGATATGAGCCAAGATGATCAGTTTCCTCCAAGAATGCCTGCAGTTGCACATCTACCACAGTCTCTTTTCTTTGTGACTGGGCCAAGATCTCCAGATCCAGAGACCCTCCACCAAGTTCTTGGACCAAGTGCCTGGACTTTGGAACAGTCTTGCTATTGAGAGACACTAGCATCAATATTATAAACTTTTTGGCACTTTGTTAAAACTTACCCCTCCACCCAGGCTTTTGACCTATAACCCCCCTTCATATGTTTGTCCTGCAGTCATGGGGTCAACCTTATGCTTTAATTATATTTAACTCTCTTTTAATTGCTTTTTTTGTGATCTAAGTTAGGATGAAAACTCTAAATTTATGGCTGTGATAAATCTGACTAGTTACTCTAAATGAAAGCATTAGCCCAACTCTCAGAATGATCATATTTACTCAGAGGTCAAGTGAAAGGCATTCAGCAAACTATTTATTGAGGAACATAAACGTGAAGCATATTTCCATTAAGCTTAAAAATCAGATCACAAGGCACCTGTTTTGAACCAATACACTTTTCTTGAATATTTGTTTCTATTCATAAAAGTAATTTTGAGACAGTTTGCATATAATAGTAAGCCACAACTGTTTTCATTTTCTCTTTCTAGAAACAAACTATTAAACAGTAAGCTAAGGACAAACTTTGGCTCCTTTAAGCATAGGTTCTCTGGAAAGGAACAATCCATATGTGCTGGTTGACACACCCATATTTTTATTTATTTCCTTCTGTTTTGCTTATGGGAACAGTGCAGGAGGGTGTGATTTAAGCGTACTGCATGTTATTTATGTTCACAGTAGATCATGATTTACAGGTTACCAATAGCATCTGTGGACACTTCCAAAATGGAGTCTGGGTGCTTTCACTAATTCCCCTGCCTCTGCAGTGTTTATACCAATTCCTAGATTGTTTAAAGGGGCATCCAATCTTTTTGAGCAGAGTAAAACAGAATAAGGAACAAAAAGTAGTACATTCCTTTACTGGAACATCACTCACAGAATTCTGGATGCAACCCAAATTATTTGTTACCTGCTACAGCAGTACTTCAACACTGCTGAATTTTGTGATTAATCCTAGCTGCTTTTAAAGACATTTTTTTTCAGATAGATGAAAAGAGTTTCAAGAATTCTTTAAGCAAGGAATTTTGGAGAAAAAAGTTAAGGTGACAACAGGTGCTAAAAAGGGAGTATAAAATGTATTGAATTGAAGAAAAACAAGTTAATGGAAATGAACTTAGGCATCAAAGTTTTGATTATGAACCACACACTACTGAGAAACAATTTTATCCTAAAAAGGACTAAAATGTCATTTTGCAGAGCACTTGCTATTTTACTCAGACTGGGCGAATATAATATTTGCTAACAGGAGATTTAGAAATATGGGAACCTAAATTAATGAAATCTACTGATGAATTCGGAGGTGGGGGATCCTCGTCCAGGGCTACTAGCCCGTATAGACAAAAAGGGCAATGGTTCACCACACCTAGTAGTCCTGAGTTCACACATTTCCATTTAGGACTGACGATTACGAATGTAATACATAAACCTAGTGAAGTTAATTTCATGTGGGTTTGAAGTGAAGTACCTCTGCATTAGTTCTACCTACTCTACCCCGCTAGTCCCTGCTTTCTTTTTATGTTTTCTCTGATTGCGGTAGCTGATGTTATTCTGAGTGTACGCTATTAGTGAAGTTTGGCCAAATTTACATGCATGGAATTATGATTGCCTGCCTTGATTGATCATCAGGTACTAAATGTACAGTTGTATTCAAAGATGTGACTTCACAGAAATTTTAACAAGGAGTTTACATTTAATAGCTGGGATCCAAAGAACCGGGCCAAGAATACCTATGGGCCTACTTCAGCGCAATTCTGGAGATGATTAGAAGCTTATGGAATATGTGCAATTCAGGACAAACCTGAATAATCTTGTGTAGGGCACCAAAGCAACTTGAGTTTATAATTGTGCCACATTTCCTTAAACAGTATGTAAGGTTAATCACAGTTCAGTTTGCTTTCAGATGTAATGAAATCAAGATTAATCAACAAATCTTCCAAATCCCCCATGACAGATTATGGAAACATGTGCCTAAGTTTTTTAAATACTAAACCTCAGTTTAGCATTATGCTAAAATATTTTCATCTGAAAGGCCACATAATTATGCCAGTGGCTGCAATGTGACAGACTAGGACTGCTTCAAAATTAACTGAAAAAAGCATGAAGTGCTGAACACTGCTGCCAAGATTCCTAATGAATTCAACTTACTCATTAAGTATATCTTCAAAAGAAGATGATGCATTTCATTCTCTCCATCTTCAAATGATACCAGTTATATTAAGGGGTGTGAACTATGGGGGTCTACCAAACAAGTTCACTGACTGAGCACAAAGAAAACCACCCACACTTCCTAAGGCATAGTAATTCTACAATATTTGAAACATAAACAGAACAGATATGCTACAGTACAAACCAGGAGCAAATTTCCTGAACTAGGAGTAAAACTGCCGCAGGCTGATCAGTATAAGAATGCATGCTTATGGTTAAGGGTGGTTATTTGTACTAGGGCAAAATCTGAACTCAGAATCAAGCTGTTCTGATGTTAATATTTAAAAAGGAAAGGTTTTATGTATTGGTTATTTTAAAAAATTCAGTAAGAATAATGTCACAAGGAGAGCGTTTAGTGTTATGAAGGAGTTTGGTAAAGTGGATGAAGGAAAAAAATGATCAGAGTTCCTGTTTGTTTTTACCTGCAACAGGTGCCAACTGTGGATTGAGCATCCCCATTGGTGTTGGTGGAGGCACCACCCCCATTAGAGCCCCAACAGGGGTGCCTGCCCGGGGGGAAGAATTCTGCTGCTGTTGCTGTGCTGCTCGTTCTCTCTCCTGCTGCTCAGCAACCTTAGCTGCCCGTTCTGCAAAAGTTTTAGATTTTAGATTTTCAGTTCTGTTTAGTAAACCAAATTTCAAAAATATTCTCCGATCACTGAAAAAGGACTAGTCAAGCACTGGCACAATTTGAGGCTTATGTGATTTTGGGGGGAGGGAGGGACTTACATAGTTTTAGAAGTTACAAATGTAATTTAATCTGCTATGAAAAAAAAAAACCACCAAAGATTTGGATCAAATCTTTTTTGTTCCTACCACCAACAGCCCCCAGAAAGCTCCCCTGAGGCCTGGAGAACCTTCTTCCAGTGTGGAGAGGCTTTTTGGATGCCACTGATAGAAAGAGAAGGAATGGGAAGTTTCCTTGTTCAAGCTTCCTTTCAGTCACAGTTTTCAAGTTTCATACCACATAGTTCAGACAAGTCTTATTCTATTATCAATGTAATACAGCCATTTAAGTCCTTAAGAAAGAGGTCTCTCAAAATCATCTGGTACATGACAAATACAGAGCTATAACCTACTGTCAAGTAGCTTTAGGCTAATTCTAATGATGGTCAGCATGTTCCAGATTCTGTGAAATATGCAAAAACAGCTATCATTTTGGCCTTAAAAGGGTTACAAGGACTACTAAGGACAATGACAACAAAAGTGATCATAATACAATAGAATTCAATAGTTTGCCCACACTGAAATAGCTAACATAACCTCACAATTGGCGGGATTTTAAAAATAAAGAAATGGAAACTATCTTTAACAGTATATTGTCACATAAGAGTCTCTCTGCGTTTCGTTTAAAAGCAAAATCTTTTGAGGAAAAAGACCTGTTTTTCATTCTGGTCTTTCACTAGTTTTCTGTTAAAATACCGTATTTTCCGGCGTATAAGACGACTGGGAGTATAAAACGATCCCCAACTTTCCAGTTAAAATATAGAGTTTGGGATATACTGGCCATATAAGAAGACGACACCCGGCGTATAAGACGGCCCCTGACTTTTGAGATTTTCCTGGGTTAAAAAGTAGTCTTATATGCCAGAAAATACAGTAGTAGAATTCCTGCTTAATAACCTATGTACCATGTCTAGGTACTTAGCAACCTAGGAATTTGTGATGGCTCACCTAAAATTCTTGGTATAAATGATTCAACAAATACATTTTTTTTGTGTGTAGTTTTCTTTTTCCCTTTCTCAAAATAATATTTTTAAAATAACAATAATGAGACAGTTCAGATGTCATAATGTAAAGTTTCCTTCTTTGTATAGCAATTAGTTTGATTTTTTTACCCGTATATTCCGGCGTATAAGACAACTGTGTGTATAAGACAACCCCAACTTTTCCAGTTAAAATATAGAGTTTGGGATATACTCACCATATAAGAAGACAACCCCAGGCATATAAGACAACCCCTAACTTTTGAGAAGATTTTCCTGGGTTAAAAAGTAGTCTTATACTCCGGAATATACTGTAATCTAGATTTTTAGTGCCTATAAAATCTTATGTATCTTATTATTATTCATTTTTTCCTGTTATCTCTCCTATTACTAGTGAAAGAGACATTCCTCATTTCATTTTGCTAAGGAACTAAAGTAATAACCTTTCTAATCTTCTGTAATTACAAGCACATGTGAAGTTAAATACTTGCAGAAGATAGAAAACATCATAATAAGGAATAATACAAGCATAAAAGAATCAATAGTTCTACGTGAATGTACAGTTTTTGGTATACATTATGTTTTTCAGAAAAGAAATGTCTTTAAAAGGAGATCAAATGTAGTCTATTGATTTGTTAAAAAGGAAGAGTTTGACAGTCCTGAGCTTGATTATTATTAAAATTAGTATTATAATCATCCAAAGAGCCAGCAGTTCAGCTACGATCTCCATTTTAATCTTCAAAATTTTGTCTACTTACTAGTTATTTTGTGCACCAATACATTTTGCTGTTCATGTACTAGCATTATATACTAAGGATGATACAGTCAATGTGTCGCCGTGAGAGGGAATTTTCAGCAAGTTTTGCATTCCAACTTTTGTCAAAATCAGCTTTTATCATTTCTTGACATAACACCTACTGATTCTATTCTAGGATCTTCATAAAAGATCATTTCAGAAATCTTTCAAAAGGGCTTGTAGTTTTAATGCATTTTCTCACAGAAGGATTTCCTTTAATTGAAGCGTGCAGAATAAAACCAATGACTTAGTCTTACCTACCATCCTCAGCCATACCTCTCTCTCTATTTTTTAAAAACTCATTTGACAAGTCTAATAAAAAGTTAGTCTGAGCATGAAGAATAGGTGGAAACAGTAAGACTTAAGAATGTTTAATAAGATGCTACCTTGTATATTACAGAGCAATGTAGTGTGAAATAAAAGGGGACAATAATAAAAGGGCAAAAGATAGAACTAACAGAAACCTAACATGCTGATTCAGACAGTATTTCAGGCATTGTCTCAAACACATACATATACACAAGCTCTTTCTCTTCTTCTTCTAGCAGTTAAGAACAACAAACCAAGAATAATGTCAAGAATGATAGGTTCCAGTTACAGCTTAACTTGGAAATTATGATTAATAGCTCTGAAATAAACTAACTTCAAACAGTGGCTTCATATCTTTTCAGAAGGACTAGGTGAGAGACGTGAAGTAGGAGTTACCTACTATGTGCCTCTCATCTTGCTACCTCTAAAAGAGCTGGTAAGTTACCAAAGCACTCTTTGATTGTTCCAAGTGTCTTAGGATGAAACTCTTGCTAATGGCTAACTTAGTTATTTGTTTGTTCTCTTTCACAAAACAGCTTCATGTGCAACCAGAAGACTTACAGAGCCAAGATACAATCACACAATATTGCATCGGCATCGGTGACTGTATGAAACAGTGAGGGTATGAAACAGAAAACTGGAAGTAACTATATTACACTACTAAAAATAAACAGAACAGCATGTTCACAATAAAGAACCCCAATGATATACAGCTTGTATCTGAATATCAAAGTTGCTTTGAAGAAATTACTTTCTGAAACCTTCAGATCTTAACCTTTATTCCTAACTTGCATCTTTTCATGCAATGATAAACATTTGGAAAAACAGCACACAAATGTAAAGGGAGAAAATCTCTAAAAATCGGCTTCCTACTCTAAGCTCTTTTAAAAAAAATGAAAATGCAATGCGCTTAGAAGCTGTGAGACATTAAAAATGTATTCTTATGGTATTTAAATACAGCCTGACTCATTCAAGTTCATCAGCCAAACCATGTTAGATCAGAGTGTTTCATAAAATGTTATGTCAGCTGTGTGTGCTTCTCCTATTCTTTGAAATGTTACTGTTTTGGAGTCTACAAAGTATACTTTAGTCTTACAGATCACAAACACTTTTCTAATATGTACAATTTATTGGAATGTGCAGCCAAGGATATGCAAGTGAAAAAAATCTGGGGAACCACTGTAGTAGATTACTGAAGTTTACTGTGTATTAGATAGGTGCTGTCAAAAAAGGGCTTAGAATATATGAGTTTCAGAATCTTTATTCTCTGCAGTAATTAGTTATAGAATGATAGCATTGGAGGTTATCTGGCCCAGGAGCTGCTGGGTGAAAAACTTATTATGCAGGATAGGGTTGCCCATGTGGTCAACTGGGAGTTGGCCACGATTCAGTGGTATCCATCAACAATATCCCTGACAGATGGGCACCTATGTTCTGCTCATAAACCTCTAGCCCAAAATTGGTCACCGTTTCTGGAAACAGGCCACTCCACTCTTGCAGTCTATACCCTTAGCATGTTTTTTGCTATTGTTAGTTGAAATTTCCTTCCTCGCAGTTTCTGTCCCTTGCTGAACACTTCTCTCTACAACTTCTCCTTTCCAAGCTACTGTTATCTTCCTTATACTTCTGAAAAGCTTGAATTCATCTCAGGCCTTTCACAACCAGGTGCACACCTGCCAGTTTCCTACTTCCTTTTCAGGTTGTTATCTATTCCATTCTAGGGCTGCTACTTCTTTTCTCTTTCCATCCCACAAAACACCGGGTCATCTCAGTGAGTTGCAAAGTCTTTGTTAATTACCCTGACAGCACTAGGCAAAATCTATGCACTACAAGCTTCAAATGAAGACTAGTCTTTTTCTCAAAAAAACACTGCCTTTTTTCTGAGAGGAAGGTCAGAAAAGATTTTACACCACTACAATTTTAATTTACCTTCATACTCTGCCTTCTTGGCTGCTTCCAGGTTTCGCCACTCTGTTCCAACAAGTCTACTGAGCTCTCCGAAGGAATAATCTGGGTGCTGAGCTTTAATGACAGCTCTCATCTCACTACTAAACAGAATGTAACCACTCATGTTGATCTTTCTTTTGGATCCTTCTTTCTTCACGCTGCCTTTGGCTGACTTAGGAGTGGACTATAGGAAAAAGATATATATGCTGTATGACCGTAAAAGTGTAACAGAAAACGTTAACAACTGAAAATAAGTGAAGTTTTTGCTTAATTTCCATCTATTTTGCTCTTCATTGTTTTAAGCTAATAATAATACTGGATAATTTTCATTAAGAAAATGGCATATGCACAGTAAACCAGGTATGTTTTTGTCATAAGTCGACACTAGAGATATATGCAAAGTTTGGTTTGCATTAAAAAATTCAGCCACCGAACAGATCATTTTTGGAGATATTCACATTAAACTGAACAAGTGGTAGTTTGAATCAACCAGTCACTCGCACAAGATATGAACTATTTGATGAAAACAAACAGTTCATGTACATTGTGTTTTTTGGGCTTGGAAAGGGCTTTTTCGATGGAAAAAGTAGTACATTTTTGTTTTCAAACAATTTTGAAATTTTACGCAACCAAACAAACACTGCAGTGAACCAAACACACAATTTCCATTCATTCACATCCCTAATAAAAATTACTTGGTTGTTATTATATAGAAAACCTCTGTTAGCTTGCAAAACATGTGAGATCAGTAACTTCAAAATGATCATTACGTTCTTCTAGACATTTCGGAAAAGTGACTTGTGCAAGCGCATGAACATTCGAGCTGTATGGCAAGCTCAAATTACAATTTGCCCAGGCTTACGTTATGATACATGATTCAATGATGGCTGCTGTTAAAAGAACTGCAGAGAACTGCAATTAATCTTTTGTACATACATATTAACAATTAAAACTGCAAGGGTTGCACAAATATTCTCCTCACATATGGACAAAATAATTTGAAACTATGTCAGTAATAAATGGGGACGAACAATATTTATTTCAGTTAATGTATCCACCTTTTAAAACCAAAGAGTAAAAAATATTTTCTCCAATGTGATTTTGTATTTTTAAAAAACTACCTGTGGTGGAGTATAAGGCATTATATCCAGTTCACTAGCAAGAGGAGTCTGCAGCTGAGGAATTGTTGGTGCTTCTGTAACTTCACCTTCTTCTTCCCCAATTTCTTCAATCTCTTCTTCACCTCCTTCCAGTTCAGCAAATTTTGCTTCTAGCTGCTGAATCTTTTTTTCTAGAAGAGGTGATGGCTCTTTCTGAGGAATTATGGGTTTCCTGAAAATGGAAGAAGAAATTTTCTTTCTCCACAAATTACTATTGCATAAAGAACTTGCAACATTTTAGAAAGTTCTACAGGATTCTTATTAATATTCTTTATCAGTACTTGACACACTGAAGGACTAGAAGAAGAAGAAGAAGATAAGAGTTGGGTTTTCTACCCCGCTTTTCTCACCCAATTAAGGGGACTCAAAGTGACTGACAAAGCTTTTCTACTTTTCTCCCCACAACAGAAGACCCTGTGAGGTAGGTGGGGCCGTGAGAGCTCAGAAGAGAGCTGTGACTAGCCCAAAGTCACCCAGCTGGCTTCATGAAGGAGTGCGGAATTAAACCCGGTATTCCCAGATAAGAATTCAGCTCCCTAACCACTAGACCAAACTGGCTTACTCTAGAGAGAACTCTAGAAAGTTGCTGACCACCAGAGAACACATACTAATGATAGGCAGAACAATGAACTCAATCTGACTTCTTCTAAGACATCTAACAATAACTGCAATCTATTTCCTACTTTGCCCTGAATATAAAAAGGAATTCTGCTGTTTTGGGAAGTGAAGGAAGTTTGTTAGTTAGTTTTTTGAAGTCCAGGCCACAAAATTAGCATTTAGTGGATGGGAAGCCACTTCAATTAACATCATTCTGTTTTACAGTCACCTCTAAACTCAACTCAACTCTTTGAAATGAATAAAACACATTTTTACCTGAAGTAGTAAATTTCATCATCTACAACTTTCGCAGAAAGGGAAAATCGTTTCAATCCCTTAAACTTCTTCATTTGTTTGTCACTTTCATTATAGCGACTTTCACAAAGGAGAACATCATTTTCAGAAATCTCAGTTGGCCTACAGGACAGGAAGTCTTTGAAAGACAAGACGGCACACTTGCCTGCAAAAGAAGAGAGCATAGTAGCAGTGTCCTCACCGACAGCTCTTCTAAAAAGCTGCACATTTTATCATATCAAAATTGCACAGAAAAACACCAAGCCATCTCATATTGCTTATTAAGGCACACATAAGCCACAGACAAGCATCTCATGGGTTCTAGCTCAAGTCACTAACTGACATTTAAGCTAACTTCAGCTTCTTGGGTTACAACAGTATTTTGTGAGCTGAAAGTGCTCTTGGACTTTTGATGGCTTACCGTGGGCATCAATCATTCCTGCTGGTGCTTTCCCCTATAAAGCTAACAATGGGGTTAAATGTTTTGCAGGTGCCAAAGCATCACATTAGCAATCCCTGTGTGAAGGTTGACCATATGTTGCAATATCATCAGATGGAATGTTATACAGTATTCTCCCAGTGTGAGTGAGTTCGTGTCTCATACGGTTTGTGTGCTTGTGAGGTACGGTTTGTGACCCTGCCCCATTATTTGGGATGAAAGTTGGGACCAACACTCGTGCTCTCACAAATTTTGACCTCAAGAAGAGCAATTTTCCAGCGTTTTTTTGAGAGACAACTCAGAAAACAGAGTTTCTGGATCTCCCCCTATATTCACAAGTTTTGATAAAACACAACTGGGGAAAATCATTAAGGAAGGCTACTCCACCAAGAACCATGAAAAGGCATTTTTCTGTTTGATAATGGACTGGATTTCTGAGTCCTCCTCCCTTGCCCAGTTTCTAGTTCTCAAATAATAAAAAGGATTTCTTGAAAAACAACACTGTTTTTGTTACTTACAACAGATATTCTGTTTTACTAGTTCTGTAACCCTAATCCAAACACAGTAAAGACTGAAGAATAGAAAAATAATACCCTTTTTAAAACAATTTGTACAGATTTAAAAAAAAACAAACCCAGAAATGAGCCAGTGCGCTTACTTACCCAAAATGCATGTCATGGGGCAGGTTTCTTCAAGATTACTCAAAAATACCTCTTTCTTATAGAACATTTTGGTTGGCTCATGTTCAGTTTCCTCTGGGTGTATAAAGATTGGACCAAAAAAATAAGCAGCTCCATCTCTCACCCACATTTTTTCTATTCTGAAAAACAAAAGTGGTGTTTTTTTTCATAGAAATTTTGTTAGGACAAGCTTCAAGTTTAAATTTTTACACCTTTTCTTAATGACTTCCAGGATGATTTTATCCAGCTTTTACTTCTGTACATATATGACTTGAAACAGTACATATTTGTGTTCATCATCATTGCTGACACTATACTTATGTGCTGCCTGTTCTAAATCCTCTTTGGGCTGATGCTGCCAAAAAATATTAATCACCCATGTTTGCTGTTTAGCAGGTAGAGGTGTCAAATGTGAACAGGACATGCATGTGGCTGATTCCCAATGCACCCCAATGACTTTTTTTTGTCCCCATGCTTGGAAAGCTCCTGCAGACTGCAAGGGAGAAAAGGTCTGTACTATCCCAATTTTCCCCAGCCCAGGGAATCTGGAGTTAGGATTTACATAATTGCTATCTATCCCTAAATATAGTTTAAGTCTGGATAGCTTTAATAAAGGGTTAGACAAATTCATGGAGGACGGGTGTATCAATGGCCACTAGAATGGATGCCTAGGTACTGCCATGTGCAGGGATTCAAGAGCAGATGAAGGTATTGCCTTAGTCTTCTGCTTGAGATGCCCAGAAGCAATTGGTGGGCCACTGTGTGAGACAGGATGCTGGACTAGATGGGCTGTGGTCCAATCCAGAAGGAGTCCTCTTATGTTCTAGTTTGATTATTTGCTGAACTAACTTGACTCAGGAGGTTTCGACAGCACACTGAGGCAGGGACAAAGAGAAAAGCAAGGTGTAAAGTATCCCCACTTCATTCCAAGAAAGCATGGATAGGTGATGCCTCATGTTCTATTATTATCTCCTGGTTCAGCATCCTGCAAAATCCTCCCAAACTAGCTTCATTTGGCATGTAGCTGAACCAAGCTGTACTAACATTTATGCAGCTAGCCACATACAAACACACCTGCCAACTCGTGGTCGGACTAAACCATGTGATTTGATGAAAACACAATCTCCAACTTTCAGCCACATATCATTGTAACAAAGCTGTTCATAGTAGTGGCATCCAGGTTCCCCATTTGACATATCAACTGGAACATCTTCTTTTTCCTATAAAGAAATATAGCTTTAAGAAACTGGGAATGATAAAGAGGCCAATATGAACAGATATACTAGGAGTTATATGATTCCATCTTTATGCATGTTCAAACCTAAGCAGAACTTCAACACATGCAAAATCTCTCTCAGTGTGGAGTTCTTTAAATTCTCTACACAACCCAGGCATCATTAAAATATTTCTATGCTGCCATTTAAAAGAGTTTGTTGAAGTGCTTTACACCATATAAACATATAATAATTAACTGAAGTCCTTAGAATTTGCTACAACATAACATGCTGGTACACACACTAGTTTTATTTACCTTTTCAAGACTAAGGACTTGGTCTCCCACTTTGCTTTCCTCTGATGTTTCAGTATGTTTTTCATCATCAATTTTGTCTGTATTTGCAAACACTGATGCAACGCGAACAACAGGTAAGGGCACGTCTCGAGGAACAAACCGTACAGAGCTGATTGGCATGGTCCACAATTTAATCTTCTTAAATGACTTTGTCTTTGCAGAATAACGTGATTCACAAACATACACATCTTCATCTCTGAAATTTTCTGGACACAACTTAAAATACTCCTATTCAAATGAAACACATAAAAGCATAGCCCATTGGTTTCAGTTTGCTAAAGCAAGATTTAACCACAGAGACTGCTCCTTTAGATGTTCTTAGTTTTCAGTAATTTTGTATTTTGAAAGACACATATTGCCTGCCCACATTCTAGACTAGAGAAATCTATGTCTGGAGCAGTCCTCTACAATAAAGATCTGTCGGGAGAAAACCCAGCAATTTTCTGGTGCACTCCCTCTTAAATTCTGCTCATCCTATGAGAGCTGGCTAACTTGGCATGTGCAACTGGAGGGAACTAGAATGTGATTATTGCAACTCTGTTAGAGTAAGCAATACCACCAGCTTCAAAGAGATGGTGGCTCATCCTCCCCTAAATTAGTTCCCTCCACACCTAGAGCATAGAGGGCAGGTGAGAGTGCTGCCTGTGTCTTCTGCTTGAGAATGCCCAGAAGCAACTGTGTGAGACATGATGCTGGACTACATGGGCTGTGGCATGCTCCAACAGGGCTCCTTTCATGTTCTTAACTACTGTGCAGGCACAAATAGCTTTCCTTGAAGGCCAGATGTTACGAAGGATGACAGGCGCCCTTACAACAGACCAGTTATTTTAAGCTATTTCAGCCTCAATTCAGGCCCAATTTGGGATAACAGAAACAGAGGAAGCATGACTCCTTTGATCTTGCTTGATCTTTCAAGAGCTTTTGCTACCTCTAACCATGGTATTCTTGTAAGTTACTTCTGAAGGATGGGACTAGGAAGCACCATGATGCAATGATTCCATTTCCTCCTGCATAAATTTAGTTGGTTGGCTCTGAATTCTGGCAAATCAGCTGCAGAGAGAATTACAGTGTGCTATTTTTCATCAATGCTATTTAGTTTCTATATGAACCTGCTAGGCACTAGGAGACTTGAAGCCAGATGTCATCAGTACAATGATAATAGTCAGCTCTACTGTTACATGATATCTATATCAGGAAAGACAGTGTATGTTCTGAAACACTTTCAGGATGCAGTGATGGGATGAATGAAAGCCAGTAAACTGAGGGTGAATCCTAAGAAGATGGATACTTATGGATAGAAAATTCCTATCTTCTGGAATTAGTGATTTGCCTGTTTTAGAAAGAAGATCTAGTACATCGTTTGGAGATACTGTATTTTCTGGCGTATAAGACTACTTTTTAACTCAGGAAAATCTTCTCAAAAGTCAGGGGTCATCTTATACGCCAGGTGTCGTCTTCTTATACGGTGAGTATATCCCAAACTCTATATTTTAACTGGAAAAGTTGGAGGTCGTCTTATACACCCAGTCGTCTTATACGCCGAAAAATACGGTACATGATCATTTACATGATTTGTAATTCTCTGCAGTTTGGCAAGTGTATCCTCAAACCAAACCAGCCCTGGTTAAGATGGTTCATACACTAACCCTTGAGGTAGCTCCAGTTGTTGAATCTTATTGTTTTCATCTCTTATGCTCACATTGTCACTTATGGGCAGAACATCTGCAATGCTTTCAACAAAAGACCTGAATATTCAGATACAGCAGCTCAAAAGGTTTTGATGGGTTTTGAGTTTTCTTTCAAGTCAAAGAAAAATCAAAATCTATTTTGTGCACACCTTTGTTACAGACTTAAGAGACTTTCCCTCCCCTTCTAAATAAAATAATGATGATGATTTAACTATCTGGATTTGCTAGCTAAAGAAATCGTAGGAAAAACAATAGAAAACAAAACCAAAGCCTAGGCACTGCCTCTAAGTCAGAGAGATAAGCAAGATGCCTCTAAAGGCCATTTGCAGGAATCTGAGAGCAAGGGGTGGTTTTGCCCCTGATTCTGCTTGAGAAGCCCTGAAGCAATTGGTGGGCCACCGTGTGAGACGGGATGCTGAACTAGATGGGCTGTGGCCTGATCCAGCAGGGCTCCTCTTATTTCCTTTCCTCTTATGTTCTTAAGCTCAATTTTATAAAAACAAAAAATATTTAATACTGGATTTCTTTTCAACCAGCTGTGTCTAGAAATATTAGATGTAACACACATTGTATTTCAAAGCAGCAATACATATAGCTTCTTCTCACCTTAACAAACATGACGACACATTTGCCAAGTATTTTGCTCACAGGAACTTTGTTGTAATAATCACTTTTAAACACTTCTTTCTCCAAAAACTTTCGGGTTGCAAGATGGAATGTTTCATTTGGTCGATAAAACCAGCAGCCATACAACCATTTTTCTCCTAAAAGAACCCAAAAAATTATTTTATATATTCATCACTTTATAATATAACAGCATGAAATCTGAGTGCATTTTTAAAACCAAAACAATTTCCACAAAAATGTCTATAACAGCTCAAGAGTGGAGTTTGAAAATAAAAGCATTAACTAAACAAGCATTAACTAAATCGTTTCTTACCGGCTGAATCTTCCCAAAGCCGTTCAATGCAAACTATATGCGGTTGCAAATTTGCTTCTGCAGGTTCAACATATACATAATCTCCAACATGATACATGCTGTTCTTAAAGCTGCAGTCTTGACTATACGTCCTATGTAAACTAGTCAGTCCTGATCCTCCAGAAGTATCTTCACTCTTTTCAGCTTCTTATTCAACACATAGAAGAAGATATCAAGAATGATTTATTGTCACTTTAAAGCAATGCAGTCATTGTTTCTTCCCATACTGAGGGCTTTTTATTCTGGAAAGCACTTATATTCTCTCTTTTATTTTCTTATTCTATTCCCAATTCCTGAACAATGTAAATTAGGGGAACCAGTCCTACTGCCAGGGAGTCAGGGATTTCTTCCCCCCTTAGCTATAAAGCCTCTAAAATGGTGAGGAAAGAATGAGGAGGATGAAATTTTAGATTTGGTAGTGAATACAATATGGTATAGAAAGGCACTTAAAACTACTTGCACCATTAGGAAACAGTTTAGGACAGGCCTGCAAATTCCTATCCTAAAAAATGAGCAGGAGCATCCAGGAGTAGCAGACAGAACATTATTATGAATGTTTTGTGAAACATTCTAAATTGCCTTGTACCTCTTAGTTGTAAAGTATCTTTTAAACTCCTTAGAATATAAGTGAGGGCATTACTATGGCTCACTTGGTCTTTCTTTGTGTTTTCCAGCCATCTCAGAACCTGACAGGCATATTTGGAGATGCGATGGGGGTTTCCCTGCCCTACACCAACCTGAAGGTGCTTCACCTCCTTACAACATCTGAGACTATTTCCAATGTTTCAGAGAATATGCAAAGCAATGTTTTGAATACCACCAGGAACATCCTCAAACCCAGCAATGCTGTCTACCTCACTGCGAAATAAGTTCCAATTATTCTTGATAACCTGAACGTCACATAAAGTGATGTATATAATTCACTCTATTCAGTCTCAGTTGACTAAGTATTTCTTTCAGGTTGGAGAGACAAACAGGTTTCCTCTAAAGGCCATTTGCAGGTATTCGAGAGCAGGTGAAATTTTGCCTTTGCCTTCTGCTTGAGATGCCTAGAAGCAGCTGATGGGCCACTGAGTGAAACAAAATGCTGGTCTAGGTGAGCTGTGGCCTGATCGAGCAGAGCTCTTCTTATGCTCTTAATGCATATACGGAATCTTGCTTGAGTTCATGTGCATTCTAAGAATGTCTCATGATAACCCCGGAGTGATGAGATACGAATCTTGGGCATTGGTGTTTAAGAATCAGTTTTGGGCCACGGGACCTTTAAGTGTGGTAGCATTTATTTATTTGAATTTTTATCTTACATAAGAACATAAGGGAAGCCCTGCTGGATGAGGCCACAGCCCATCTAGTCCAGCATCCCGTCGCACACAGTGGCTCACCAAATGCTCATGGGCATCTCAAGAAGAGACAAGGACGAACCTTTGCCTGCTCTCGAATCCCAGCAAATGGCCTTAGAAGTGCCCCGCTTCCCCCTATACCCAACAGTATCAGGGTGGGGTAGAACACTGAAAACCAATTAACATATAAAATGAAACCATATTTAGCTAATCCTGGCTATTGAAACCGTATTCAAACCATATTTAGCTAATCTTGGCTATTCAGATACTAGCCAGATCTGTTCCCCTGGCACCATCTGGCTAGTATCTGAATACACATCTGCAATTTAGGACTCCAGGCTGGCAAGACATCCCAGACGACAATAATGAAAAACCACCTTTGTCATCTTGCAAAAAAAAACCCTACAGTGCATAAATGTGGTCATCTGGTCATTAGGAGTCAAGCTTGGTTTAAGAGCACCTTCACCTGCTACACAAATATACATATCTACTTGGCATATTCTCTGTCTAGTTTAAATTAGGACTGCAAAATGCCACTCAGGAGCAATATTTTCAGGTGTGAATGCAATCTATTAAATTTGTCCTGTATTGTTATTTTTTTCTTTCCTTAACTTAATCACATCTTTAGTAGGGATGTGCACAAATTTTTTTTTTTGCATTCGAATTCGAGTCAAATCGAATGTCAAAACATTCAATTTGATCAGAACGTTTGGAATCCGGATGCAAAAAAACCTGATTCGAATCCAATACATTCAAATCTATTTATACAAATGTTAAACTCAAATTTGAAGATATGAATGCCGACAACGTTTGTACATGTTATATGTATCTCTACGTATTTTCTACACATCCAGTTTTATCCCGTATGCATCCCGTTTTCGTTCCATATAAGCGAAAATGTGTATAGATAAGTATGTAATACATATGTATCTGTACATTTGGATTCGAATCATTAAAATGAATGTTTTGGAACATTCGAAATTTGGTCGAATGTTTAAATTTGAATGTGAAGACATTCTATTCGAATTCGAATGTCCACATTCGATTAAATTCAATCAGACTTTGAATGTTTGGAACATTTGTGCACATCCCTAATCTTTAGCGCAATGTGGAGAAGCTAAACAGAAAGCACAAGTTAAGGCAAAAGATTTGGCTTTGGTGGCATCTGGATCAAGGACTTAAAAGTTGGTATGGTATCTCCCCCTTGTTTGTCAAAACTGTTTTGGAGAAACTGGATTATGGAAGCCTCCATTCTGAGAAGGCCACTGACAGGCAGAAAGCTTTAAACCTGTGATAAAATATGAAAGTGAACAAGAGTAACAAGAAGAAGATTTGGCTTTTCTACCTCGCTTTTCTCACCCATTTAAGGGAACTCAAAGCAGCTGACAAAGCTTCAATTCTTCTCCCCACAACAAAAACACCCTGTGAGGTAGGCAGGGCTGTGAGAGCTCAGAAGAGAGCTGTGACTAGCTCAAGGCCACCCAGTTGGCTTCGTGGGGGAGGGCAGAATTGAACCCGGTATTCCCAGGTAAGAGTCCGGCTCCTTAACCCCAGACCAAACTGGCTCACAAGTCAGTTACTCTTCATTTTCACTCAACTCAAGCCTTCAAGCAAAACTGAAAACATGGAGGTCTATCTAAAATTTTATGTATACATCAAGTAAGAAATGTAAGGTATTGCCATTATAGCCAAACACAGTTACCTCTCTTTTCTTCTTCCCGTTTTAGTTTGTCCTCTTCCATTTCCTTAGGGAGTTTTTCCTTCTTTTCTTTTTCTACGTCATTATGGAGATGTTTTGTAGTATAACTGAGGGCTGGTGATAATAGAATTTCTCCATTCTTGCAGAGTTCATCACGGATTTTAATAAAGAACTGCTGAAGTTCTACTGCATCCTCATAAATCTCTGAATCAGTCCTTGAAGAAAAAGAACCACCATGTAAAATGAATCAACATTTGAGGAGGTAATGCTTCCAAACCCCTCTCAAGGGAATCTCTTCTAAATTATATAAAATTATGTTGGAAACATAATCTTCCCCAAACTTGGAACTATAAAAAGATCTATGGAGAATGGATGTACAAATAAATGTAATGAACTCAACACGGAATAACATGATGAATAAGAAACAAGTCTGGCACTCCTAAATAGTAATGAAAAAGACATACATATTAAATTATTATATAGATGGTATTATACCACAAGAAAAACAGCAAGATAACCAAACAACCCAACATGAAATGCTGGAAAGAATACCAAAAGACTGCCACATACTCCCACATGTGGTAGGTATGTCCCCCAAGAAAATATTTTGGAAGAAAATATATATAGAAATAAAGGAAATATTTAAAGATGTCATTTCTTTTATACCATATGTTCTCTTATTCTGTTTCTTGAAATATATCCCTATAAAATGAATAGTGCCACAAAGTAGTTAATTGCTTAGCATCTCACTTTTAACCTGCAGATTACAAAGCCCTAATAAAGATGCCATGGGAGGATAGCAGGACAATTTATCTTCAGACAAAGCAAAAGCTGTTTTTCATCAGTTTTGAGGAATATGAGTTGGTTTAAAGTGCTGTCAGTTCAAATTATTTTACAAGTGAGCATAAATAATACAGATGAATAAATGAAGACTACTCCATATTTTACCATAGAAAGCCACAGGGGATAGTCAGGAACTGACTTCCAGAGGAGAGATGCTAGAACCAAAAATAAAGGACACAAATTGTAGCCAAACGTTTGTGACAGATCTGTACATCAGTGGAACCATCTACTTATGGAGACTGGGAATTACCCATACGGAGAATTGTGAAACAAGATTTTGGGGAATATGGTATTACATCCATACAGTTGGAGTTTGAACATCTAAGCCAAATGCATGTGTAAAGCAGAGTTGGGAAGCAGTAGTTAAGGGATGAATAAATGTTGGAATGTAGAGCCTTCAGTCTCCTTGTACTACCTCTCTGCGTGATTCATTAAAGGGGTAAAGTTTGGGTAAACTTGATGTTTCACAGAATGAACTTGCACTTGGTGATATGACAGCTTATTTGCATTCTTCATATGGGACTGGGTTAACTATAAATGAATATACATATCTAAACTGTCCTTGTTTGCTAACATTTCACTTTTCCAATATAAGCACAATTTAAGAATCACAAGCCATGATTCCTTTTTTTTGGGGGGGGGCAGTGTACTGGTTTGATGAATAAACTGCAGGTGGCTTTGATTTTCTATTTTGGTTCAGCCTCGCTCTTCTACAGAGACCCTTCTTAAAAATGCTTTAATTTGCTTTTCCTAACTTTGCAAAGGGTTGATCCCTTTGGTTTCTTCCAGTAGCATGATCATATGATTCCGTGAGGTCTAGAACAAACCTAAACGTAAATCAAAGTCCTAGTGGTTACAGTCTGAAGTATCAGAGGTCACACTGTTTACTGAAGCTAGGCAGCTCTCAATTTGTATCTGTATACGGCTCTGAAACTAAGCACTGCCTAAAGTTCTTATCACCGCAAAGAATGCTAATGGAATTTCCTATAGAAAGTCAAAGTCTGGTGCAGGGAAGAACAAAATGATTAACTCTGGAAACTTTAAAGAATCCCAAATCATCATTACCACAGTTTGTTCAATCAGTGATCAAAAAGTATACTTAATATAATGCAACATACATGCAATACCACCAAATATTAAAATACTTTAAAAACATATATATGGATGTGTACATGTGGTTGTATTTGTATAAAAGAAATTCAAACATTCTGCATAGAAGCACGTTTCCCACTGCATGTATTCAGAATCAGCTGTGAAGTTTGCAGACTTGTATAGCTGATATATGGAATTTAACCACACTGTACATTATTTTAGTATCCTCATCTGAGGAGAAGAATTGCCTATCAAACTGACCTGGGGCATTTCAAGTACTGTGTTTCGTCCCCAAGATTCCCATTGAGGGCATTCTTTACGGTCATGAATATCAGTGAATCATAATTCAGTGTTTATCACAATTGTTGCAGTTGCAAAAAGTTTTCTATCTGGACTTCCAACTCTTTTCTGGTCTGATTACAGCAAATTATAACTTAGCTTTCAACAGGCAAACTACAAAGGGAGAAACAGAGACATGTCAGGCTTTACTTACCGGTTCATTCTCCTTGCCCGTTCTAGCACCTCAAACATATGTTCCTGGAACAAGTCCAATCTCCTATAGCGGTTATTTTCTACATTCTTCCGTATGATATCAAAAGTCAGGGGTGGCTTGTTTGGTAAATTGGGATCAACTCCAGGAATTTCTGCTAAAGAGTCACTGTAGCACCGGCCCTCATCATCTTGATGACTCATTACAGACACAAAAAGATTATGTATAAGTTCCTGGATTAAGAGAGTCACATTTGGAACATGAGAATCTTCATCTCCTTCTATGTCTCTTCTGGTCTCAAGCAAAACCTTATGTAGCACCAGAGCATCTTTGTAAATCAAGGATTCTGGTTCATTGTAGGTACAGGCATTATTGAACATCATTACAAAATCCTCCACCATGGCATCAATATCCTGGTACTTGTTGGCCATCATGTGACTTCTGATCTTCTCCATATCAACAGGCTTCTTAATGGTCAGGTAGTAATCAGGAAGCTCTGATCGTGAAGGAAGGCGCAGGAAAATGGCGCTGAGTCTTCTCCCTCGCTTATCCGTGTAGTTCTTCACTGCTTCGTACACCTCATTAAGCTTCTGTTGCATCGGTGTCATATATTTTGACTTTTTAGGGGAGATGCCACTTTTTCTACCTAAACAGATAAAACCAGAAGCTAGCTTCAAAGAGATCAGCATTCCTGGAACCATCAAGGTACAGAATACAACCTTCTGAACAGCTTAGTCAGTGTGTAAGAACATCAAACATTTTTTACTCTCTGACACAGAATGTGGAAAAACTGAGCCATTTTTTCTGAGGGAACCTGCTCACAGTGTCTGGAAGCTCACATGTAGTTAGACAAAGACAAGGTTCCCAGTTAATGTTCTAATTCCCAATGGAGGTTTTCACAGAGGCAGAATATCCATTTGTTGGATTAGGGTTTAGCAATCCTGTCACTGAGCAGGAAGTTAAACTAAATGACTCCCAACATATCTTTTAATTCATATATTCTATAATCTGACACAAGAGAAGAAGCACAAAGCTTACAACATTATCAACTTCAGGTTTAGGGCAAGATAGAAATATAAATAATAAATAAATAAACATAAACATAAACATGCCTCAGAGCTTCAAAGAACCAGGATTTATCAGAGAGAACTGGTCTGCATAAACACAGATTTCCTGTTGTGTTTATATATCAAGCAATGCCTAGAAAAAGTTTTATGGCTTTTTTTGGTAGTAATATTGGTGTTTGTTTATAAATAATGCCATTTTCAAATTCTGAACATAAAGTCACCCAGCAAACTACTGTATGTGGTAGGCTTATAGCAATCTTCACACCACAAAGCACATTAAATAACAAGGTTACCAATGATTATTATAGTGCTTTTTCATTTCTCATTCCTTAAGTACACAATTTATCTTCTGAATAATACCTGTAACTAATATTCTTACATAATGTAAAAATAAAAGGGGGGGAATCACAAATGGGGAAAAAGTCTTGGGAAAGTACAGAGATTATTCTTCTGTTTTTTCAGACTGAAAAAAATGATGGGTGGCTAGCACAGTGTATAAATAAATTCAATGTTTAATAAAGTAATACCTCTCCAGCCAGAAATTTTTATACTGCACTTATCTGAGGACATTAATGTGCCACAACATTTACACTTGCTGCTACACTGATTGATTTCTGTTGCCCACCATAGAATTGTTATAAGTTGGAAGTACGTAGATAATTTAAACAAAGGGTGTTTTTCAACTAGTACTAGAGTACCCATTAAGGACCCATTAGGGACCCCTTAATGGGTCCTTAATGGCTACTCTAGTTCTAAGTGGAAAAACACCCATAGGCAGATGGTTCCAGGAACTATGGTATATCATGTTAAATGAGATAATGATCAAGAACGATGGTATTGGAGAGATCTAACAAGACTTTGCACGTATGGACAATACGTACTGATGAAATGTTAACAATAATGAACTCAACATTACCAGAATGAGACTTTTTAATGAAATGGATTGGTAATTCTATATGACAAATTAAATTTTGGAATTCACGAAGGGATTAGGGGGAGGTAGGGTGGGTGAAAGGTCATGGGTGAAGAGAATATTGTACATAGAGGAAACCATTTATGTGTTTACTAATGATAATTAGAACAAGTTCAAAAATCAAATAAAGCTATTTTAAAAAACAACAATGTAGTTTCATCTACAAAAATCAAATTCTATCTCTCTCTAGGTAAAGCTTATTCACAAATATTAAAGGTCTAGGAGAGCATCTTTTCACTTACAACTCACAAGAGTTAAGAGAATAACAGGAGCCCTGCCGGATCAGGCCACAGCTCATCTAGTCTAGCATCCTCTCTCACACAGTGGCCCACCAATTGTTTCTAGCTATTCTGAAGCAGAAGACAGTGAAACTGTCACCTGTTCTCAAATCCTGGCTGTCTCTCCAACCTGAAGGTAATTCCTAGGCATCTATTCTAGTAGCCATTGACATACCTGTCCTCCATGAATTTATCTAATCTATCAAAGGCTTTTCAATTTCTTAGAAACTGAGAAACGGAAAAGTTAACACTGCAAACATTTTCATCTTGATGCTCCCATAATCTAACCGCACTTTGGCTTCCACTGTTTCCTGTACCGTACTCTGAAATAATTTTATTGTCAAAGCCTGAATTTAAGAAGCAGATACAGTGTTTCAGAATTATCAGTTTAATAAGACTGCCATCTATTAACATTCTCTATTGCAAATAAGCATGCCTCAGACATGGGAATTCACAGATGTGCCTTACTCAGTTTCAATTTAGGGGACGCCATCTCATCATCTTCAAGCAGAGGCCCCAGTTCTTTCCTCTTTTCTCTAAGAATCTTCTCCAGCATATGAGCATCATTGTACACCTATTCAACACAAAAGATATTTTTCAAAAAAACAACAAATGGCTATTAGGGCTTGAATTTTCTTTCACAACTGAAGACATTCCTTTTAAAATAACCCAGAACTCAAACTTAGTATGGACTTCCATACTAAGGGGCAGAAGAAGAGTTCATGGAGAGTTCATGAGGTACAACAAAAATGAAGAATGTGACTGAAAACTCACAATGCTAAAAAAGGCAAAAGCTGCCATATTCCCCATATAAGATTAATGACTGTACCCCAACAGGAGAGCTAAGGACAGGTCAATTAGAGGGGAACATGATTAGATGACAATATTCGCATAGTAATTTTCAGTATTTGTAAACATTGCCAAAAATGTGATAAAGTCTCCAACCTATTTAAAAAGATACACTTGTATTACAATATTTCAAACTGTGGTTCGATCAATGATAAATATTCAGTACCCATAAAGTTTATATGTGGGAATGGTATTGGGGCTAATTAAATTTGTAGTCAGGTGTAAATGATTTCTGTACAAGGGGAAAACAATCCGGATCAATGCTTTAAATAAGGAACCATATTAGGATTTTAATAATCTAATTTTGCATTATGTAGCATTTATTGGGGACGAGCTCTATCCTGCTTATGGTTAGGAGACAATAGGAAGAAAACCTTGCTATTTATCTAAAGATCCTTTTTTCCACAAAGAACTTACACATGCCACTTTTCCTTAAACCACAGACTGAGCTACAACCAAGGGAAACTTTTTAAGGGACAAACTGTTTTAACTTGACAAGATGAACAGGTATTTGCAAAATTACAGGGCCCTTTAAAAATTCCTCCATTTTCACCTCAACCTTAGGCTTAAGGAAAGAAGAAAGGCATAAACTCTTACTGCTACTGCAGGGCTTTTTTCTCTTAAAAATTGTATAGCCATTTTTCTTCCTCTCTTAAAGTCTTACAATAGTACTGGAACACTACTGTAAAACTCATAAGAACATAAGAGGAGCCCTGCTGGATCAGGCCACAACCCATTTAATCCAACATCCTATCTTACACAGTGGGCCATCATCTGCTTCTGGGCATTCTCAAGAAGACAACAAGTTTCCATATATTCTTTTTCCCCTGGTTATTTAGCATTTTGCTATACTCATTTTGCTATTTTGATAAGCCTTTGAACAGAACATCCAATTATGTATTCATGGTACTTTGACTATTAATAAATAATGATTATTTAGATAAAGTAAGAGAAAGCTTATTTAGACATAAAGGAAGATATGTACCTTTAACTTTGAGAGTAAACATGTAGATATACAGAAGGCAACAATACAGGTACACAATTTTTTTTTAAAATGAAATGGCAAAATGAAGTTCATGATTGAAATGCCAGCAGACCCCTAAGAAAACACGAGCACCAGTGCAGTCTTTTTTTT
>MTQE01001058.1:3096088-3136092 GCA_014337955.1 Aspidoscelis marmoratus
TTTTTTTTAAAGGTACCTGAGATCCTTCTTCATTATAATGCCTTGCATTTCGAAACATTAATTTCATATCCTCTATCATAGCTTCTTCCCCAGAGTACTTGTCACTACGGATGTTATGCTCTATTATTTTTAAGTCCATCGGCTCCAAGATGATTTTATAATAATCTGGGTAGTCTTTTTTTGAAGGCTTCACCATGAACAACTCACAGAGTCTTCGGCCAGTGCCAGGCTCTCGTGCTTCAAGAACAACATTGTATAAAATTTTCATTCGCTGTTTCTTTATATTCTTTTTGCTATTAGATTTGAAGAGAGAAAATATTTATTTTATTTTTATATCTCCAGTCCAGCTCAAAAACATCATGTAATGTTTGTGAGTGCAATAATAACCAATAACATAAAAACCACTTGCAAGGACAGATCTAACAGCCAAAAGATAACCTAACAGCCAGAATACACTTGCCCATCTTAAAGCCAATTATTATATCAAGGTGTGTGTTTTTTTAAACCCTATTATATTTTCTGCAGTGATCATTAGAGTCAGCTTGAACTCCCAGAATTGTGAAAACCATTTGAAAAACAATTTACTATTTACTATTCCAGCTTGGGTCTTATTGATATGATAAAATCTAACTGATGCTCTTCACTAGACACAAGGAAATCTTTTCTAGCTTTTTTATCACATCTCAGTACTATTACCTTGGCCGGTTAATGACTAATGAAATGTATTTATTTTTAATATTTATATCCTGCTCTTCCCTGAATCTCTCTCTCTCTCTCTCTCTCTCTCTCTCTCTCACACACACACACACACACACACACTACACTGCCAATAAGATTTTGTGTTTGACACTTCTAAAAAGCCAATCTTCTTCTGATAGGAAATTCAATATTAAAATATCATTACACCTCTCTGCCCTGCCCCTCCAGACTGAAGATCAAAGCAACATATACAAAGTGATAGTGGTATCATGTTAATGACGTAATTTTAAAAAGCAACACTTTCCAAAAATGAATTATAGATTGACTAAAACGGGAAAGGTGATGCTAGCTGACCTACTTTCTAAAAATACTCATCAGACCATAACATTTAGAACTTTCTTACACAACTGAAGCATTCCCCAACTGCTTTGATACAGGCACCTGCAAGCTCTTTACTGGTTCACAGCTTCAAAAGCTAAGTGTACGCAGGCATGCAGCCTCAGTCTTCTATAAATGACAGTTACTTTTCCACTTCAACTATCATAAAGCAGCTCTGATAGAGCTGTCACACTGAAAATTTATTAATACCACAGTGTGTGAGCAAAACCTTAAATATTTGATAAGTATTTTACCCATAAAGATACAACTGATAACTGTCCTAAACTGAATCATATTATTGTTGAGCATTCTTAAGTAGTAAGGCAGAAAACAGCAATAACAATATGCATACCTTTTTCTTTTAGAGCTTCCAGCATCAGATGTAGCAGAAGAAATCATACTGTCTCCGTCCTCAATTTCGTCTCTTCTGGCTAGCTCCTTCTTCTTTGCCTGAAAGAAAACAAATCCCTGGAGTCAAATTTACGCTGTTGAATGTTCCCTGAATGCATGAATATTAAACAGCTGCAACGATCAGGTTCATTCTGAAATGTACAAACAGACCAAAAGCATCCAATCAACAGCAGCATTTAAAATATTTTCTGCATTCAAGTTATATAAATATACTTTAATGCTAAATATAAAATGTCTGAATAATGATTCTACTTGAAAACAGCTTATGTACAGTATGTGAAATCTTGCAGATAAACTTCCACTACAAAATGTCTTGTAAGCTTCCAGTTACTGACAAGATATTAAATCTGCATGCCCTAAAAGCCCATGTATCCATTTCAGAAAACAATAACATGTTAGCTCCTCACGGAGTATTCCCCCTAGAAAATTCCCATTTACTTTCAGCTTAGAAGTATCTAAAGAACTGCAAGTTTGAAAAGAAGCAGGATGATGTTTAGGGTGAAAACATGAAAGAGTGCTGTTGCATTTACTGAAAAGATCTGACATCTCCAGACAGCAGTGTGGCAATGCAGATACAAATGCACCAAATACTAGCTCCTCCAGAAATAAGCCCAGAAACACAGCTCATGGAGTATGTTACCTGCATAACCTGCTGCATTTTCAAAACTCTTTTATAAATGGCTGAATTTGGAACGTTGTAACGTTTTGCATTTTCAAACATCAAGTTTAAATCGCATTCCAAGTGGTCAAGGGTTTCATATTCGTGGTTCTTCAGTTTTGTTCTGTAGAAGAGACAAACAGTCTTGGTTCACTGCTGCAACGATCTGCCACACTTTAAAAAAATGAAGAAGACTGATAGGACAGTCTGAACTAATATTCTGTGCTCCTTTCCATTTGCCTGAGGCGGCCCATTTACTCTTCAACTGCACGGCAAGGGATGCTCACAAAGATAGCTGGCATATGCAGAAAGAAACAGAAGCTCCTCTCCCTGCTGGCTCCTCTGCCCCTGCTGTGGGCTTTCTTTGAACTCCAACCTGGTGCTGGTTCCACATGGACTTCAAAGAAAGCCTGTCAACTGATTCACAATGGGAAAGGAGCTTCTGTTTGCACAGGCCTCCCTAGGCACAGAAAGAACTTTTCCTCAAAGAAGAAATTAGAATAAATGAACATTACCTGTATTAATGGTTCTGAAATATACTTAAGTATTAGCCCTATTTAGGCATCAAAATGATGGAGAATGTTTACAGGATGGGAGGACTGCATGCAGTGTTCCTGTTCCCAATGCCCTTTCCCCTTTGCATCTCTGCATTTCTTTTTTGCACTTTCTGCAAGTTTCTTAGCATGTCTTTTAAAACAACTCCACTTATAAACTTGTCAACTCACATTCCTGCATTATCTCAACTCATGGTAACAGAAGATCTAAGCCAAGCAATGCAGCAATGATCGTGACAACAAGTACCAATGCTTCACTTGAAAACGATTCTGATTTTTATTATGATCAAGCAAGAAATAAAGCTTAGGAAACCACAAAGCTCAGATTAGATTAAAGTCATTGAACAAATAAAGCCAATATAAATGCAATAAGGTAAGATAAAATGTATTAATTTTATATTATATATTAATTAATATTATATGTTATATTATATTAAATGTATTATATATATATTAATACATTTTTTATATATTATAATATATTATACTTTATAATATAATATAATATATATTATATATTAATACATTTTATCTTACTTTATTGCATTTATAATAAATTATATATATATAATTTTTAATGGCACTATCTGAAAAATAAATGTTGTCTGAGCCTGGACATGGTATAACAAAATTTTGTTACACTGAGAACAACAAAGTCATGCTGGTCAGAGAGCAAATATTGGAGTTAAATAACATCCCTGATGCTGCAATAGCAGAGGAGTTACAAGATAAATTCCCTCCTATAATTGTCAGGCACCTATATTTACAGCTTTTAGGCAAATATTAAAGACCTCTTTATCCGGGCATTCCTGATAATGTTTGAACCTTTTCCTGACACACCTACATAAAAACTTAAGAGGAGGCCTGCTGGATCTGGCCACAGCCCATCTAGTCAAGCATCCTGTCTCGCACAGTGGACCACCAAGCAGAAGACAGAGTCAAAACCCACCAATTGCCCATGGACATCTCAAGCAGAGACAAGAGCAAACCTTCTCCTGCTCGCGAATCTCGGCAAATGGCCTTAGAGACGTCTTGCTTGTCCCATAAGATTTTAATGAGCTTTTCTTTGGTGTATGGTTTTACCCATGTTGTGGTTAATCTTTCCTTTAAACTACTCTGATATTTTTTAAATAAACAAAATAATAATTTTTCAAATCAAGCAATAAAACATTTAACGCAGGTGAAATGAGCTATTAGCAACTGGAGTTCAGTAGTTAACAATTATCTGGATTATATTTAAGCTTCTGGACACTGCACAAGTTTTCTGAACAACATTTTATTAATATAAGGGAATGTTATTATTATTTAAAATATGTATACACCACTTCCCATTAAAATGTAATCTTGAAGCTATTTAGAAAGACATAGAGAATAAAAATAACTAAAATAATAATAGTTATATAAACACTGATTAAAATCAAGGATGGGGAAAATTAATGAATAAACATCCCCTCTGGAAAGGCCTGTGAAAAAAGTTAATTTTTCAGTCAGTACCCAAAAACCAGAAGTGTAGACGCTATCCTAATGAACAGAGGCGCTATTTTCACGTAGAGCTACCCAAACAAAAACTCTAAAATCTGACACATACACATATGACATTAAGGCAAATAAATGAAACAGATCAAACATGGTTCCTGATTTAATACTGATAAATAAGGTGCATTAGTTCTACCTGATTTGCTGCAAAGAAATAGGCATTTTGATTTGCTGATAATAATCCGGATACTTTTTCTTGGAGGGCAAATGGAAAAATGGTTCCGATATAAGCTGACCCTGATTATTCCGGCAGCTTCTAACTATATCATAAAGTTGATAAAGGGGATTGGAGGTATCCATAAAGGAAGTGATGCTTTCAGCTTCAGACTCCCCTTCTTCATAACGAGCAGCAGCTAAAAATGAGGAAACACGCAATGTACCATCATTTTCTCAATTTGCAATAGTAAAGAAGGATACAATTATCTGACTGCTTTTATATCTGTGACAGAGCTAGACATCAACAGTTTTATTTTTTGTAAATTTTTTGATACCTTGCTCTGAACCAGACATTTTTAAAAAAATCTCAATTCTGAATTTCCATTTAGAATCCACAAAACTGGCCAAAATACATCTGTGATTAACTTAGTTGTCTAGATTTATCTGTATCTACTGCTATACCAGTAGATTTGCACGTTTCAATATCATTGTTACCCATTGTAATCCCACAAAATAGTTGAGTTGGATATTTAATAAACTGCTTTAATTCTAACCTGCCAGAACAGCATCTTCATCACTTTCAGATCCATACTGTAGCGCCATGGTTATTGCTGATAAACGATCCCCCTGGACGGCTCTCTTGTTACTGTAAATTCAAGAGAAAGTGACTGTTCTATCAAAAAGGCACTGTGAAGAGAAAAAAATATTTCTACCTGGCTACACTTGCAAATTAAGTAGATCTTTTTATGGTGAAAAACAGAGCAGAAAAGCATTACTAAAACTGGTGGCCTACAAGCAAAATACTAGATAATAAATAATATAGGAACACAAAAAATCATTCCAAGAGTATCAGCCTAATAAAAGCTTACATATAAGTTCTTGTGTCTCGTTTCAGCTAATTCAATGTTTAAGACAAGTGATCTTTTAATGATACTTAGATATACTTCACAGAGAGAGGTAAAATGATCTGGAAAATATTCAGCCTTTATGATGTGCAATAATATTCATTTACAATAATACTGTCAATACTAAGCACAATTATCAGAAAGAAAAGCCCCTCCAAAAAAAGAAAAAAAATAATTAAGTACACATTCAAACTCTGCATGAAATAAAACAAGGTTAATGGTGCTCAGGGCTTCCACTATATAAGACTGTAGTCTTTATATGAATTTGAAAATGATGTAAAGGTTAAAGAGTTTTTTTTAAAAAAACCTCAGTTGCTTAATCCAATTAGCATCTAACCAGTCACAAATCAAGAGAATAATTTGTATCCAGTTTCATGTAGAATTTGGTCTGTATGAGCCAAATTTTCCACTTTGGATTACTCTCTGCTGGCAGGCAGAGGTTGCTAATTTGGGTCAGTCAAACTGCAGCTGAATTAGCTAGGCAGCAGCAGTGTCAAGAAGAAATAAATCATCCACTGCTGAACAGCTAAGTGGTAGCAGTGGTACAGAAAAAACACAGCCCATTGACAAACCGCTAAGCAACACCTGCACGGGCACTACTAGAACATGGAAAAACTGCCTGTTGCTGAACATGTGAGCGGTTGTAGCAGCAGCAGCAGCAGCAGCAGCGAAAGCTACAAAAGGAGCCGAGAAGGAGAAAGTTGAAGAAAATGGACCAATCCTTCTTTCTCAAAGTCAACCTGCCAAATCCTGTTCAGATTTACTTGAATCCAACCCGCTGCCTGATCAATTTAATTCATACATTCAATGTCTTCTTCAAATCCTCAACTTCCTAGGGCCTTCAGTTCATCTGTGCTCATGTTCTGCTTCTGGCTTTCCCAGAAGTATTTGACTGGCCTGTGTACAACAGACATTACGTGGGGTTTAATAGGCCTTTGGCCGGATTAAGGATGATTCTGCACTGGATAGTATATTAGATCAGCCCCCCTTACACACGCTGGTGAGGTCTCACAAATATCTCACTCAGGGCCTTCCTCAGACCTCCTCAGCTCCTAGTACTGCTGTGAAGCATTCCTAACTTTATTTTGAACTCCTTTTTCTAATTAAACTGTCCCTTGTTTCCACCTTATAATTCTCAAATCCTGACTACTATGTGTAAGTGTTCCTGCAACTGTGGATATACCTAATGAAGGGCAATCTGATAAAGAAAAACGTGCAAGATATCGTTTCAAAATGCAGCAATTTTTTTTACTATTTTATCAAGCTGAAGTGTATTTTGGCCCTTTTCTCCAAAGAAGTATCTTTTTGTTAATAACTACTTTCTTCCCTATGCAAATGATGTCGACAATATTAAGTTTGACACAGGTAGAAATGCCTACTATAAATATGAACTGAACTCACCGGTAATATTTATTAGCAGAATTTCTCTCATCAACAACATTGCCTTTACCCTGTGACGAAGGACCCGTCAGCTTGGAAGATGCCAAATGTGGAGTCCTTCATGAAGTACGAACAAGCCACAGAATTGGGAGATGCGGTGGAGAAAAGAAAGTAATACACCAGACAGCCAAAGTGATTAACAGTTAAGATGCATTTTTTGGAGAAAGTTTTGAAAGGCAAGCTAGAAAAGCTGTGGCACTGCATTTCAGTGGAAAGTGATATGGTAAATATTATTGAATAGTATATTGATGCCAAGGAAATGCATTTTCAGTTAGGACTGACATATTTAGTTAAAGATCAATCCATTAAATTGAGAGTCAAAACAAATATAAAGAAAACTGAAGCTTCAGTTTTCACTTCAACAGATTGCATCAGCAAACTGTCCAAAGCTGTGTTATTTAAAGCCTTTGTTTACACCCAAGTACATCATGCTCCTAAATAAAAATGCTGTTAACAGAGCTGCACTGCAAACATTTTTCACTGTATGGTTAGCAGAAAACTATACAGTTAAAAGCCACATGAAGCTAAATGTGCAGCAAAGAAACAGAGTAGGTGATTTCACAGTAAATGATACTACAGTCACCCCTTACTATTCACAAAGGTTAGGTTCCTAAATACTTTTGCAAATAGGAATTTACAAATGTGGAATCATTGATCCCATAGGAAAGAGAGTTTGGGGAATTATCTTTTCCCCTTATTATTGCTTCTGCATTTTCTATACTGTTCTACTAAAACCAGTTAACATTACACCTGAGGAATACAGGTAACTGGAAGGGTGAGGAAATAAACGAAGTGAGGGAATGGGAGAGGTAGAGATGCCTGCTGGGATCACCTAAACTGGGAAGAAAAGACTCCAGGTGCCTCCAGCCAAGACAAAAGCTTTGGGGTTTTTTGCAGCTGCTGCCAAGCCGCCAGCTGCAGCAATCAGAAACTGCAGGGTCCATGTGGTAGTTCCTGCGCAGCAACTTCTGGATGGACAGAAGCACCAACTAGAAACTGCATGACAACTCCACAGCCAATTCCTGTCAGCCAGACAGGAAGCTTCAACTGCTTGCAGTAGCCTCAGAAACTCCAAAATAAAAAGCTGCTGATGAAGCAGTGGCTTTTTATTTTGGGGGACGGAGGAATGCTCTATGGATACTGCAGGCAATAGAAGATGCAGTGTTCTGCCAAAGCTTTTGTCCCATCTGGAGCCACCCTCAGAATGACTACACAGGAGCTCAACAAGAACAGAAACTCAGAAGATTCAGAAGTTAGCAGGGATTTGGCATGAAGGCGGTAACGGCAGCTACTATGGCTCAAAAGGGTGCGGAAGATTTGTATGGTGTATGAGTGGTGAGAAGGGCCTAGCAACAGCGTCTGCAATAGTTCAGGGATGGAAAAGGTAGGAATAAGCATGGGAGGGAGGAACAGCAGCTCAGATGGTTCAAAAAGAACAAGGGCACAGAAGACCCACAGGGTTGGTGAGGAGACTGAGAAAACTATTTTCTGCTTTCTACTCATGGACACACAATAAGGAAGCAGTCTTTAATGTAAGAATTCAGAACAGGGATGAAGAGCACTGGTATTACACAAAGAATGGCACTCAAGCCCTTGAAATTGGTCCATGTGGTCTCTTGCCTTCAGAATAGCATATGAAAGAAACTTCCATGCAACAGCACCCTGGCAGAGATTATACACCACAGGCCTCTTGTTGCCTTTGTGTGTGGGATACTATGGGTGTTTTTCCACTGTCACTTGAAGTATCCATTAAGTACCCATTAATGGGTACTAAATAGCATTTTTTTAATGGGTACTTCTAGTGACAGTGGAAAAACACCCTATCTGTCCTTTCTTCAATAATTAAGTGCTGAACTGCCAACGGAAGAGCCCAGGCACCTATTCCTTCTTATCATCACAAGCAGAACTCTTAAGCTTGCAGGCTGACATCCCTATTGCCAGCTGAACCCCAAGAACCTACACAATTGCCCATTTGCAAAAACAGAACATGAAACTTGCAGTTAACAAAGTTGTGAATAGTGAGGAATGACTGTTAAAATAAAGAAAAAGTAGAATTGTCTAAAATTACATTTTAAGCACTGAAACTAAGTACGTAAGGAGATATATTGTATACATAGCACAACCATGCACAGTAAAAATTGCAAAATGTTCAGCAAATGTCAGTAATATGCACAGCCAAGGAACTGAAATGTTTCAAGAAACTACATAAATGTTTTAGCCCTAATCTGATTTAACTCGTACAGCAAGGGAACATTAAAATAGAAAAATACTGAACGGAAGGACTTCTTTCTAACCAAAGCAAACTAATGCTAGAAACCTTTGCCTTATAAGGATTATGGCACGATACTAAGCAAGACCCACCCCACCCACCCCCCGGTAACTGTACAAAGGATTCCACATTAATTTTGTAAAAGAATGGTCACAAAATTTGTCACAAAACAGTATAAGGATTTTGGGTTGGATGTGATATGTTAGTTCTATTCAGCTTGTCTTGAAGGTCAGGATTAACTGGCTATAATAGCACTGACTAAACTCCAGTGGCCTCTGAATAGTGAGACGACCCCTGATAGAAGAGTGGAGAGCAAAATTTCCCTATGTTAAAGAGGTTGCACTGATGCGGTCTAGACAGGGGTGCTCAAAGTATGGCCAGTGAGATGTTGCTGAACTACAGCTCCCATCATCCCATGACACTGGTCGGATTGCTTGAAGTTGTAGTTCAAGAGCACCTGGAGGTCTATAGCTTGGATACTCTTGTCCCAGATTGTGATAGTGACCAATGGGCTTAAATCAAGCAAATTTAGCCCAACAAACTATTCCCAATGAATAGGATAAAGCTGTTTTCATAATTTGAAGGATACTACTGCTGCCAGAAAATTTTTTACAGTTACAATGCACATCATATAATTGATTCAATTTTCTTGTACTAAAGAGATTAGTAATTTTATATACTTATACCCCACCTACAGTACCTTCCTCGAAGGCTTGATTTGGCCAGTTCCGAATGCTCAATTTCTGCCTTTTTCATATTAAATATTTTCTTTATTGCATTTGCATCCTGTTAAAGAAAATACAAATCCTATGCCAAAAATGAATTTTAAGGATGAAATTAACATTGCTTCTAAACATTAGTTGAATGTTTCATTAGTATGTAAATCAAATGAATTGAGCAAGAATTTCTACATGCTTTAAATTGCCACAGGTATGCCTAAGCCAGGTAACTCCAGTAAACATGACAGCTGTTTTCTTCCTTCTGATTGCCACTTCAAATATCTTCTGGAGGACAGAGCAACTCCCTGGGGCAAATGTGATATACGAGCAAAGAATAGGATTTACAGATGTTATCACCTGCTGAATGATAAAAGCAAACCCAACTTCCAAACCCTTTAGCAGGAGGGGCTTAGAGGTGGGTGGTGATGCCACTCCATAGACCAATCATGTCAAATGTGAAGGCTCCTACTATAGCATTTAGGGATGGGCAAAGCATTTTGATTTGAAACTAGGGATGTGCACTAATGGGTTTTTTTTGCATTCAATTCGTATCAAATGTAAGAAAATGTGTATTTGTTCTAATAGATTCCCTTTGAATGTGGTAGGATTCCATTCAATACTAATATATTTGTACAAATTCATAAGAATATCCGATACGAACGCATATGTATCTCATACGTATCCTATAACATATTCACTCTGAAAGCATGAAATCCGCTTTGAATCCACTTTGAATCCGCTCACAATCCATGCCGAATGCACTCTGGATCCACTGAAGATGTGACTGGCGCAGCTGCTTTCACACCTCCCTGGTCACAAATGTTTCAAAACATTTGTACAAATATAAATGTCAATGTACGAATGTCATAACATTGGTTTCGTATACGAATGTCCGAATTCGTACAAATATCCAATGTTACGAATATTTGTGCACATCCCTATTTGAAACATTTCAAGCTCAAAACAAGTTGCTTCAATCATTTCAAAGTGAAACAGCCTTTCACCCATTTTTAAAAATTATTCAGAAAAAGATACAAGGCCATGCTCCACCAAATGATTCAGATCTTTGAAATACTATATTTCAAAAAGCTTTACTATCTTTAGCTTTGAAATGACTGGTGTCAGCTGGCTTTTTTTTCAATTGGTTTTACAACTGTTGAGGTGCTTGACAGGTGGCTGGAGGCAGTAATGGGCTGGATGAGGGCCAATAAATTGAAGCTGAATCCAGACAAGACAGAGGTGCTGTGTGTCACAGGGTCTCAGGTCCATGAAGTTGAGAGATACCCTGTCCTTGATAGGGTTGCAATGCCCCGGAAGGGACAGGTGCGTAACTTGGGGGTACTCTTGGACTCCGTGCTAGCGCTTGAAGCCCAGGTGGAGGCTGTGGCCAGGAATGCCTATTCCCAACACGGCTAGAGTGTCAACTGAAGCCTTTTTTAGACAGAGATGACTTGGCCAAAGTTACCCATGCTCTGGTAACCTCTAGACTGCACTACTGTAATGCACTTTACATGGGGCTGCCCTTGAAGAAGGTTCGGAAGTTGCAGCTAGTGCAAAATGCAGCCGCTAGAGTGCTGACTGGAACAGCTAGCTGGATGCACATCACGGCAGTATTAAAAGGGCTGCATTGCCTGCCAATTCACTACCGAGCCCAATTCAAGGTGTTAACTCTGACTAAATGACTTGGGCCCCAAATATCTAAAGGAACGTCTTCTCCCATACCAACCTGCCTGTGCCTTAAGATCTGGAGCTGAGGCCCACCTGGTTGTCCCACTGTCCTCAGTAGTGAAACGGGTGGGCAACCTGGAAACCACCTAGTTTAAGGACGGAGTAGTTTGAAAAAGGTTAATAAACTGCCCTTAATTTATGGGCTGGTTTGCAGATGGCAACTTTCTTGAGCTAAACCCTCCAAAATGGGGTAGGTGTGATGAGTACCTCAAACATTCTGCCCTGGCGGGAAAAAAAAACCTGGACACATCTGGTTTTTAGAAATAAATCTTCAAACAAATAATTAAAACAGATAAGTTTCCAAATGTGTGAGCAGAAGATCTGAGGCTTCCTTCACCACTGAGTCCTTGGGTCGAAAAGTTTTCATCCACAGACTAAGTCATGCTTTTTTAAAATTTTACTTCAACTTTTTTTAAAATTAGGCCCCTTAAAAGTAGATGGGTATGTCAGGATCACTTCCTAGGCCTTAGATCATGAACATAGAGAGAGCACAGTGTTTATGATAAAAGATCAGACAGAAGAACAACACCAGTGACAGAAGCATCAAAAAAGTTAGCTGGAAAAAACTGACTCACCTTGAAGACTTGTGATCCAGGTTCATTATATGTTTTGGCATTTTTAACCAAAAGATCTATGTCCTTGGCCATTGCATGGATGCTTTTGTAACTTCCATTCTATAAGCAAAAGATGTTAAGAAATTCTGAAGTTTACTTTCATATCATTCATTTCTCATATGATATTATAAGACACCTTTGCAAGTTATCTTCTCTAGGTTTAACAGTTTAAAATTTCAGCAAAATGAGCATAGGATTATTTCAAGGCAAAGGTGATTTTAAGTTAAACTGTGCTGGAAAATAAGTATACAAATAACCCTTGAAGTTGTGAGGACTGCATCTCTCAAATCAGACCTGGCTGAGATAGTGAAGGGAAGTTCACTAAATACAGCAATACATAGAATCCCAGATGGAGTGTTTATTTGTAATAAAAGAAGAAGAAAAAGAAGAGTTGGCTTTTCCACCCCGCTCTTCTCACCCATTTAAAGGGACTCATAGTGTCCCACAAAGTTTTCTATTCTTCCCCCACCCTGTGAGGTAGGTGGGGCTGTGAGTGATCAGAAAGAAAGCAGTGACTAGCCCAAGGTCACACAGCTGGATTTGTGGAGGAGTGAGGAACCAAACCCCGTGACAGCAAGATATGAGTTTGGCAATTTAACTATAAGACCAAAGTGGCTCATATAAAAACTTTGTATTATTTATAATTGTTATTTAAAAAGTCATATCACAATAACAACAACAACTCAGATCCACTATGGCTGGAATTCCAACAATGCACAAACTTCCTTTAGCAGCAGCACTCTGAGCAATATCCTTACTTTCCCTTAATTTCACCTGGCCCTGATCAGGGCTACAAAGAAATGCAGGAATGGTTCTACAATCTCTGGTAACGCACAATATACAAGCTCCATTTGGGAAAGGTGTTAGTTTAGATGCACCTCTAAATAGCACATATAAATCAGTACCTTTTAATTTTCAGCAGAGGCTAACCCAACCCTGACAGTACCCAGAAAGTGCCGCTGGTGTCACTGACAAGCCCAAGACTGCTCTGTACACCACTTCTGTACATTTAAATCAGGGCAATGTTCTCACAAAATCAGTCTGTACCTGTATTCGTTGGGCAATGGTCTTGAGATCAATGGGTTCTTTAATTATTGCATAATAGTCAGGATATTGCTGAAAAACAAAGATTAAACAGCTACTTATACTCATTTGAAATTGATGTAAGAACAATCAACTATCCTGTACTAGCTTTAAAAAGTGCAATGTAACCAAAAGCTTCCTAGCTATGACCATAGCTCTTAGGGATTTAGGATCACATCTGAGCAAACTATGCTTAAAAATGCACTATGAGATAACAGAGCTTCTGTACTCAGTAACATGCTCAACTGATTCTCTAAGATTTGCCCCTAACTTGCTTAACTTCAGTTCTTCTAATATACCCAAAGGTCTCAGGATGGGTAACAACTTTTAAAATCCAGCATATCAAAAAACTATATCAAAACAATTACAACCAATATGTTAAAACAGCATGATTTTGGTCTCCTTGATTTTGGCTCTGCTGCTGCCCAATCAACAGACTTTTCCTGGACTTCAGTTGATTAATGATTTCTTGTCCCTTTTCAGACACTTAATACTAACTTCCTAATGCTCACATACCCTCCTTGGTCCAAGGCTTTTTCCAGACATGCATATACTACCATAACTTCACACAATGAAGTAGCCACCACACTCTGAACTTATCAGGCTAAACATCCTTAAGTCATCCAAATTAGCCACAGTGGGTAAAGATTCACAGGAAATTTAGGGAACTCGGTGGGTAAAATCACTCACTGTTCCTGTTCACATCCTGATACCTCAAAAGCTGAGGTATCTCCTGAGCCTGAAATAGATATTGTATTAAATACATGACATCCAGGCCTTCAGAAAAGCAAGCAACTTCTGAAATACCTTGCAAATATGATACTGCGGGGTTATATGGGCTCCAACGCTGATTTACAATACTGGATTACCGGTATATCTCTTAAGAGAACCAGCACCATGCTGCTTTGGTGAATCTTAAAAATATCATGCAAGCAAAGGCATGCTTTCTTCATTCAGTTCACTGTCATTCAACAGGTACTGTACTATTTTCAACTCATGCAGAATCATCTGTGAAACAAATCTTCTGCTCCAGCCATTGTCCAAACTGCTTCACAGTTCAGCAACATATGACAGGACAATGTGGGTTAGAGAAGACTGGAGAGGATCGTATTAGGAGGGATAATATTGATAGCCTGATGCATCTGCCATTACATAACCAGTCTTGACAGAGCCACCAAATCTCATTAGGTAGAACATTTGCATTCAGGTTTCCAAATCTGGAGACAAAAATTATGTCAACGTTCAGCCACTGTCTATGCATCAGACTAACCACAAAATGAAACAGTGTTGGAGTTACTCAGGTGGCCCCCTTTGAGTGATCCTTAGCATGAATGTCACATGTACAATTCCTGCCCAAACTGTAGCCAGGTCACCAGTATATTAGAAGCACCCAAATTTTTATCTGTTACCTTACACAGACTACAGAATTTGGTGATGGAGATGAAAGTACCAAGAGCATTTAGATATTAATGATTCCTTCAATAAATATATTATTTAAGGAACCTTTTATATCATAATGATTGCTTCCACTACCATTATTCCCTTTGTACTGATTTTACTAGAGTTGACCTAACAACCACACTGCACTGTAAAGTTCATGTTCTTCTTGGCCCAAGTACAACTATTGTTGCTATCCAACTGTGATTAATTTCAGTGGGACTTTCAGGATAAAATACATACAGGGTGGCATATGAGATATCAGCCAGCTTTCTCGCCTCCCTATTGGACCCTTCCGCATTCTTTTCTGAAGGGTTGAGGGTCTCAACAGCTGCAGGAACAATGAGAAAGCCTGATGTATCCACATAGTGTCATATACTTTACCCTCAAAGATAAGCAACTTTACTCACCACTTTAGAGGGAAGCTTCTGAAAAAGTTCACTAATGAGACGGCCTGATGGGTTTGTGGCTACAACGACTGCTTCCAGAAGTTGTTCAAGAATTTCTTTTAAATAACCTGGAGAAGACTAATAAATAAAGACATGGAAAATGATTTGGAAGAAAACTTATAGCTGAGCTAGTTTTAGATCCTAAAAGGCTTCTAGTTTCGCAAATATGAGAAGTGGAAAAACATCTCGTCTGGAAGGATGAATATGGGAAGCAATCAGATAAAATATCTTCTGAATTGGTTATCTCACGTTTAATATTAGTTAATAAATTATACAGCTTCCTGGAAAGGTGTTTAAAGCATTTCACTTTTGTGGATTAATTATTACTCTACACAATCCACATGTGTAGAACTTACAGATTATGAGGCTGGGTACCCTGTCGCAAGAAAATTAAAGGTGAAAGTACCAGAGAAGCAAAAACAGAAAAATAAACCATGACTAATTATAGTGGGGCAAAAAAGTATTTAGTCAGCCACAAATTGTGCAACTAATATTTTTTGCCCCACTGTACTTGCTGGCATTTAAAATACAGAACAGGTTAACCTTCACACTTACTATTTCAGAAATCGTCCCTTGATTGTCATGGCCATCGTCATCGTCCTCTTCCTCCTCAGCATCCCCCTTCTGAACAAATTCATTCTTTGTGCGCAAATATAAATCCCACAATTTGCAGGCAGCCTTGTACTCAGGCGAATCTGGCTGTGTGAAAGCAATAAAAAGTCCACTTCTTAAGAACAACTTTCTAGTCCCATGTAACATTTACCAACTTGGAAGTAAAACTCCGACGAAAATTCCTAGAAATAACTAGCTATACGACTACAAGATAAACAAAAGGTATCATTCCATTAATTTAAAACTGTGATCTCTTGCTGCTATGCACAGCTTGGAGTATGAGGAGAAGATCTTCTCGCAGTTGAATGAACAACAGGGACAGAGAGGAAAACAGGACATCTCAATCATGTATTTATTTTTTCCTTCCTTGTGTCATATGTCTTTCTACATCAACTGAGCACAGGCCGGGGATAATGAGTCCCCCTAATAGTATTGCTGCCATGCTTCTGTACTCTTCAGGAGAAGACAGATCAGAGTTCACCTCCTTTGTTACTGGGTACCCACTGAGTCGTGACCAACCCCTGGTTGACTGTGTGGGCACCTCCATAGGCCCCTTTAGGCAGTTTTCTTGGCAGAGATACAGAAGTGGTTTGCCACTACTCATTTCCAAGGAGAGGCTGAGGATCAAACTGTGACCCTCTTCCCTCCAGGCAGTTTGCTCTACCACTGTGCTACAGCTGTATGAATTCAGCCTACAGGTCTTCAGAAGTGCACAGATGTTTTTCAGGTATATGTGCTGCAAAAGTGTCACCCCTGTTTAAATGCCATGGAAACCCCACAAGGCCAGCTTTGATACTTACTGCAACAGCTGCAAATAAACCCTTCACAGCGGTACTCCAGAGGCAGCAGGGTCCGCTTCACCACAGCTGCCACAGTAGAAGTGAGGGGCGTTATGATTAATGCTACGCAATATTGTCTTTGTTAAGGTTCTTTGTTCCCTGAGTCAAAACAGTGCAGGAACACAGAGGGACAGGTTTATAGCTAGTGGAAGACTCTCAAGGACATGTTAAGACGGGAATAGGAAGGAGAGAGGCCAAAGGGGAAGGGTTAGTTCTTAGTGCCAAAGAGTTTGCTATAAAAGTGAACCTACTGCTTGGTTCTTTCTCGTTTACTATCAATTGGCTATAACATAGCTTAATAAATTCTGTATGTTGAGAGAAGATGTGGTTGTCATGATGTTTTAGATAGGTGGCCTAAGAAGGAGGCTGTGTCCAAAGCAGTCTCTTAACCCACTGAGAGTACTGTATTTTCTGGCGTATAAGACTACTTTTTAACCCAGGAAAATCTTCAGGGGTCAGGGGTCGTCTTATACGCCGGGTGTCGTCTTCTTATAAGGCAAGTATATCCCAAACTCTATATTTTAACTGGAAAGTTGGGGTTCGTCTTATACCCCCAGTCGTCTTATACGCCGGAAAATACGGTAATTCAAGCTCCCTTCCTATTCACTCTCCCCGCGAAGTCTGAGCTGCAACTTGCTAGGCCAATGGTGGGTCAGGATGGCGTTGCTGAGGCTTGACCATCTGGACTGAGTTCTCTCCTTCTCCCTATCACCAAACCTCCTGAGGAATCTTGGGACAATCATAACAGCTTTGTGCCTGCAGCTTTTGGGGGAATGACCTTGACCTGGAAAGGATGTGGGCTGGCCAACTAAGACACAGTAAGAGATAACAAAGGTTTTTTTAATTTTCTTTTGTGGGATTCCCACAGCTTGTTTGGTTAAAGACTAGAATCTGAAAATGGTCTGTCTTCTGCACTATTTTCAGAAAATAGCACCATTTTTGAATGGAATACCAGTCCATTGTGCCTGAGTATGTGTCTCTCATGGATTTACAGCTTTTAGCATTATTCACAAATAAGCAGCTACTGCTTAATGAGCTTAGAAATACTGTGAGTTACTCCTGCAAATTTACAGTCCATGATGAGTATAAATTTCATAGTACTGAAAGACGTAAATAGGCAAAGTCCTCTCTACATTGAATTTTATTCACAGAAAATCAATGGTCAGTTTGTGCAAATGATTTTGGAAGAAGAAAAAACATCACCTTGTAATAGGATTTTGCATTATTAAACAGCAGCTGGAAATCAGCAGTTAGCACGTTCACATCATCATACTCTTCCATTTTTAGCTTTTGTTGGATTTTCATTAAATCAATAGGTTGAGAAACCACTTCATAGTAATCGGGTTGATTTCTATTCAAACAACAAAGCCGTTGAATACACAAACAGGTTAAACAAAGAATACAGAATCGAGGTAAGCAATGAATAATATACTGTACTAGAAATATTTCACCATTCACTTCAATGCAACTCTTTATTAATACAATTTTGAGGCAAACTTATATAAAGCGACTTCTGTAACGGCTTAATTTAATGGATCTTCGAACACAGTACAATACGTAATTTCAAAAAACAGTTAAGTACCCATTGTGTTTCGCATTTCAATTTTTTTTCCCATTTAAAGCATTTAATATATTGCTCTATAGTGGGCATGGTCCCGTTCTAGTAAGTAGTTGCTTAAAGCGAAACTTGCATTAAGTAACAGACTTTGAACGTTAGCAAAAACATGTTAAAGTGAAACAGGAATAGTTAATAATGAAACAAGGCCCTTCCTGGATTAAATCTCAGAATAGGGACCTGTCATTTGCGTGCTGATGCAGACCCCACCTAGAACCTACCACAGTCTGCACTAACATGAGCAGTGATTCGCTCTGCTTTTTAATATGCTGTCTAGGTTTGGTATGGTTTTCCTCCCTAGGAGCAATTAACTTAATTTCAAGGCTGCAATGATCCCACACAGTGAGCCCAACAAAATAAAATCTGACACTTCTTCCATTTGTTTCCCGCTCTATCTGCTAAGAGGTGGTGTTGCCAAATGGGATGGCCCTTAGTTCTTGTTTTTACCGGTAAGCTTCAAGCCATCTTTTGGACACTCTTCTTTTACCCTCATCAAGAGGCTCTTTAGTTCCTCTTCACTTTCTGCCATAAAAATGGTATCATCTGTGTATCTGAAGTCATTGATCTGAGGTTGTCCCAGCAATTTTAATTCCAGCTTTTCATTCATCCAGCCCAATTGACCTTTTTCAATCCTGTGGCCACTGCTGAGTTTTCCAAACATGCTGGTATGCTGAGTACAGTCCATTAACGGCACCATCGCTGAGGATTTAAAATAGTTCTGCTAGAATTCCCTCACCTTCATAAGCCTTGTTGTTAGCAATGTTTTCTAAGGCACGCATGACTTCACCCTCCAGGATGTCTTCCTCTAGGTCAGTATTGTTAACATCCTTCTTGTATAGTTCTTCTGTGTATTCTTGCTACCTCTTCTTAATGTCTTCTACTTCTGTTAGTTTCCTACCATTGTTGTTTTTTATCGTGGCCACTTTTGCATGAAAAGTTATCTTGATATCTCCAGACTCACTGATAGCTCAAGATTATTAACTGAGTCTCCTACAAACAAGTTTTGCAGCAATTTAACTTTTTCCCTAGGTATCGTTTAGGATTACTTCAGAAAATTAAATGTATTCAATGGGAAATTATATAAAGATTAATATCTGTGTCAGTTGCAGACAATTTTCTAGTGCTATTCATCCCTAAAAATAAAAAAGGCAGACACCCGTTTCCCAAGATTGACTGTCTGTGGTGTCTCTGTCCCAGAATGCAAAGATGTTCTTATGTCTAATTTCACCAGTATCAGCCCTAGATTAGCCTTCTTATCAATTTGTCCCACACACTTACCTTCTTTTTGGGGCCCTAATGAAAAGCTCACACAGAAGCCTCCCTTGCTCATCTTTATAATCTCTGATTGTATTATATAATTCATGGCACACAGCAATCTAGAACATAAAATGAATGGAATTTATTTTAAGTTCTGCAATAAACTACAGTAATTTTTGCATTCAAACAATGATTTTGTCCAATTGTTCATGCAGAGAAGAGGATGAGGATGAAGAAACATAAGAATATAAGGGATGCTTTATCTGTGATCCATCTAGTCCAGTCGTCTATTCTTACAGTGGCCAGGGAAGCTCACAAGTAGGACATGAGCACAGTCTGCTCTGCTTGCAATCACCCACTAGCTAGCCTTCAGAGGCATGCTACTTCCTACTGCCATCAGAGCTAATAGCCATTGAGAGCCCTGACTTCCATGAATTGGTCTAAACCAGCGGTTCTCAGACGGAAGCAGCAGACTACAAGTGGGGTTATGTGATGGTGCAGGTTGCTGACACGACCAATAGATGGCTCTTTTGTCCATATATAGGCCCGCTGGGCCCGGACATAGCCAGTCTTCCTTGGTCGTGCTGCTGACTGGACCATCACATCCCGTAGGAGATTTGCTGCCCGTTGAACATGTCTTCAGCCCGTTCGGCTTCCTCAGAACCCGAGTTCCTCGGCTTTCTTTCGGGTGGGGGTAAGTCTTTGCTGCCCCTAAGCCCCTTTTACTGGTCTTCACCCGGGTGGGGGATGATCTTTTCCCCTCCTCCTTCTCCACGCTCCAGCCGTTATCAGCCCATTCGACTGCAGCACAGCTCCGGTCTGGGCTAATTCTGCGCGGCCTCCGGTTAAGGGGCTTAGCGCGTGGCGCTTTTCATTTACTATTCCCGGCTCTGGCGCCTATTACAGCGGCTTGTCCTCCCTCCTCTCTTCCATGCTCGGCGTATGCGGCCGTTTTTTCGCCCGGGGAGCCCGCCCAAGCGCCGGCTTCACCCTCCGCGTCGGCAGTCGGGGTAGAGGGAGAAGACCCTAAGCGTTCTTCCGCCAAGCGCGCCTCCCGAGCGCCGTAAAAAACCCGACCGCAGCCGCAAGCGCGCCACAGACGCCGCGCTCAGTCTCCCTCCCCGCCTAAACGCCGGGAAGCCGAAGCCCGCGCTTCTAGCGCTTCGCCAGAACGGCGCGAAAGAGAGCCGCCCCGCCCCCAACGGAGCCTGTCCAAGCCCCCGGTCCAGCGCCTTCCCGCCCCACGGACCAACAGGGGAAAGAAACAAGCCTTAAAGAAGCATGCTCGCCACAGGAAAGCGTCCTCCTCATCTTCCCCCTCCAGCGAAGATGAAAACCTTCAGCTTTTAAGGCTCCTGGCTAAGCGGCTTGCCAAAGCTCCGTCAAAGAAAAAAAAGCAAAAGACGGCACCGCTCCCCTTCAGAGTCCTCCGCTGCCGATTCGGATGCCTCCTCCCCCTCCCCTCAGCGGGAAGGGAGGAAAAGAAAGCATAAGCACTCTTCTGCTTCCAAGTCAACCTCTTCAACGGTCCCTCCCCCTCCTCCCATTCCTCCCCATACGGATGGGCCCGTTCAGCCTACCTCTTCCAGTTATAATGTGCCTAGTGTTACTGCTGTTACTATGCATAAGCATAGTTTTCCCCCATTGTACCCTATTGTAACCTCAAATGTTCGCTCTGGGTCTAATGTTATGGCTGTTAATAATACTGATTGTATTGAGCCCCCTATTTGTGTTACTCAACCTACCGCTTGCCCTAATATGCCTGTTGTTCATACTGTTACTAGACCAGAACCTGTGGGTCCCCCTACCTCTGCTAGAACCATGGTGCCTGGCCCCTGCATGGCTCCTGGGGCTGTTCTTTACCTAACAACATCCATGCCTCTACCGGGTACCTCTCAGGCCCTAGAACCAATGGTGCCTTCCACACCTAAGGGCCCGGGGCCCTCTAATAATTGTGTTTCTAATATTCCTGATGATATTGTGCCTGACGTGCCTCACACTTCCGGGAACCCAACCTCTGCCTTGGTCTCTGACCATGCATTACCATCGGAACATGCTGGGGCCGACATACCTGGAGCAGACCCATCCGAGCCTGCGGCTGCCGGGGAGGACAGCCCTAAGGCAGATGATCCACTGGCACACGCCACTCCCAGATTATTTCCTTATGACTAGCTTCCCTCCGTGGTGCAATATGTCATTGCTAATCTTAATTTAAAGAAACCACAGGAGATTCCTGAGGAACAGGCCAAGATGGCACGCGATATGCTGATGCCTCCTCCCCCTAAAGATTTAGTAATCCCGCTCCCTGAAATTCTGGAGCAGATCGTAACTCGAGAGTGGGCGGAGCCTACTACTTCTAGGAGGCTCCCTGGAGCCCCAAAGAAGCTCTTCCTCCCTAATGATCACACATCCTCCATTTGGGCTACCCCAGCACTGGACACCCCCATTTTACAAATGCTGTCCAATCACATCCTCCCCAGGGATTCGGAGCAAGTGCTCAAAGAAAATACAGACAGAAAAATTGAAGGGATGCTCCGGAGGGCTTTTGAAAGTGGATCTTTAAATGCCAGGTGTTCTGCATCAAATTCCCTTATTACTAGGGCGGTTATCAAAGGGGTGGAAGAGATTATGGCTGACCCATCTCTCCCGGAGGGCCTCAAGCCCCGCTTGCTGGAAGTCAAAAGGGCCCTCATGCTGAGTGCAGACACCAGCATGGATGCCCTTCAGTTAGCCGGGAGGTGCACAGCTGCAAGTGTGGCAGCTCGCAGGGCATTATGGTTACGCAATTGGCCTGTGGAGTTTTCCTCTAAGCTCCAGCTCATTGGATCGCCCTTTAAAGGGAAACTTCTGTTTGGGCCGGATGCCCTCCAGGACGTGTTGATCGAACGGAATAAACGCAAGGTGATGCCCACGGCCTCCTCCTCCTCCTCTTCTGCTTCCTCGTTCAACAAGAACAGAGGTACGAAACGCTCCTACCCTTCTCCTTCCCCCTCCTTTAACAATTCGTACCAAAGGAGGCAGCCCTTTCGGCCCAAGCCCCCAGGAGGTCGTAATTCCTGGGGGCGAAACTCCTCTGCCAACAGACAGCCCTTGGGCAGAGGCCGAGGCAAACAGTTTGGGTTTCCTTACCAAGCAAATTGATGCACCCACTATGCAGTCTGATAGCGGGAAAGTGGGCGCTCGTTTGCTCAAGTTTGCTAATGTTTGGGAGACCTCTGTATCCGATAAATGGGTGTTAGATATTGTTCACTCTGGTTATAAGTTAGAGTTTACTACAATGCCTGTTAACCGTTTTGTTAGAGTTCCAGTGCCTAAGATGCCATTAAAGATCCGTGCCTTGTATGATGCGCTTCGAGAATTAATTGATATGGAAGCTATAGAAGAGGTTCCCCCAGCCGAACACGGACAGGGGGTGTACTCTATTATGTTCTTGGTGCCCAAGAAAAAGGATTTATGGAGGGCGGTCCTGGACCTTAAATTCCTTAACAAGTTTCTGGCAAAAAAGTATTTCAGGATGGAAGGCCTCACCACTGTCAGAGCACAATTGGAAGAGGGACAATTTATGGCTGGCATTGACCTTACCCATGCTTTCCTCCATATCCCAGTACATCCCAGATATAGGAAATACCTGAGATTTGTTGTGGGTACCAAACATTACCAATATCGCTGTCTACCCTTCGGGTTGGGAAGTAGCCCGCGTGTGTTTTCAAAATGCCTCATTTCGGTTGTAGAACTCCTCCGGCTCCAGGGTGTGAAGCTTTTTCCCTTCCTGGATGACATCTTATTGGTTGGTCACGATTATGATGAGGCCGTATGGGCCGTCCATCATACTATCCGCACGCTCACCGAACACGGTTTTCTCATTAACTATGAGAAGAGCAAACTGCTCCCAACCCAGGTTATTACCCACCTGGGAGCAGTAATTGATTCAGTTAAATTCTCTATTCGTCCTTCTGATGAGAGAATTTCAGCGTTGGTCACTTTGGCCAACTCTGTCCTGTCATCCTCCAAAACCAGACTCCTGACCCTGTCTTTGCTGTTAGGCAAAATGATTTCTATCATTGACCTCCATCCATGGGCTAAGATTCATGCCAGGCCTTTACAATGGGCGCTCCTGCCCTTTACTAAAGCTTTAGCGGCTGGTCTCAATCCGCAGGTTACCCTCCCGGAGGACGCTAGACAATCCCTTAGGTGGTGGGCTTACGAGCCAAGATTTCACACAGGTGTCCCGGTTATCCGTCCAAACGATGTTATGGTTTTCACGGATGCCAGCGAGCACGGTTGGGGAGGTACCTGTGGTACCCACGCTATCCAAGGGGTATGGTCCCATGCAGATGTTTCCCATCATATTAATTGGTTAGAACTGAAGGCGATCTTCTTGGTTCTGTCCTCCTTCACGCATATACTTAGTAATAAGAATGTAACGGTCATGACAGATAATATGACCGCTAAAGCGCATGTTACCAGACAAGGGGGAACAAGATCAAAATCTTTAATGTCTCTGGCTTTCCTTCTATTTAAGTGGGCGGAACAGAATCTCGCCTCCCTGACGGCATTACACGTCCAAGGCCAGATGAATCATCAAGCGGATTTTCTCAGCAGGAACCCCATAGACAATTCAGAGTGGAAGCTCCACCCGGACATTTTTGCGATGCTCCACAAGGAGTGGGGTCCGTTCGTGATGGACTTGTTTGCCTCCCAAAAGAACCACCAGCTCCCACTGTACCTTTCATGGCACAAAGACCATTGGGCGGTAGGGACGGACGCTCTATCCACTCCGTGGCCGCCAGGGATTCTGTATGCCTTTCCCCCCACACCTCTCATATCCAAGACACTCCGCAAGATCAGAACGGAGAGGGCTCAAGTGGTACTGATTACCCCATTTTGGCCTCGCAGACCTTGGTTTGCCCTCCTTCTGAGCATGTCTCGGGGCTCTCCCTGGACACTTCCGTGTCGCCCGGACCTCCTCTCTCAGGAGGGCGTCTTCCATCAAGACCCACAGTGGCTAGCCTTGACGGCATGGAGGTTAGACTGAGGTACCTACAACAAGCGGGCTTACATGAGTCAGTCATCAACACCATTTTAGCCGCTCGCAGGCCCTCCACCTGGAGGATATATGGTATCACCTGGAGGGCGTTCAGGAACTGGGCTGTGAACTTACATATTGACCCTATATCTCCTAAGTTAGAAGATATTTTGTTATTTCTGCAAGAAGGTTTGAATAAAGGTTTGAGTTTTAGTACCATTAGGCGGCAGATTTTTGCTTTATTAGCCATTATCCAGGTCAATGGGGTCACGGACATTGCTAAGCACCCCTACATTACTGCCTTTCTTGCAGGGGCCAAATCCAATGCCCCGCTGCCGGTGCACCGTCTCCCTACGTGGGATTTGGACATTGTATTGTTGGGACTCGCTTACCCTCCTTTTGAGCCTATCTCGGATTTAACACTTAAGATGTTGTCATTTAAAGCTGTTTTCCTCACTGCAATCACCTCAGCCCGTAGGGTCTCTGAGATTGCAGCCCTCTCTACGCTCCCAAGTTGCTGTGAGTTTAACCCAGACTCGGTCACGTTGCGTCTAGACCCTCTTTTCAGGCCCAAAGTGGACTCAAGATTCCACAGGAACCAGGAGATAGTCCTCCCAGCCATCATGGCAGACTTGGTAGGTCCAAACGAAGCATGGCTCCTTAACGTAGACGTAAAAAGGGCTCTCCAGGAGTACACTGATAAGACTAAGGGCATTAGAAAAACTACCTCTCTATTTGTCTGTTTCCATCCTAATTACCTGGGTAAGAAAGCTTCACCCAAAGTTGTTGCATCTTGGATCAAGTCTTGTATTTCCCTAGCCTATCAGTCCAGATCCCTGGAGCCTCCAGAAGGGATTACGGCACATTCTACAAGAGCATGTTCTACATCGAGAGCCTTTCATGCTTCGGCCTCCGTCGAGGATATATGCAGAGCAGCCACATAGGCCTCCCCATCTACCTTCTCTCGGCATTACCATCTGGACGAGCTCCGCAGCCAGGCGGCAAACTTTGGGCGTAGAGCCTTACACCAATCTCCATAAGGTAAGAGACATGCCTCTACTATCTACTAGCTTACATTCTTGGTCTTTGAGGCCTTTGACAGTTAGGATGTTCTGTTCCCACCCGGGATAGTTAGCTGTGGTACATCCCACTTGTAGTCTGCTGCTTCCGTCTGAGAACGGGAGGTTGGTTTTACCTCGTGAAGATCCGTTCTAGACGGATAAGCAGCAGACTACGCCCCACCCGGGGCATTCCATCCTAACTGTATCTCTTTATCTTTTAGATGGGCTTTGGTCCTATGAGGACACCTTACATCACTCCCTACGGAAGACTGGCTATGTCCGGGCCCAGTGGGCCTATATATGGACAAAAGAGCCACCTATTGGTCGTGTCAGCAACCTGCACCATCACATACCCCACATGTAGTCTGCTGCTTATCCGTCTAGAACGGATCTTCACGAGGTAAAACCAACCTCCCGTTCTCAACCTTCCTAATGCCGCGACCCCTTAATGGAGTTCCTCGTGTTGTGGAGACCCCCAACCACGGGAGTAGAGCAGCTGGGAAGTGGGAGGGAAGGGTGGCGGGAGACTTGTCGCGACCCCTCTGAAAGGGTAGTTCGACCCCCCAAGGGGTCCCGACCCCCATGTTGAGAACCACTGGTCTAAACCTTATTTAAACAATCCAAACTGGTAGGCAATACCACATCTTGTGATAGAGAATTCCAAAATTTAATCATGTGTTTAACTATCCTGGTTTTTCTATGATTCAATTTCAACGGGCAACATCTAATTCTAGTATTTGAGATAGGGACAAAAACTTCTTAATTACAGTATATTCTGGCATATAAGACTACTTTTTAACCCAGGAAAATCTTCTCAAAAGTTGGGGGTCGTCTTATATGCCGGGGGTCGTCTTCTTATATGGCGAGTATATCCCAAACTCTATATTCTAACTGGAAAATAGGGGTCGTCTTATACGCCCAGTCATCTTATACGCCGGAATATACAGGTATCTATTTTGCTTGCATCATGTATAATTTTATACAGCTCTATCATGTCTCCTTTTGCTTGTCTCTTTTCTAGACTAAAAAGCCCCAGATGTTGCAACCTTTCCTAGTAGAGAAGCTCCTCCAGCCCCTTGATCATCTCAGTCACCCTCCTCTAAACCTTCTCCAATTCTACTATGTCTTTTTTGAGATGTAAGGTCCAAAGTTTCACAACGTATTTCACATGTGGTCACACCATCAATCTGTGCAAGCCTTGTCTAATAGGTGGAAATGTTTCTCACAGCTTCTTCCTCACATAACAGCAATCATGCATTCACTGTATTTGACTACAAAACATAAATATTAGCTTCCAGTACCGGTCAAGCAAACATCTGAGAAAGTTTTCACTTTCCACATAAACAGCATTACTCTGCTAAGGTCAAGAACCAATATAAACTGCTAGTGCTAAAAGGGCTGTAATTCACCTCTCCTTTCTACACTTGAAAGGTCAAAGGATGAAAGACAAAACATTGCTTCTATCTTCTCTAATAGATATGTGTCAGATAACGATCCTGAAAAAGCATTTCTAGGAGATGGGGAAAGCTTTAAAACTATCAGGACAATTTTCAAGACATTCAACTATAATCAGTGTTTTTACTTGACCCTCAAATTATTTTAAAACTTTGTACTTTATATGGCACCCTGAAGAGCCCGTATTTAAGAAATATTTACAGGATCAACAGTTGGTAGGTTGGAGAGCCTTCTCCTCTTCCTACTTGGGCCTGGTGTGTTTGTCGAGTGGTGACCATCATCGAAATCTCCTCCACTGGCACTGCTGGAAGGAGAGGTAGCCCTTCGCCTCTTGGAACCCATGGAATCCAACTTCTTCTATAATAAAGAAAAATGCTCTTAAATGTGGTGCTTTTAAACCAAGATCTCTGGATTCGTTCAAGGAATACTGATGGCACATTCCGCCCCATTATTTTGCAAAGTTGCTTGATAAAGCAGTCAGCATTAGGATTTTAGCAAACGCTTTGTTTTTTGTGCCATCAGTATCAACCATCCGGATGACAAAAATGTCACAATTTAACCAATGTTAATGTCAACACAAATGTGAGAGCTCAAATCCTAAAGTGGTTTTCTTATTAGCGAATACTTTACACATCTCTTTATCTGCTTTATAGAATGTGTATTCCTAGTTTAAATAAGGTTGGAAAATCAATTAAAAGACCACAGAATGAACAGTTCTACAAAACTTAACACTATGAAACAGCACCAGCAGTTTTCTTACTGATGCAATCTATCTGCAATTGGCATTCAGATGCAAATCATATAATCACAAATTCACACTCTAACTTCTGGTACGATCAATGTCCCTTTGCTTATTATCTGAAGAGTATGAGAACAATTTGTGACTCAATGAACTTCTGATAAAGGCATTGTTAATAAGTAATTGCTTGTAAGGAAACAATTACAGTTAGCATTCACAACTTGTGATCTATTAGCTATGTATTTCAGTTTACTGTAAACTGTAGGTCCCTACTTCATACTAAAAGGGTGTCTATTTCAATTAAAACAAACAAATAATCAACACTTTCATCCCATTTTTCAGTTTCTAGAATAGTATTCTGATATCACAGTGGCCAGCTAGATGTCAATCTCAGCTAGGGATGTGCACGAATATTTGAAATATTCATTATTCAGACGAATCTGGATATTCATATACGAACTGAATGTGCAGACATTCATTTGTTAGGATTCGTACAAATATGAATATTTTGAGTTATTCGCACAAATAATTTGGACATTCATATGCGTACTGATACGTACACATCTCATACGTATCCATATACATCGTGTGTGGATCCGTACGGGATGAAAACGGGATGCATACAGATGCGTACAGATGCATACGAGATTCGTATCACTGGATATGTATCAAATATTTGAACGAATAGATACGAATGTATTTGTGTCAGTACAAATATTCAGACATTCATTTTTCTTTATTTGTATGAATCTGGATATTCGAATATTCTATTTGAATCATATGTCAAAAATTGAATTCGTGTACACCCCTAATTTCAGCTAGCACAGCCAGTAGACAAACCTGGCAAAAACTCTGTCCAAAACTGGTTGGAAGGCTAGAAATAAACAGCTTCTGTCATTATGGAAAGCCTTTAAACCGGATATGAGCTCAGAGATAACACAGAAGATGAGGAAATGTTCTTAGGCTATCTACCTCCCCCAAAACCACACCTCACAAGGTGCCCCATGCAGGAATGCGTGCTACCTTTATGTGGCTGCCACCAGTCTTTACTCCTGCCATGGGAGACACCAAAACATTCATTCACCAAACAACATTTTTATGTTGTTTTAATAAATAACATGTCTATTCATTTCTTTGCCACTTGGCTTACTCCAAGCTTCCTACATTCCCGGCTCAATAGCAGTTCTAATGTATAGGGATTCAGAACATGATGGCTCTGATATTAGAAATAATATAGCCATTTTAGCTAGTAAACACAACTACTGTATTTTCTGGCGTATAAGACTACTTTTTAACCCAAGAAAATCTTCTCAAAAGTCAGGGGTCGTCTTATACGCCGGGTGTCGTCTTCTTATAAGGCGAGTATAACACAAACTCTATATTTTAACTGGAAAGTTGGGGATCGTCTTATATGCCCGGTCGTCTTATACGCCGGAAAATACGGTAATCATATCCTATATATATTTATCTAATGGGCAAAAGTTTTAAAAATTAATTTTTAAATATTGTACTATGTTTGGTGCTGAAATAAGGGCCTCTCAATGCTAACATTTCAACTTTTCCTCTAGTTATTTTTAAGACAGAAACAAAGACAATTATTATGAAGAAGGCAAGACTGAAAAATATTGCTGCCACACATAAACAAAACATAATTTGCTATTTTAATTATTTTCTGTTGTCATCTGACAATGCTGAAGCCAAAAGGCACATGGAACTAACTGAGCAGTTCACCAAGACTGACAAAACAGATAATACTGTATATATTCAACATAATTTCTGAGTGGAAGAGTCAGAGAGCTTAATCAAATAATTTTAATTTTTAAACACATATATACACTGAACTGTCAAGCAGCCTTAAAGAGGTTATAAAAAAAAACATTCTGAAAACCTTATTTCATACTTATGCATTAAGGGAGCTGTCTTTCTCAGTTAACAACACACTGGAGGGTTTAGTTCCCAGAATTCCCCAGTTCCCAGAAGCTCCAGTTCCCAGAATTCTCAGCAGAGTAAGGCAAAGGAACTAAACCCGCCTCAGATCTTACTCTCCAAAAGAGAGAGCTGAATGTAATATGTAACACAGCCATTAAAAAAAAAGAATGAACCCTAATCTCAGAAAATGAAGAAAGATAAAAACTAGGGATGCGCACAAATATTCATAACATTCATTATCTGTACGAATTTGTACACAAATCAAATGTTATGATATTTGTACACTGACATTCGGACGAATGTTTCCAGATATTCGTACGAATACAAGTGTTTCTGGACATTCGTTAAACTGGGGAGGTGGGAAAGCAGCTGTGCTAGTCACATCTGCAATGGATCTAGAGTGCATCTGACGTGGACTGAGAGCGTATTAAAAGTGGATTCAGGTCGGATTTGACGCTTTCAGAGCGGATTTGTTACAGGATATGTGTCGGATAAGTATCAGATACCTATTCATTCATATCAGATACTCGCATGAATTCATACGAATACATTCATATAGAAGAGAATTTTACCACCTTCAAAAGAGTCTATTCGTATGAATAGGAATTTTCTAACATTCGATTTGTTATTAATCGAATGCCCAAAAACACATTCATGCAATCCCTAATAAAGAGATAATCCCTCACAACTTCAAATGGCAAAAATACATCCGGAGCAGGAGTCCTCCACCACCTTGCCCACTGTGAAAAATTGCTCACGGTAAGCGCCCAGCTAATACTTCGACATGGATGGGTGTTAGACAATAGCGAACATCAGGAAAAAAAATACCCTGGGCAGGCCTAGGTGTCAAAACCCCTTACTATCTGCTGGAAGACCTTTCTATCAAAGACAGCTTTGGCAGAATGGTAGAGGCTCAGACAACAATATCTCAAAAAGACTGAAAGTACCACCTAAATGGTGACCTACAGATGCCTACAAAATTTGCTGCTGCCTTAGCAGAATGAGCAGCAGCACCAGCATAGATAAGTTAGTTCTATTTTTCATATGCTAAGGCCATTAGTTGCTTACTGAGAAATCACTTAGAGGTTTTCTGACATAAGAGAGAAACAACATTTCTACCATTCACAACTCTCTCATTCTATGCAGTTCCAACTTCTAAAGGTTCCCTAGCTCATGGGATGGATTAGTACCAAAAAAAGAAGTGGGGAGCAGTACAGTCTCCTGGTCTCTTTGGAAAAGACAATTTACTTTAGGATATAAAGAAAGAACAGCACAAAGAGTAATCAAGTCAGAAGAAAAAAATGCAAAGATGTGAACTAATGGTCAGGCTGGAAAGTTCTGAACTCATATAATAGAAATGATCAAAACAATGAATCTTTCAGACAGAAACTCAAGGAAGGCTGTTGCCAAAGGATGCCTTCAATCCCACATGTACTTTCCATGCTGAAAATCAGCGAGGCACTGGAGGACACAGTAGAGATGCTTTTTTAAAAGAAAAAACAGCATAATAATGTTGCATGAAGCCTCCTAGAAACAGAGAATGGAAGAAATAGTCCTTTCGGATTGTTGATTTTAAAACCCGGAGAATAGGCATTCCTGCAAAAATTCCGTAAGTATGGAAGTCAAAGCATGAATGAGTGGCCTTCACTTCTGCCTATGACAATGAATAAAGGCCTTCCAAGTTGAATTATAAATGTAAAGCTAGTGAAGAAATGCATGAAGGCCTTCAAGTACATAACTAGAAGAACAGCCTATTCTCCGACACAACTATTTGGAACAAACAATGAATCAGAGTAATTGGAGGGAATGTGTGAAGTAGGCCCATGGCTAAGGAGGCAATCGTGTACCTAGATCCCAAGACTTTAGATTCTGGAAATGTGAACATCAACATCTTGGAGATAAATGGTGCTAAGATATTTATCATTGGTTGACCCAACTTAGCCGCTGGGGGGTTGTAAACCATGAAAACAGAGGCCCCATTTCCCAGGGAGTACTGCTTGTCTGCTCAGTAAATCAGTCTGCATAATCTCTGCAATCCTGATATGGATAACTATTATAGAAGCCTGGATTGACTGGAAAAAGCATTAAGGACAAAATCTAGAGAGATGTTGATCTTGTATGTCCCTGCTTTACCACATGTGACTCTGCAGTAGAAAGATCTGCAAAGTCAAGGGTTTGGGCCCCTTGTAAGAGTTGGACAAGCTGCCAGAGCATAAGAAAATAGATCTCAGCTAAAGACAACTGATAAATGTGGTTGCTTCTGCTAAAGACTATTGATTCATACACTTCTGGCAAAATGCAGTTCACCCCAACAAGGAAGCACTGGTGGCTACTGTTATATGCAGTGGGTCCAAAATCAATATATCCTACCCCAGACTGAGTGGAGCTGCCCACCAGGGAAGGCCTGAACACACTGGATGTAGGAGAGATCCTAGGACACTGGACCATAGAGACATCAGATTTTGGAATGGGAGAAGGAAACACTAAAGCAAAAAGAACTAAGTCCACGCAAGACATCATGTTCCCAAGAAGGCTTGCAAACTCATTAAGTTTATAGTATGTTTTGTAGCCTCAGAAGATAGAGAGGACAAATTCAAGCTTCACTCTGTAGAAGCAAAAATTGTGTTTTGAGAAGTGTAGAATGGGGCCTCTAGATGAACCATTTGTCAGAAGAAATCAGCTGACTTTTCTGAATATTCATTTTAAAAAATCCTAATTCTTGGGCACGGTTCGCAGTGACAGCAAGATCATAGAAAATAGGCTGTCTGGATGAGATTCACCAATCTATCATCGTTATGAAGAAGAAGAGTTGGCTTTTCTACCCTGCTTTTCTCACCCGTTTAAGGGGGCTCAAAGTGGTTGACAAAGCTTTCTGTTCTTCTCCCCCCAACAGAACACCCTGTGAGGTAGGTGGGGCTGTGAGAGGTCAGAAAGAGAGCTGTGACTAGCCCAAGGACAAACCCAGATGGCTTTGTGGAGGAGGGTGGAATCAAACTCAGTATTCCCAGATAAGAGTTCGGCTCCTATGACAAAAAAGATCCTGCCCTGCAGTCTGAAAGGCTCTAGAACTTTTGCCAGAAGCTTGGCAGAAATTCTGGGAGCTGATGCCATACTGAAGTCAAGGGTTTGGAACTGAAAATGTTAACAATCAGTACATGCAAATATACATCTCTTAGATCTATGAAGACAAAAAATCTCTGGGAAACAAAACCACTGGAACTGTTGCCAGTGGTTCCATCTCAAGCCTTCTGAACACAACAGTTCAGGTATTAAAGGCACTTGATGTCCCAGATCAACCCCACTTGCTATTACTTTTTGAAACAACACAGACCAAGTGAACCTCAACACCAGGGATAGTCACTAGTTCTATCACTTGTAACTGAAGGAAATTCTCTGTTAACAGCAAAACGAATGTTTTTCCAAAGAGGGAAAAGACAAAAATCTCCCCATCTATTGAAGCAGACTGAAATTATGGTACAGCCTGTGTCATCACTTTTAAGAAGAGTTGGCTTTTCTACCCCATTTTTCTCACCCACTTAAGGAGACTCAAAGTGTCTGACAAAGCTTTATATTCTCCCCACAACAGAAAAGGGGTTGTGAGAGCTCAGAAGAGAGCTGTGACTAGCCCAAGGTCAGCCAGCTGGCTTCAAGGAGGAATGCAGAATCAAACCCATTATTCCCAGACAAGAGTCTGGCTCCTTAAGGGACAAGGACCTGAAATAAAAGGGGGATACAAGGTTCCACTAAACAAGAAACAGATTAAAAAATATTAAGTTTGCTGTTTTAAAATTTTACATTTGTTTGGCATCTAATGAGATCTTCTATAAAGAGGATTTAAATATGCCTAGGAACATTCTGATTTCAGTTTCTTAGATCAAAAGGGCTGAAAGAAAAGCCTTAACCTTAGAACTATAGTAATACACGTAAGAGCAGATTTTTTCCTTAAACTTGGAAAAAGAAGTTGACATTTTTTACTTTATGCACAACCTAAATATCATTCAGAGTCTCACTGTTAACTCATCTGTCTCCTTTAAAAGGCATGGTCAAAAATTCCGACCTAGATAGTGTACTTCCCACTGATTAAAATCAGAAAATGTCATGGCACTTGAAGCCATTTGAATTGAAGCTACAACCATATTCTCTATGAATGTTCAATCTGATGGCCTTGGAATGGGTTTTGCTACATAAATTCTTGTCTTTCAGCAGATCTGGGGGCTAAACAACTGCTGCCCTGAGCAAAACAAAAACCAGAGCTAAGGCTTTCAAGAGGCACTTGTGAAGTCTACAGTATGTTCTGAAATAGTATCAAAAGCTAGAGACAAGAAATCCAGGCTTCTCTCTAGAGAAAGACAAAATATATTTTGAAAAGTGGAGAATAGGGCTCCTAGATGAACAGTTAAATTTTTTTCTAGTTGCTGCCTCCATCTGGTCTTTTTGTTTGTTTGTTTGTTTTGCTAGCCTTGGGAGGCGGACATGCTCACTGAGGTCACTGGGATATCAACAGAGTTGAAAACTATCTTCCAATTAATATTTGACAAAATACAATTTTCATGTCAGAGAAGGGCTCTGAATGTCTTGGTAAGAACTCTCACAATCTTTCTGAATCATGTCTAGGAACCAATCAGGAAATGAAAAAACGGCATTATTTTTAGATGAGAGAGGCTATAGCTGAAATACCTGAAAAGGTAAAGAATGGGTGAGTACTTCTTTTGTTATTTAAAGTTACAATAGCATTAAGTCAGCCAGTCAAAAAGGCATTTCTCATGCTTTATTGAGCCATCAAGACCACTCTTCCTCCTTAAAAGAAGTAGGAGGAATTCCTATGCCCTTTAAAACATCAACTCCATAAGGAAATAATGAAAATTGTCTTCTGATGAGTTATCTTCATTAGAGGATTGTGAAGAAGGTCCAGTTTAATATATCAGGGGGGAAGACATAGTACATTGTGAAAAGTCAGCCTGAATAAATTTGGAGCTGGACAACTGAGCCCTCACCAAAGGCTCTAAGAGTCATTGCCCCCTGCCTCTTTTTGGAGCTACGGTAGAAGAATCACACAGAAACGAGTTTTCTTTGCCAGAAAAGTATCTAAAGACTTTGGTTAAAGTCCAAAGGGAATCTGCCTGCTGCAACACAATGGCCACTATACTTTGAGCAATCATGAGACACAGCTGACAGGGGAAAGGAACATTCAACTGAATGCTCCTTTTTTAAAAAAGGACCTTAATAGGCACTGGTAAAGCAGCCTCAGTACACTGTAAGCAAAGAGGGTGCACTAAAGCTGACTCCATCCCCAAGGTAATTTCTAAGATTGAGGTGAGCTACTCTCTTGAACGGCTGCCAGAACCCTCTCTGCAGGCTGTTGGCTCAGCGTGGGAGATGAGTTTGTGAAAGCTAACAAACGCTGCCAAATGGACAGGAGAATGCCTCTCCTTTTACTATCTGTCATCTCTTCCTCAGCAAAGAAGTCGATGGGATTCCCCTAGCTCTTTTTGCTGATAGATGCACTGACAGACGTACCCACACCAGGATAATTCTGCATTCAGCAGTGGAGGAAACTGGAAGCACGGGGAAGCTGCACTCCCTTAAAATCTCTTTATCACTTTGCCAGAAATTCTGAGTGCTGGAGCTTAGCATTCAAATCTAAGTTGCCCATATTATCCAAACTTTTTTTTAATGGATTAAATATATCTGATTTTTCCACACAGCAACTATATTACATATTTATAATAACATCCTCCCAATTATTGGCTCACAAAAAAATGTAAGCACTCATACAGCAAAATTCACCTAAACATTTTCATTGACTATACTGAAAGCCAGATGGGTTATAAATAAATGAATGCAATAAACAAAAAGAGATCATTCATCAATGACACAAAATCAAAAGGAGATACACATGAAGAAAGTGACAAAACATCACACACATAATCAGTAAATTACCAGATTTACCAGAGTACAACCAGCACCGCGAAAAGCCAGCCTCCTCATTTTGTCTGCTAGGCAAGTAAAGAAACTGAGAAAAGGCAAATCCTGAAAGCACCAATTCAGCAGCAGAATTATTATAGCCAAACTGAAAGAAAAGATAATAAAAGTAAAGAATAAAGAGAAAACCCAAGCAAGAACAGATAAATCAAGGAACTGCAAAATATGGTTATGAAAAGACATATCCCAAAATAGAATAAAAGCAGGAGGATATGTATAATTGGCATTTCAGAACATCCCTTCAACGTAATATACATAAGCAAGGATAAGAAATTTTCAACCCTTCAGAAGTGATAAGACTTCAATATGCCTCCATATCTGCGGGGCATAGGTACCAGTTCCTACCACAGTTATGGGAAACTGCAGAGATATGAAATGCAGGGAAATCTTGTGTGATTTTCCATAATTCTCAGGAAATTGCACAAGATTTCCCCGAAATCATGGGAAATTGCACACAATTTTGTGTGATTCCCAACTGCCCCAGGCATCCTGGAGGGCTGGTCCGGTTGACCATGAATAAGTGAAACTTATTCGGAACCCGCGGATACAGGGGTACACCTGTACTTCCTACTAGGCACCACTGGGAGGAGCTGATAAAGGTTTTAGAAGAGCCCTAACTTTTCCAGGACACATTTAATGTCAAAAAGGGACATCTAAACAGTGTGTAAAGCAGAGTTGGCAAAACGGTATGATTTTCTTAGAACATAACCACAGCTATTAACAGTCATTTAACTTTAAAATGAGATTATTTATCACTCTTTCAAAGAATATTTTTACAGTGATAGATAAACAAAATATAGGATCAACAAAGAAGGATATCAAAGGCTGCTGACACAGAGCTGCCAAAATAGTATAAACAAATTTCTTTGTGCCAGCCAGATGGTGTAAGTCTCACTGCAGTTGTGGATAACATGCCCTGCTAAACGGTGGATGAAGTTAGAGTCCCACAACCTCCAAACTCTGTTGCTGTAACCACTATCAGATCTACAACGGATTCATACCATCTACCATGCATCTCCAACAGGGTGTGAGAGATTTCCATCAAAATCTTTCACAAATGGCAAATGAAGAGGTTATAAGCTAAAAAAACTTGACTTTAAAAAACAGCAAAGCTTAGTAACAACAGTCATTGTTATCAAGAAACCTGTAAAGCAAATCTGTTTGTTTACAATATCAGTTATTCCATTTAAAGAAAATACAAGTTACCAAGAGTGTATGTGTACTTCTTAGTGTCAATACGGATCAGTTGAGAGAAAATGCTTAGGTTTCCAAATACAAAATTATTTCCATGAAAGCCACAAATACTGACACTGGATTATCACTTTGTATTTTACTAAAGGAGCAAGCCAATCAGAAACTATTACTGATGGCTCACCACATGCTGACATCCTTTCAGTATCTGTGGCACATTGAATACTGAAGGCATTCCACCTCCTCCAATTGCCTCTTTCCATCAGATACACAAATTCTCCACATAGGCAGAAAACAAAAATCTAAATATTTATTTTTCTATGGTAGCTGGGTAAAATTGGGATCCAAAACAACTTAAATTAGATCCATGACTTGTACAAAGCAATGGTTTAATTGAACTTGGGAAGAGTATTTAAAATTTTGTGAACATACGTGAAACCAAGCATCAAGGACATGCATCAAGGACAAAAAATGTAACCCCCTGTATCACCTCAAGACAGAGGGAACAGAAATATTTCAGGAACTTTTCCGCAATGCCAAAATATCTCAAGCACACTTTCAGATATCATGACCACTGGTTCAAATCTCCACTCAATCAGTGAACTTGGTCCAACTGCTGCCTTTTTTAGTTTAGTCTAACAAAAGGATTGCTGTGAGGACATAATGGAGAAGACTAATGTTCACGGCCTTGAGCCTTCTGAAGGAAGGTAGAATATAAATTCAATAAACGCACATAACCTCCGGAGACCCATGCAGCCTGAATGCCTATATCATACACTATACCTGGAGGTCTCCAGGGCAGGTTACAACAATAATAGAAAATGAATAAACTAAAACCATAACAGAGCCTGAAAAATGAAGAGGAAAAGCTGTTTCCTTATTTAGCTAAAGGCCAGGGCAAAGAGATGAGTCTTCACAGCTCTCCTGAACACGTAAGGTGAAAGTACATGACACACCACAAAGACGAGAGTATTCCATAATCTGGGAACCAACACTGAGAAGATCCTAGCCCAGGTGCCCATCCCTTTTGCTACAGAGGGTGATGGTACAACCAGGATTGCCTCCCTTACAGATCTTAAGGCACAGCCAGGTCGATATGAAAGCCAGTCTAAAACATGCACTGTGATCTTAACTATGTTTACTTAGTTAGTGTCTTTGTGCTTAGTTCCTGAAAAAATTACAATCCTGTATTGGTGGCAAGACAGCTCTTCCTGCACAGAAACCAGTAGCCTATTCAATCCTCAATTCAATAAAGAAGGCTGTTGCTTCAACCTGAAACAATTTTCCATCATCGGCTACCCTAATTTGGTGGAAATATCGCTGGCAGATCTGATCAAACTGATCTTTGTCATATGTGTTCCATACCCTTGGTGTGTATTTGTTGAAGGGGTAACTATCAGTAGCTTTAAGGACCAGAGCAAGTCACTGGCAGGAATGCCAATGGTGAAGATCTCAAATGCAAAGTACCTCTTCATTTGTTTAACTACCACCACCACTTCAGTGAACTTGAGATTTAGGATGCTCTGTTTGATTTTTAAAACTCTAAAACACATCTGATTTGTGATACTGTTAGTGATTTCTTCACACTATCATCTTTTTATTTATTTATTTATTTCAGAATTTATATCCTATCCTTCACCAGGAGGTCCCTTTGTGCCATTTATTCCAGGAAAAAAAATCAATAAGGCTGCTTTTTCTAGCAACAAGAGATATTTTTTCTCTGCAAAGAGCTTTGAATTTTTTTTTTAATGGAAAGCGGTATATAAGAAATGTTCTAAATAAATAAAACATATGTATTTGATTCACGGCTTTCCTACATTTTGAGCCTCAAATACAAACCTGAAGAACATAATGGCTTTTACACAAAACAGTGCTGGTATTTATGTTCATCAAAACGTCAAAACACACAAGGTGTAAGTCATCCTCAACAGCCTAACTATCTGAAAGGAGCAGTGATCCATGTTACTAGAATTTTTAAAAAGTATACTTTTAAAGAGGGGACCATCATGGTTGTCCCTGCCCCGCCCCCACTTAAAATAAGCATTACTATTTTTATAAGGCTACAATCCGTCCACACGCTTAATGCAAGAGATGGGGAAGCCCAGGAATTTAGGCAAGGCGCTTGCTTTCCCTTTTTGACAAGTGTGCAGTCGCCTCACTCTGTGCTAGTGGGGAAACTTCAGATCGCCGCAGCACGAGGCACCCAGGGGGCAAGTTAAGCTCCGGCTTGGAAAATAACATATTACTTTTCCAACCATACCGAGAGGAACAGGAGGGGAAGAGGGTGGGCTGGGGAAAACAAGGCGCCGTGTGTGTGTGTGTGTGATTGTGGGAAGGGGGGTGCGTGAAAATGAAGCCAAAAGGGAGTCAGTGGGTCAGGAGGAGTTCAGGGTGCCGGGGGAGAGGGAGGAATGAGGTGGTGGGTGGGATGGATGGATGGATGGATGGAGGGGTCAAAAGCAGGGCAGGGCAGGGCGGGGTTGGCGGCGTGTGCCCACCAGGCAGAGCCAGGCGGGCAGGCAGGCGTCGGGGAAGGGACCGCCAGCCGCCGCCTCTCGCAGCCACACAAAGGGAACTCGCCGCGGCCTCCTGCCTGCCTGCCTTTCCCGCGAGGGCTCCTCCTCGCCCTGCGAAGCCAAGCCAAGCCCGGCCCCTCGCTCGCTCTCGGCTTACCCAGCCAGCCCTGCTGCAGCTTCTAGTCCTGCAGCTGCGGCCGCCGCGCTCCGTCCCTGCCGCCGCCGCCGCCGCCGCCACTGCCCCCCGCGCTCTCAGCCTCGTCGCCGCCGCCACTGTGGCCGCTCGCTCGCTCGCTCGCTCCTGCCCTCGCACTCTCAAGGCTCTTCGCTCACTCGCTCGCTCGCTCACGACGCTCACAGGCGGCGAGCCCGTCGCCGCTGCTGCAAAGCGAAGCCGGCGGCAGTACGACAGTCCGGGCGAGGGAGGGAGGGAGGAGGGGCGAGTGCTTTACGGCTCTGAGCGAGCGAGCCAGGGCGTCGCGGCTGCAGCGAGGTCGTCAGTCCACGTGGAGCGCCGGCGAGGGAAGGAAGGAGAAGCCGCCGCCGCCGAGCCGCCATGAAGCGACCTAGTAAGCAGGGATGGGGCCTGGGCAGGAGGGGGAGGCCAGCGAGGAGTCGGTGGCTGAGGTCGCACTTAAGGTTTAATCCAGCTTCGGTCCACTTTCAGAGCGAGATAATACATCAGCGAAGTGACCGGCTGCTTTCTTTCAGTGTTAAATAACTCAGAAAATTCACCTCTGGGATAG
>MTQE01001058.1:3136697-3206144 GCA_014337955.1 Aspidoscelis marmoratus
GGGGGGGGGTCTCGATTTGTTTCCTTCTGCCTTTTGTCTGTCTCAGGTCTGTTTTTCTTCCCTTGTCCCTTTTGCTAGGCTATTCCCCCCACCCCCCAACAATTTTTAATAATCTCTTTGACTTAGCTTCTTCATGCTTTTTTCTTCTTCTGGGGATCTCCTTTGCGGGTAAACCTTTACCTCTCAAGAAGAATTACAGTATCGTTTCCCTGCTAGGAGCATTGAAAAATCTGGGAGCCTTTCTGCGTTGGGCCTTGGTCCGAATTAAGTCCCAGAATAAGAACCTAGAATCTAGGTTCTAGATCTATTCTAGGTCATGCTAGCCTAGGGCAGGCCTCACCTGAGCCCCGATGTAGTCTGCACCAGCATACACCCATGCGGTGCTGCTTTGCCAGCAGGGGGATTCAAAAATTCCTGCAACCCTATAGAATGGCTTTGGGAAGATTCTTGCAGTTATATAGAAAGGCAGTTATGTAGAATAAATATGCATAGAATATATAGATTCCTGCAGTTATATAGAATAAAGGCAGAAACTGATATAGTGGCTGTAAATGATTTATGGGGTGATTCTTCACCATTTGGTTCAGAAGTAACATATATAGAATATGATCTCTTCCAACGTGAGGGTTCTGTTTCAGCATACTTCACTTTGTAGGAGAACATGTTGGAACAAGTTAGAAAATCTAGGATTTAGAGAAAGAGCACCCCAAACCTTCATGGATTTACATTATGATAGGCTGGCCATGTTCCAAATTTCATCCGCTTGCTTATTCCACTATTTTTTGATATTGTAAATAAGACACAGGATATTTCAGAATAAAGCAAGCATGGGAGTGCTTTATTCCAGGATATCCAAAAACAGCAGAGTAAGTAAGCCTCATCTGGAGGTACCTTTTGTCTGCCTGGGGGAATCTGTGTGGTGAAAGTTTCAGGTATGGCATTGGTTTCAGGTGTTCCAACGTTGTCCCCTCGGGCTGTTTGCCTTTGAATGTAGGTGTAGGGGCACTTCAGCTTCTTGTATGGCCTCATCATGTTATGGAAGTTAAAATGTTCTTTGAACTTCAGAATGCAGCCTTGGCTGCCCTGGATCTACTTTGCCTTTCTGCAGATCACCTTCTGCTGGGCCTGGTCCACTGGCATATTATTGTACTTGTGGGTATTTTAAGGAAGACTCAGAATGTTCATTTATCATGGGCCCAGGTCTGTCAGATGTTGACATTTTCAATGCTTTTATTTTTCAGAGTTGAAGAAAGCTAGTAAGCGCATGACCTGTCACAAGCGCTATAAAATACAGAAAAAGGTAAGAGTTTGGTTGGTTTAATCAGTTTTTCTGGTGTCAGGATAATTGTTCCACACTGTCTCTTGCGAGGACTTAAATATATGAAACTTGTGATTAGTGTTGTTTTATCAACCTTGCAGTTACACTTAATTATTACAGATAAAACTGCTAATTTATAAATTTTATGACTTCTGGAAAGTAAAATGTAAAAGTCTGTGTAAAAAAAAAAGCTTAAGAGCCTCTGTCTTATTGACAGTCTATTTTATTGAACTGTAGCTATTAACAATTTAGTCTTATAAAGGAAATATGAGATATTAGTTTTTCACTGCCAACTGCACTATCCTTAATCTCCTGTCACAATTGAGCTCTGAACTGTATTTTGCTCACTGTAAATTCCTAGCCCATTTATGTCCTGCGCATTCTCCTTTTACGTTTGCTTGTGGTTTTTTTTATGTTTATATAAGTGTGACTTATAATGTAACTGATGAAAAGAGTGCTAAAATAGTTGTGGATATTGCTTTAGTGAAAACAGACAATATTCTACTGTGTTTCAAAAATGAAAGAGTGAAAAGCTAACATGAGAATGGTTTAATATTAAAGCTTCCCATTGTTGATTATAGGTACGAGAGCACAATAGAAAACTCCGGAAAGAAGCCAAGAAACGTGGGCACAAAAAACCAAAGAAGGATCCGGGAATTCCTAATGCCGCACCTTTTAAGGAAGAAGTTCTTCGGGAAGCTCAGCAACGAAAACAAAGGGTAAACACCAATGGCATGTTGTTTTATTAATGTTCTGATGTGCCCTGGGTTCTTTAGTTGAAGGGTGGGATATAAATACTGAAATAAATAAAGTAAATATTCAGGTATGTATGGGCTAAATAGTTGTAGATCTCTGTTGCCAATGTTCAGGAAGAGGGACATTGCCGCTTCTGAGACTTTTGCAACTACTTGCACATCTTCTGTGTCTCTGCCTATTCACTTTCTGACAAAAAAAAGAAATGCAGAGGCAAAGAGGTCAGTGGCAAGCCACTGGGTGCCAAAAAGGTAGTGGTTAGCCTGCCAATCTAATTTGAGTTTTGAATGTCGAGGCATTTATTAATATGAATGTTTTCAAAGTACCTTGCTAACTTGAAGAAATAAGATGGAGCTTAATATTGGTGCTAGCTTAGTTCTTCTTACCCTTTGACTATATATTTGTTTGTCCTAGATATTTTTCTCTTTTCAGGGTTTGTGTTAAGATACCGTTACTAGCATACAAGCTATACGGGAATTCTGAGGCACCATTTAAAAACAACATCTTAGAATGGGTTATTCTACAGGTTGGAGTTTGCAGAGTAGATGGTTGAGGCGGCCATTGAATGCTTTGCTTTCATCCACCTAAACTTGAGTGTGAGCGGAAGTTGGGATTGGAAAGCAGGTTCTTTCACACCAAAACTGTAGCTTCATCACTGCCTTGTCATTCCTGGAAATGAACGAGAGCCTTTCACTGTATAACTTCTGCCTTTTCCGTTTCTAAATAGCTTGAAGAATTGAAGCAAAAACAAAAACTTGATCGACAGAAGGAGTTTGAAAAGAAACGTAAACAGGAAGCTAATAAAAAGGATGACAGTAAAATAAAGGTATGTGTCTCTGGAAAAGCATTTAAAGGATGACCATGATTGCTAGGACCAAAGAAGCACTATTTGCAAAATGCCACTCCTATATGCTTGTAGTTTTGTTATGCTTCCAGATTAATTCCTTCAGAGAGGCAGGAGGCAGAAGATGGCATACCATAACCATTTGAAATGGGCATCCACAACTTAGTATTCATATTTTCTCCCTCTGCCCCCATCTCTACCTTCGATGAACAGAAGGTGGAAGACTTTGAAGGAGGAAGGACAACATGACTTACTCGTTATGTCACCATTATCCCGAGTGCCCTAACAGAAGCCATAAGCATTGATCCATCCCAAGTCTTAATTCATTTGTTGAGTTTAGTGGCGAGGCTGGTAATTTTTATTGAACCTTTTTGTTACATAGGCGATTTCTTCCCATGAAATGTATTCATGAAATTTTACCAGTGTTTTAATCAGAAGAGTGTCAGTGTGATTCCTTAAATTTTCTTCTCTTTCTCTCATCTGCTCCATTTTAGAAATCAACTGCGGGAGAAAAGTCAGAGTCAAAACAGCAGTTAGATAAAAATTCCAAGAAATCTTTTTGCAAAGAATTGAAGAAGGTATGGTTTTCTTTAGCTTCTTGGCGGTAACATTTAAATCTCTGGTAATCTCAGAGATTTTGGATTTCCTTTATCATTTGAAAACAGAGTTTATGCAGCATAGCCCATGTGTGTTAATGTTCTTGCCTATGCCATGTATTTTTTTTCTGTTAAATCTTCAGGTGATTGAATCATCTGATGTGGTGCTAGAAGTTTTAGATGCTAGAGATCCTCTAGGAAGCAGGTGCCCAGAGCTGGAGCAATTTATTAGTCAGCTGAACGGAGAGAAAAAATTACTGTTGGTTTTAAATAAGATTGGTGAGTGAAATAACTTTCATCCTAGGGAGATTATTTGATTCATAGACCAGATAGGCATAGATACACAGAAATTTCATAATAACATGGGAACTTTAGAAAAGCATTTTGATGCTTGTGTGTGCTTATGTGGAAGAAAGATGTTCAGTACCTCCTAAATGCACAGTTTTGATCTAACACTTGAAATCCCACACATGTGTGTTTCTGTTCTTTAAGTTCTATTAAAAGAAGTGAGACTTTGGTTTTAGTTAGGAATTAAGGTTTTAGTACTTGGAAAGGACTGGATTTGCATAAATTAAAAACGAGGGGGTTACTAGGCTAACAATAGCCGCTTAACTTTTTCCCTAGTGAGCTGTGAGGATTGAAAAAAAGCATTCTGACTAAACTACTGAAGACTGTCAGATCCAACTCTGAGCTCACTTTTTTTTCTGAAATTGGATTAAATTGTATTTGGTGATTTAAACAACTATTTTATTTTAGTATCTTCTGTACAATTTCCCCCCAGATCTAGTACCAAAAGAGAACTTAGAAAAATGGCTGAAATACCTAAATAATGAAATTCCAACTGTTGCTTTTAAGTCTTCAATGCTTCTAAAGGACAAAACTGTGGTAAGAGCATTGTGCCTTTTCCTCTGTGATGCTGAAAGTTTTGGGGTCTGGGGTGTGAATATTATGAAAGTGGAATGTTGTGACTGAACATCATAACAGAAAATGTGCTCTACTGATAAATTGGGCGTCCCTGATTAAGAGCCTTAGGTATTTGATGTTCCCAAGTGAACGGAGGTTCTTTGAATGCATACATGAGCATAAAGTTCCAACATGGTGTCTCTGTGACAAACCATTCCCTTAGACATTAATTATAAAAAGCAAAGGAAGTCACCGGGTCATTGATTGTGTAAAAAGAAAATAAGATGTGACTAATAAATATAAAGGAGACTGAGTACCAAAGAATCAGCATTTGGATTTTGAGAACTTTTGAACATCCTTTGGCTACTAAAGGAAATCAACCCTGACTGTTCATAAGGACAAATACTGAAGCTCAGATACTTAGAAGAAGAAGAGTTGACTTTTCAACTCTTTCTTTCTTTCTTTCTTTCTTTCTTTCTTTCTTTCTTTCTTTCTTTCTTTCTTTCTTTCTTTCTTTCTTTCTTTCTTTCTTTCTTTCTTTCTGTTTGTTTAATTTATTCATTTTTATAAGGACTTTAGAACAATAACTTCATTCATCCATTTTGAACAATCATATTTGCGTATAACATCCAGCAAATCAGAACATAACAATTTTATAAACTGTCCAACATTAAATTACAAGTCTCAAGGTTTAGCTATAGTAACCCAATTTAGTTAGTGGTAATCAGTTGAACCAGGTGAGGAAAGGTTGCAGAAAGTTTGTTACTGAGAAAAGTGAACATAGATGGTGAGAGACAATGGAGCTAAGTATTTGCCTTTGAAGATTCCAAAAACTTTGACCGCTTTTCCAAAAACCAGGTCTGTTCTGAAGAGTCCACCATAATGTTCTTTTGTGCTGTGATAAGATCATTTAAAATTATTGATCATACTTTTTGAAGTCAAAGTTCTATAGATAATGATTGGGAATCTTTCCAGAATTGAGCAATAATTAATTTGGCTCTAGTTATTAAAGCCTTAATAAGCTGTTTAGACTCAAAGTGGATGACAGACTTTCTGTTCTTCTCCTGACAGCAAATCCCCTGTGAGGTAGGTGGGGCTGTGAGAGCTCAGAAGAGAGCTGTGACTAGCCCAGGGTCACCCACCTGGCTTTGTGAAGGAGTGCAGAATCAAACCCGGTGGTTCCCAGATAACGAGTCTGGCACCCTAACCACAAGACCAAACTGGCCCACCTTGGCCACATAATGAGAAGACAAGACTCGATGCCAGGAAAGTGGGACAGCAGGGGACAAGTTGGATAGATAGAGTCATGGATGGAATGAACCTGAGCTTGATCAAACTTTGCTTGACACTAGAGGACAGAAGGGCCTGGTGGGCTATCGTCCATGGGGTCACAATGAAGCAAACACAGCTGAACAACAACAAAACAAAATCAATTAGATATAGTAGTAGTTGTTAGGGATTCAGGCTCCCTGCCTCCAGCTGTCAGTCATCTTTTCTGAAAGCCCAGTTTGAAGTGGTTCAGTTTTAGACATATTTTTGCTCAGAATAAATCTGAGGTCAGTCAGTGAGGACTATATTGCAAATTAGCCTGCCTTCCCTCCTCTTATCTTGTTCTTTCATTTTCATTGATAGTGACTATTTAAAATCTTGTTTAAAATCTTTAGCAAGAGAAGAAACACACTAAAAACCGCAGTGCATATATTGAATTATCAAGAGCAAGCATGTGCTTCGGAAAAGAGTGCCTGTTAAAGCTCCTTCAAGAGTATAGTACGCACAAAGACAGAGTTATACAGGTTGGTGTGGTAGGTATGTGCAACCCTTTTTTTTGTCCCCAAGGGCTTTGTTGAATAGCAATGCGGTTCTAGGAACTGCAAGGCAGTATTGATATCATGTGGTATCCCAGTTTTAACAGGCCTCTTCTACCATATTCAGTGGCGCTCAGAATGACCTCAGTAGCTTCAGGCTCTGTTTTTCAAGCTGCTGCTCTAGGATTGGAGTTCTTGCAAAGCCTTGGTGTGCATTTAGAACACCATGTCCCGGTTCAGGTCATAGAAGCCTTGTATGTGTGTGTGTATACACATATACAGCCCCCCATCTCCATCCTTTACCACAAAAAACAATAAAATGTTAAGCAGAAATATTGCTCAGTTAAAAATAAAAACCTTTTATGTACACAATACCATACAGAACAGTTGTATTCTCCATTTAGGAAGCCAGGGGGAAGAGAAGGCCTGGTGCTGATGGACACAGATTACGTTGGTGTCTGCTGCTACTCATTGGGAGGACATCTCATAGCTAGATGCCATTATTTATTTATTATTTATTTGTATTTCTATCCCACCCTATACCTGAAAGTCTCAGGGTGGGTTACAATATTATATTAATCTTAGACAAGTCCCTGCCCTCAGGCTTACAATCTAAAGAGACAAGAAACAAAAGGAGGAGGTTGCCTTGTGATTCACAGCTCTATTCCCTGAACCTGACTTGTTTATGGGATGGATTGCCTAAGGAGCAGATTTCCAAGAGGCAGGACAATATGTGCGTAATTCAGTTCTTTAATGACAAGACTTTCTGTGTCAAGACCATTAGCACCTGGGCAACACTGACTCAGCCCTTCTCTGTTACGTGGAGTGAGAAACGATGATATCTATGCTTTTGTCTTACTGTAATTGTGAAGACTTAAGATCCAACTCTGATCTCACTCTACAAGCAGATTGGAAATGGGGAGAAAAAACAGGTGATTAAACATCAGAAATCAGAACAGAATATTGTTAATGCATAATAATTACACTTGTTCCCATTTGGTCCATCTTGTAACTGCTTCTCTGTAGTATTGCAAGGGACAGGCAACGAGAAGGGAGTGGGAGCTGTGATCCAGGCTTGCCTAAAATAAGTTATTATTTAAAAGAGAAAATAGCTAGGAAGTGGCATTCCTCAACTGAAATGTAATTTGGAATTCAGGACATTTTTGCTTAAATGAACGAACACAATTTGGGAATTCATGGAAGAGGAATGTCTGTTTATGTTCCACCAGAGGTTTTTCTTTAATAATAAGAGACTTGCTTTGTACCTGTATAATTTCCACAATTGCCTTTTATTAATAGAGATTATACCTATGTTCTCTGGTCGTTTCTTCCATTGACAAGAAGTAGTTTGCATTTAGTAGTCGATATACCTAACACTTTCTTGCACAATGACTCTTAGGAACAGGCACCTGTCTAAGATTTTTATAATATTGTAACCCACCCTGAGACCTCCGGGTATAGGGCAGGATAGAAATATAAATAAATAATTCGAGTAGTTTGCAGTGGAAATAGCAGGGAGGAAGTAGGCAGGGTGGGAAAGAGTTGGAAGATTCATTAGGAAAGTGATATCTGATTCTGGAGAAGGAATGCTAGGGTAGAAAGGTAGGTAACTAGATTGTTTGTCAAGCATATGAGCATTTTCCTTCTCTAAAAAAAAATCTGAGTATAAAGGACACAACATATGAAAGAAGGCAACTAATGTGTGTACGTTCTTGTTTTGTCTCTTTGATTTTCAGGTTTTCCTAACGTAGGGAAGAGCAGCGTCATCAACAGCCTGAAAGAGGTTCGTGCCTGCAACGTGGGACCAATGAGAGGCCTTACAAAGTTAGTAAGCAGTGCTGTTTCACATAATGTGTGCAGCAGTGTGGTTGGCTTACTTGGAACACCAGTTGGTCGTTTTTGTTGCTTTATAATCTGTGTCAAATACTTTCTGGGATTTGGTCTGTTTGAACTTGATTTTCATTGTGTGTGCATTCTCTTAAAGGTGTCATCAAGCAGTTCACATTGACAAACAAATCAGGATGTTTGATAGCCCATGTATTATTGCTGCTCCTTCTAACTCCCCTCTTGCTCTGGCCCTGAGAAGTACCACAGACCTTGATGCTGGAAGCTTAGTTGATGCAGTAGATGCTATTCTGAAGCACTGCAGCAAGCAGCAGGTAAAGATGTTAACAGTTTTTTTAAAAAGTGCCTGTTCTCTTAGGCTTTGCCTGTTCCTCTAAGGTGTGTTCTTTCTTTCTGATAAGCCAAAATGGCTGTTCCAAATGGGGAAATAACGTGATGCATTCCTGCCTACGGGTGGAATCTGCTTCTCCCAAAAGCTTCACCTGAATTGGCTATCTTGCTGGGGAAGTAAAGTCTGGCTTTCTACGGCAGTTCAGGATAAACTTCCCTGAATGGATTAAGACTTAAAACACCATATTAGCACAGTGAGAAATGAGGATATAAGCTGGTGTTTCTTATTGTTATAGTGAAGACTTCAGATCCAACTCTGATCTTACTGTGTGCTTATGGTGCCTAAGGAGATGTAGTTTGTCTCCACCCTCTGCCATGTCAGAACATTATCTAGAAATGTGAAGCAGAAGAGGCACATACTGCTCTTCCTATGAAAGGCTTGTCACAATAAAATAAATGGTTCATTCAGTCTCTTCCCCCTCTTTTTTCAGATTATGTTGTATTACAACATCTCAGATTATAGAAGTCCTCTGGAATTTTTGAGGTTACTTGCTCAGAAGAGAGGAATGCTAAAAAAGGGTGGTCTTGCTGATACAGAAGGTGCAGCTAAACTGCTTCTGCATGACTGGACAGGGTAAGCGTTCTCTCATTTACCTGGATGAAATAAGGTCTGTTGTTACAATACTTGCTATTCAGAAATACAGACTCTGCTTGGAAGAACATTGAAGCCACATCAGATATGGAATATGCTGTATGAAACAGGATTGTATGCAGGTATCCCAATCTACTTAGATAGTGGCGCTCATTAATATGTGATGTCAAATCAGTCGAATACAGAATCAGAATATTTGCCCATCTAACTTCATATTGTCTGCTCTGATTAGCAGGAGCCTGTATGAATTCAGTTTTCGGGATTCGATTTGAATAGAATACTCAAATTCAATTTGAATTTCTTAAATTCAAATTTAAGCAAATTTGAATCAATTTGACCAAATTTTTCATTCAAATTTGCACTTATGAACATCAATAACATTTGTATGTGCAGGTATGCATCTTCCCTGGGTCTGTACACAACCGTATGCATCCCATAGTTATCCCATATGCAACCCATTTTCATCCCACATGGATCCGTACGGATGCGGCACTTCGAGTAAGCATTGTGTACGAACCTATACACGTGAATGTCCAAATAATTTGAACGAATAGATCCAAAATTTGAAATTCGAATCAAAACTTTAAATTTGAATTTAAGGACATTCAATTAGAATTCAAATGTTGAAATTCAGTCAGTTTGATCAGATTTTGAATACATTCAAATATTCATGCACATCCTTACATTTTAGAGTTCCTTGAACCTGATTATCGGCTAGAAATGGTGAACACTGAACCTGGGATTTTGTGAATGCCAGTCGCACCCTACCACTGAGCTCTGGACTTTTATGTTACACAAAGCCCAAAGCACTTAAAAGCATAAATTTATATTGCCCTATAAGAACTAGTAAGCTGTTGCTTTTTTAAGCTGGCTATATGCCAGACTTACTTTAAAAACAGTCTTAAGAAAGTTTGCGGTAATTCAGCAGAATCTTCATAAATGAATTATAGGTTAGAGGATCAGATTGCAAATCTTCACAAATCAGAAAAGAATAAAAAAGCAGTTCTTTTAATAGCTGACATTTGTTGAGGATATCATGCCCCCCTCTTCAATTCAGAGATAACATATTGTATTAATGTTTACTAAGTCCAAAAATGAGAAAATGGGGTTTTGAGACTAAATATGTAATGCCTTTAGTAATTTCTTTATAAAAACCTTGGTTTTAGTGCCAAAGTGAATTACTATTCACGACCGCCTGAAGCATGGGACCTATCAGCACACCTTACCAGGGAAGCTTCAGCAGCAGCACAACAGGACATTAATCTTGAGGATTTGGAAGCGGATAACAAAAGCACCATAAAAGGTGAGGTTGATAAGTTCTTTAAACACACAGCATGATTTTCTGAAAAGTTATGCCAGCTATTCTGGAAGTCTTTCTCCCTTAATGATGGTTTGTGGAACCTATTCTCATCCTTGGAGAAACAGCAAACAACTAAGGCCTTGAAGGACTATATGTTGAAGAAGTGGTCCAGGTACTTTGGGGATGTAGTTTATTCTTGCAAGTCACTCGGTTGCCTGCCATCCTTGGAGGAGTTGGGATCAGTTAGACATAGGTAACAGAATATTTTTCTTCTTCCCCAAATCCAAGCCATGATGGGTTGGATGAAGCCTTTTGTCTTGTTTGTCTCCTCACCATGTCCATATCTGCTTCCCTAGAAAGAAAGCAGGCTGCAAAGGAAGGACTTGCCCTTCTGCCGTAAATTGTATATGTATTTCCCCACTTTACATTTCCTTAATAGTAATGGCTTATGCTTTACAAATCAGGGTTTATTGCTCTCATGGTTGTGCTCTGAGATTAGGAGTTTGCGAAGGAACAGAGCACGTGCTACTGTGGAGGAGCTTTTGCGATAGGCCATCAGTACTATAATCTTGTATAATGCATTTTTGCTATTGCGCATTTTATGCATTGTGACCCATCCCCTCTTAATATGCCCCCTTTTGTTGTTGTTGTGCGTTTTCCTCCATTGGCAAGCATTCTGTTGCCTAGCCTTTCTGAAACTGCCATGGATTTAAATGGAGAATAGATCTCTGTGGAGGAGATCATTGGTTTAGTTTCCCACTGAGACTGTTCTGATCTCACCTCCATAGCAGATGGGAGGTACTGGGAGGCATCTGGGATGGTTCTGCTACGACTCTTTTCAGTCTCACTGGCCTGCACTGAAAGCTCAGTTCCCCATTTAAGTCAATGTAATTTTCATCCAGGCCAGTCACCCAGCCTATTGATGCTTAGCTTCCTCGCTAAGTATTGTCCTTCCTGGGAGGGCTATATTTTAATGTACTTTTGAAAGTGCTTCCTGGGACCTTCAGATGAAGGGTGGGATATAAATTTTCTACATAAATAAATAAATCCCAGTATAACTCAGCAGAGGCTTTTTGTTACCATTCCCCTAAGGCCTAGATTTCCATTGAAGTCTGTTGCTTACATAGAATGTTTTCCTGGAATGGGACACTTGCATTGCACAAAGCAGCATCTAACATTTCTGAGGCAGGTATTTGTTTGCTCCTAATGCACATGTCATATAGAAATCATTATAGCAAGGGATATGAGCTAATCATGTGTGTAGCAAATTGCCATATTAATATGTCACTAATGAAAAGTCTCCTATCAGTAAAAGGTTAACGTACAAATTGGCAATCTCATAACTTGTTTCATGTCACATCTATTATGAAAGTACAATAACATTGAAAGAGGCCACAGTTTCTCCTTTGGGCAATTGCTCTGTATGGTTTTATTTCTGTACCTGATTTGCCAATGAATGTTTCTCTTACAGCAAATAAATACCCAAATCAGGCGAGCTGTATTCTGTTTCAGTCTCCTGGCTTCACTAATGGCATAATAGAAGAGAACAAACTACCTGACGAAGTGTTTGAACAGGAAAAGATGGAAGGAAGTGAAGATGAATTAATGGAAGGAGAAAATGAGGATGATATAGGAAGTGACAGTGAAGGCGCTGAAGAGGTATATGCAGGGCCATTGAAATAGCTGGTATTAAGCTGATGTAGTGGTCTTAAGCTCATATTTTGACACTTATCGCTAAACTCTCTTTAAAGTGGTAATGGTAACTAGAGATACGCCAAGCTGGCTCACCACGCACATATACCCCTAGCTCAACCCAGACTGAGTGGGGTGCTATCCTTTTGCCAGTTCTCACTGGCAACCCAGACCTCATTTGGCTTGGTGACCTGGACCAACAAGGCCTTGAAGTAGGTCACGGTAGTCTTTACATGGTGATGGTCGCTGCAGACCCTTTTCTATGCTTACAGAGGCTCCCACCATTCTTTGGCCTTATCCACTGTCATCTTTGTCAGCATGGGATCGAGATCACAAGTAGGGGATAGGGAAGTAGGCAGTGGTCCCATCACTACCCCCTCTTTACTCCAAGTGTTGCTACTGTAATTGTCACAAAGCCTTTTGCAAGCCAGTTTTCATGGCCACATACAAGATTTAATAGCTCTGTGTAGCACCAGCCATAGTAGTGGAGGCAGTGTGAATGGTGCCTGCTTGTTGTCTATCCACCACCCTTGTGATACTGAATTTGGAACAAGAAGGTGGTTTCTGTAGAGGCCTCCATAGACATAAAAAGTACCTAGTGTACCCACCCACATAGCAAACTACCCTGTTCCCCTGAAAGTAAGACCCCGAAAATAAGCCCTAGCGCAATTTGAGGATGCTCGAAATATAAACCCTGTATAAATGTTATACATCCCCTGAAAGTAAGCCCTAACACATGTTTTGGAGCTAAAATTAATATAAGACCCTGTCTTATAGGGTCGATGAGCCAAGGGTGGACTAAGCCAGCCAGCTGCCTCAATGAGGATACAAGGGCTGAGCTCAGTGGAACCCAAGCCCCCATTATTCAGCTCATGTACGCCTCTGATGGTAACACTTCAACAGTGACTTTTTACTGAAAATATTGCCTAAAACAGTGGTTCTCAGTCTGTGGGTCGCAACCGCTTTGGGGGTTGATCTACTCTTTCACAGGGGTTATGAAGTAGCAACAAAAATAATTTTATGGTTAGGGTTAGTTCAGTTGGGGGTCACCACAACATGAGGAACTGTATTATAGGGTTGTGGCATTAGGAAGGTTGAGAACCACTGGCCTAAAAGCAACCAATCTGTATTATTTAGCTTTTGTTTAAATCACTAACTTTGCTGTTAATGTTTTGTATCTTTTATTGTTGGTTATCAGGAAGAGAACAGAACAGAGAGTGGCACAATAGCTTTGGAGGATCTGAAAGCAACGCAGGCACATGTGGAAAAACTATCTACAGGTATGTATTAAAACGAATTTAGCATATTACATGGTTAAACACATCAAGCATTGCATGTTAGCATGACCTAATCTTTTCCTTTTCTTCCCCTAAAGGTAATCAAGTCCATAAAGAGAAGGCTAATAACATAGATGATGCATATGACTTCACCACAGATTATATATAATCAAGCTACAGCACACTCAAAGCTGTTTTTTCCAGAATTATTGTAAGGATACTTGGAAGCTCTTTTTTAACCTGGTGATTTCCTGATTTCTGTGAATATTGTATATAAGAACCCTGAGATACCTAAAACATGTTTATCTGCTTACCAGTTACAGTAAAAACTTTGACACTTGTCTTCTATCTTTTGTATATAAAAAAACTGAACAGAATGATTAAAATGACACCTGAGAGAACCATTTTTCACTGACGTAGTGAAAACACTTAAGGTCCTAGAAATTACCCTCTCAGTTTAACATCTATTATAGGGAAGGTATTAAAAATGATTCTTAAAGATGAAATTACCAACCTCAAGGGTAGCTGCTGTGGGGAAAGCCTTATCTTATGTGCCTGTGTGTGTGTGTGTGTGTGTGTGGCTGGGGGGTGGGGAGACACAAACACTAGCAAATCACTGGGATGAACTGGGCATTTGTGCTGTGGGACGCCCAACACACCCCAAACTTACCCAGAAGTTTACCAAGAGTTGGCCGAGTACAGATGCCACTATACTAGAGGTGACTGCTTTGCTGCAGCAGTGGCCATGTGTGCTGGCTGTTGCTGCAGCTCGATGATGCCGCTCAGAACTGCAGCTGCACTCCACTGCTCCATACGGTCTTCACCTGCAAGAGGAAGACATTCTGGAACACATGAACCCAATGCCCTGTGGGCCTTGTCCAAACAGGCCCTCCGGCTCCTCAGTAAGCAGTCATGGGATAAAAGGACAGATAAGTAAATTTAACATTCTCCAACGACAGCCAGGAAGTTGGTCTACGAAGGGTTAACCTTTGTGAGGCAGTTTGGTCTGGTGGTTAGGAAACCGGACTCTTATCTGGGAATACAGGGTTCGATTCTGCCCTCCCCCATGAAGCCAGCTGGCTTCTGAGCTCTCACAGCCTACCTCACAGGGTGGTCTGTTGTGGGGAGAAGAATCGAAGGCTTTCTCAGCCACTATGAGTCCCCTTAAATGGGTGAGAAAAGCGGGGTAGAAAAGCCAACTCTTCTTCACCTCCTGCTTCCTCATCTGGGGACCGAGAGGTGGTGCTAAAAACTCCATAAAATAAAACTGCCTTTCCTCTATCCCATTTCATCTCTTGGTTGCCTCATCCTAACTAAAGAAATTTTATTTAAGAAGCCTTTCGTCCTTTACTGAATGCTATGGCATTCCGCTTGCCTAAATTCCCCTTCATGGAGGTTTATTCACACTTGACTTACTGGGCTATGGCATCTCTTCCCGGCCCCAAGGGAATGTCTTTCCAGATGCTGCCGTTTCTGCTCCTGAGCTGGAAAATATAAAAGGCAGATAAGACTGCTCCAATCATGCAGGGGCCTTTAGGAGCAACCACGGACACTGGCTAGGAATTAGCCAAGCAGGCTGAATGCCTGCCTCAGCCACCAACAGTGGACACAGCCCCTTCAGAGCAGCCAGCAGCACAGTTAGAAGCTGCTAAGCCACAGGCATCTAAAGAGGCTACCTGTGGCACGAGTGGTGATTCTACCGCCCGGGAATCAGAGCAGCCTAGAAAAAAGGCAAAAAATGCCTCATCCTCCAAGACCCTATAAAAAAAGTGCTGCACTGTTGCAAAAAAGGCAGGCATTTCTTTCAACTGCCCATGCTAAGGACCTACTTTCGCTTTTCCTTCTAGTTCTTCCAAAGCCTCTAAAAGCAACTTTTCTGATTTACTTCCAAGTCCTACCACTAAGCCTCCTCCTCCTCCTCCAGCTTCATCTATGCCTTCTGTTATGGCTGCTCAGCAAGGGGACTCTTCTGGGCCATCAGCCTCTACTCGTGTGCCTCCAATTCAATTGCAAGATGCCTTCCAGGAGATTATTAAATCTATGCTCCAGGCAGAATTAGATAAGCGTTTTCCTACCAAGAGACCTCATTCTTCTTTGCCTTCAGAGCATGTCAAGAGTAAATCTAAATGTAAACATGTCAAGTTAACAGAGGACAGATCTCAATCCTCAAAGTCACTTTCTGAGCCTAGTACTTTATCAGAGTAGCCTTCTCACAGGTGGGCTTCCCTTCCTCAAGAGCGGTCCCCTTCTCCAGGACAGTCTGAGGCTTCTTTTGACCAAGCCTCTATCACCAGGAAACCTCACAAATATCTAGCCTGTGCTCTTGGTGAAGTGATGGGAGATGGTGATGTATGCTCTCTTCACAGTTCTGAAGAAAAGTCTGATGAAGCATCCTCTTCTGGGGGTCTTTGATTGTTTCAGCAGGAGGAACATTCCAGACTTGTGGAAGCACTTATGCTGGTCCTCAATATGGAGGTTCCATCTCAAGAAGTGCAAGAGAAGGAGCAAGTGGAAGCTTTTTCTCTGCTTTTGGCACCTTCTGTGCAACAATCGCTTCCAGTGCCCTTGACTTTTGAACGGATTATCCATTCTGAATGGGACGCCCCACTTTCTTCCGGGCATATTCCCACAGTCCCAGAGAAGACTTTTGAAGCCCAAGGGGCCTCTACAGCCATGTGGGAAGTCCCTACCATTGACCCACCAATCCTCAAATTGGTCTCAGACCATGTTTTTCCAAAACAAGGTGAAACAAATTTACGTGAAGCTTTGGAAAGAAAACAGGAATCCCTTTTCAAAAGAGAATTTGAAACCATTGCTACAGCTACTAGAGCATCTTCTGCTGTCTCTTTGTTTGCACGTGGTGCCATCAAGTGGATAGATGAACTCGCTGATCCTGCTTTATCACGGTGCTCTAAACAACTCCTGAAAGACATTAGGCAATTTCTTGCCTTCTGTGCTGACTCTTCACTGGATGCGATGCAGTTAATGGCTCGAGTGCTTGCAACTTGTACAGCAGCTCAATGCATCCTGTGGTTAAAACATTGGAATGTTGATGCTGCTTCTAAGCTGAAAGTGGTATCCCTTCCATTCCGTGGATCAAAGCTGTTTGGCGAGGATGTTCTCAAGGACTTCCTCATTGAATCAAAAAGAAAATGGTTCTCCCCTCAACCCCAGCGGGTTCCACCTTCTCCAAGCCCAACAACTCACAGAAGGTCCTTCTCCACGCCTCAGCAGTCTTCCTTCAGGCCCAGAGAACAGCACCAGGCTTCCTGGGGAAGACAGTACCAGCCTTCACATGCCCAGGATTTAAGAGGATCCCATTCCCAGTCTGTGAGAGGATCCTATCAGGGGTCCTTTTGCAATACCAAAAGTCAATCCTTCTGACTGTTCTGTTTAGTCCCCTCACATTGGAGGGCAACTATTGTTATTTGCTGATGCGTGGTATCGTGACGTTTCCAATTCGTGGGTTCTGCCCGTAGTTTCCATTTATGCCCACTTGGATGATTTGATTCTCCATAGTCTTTCCCCATCTGAGGCTTCATTGTTCTATAACTTACCTTACATGTATTAGAAACTCATTATTTTCTCATTAATATGGGGAAAAGTTCTTGTTCATTTGGGGGCAGTTATCAATACAGAAAAGGATTTTGTCTCTCAGCAAGTGGACTCCATATTGGAGCGAGTTTGCTGCATTCATGACTCCCTTTGAATATCCATTTTGGAATTAGCCTTCCTCTTGGGGAAGATGTGTCTGTTCTTGGCCTGTGTCCTTGAGCCAGGTTTCACTCCCGCTCCCTGCACTGGTTCCTTCTGCCCTGGGGTTTTCAGGTCTTTGCTTCTCAATCTATTCAGGTGTCACTAAACTTGCCCGTATGGCATTCCCTTACTTGGTGTTGTTGTTAGAAGATGTCCTTCCCATGTTAGAATCTACGTAATGATTTGAAAAATGAAAGAACAGTTCTTTGGTGCCCAGGAACACAAGACCTTTTCCCTCAATAGAAAAATAAAATGGTTTTTAATTACCAATATTAAAGAGTCAAAAAGGAAGCAGAATGCTAGAAATAAACAAATAAGATTGCCAGTGGGGCAGCAGCTTCCCTTTCTGCAATTCCCATTTGTGAACCTATCATTTTTCACAATGTACAAGCAGAGTTCCTCAAGGTTCTGTACTTGGCTGGTGATTTTAAACATACTCATAAAGTGTGGGGAGTCAGAAGTGAAATAAACACATCTCCTGCTGACTCATGCATGGTAGTGAAATTAAAAGGGCATTCCAAAAAATATATGCAGATATTGTATTGCACACCCAGAAAGCATCCTTATAAAAGTAGCTGAAGTGTTCTTTGAGAAGATGACCATCACTATTTACTCATAGCTACACTGATGTAGGAAATGCCTGCAAACTGGATGCTAAACAGATCCACTGGCACACCAGGATTCAAGCATCTGTTCCCATCCTTCAGCACAGATTTGGGGAATAACCAGTTGGATGGTGCTAGAGAAGGCACACTTGCACTTGACCTGTTACCTTGACTTGTTTTAGCCTAGGTTTTAACAGCTATTAGAAGCTCACTTTTTTACAAATCTTCTTGACCAAACAGGCCTTGAGCCTAGTGCTTTTTACCACTATAGCCACCAGTTGGGGCTCTCAGTGCCACTGCCTCATTCTGATCGCAGGGTGCTAAGTGTTTAGTTCTGAGCAAAAGGAAGCAACCAGAGAGAACGTCTGTTATCTCCACCCTCCAACAGTGGATAAGCTCATTAAGCCAGAGCAGTTTCATACTTTCAGCCTTGCATTTTCAGCTGATCCAAAAATTCAGACAGGTATTATGGACAAGTTCACCTAATTTCTGGTTCATCTATAATAGAAACTTAAGTTGATCACATAGAAACAAGTCCCAAAGAGTGATATTGCTGCACAAGACTTATTTTTCTTGAGCTCCACATTTAATCAACAATTGTGAACTTCTGGTGAGGCAGGGCATGCTCTTCATTAGAAGTTCACTAATTCTTCACTAGAGGCCATAGTGCAAATAGGCCTCTGGAGAAAGACTGTGGGCACAGAAGAAGGGGCACCAACCCCAAGACTGATGCCACCTTTTGTAAAATTCCTGGGAGCAAGAAGAATCCAAAGGAGGTGGTAATCTACCTCATGAAAGACCCAAGCACAAATACCACAAATCTTACTTAGTGCAGGAGAGACAAAGGAGGAGATATGCCAAAAGTGACAGTCCCCCTGGCTACAATCTTCTGTCTGAGAAGTACAAAGCAAAAAAACCAAAGTACTCATGTTGACCTGCAAGCTTCAGCTATAAGCAGCTGTCACATCTTCTACTTGCTCCCAGCGCTTTCGTAACGGAGAGATTATCCTGGTGCAGCTGCCCCTTTCCCTTGCCCTGCTCAGGCAAGCAAGCTCCTTGTTTTGCATTCCTCTGTCTCTTCTATGATAGAAACCACCACCACCACCTCTGGTTGCCTCTGCTTGCTCTTGCACTTTTTATTCAGGTGGGATTACTCCTGGAGAAGCTTTTTATTGTGTCCTGCACTCCTTGCAAGCCTGAAACTCATCCCAGGAAGGTGCTAAAACTGTGTAATGATGAAAAATAGCATACATTATGAGAAAACAGCCATGGTTTGTCAGGACAATTAATAGCAAAAATCCATTGTATGAAATCACACTATAAGTAAGTTGACTTTTCTACCCCGCTTTTCTCATCCATTTAAAGGGACTCAAAACGTCTGGTTTGTTGGGGCTGTGAGAGCTCAGAAAGAAAGCTGTGACTAGCCCAAGGTCACCCAGTTGGCTCCATGTAGGAGTGCAGAATCAAACCCTGTATTCCCAGATAAGAGTCCACCTCCCTAACCACTTAAGTGGCAGAAACTAAAGTCTTTCAACAGATTGTTCTAGTTTTTGTTTTCCCCTTGATTTTCCAAGTCCTCTGTATATTTTGCAAAGCCACATTTTCTTTTGGCTGGTGCATTTTGCTTCCAAACTAATAGGCACTCAATCATCAAAATTCACTCTGAGGAACTTCCCATGCCTTTGGCAGAACAGCTTTGAAGTATATAAATTTGCATACAAAAGTACATATCAAAATATTGTAGTTTTCTTTACAAGAGATTATACCCCAAAAAAACATTGCCTTAGTGTTAACTGACAGTTCTTTGAATACTGATGTAGTTTTTGGACAACACATTGAGTTTTCCAGCATATTAAATTAGCTACATACATTTGAATTAATTTTCAAGCAGCAAGAAAGCGAGCTTATTTTCACAGGTTAAGTTACCAGAAAAAGTGGTAGTTGCTTTTTAATTCAGCAGATTGCTGCAAAAGCTGTGTGGCAGATGCGCAGGACCTGGGCACAACACTTATATCCCCCAAAACTAATGCTTCCAATGAGTCCATCTAATCCATAATGTTGGTTTCTGGAGATACTGGTCCATTTCTTATCATGGAATACACCAAGCTGCCTGCTTTTTCAAGTATTTTAGTGTTACTCTGTTTCACTATAAACTGCGTCGACAGATCATTTTTAACTTCGCTCTGTGTGATCTTGCCTGTTTCCTGCAAGGATTGCACAAATGTCAAGTCCATTTATTTTTCCTCATCATTATTGGCATGTCTTCGAATCAGGTTGAACTTGCCGGTAGGGTCAGGTATGTACCATTTTTCCCAGGCTTCTGCGTAAGATGCTGTCCTTCCCCATGGTTTGAAATGTCCATTCCAATGAAGCAGTTTTGCAGCTTTCACAAACTGTGGCGAATACCTTTTGCCAGCACTTGAACCTTTGAATTGAATAACAGTGATCGGTTAATCTTCATTTCTAACCTTATTCCTCTCTGGACTAAATTGTAATTTTAAAAGCTAGCAAGTAATAGAGTAGAAATTGATTATTCATTTTAATTTTCAAATTCTTGACAACCAGAATTATGGTTATCTGCCCATGATAATCCAAGGATGCCCAGGAAAGATACATTGCCATAGCCATCAACATCATCTAGAGGAGTGGTTCCCAACCTTTTTTTGGCCATGACTCACCTAAGCATCTCTAAAATCCTGACGCCCCCCTCCTGCAACATATAATTCTTATTATTGAAAAGTAATTCATGCATTTTCAAGTAACCTAATCCTCTCAAAATTCAAAGGTTGTACATAGTAGTAGTAGAAGAAAAGTTGGCTTTTATACCCCACTCAAAGTGGTTGACAAAACTTCTGCTCTTCTCCCCACATCAGGTGCCCTGTGAGGTAGGTGGGGCTGTGGAAGCTCAGAAAGAGAGTTGTGACTAGCCCAAGGTCACCTAGCTGGCTTCATGGCGGAGCGTGGAATGAAACCCAGTGACGAGATATGAATCTGGCACTCTAGCCACAAGATCAAACTGGCTCACAAGACAGCGTTCAGAGGTAGACACCCCTCAGGAAACAAGCCAAATTATTCATTATAGGTTGTATTAAAAAGAAGAAAATGAAGACCACAACAAAAACCATTTTGATATCAAAGATGTAAACTAACTTGTTCAGGAATACACAATTTATGTAATTTTTTTTCCTTCTGAACTTACCAAGGTGACGGACATTCCACATAGGATCAATATTTGAATGACGCTTGTAAAATACGATGAGCAGGGGTGGTGTAGTGATACTGCCAGCAAGAGTCCTACTGTATATCCCTTCTCTAACGAAATACAGCAGAATACAACATGGTTCAGAATTCAACTGTTGAGAAATACCTGTGGTTCAAATCTCATAGCTACCATGCCCTTATTTTATGGCAGCTAACACTCTTCCAGTACTTTATTCCAGCAAGACTTATTTTCCTTTTCCGTGTTTCTTTTTCCGACATTCACTGCACTCAGCTACCCATAGAAAAGAAACTTTTTCAACTGGTATACTATGCACAAAGTGCCACCCAAGAATTTCCATTGTGAGGCATCATTCTATTACTGTAGTTACAATGAAATGAGCTAGACAAAAATAAATAATAAAAACACCAGAAACAGTACGAGACCATAGAGACGTGTGGAGAGCACGCCCCCAGGGTCAGGTATACCGCAGATGAATATTTTTAGTGAGACTCCAGGAAGCACCACCAGAAGTAGGACTGCCACAAAAACGCCCAGGTTAGAAACTCCAAAAACTGGGAACTTTTCTGCCCAACCTTCGGTATCTTAACACTGCCTCTGAGGCCTTCCTTAGGCAGCAGCAAGAACTGCAATGGAATGAGACATCAAAATGCAGATGGCCTAGTACTGCCCCAGAGGCAATCCAACCCAAATGGGACAGACTGCTTGTTTCGGGACAGGGCAGCCCATCCTATCCCGGCACACTGCATGCAAATGCAGAAAAGGCCCAACTGTCTTTCTGCCCCAATGTCTCCCACATGCAAGGAACAGTGGCATCACCGGACATCTGCATAGCAGTCACCATCTATTTCAAAAGGAACAAATATTTCAAAAAGTCTAATTCTCTTTTTATCCAGTACCAGGCAAGGAAGAAAAGGTGAAGGTATCTTCCAAGACCACTGGCTCACATACTGCTGCTTAAATTTAATATGCTTCCAAAACTTTCCAAATTTTATTATGCTTGCTTCTAGTGCTTCTCCCATTCCACCATTTGGGAGTGTTTCTGGACAGACTATCTCCAGTAGCTTCTTGGCAAACCCCTTCTGTATTCTCAACTGGACCAACAAGTGTATTAGGACACTCCCTTCTGCACACTGGTGCTTCTAAGTGGAGCCTCTCTTAGACCACACCAGCACACAGAAGGGAGGGTCCTAGTACAATTCCTGGTCCAGTATACTGGCCAGTGCAAATTAGCACTTAGTCTCCCAACTATCGGTGTGAAGCTGTAGTCTGAACACACTCACACAACATTAAGTGTCATCCACTTCTCCAGTTGTTGGGTGATGTTCTGAAGTTTCCATTCAGTAACATTTGCAACAAATACCCCGGGATTGAAGGAGCAAGTGCTTGCTTTCATGGACATCTTCCGGATAGCTTCTTTTTTGTAATCAAGAAATCCAATGTAATTATACTGAAAATAAATAGAAACTAGATTTCAGCCTCAGTCCTCATGAATTTGTGATGGCTTTAAAACAAAGTTATTTTTCAAAAAACTGTACAGAGACAAGGGAAGCAAAAGTGGCTAGTAAGTAAGTAGGCAAGGAAAAGCCTTTCACCTATACTGACTCATGGGTGGGGTTTTTTTTGATACTCTCTTATTTTATCAACAAAGCTTCTTGTATCAACCAAATGTTGGAAATGTAAGAAAGAAGAAGGAACTTTCTATCATATGTGGTGGACATGTAAAAAAGCAAAGAAATACTGGGCTCAAATCTATAAGAGTATGAAATTAATTTTAAAGAAGCATTTTTTATTTAAACCAGAACTGTTTTTGTTGGGTATAATAGATAACTCTTTGGATGATATTAATGTATTGGTATCATATATGGTGACTGCAGCAAGACTACTTTACGCACAAAAATGGAAGGAGAAGGAGATTCCTACGGAATATGAATGGTTAATTAAACTGGTTGATCTGGCAGAAATGGATAAATTGACGAACTTGTTAAATGATAGAACAACTGATAATTTTGTAGAAGACTGGCACCCTTTTATTAACTATCTACACGAAATACAAGTGTCGACAGAAGGTTTCGACTAAAAATGAAGAAGGCAGTCAGAAGATGACAAGAACGAATAAAGAAGCAAAGAAACAAGCGATATTAAGAAGGGAAGTCGGAGAAACGGGGGAAGTCATACAGATTAACAAAGCAATACACACCAAGAGAAGATACAAGAAATTGTATGACAGATATTGTCTAATTGTTTTTTTTATGTCATATTGCGTTTAAAATCAATATATATATATATAAAACAAAGCTTCTTTCTGAACTTCCTGTGGTATTGTGGAAATATTAGAAACAAATCTAACTGCCAAAGCATGGGAGACTGGAGTACAGGGAAGGGCCTCCTGCTTGTGACAGGCATTAATCCCAGTAAACATTACTCACTTTATGGTTAAGAACAAAGTTTCCCTTTCTACTCATGCAGTGCTCTGGGAAGTCCACTAGCTTTTACTTGTAATATGTTCGTTTTTAAATGTTGTGAGCCGCCCAGAGACCCTTGGCTATGGGGCAGGATATATGTAAATAAAATAAATAAATTAATTAAATAACATAGTTTCCATTTCCCTGATGGGCTGCTGTCCAGCCTCTTTTCTCAGAAAGTGTTACTGAATTCTTCAGCAATATGAATTAGGATAATAAAAATCCAAATAGGAAGCTAAGGTCTTCAAACGAACCCATAAATAAAACGTGAGCTTTAAAATTGCTCATTGTCTTGGAAAACCCAAAGGCACCACGCGCCCCTGTAAAATTCGGACATAAGGAATGTGATTCAAGAGTAAAGACAACTTCTAATACTCTGGAGCTATAATATTCACATATCAATCTGCAAATAAATAAAAAACTCCCTGAGAACTGCTTGCACCTGATTTCCTGCTCCTCGGACTGCGAATTTATTTGAAGTAGAATCACAGTCATCTGAGAATGCAGCTGCATGGCCCGACTGCAGCGGAGTGTTGTAAAGTTCAACAATATCATCTGAAAAAATGAAATCCAAGGAAGAAAAATTAGTTAAGAACCTAAGAGGAGCCCTGCTGGATCAGGCCACAGCCCATCTAGTCCAGCATCCTGTCTCACACAGTGACCCAACAACTGTTTCTGGGCATCTCAAGCAGAGGACAAAGGCACAACTTTCACTTGCTCTCAAATCCCTGCAAATGGCCTTTAGATTTTTCCTTCCAATAATTCCAGGAGTAATAAACCACCACCCCAACTGCTACTCACAGGAAGGGCTTCGCTGCGGACAAAGACCTGCAAAATCATATCATTGTCTTGGGGATCACAAAAGGAACAACTGGAGAGAAAAGACTAAGTTGCTGATTTCTGCACTGTGGCTGGCAGATGTGCTCTTAGCTGAAGCATGGTAGCCTTTTGTTCTTGAATCCTTTCTCCTTCAGTGAGCAAATGCTAAGAGCAGAGGGGAGTGGAAAGGCAAAAATCATTCCCTTCCATAGTCCAGCTGATGGATGTTGTCTTGGCTGTAGGACAGGTGGGATTTTCCCTTCTGCTCTCCCTTTCCCCGTTTGTATATTGGGATGGATTCTGACCTGCTAAGCTGAGTCCAGCCATCACAGTTCAGGCCCTGCCTGAGCTGCACCTTTACTTTACTTTACTCTTTGATTTATACCCCGCACAAGTGGGCTCTGGGTGGCTCACAATACAAAACATAAAATACAGGATGATGCAATACAGCATACAACATGAATTATATACAATCAAAATCAAAATAATATTTAAAACAATTTAAACAGTCTTAAACCCCAGCTATCCCCCCCAGGGGCATAGAATAGATTACCACACAACAAACATAAAATAGCAGCACAGCTCCAATGCAAACAAATTCACGTCCACAGGGATGTGACCCTAAAGACAAGAGAAAGAGCAAGACCAGCCTGAGGCCAGCCAGAAGCCAGCCAAAAGCCTGGCAGAACTACTCTGTCCAGCAAGCTCTCCGAAAACTAGACAGTTCTTGGACTGCTCAAGTACTTGCAGGCAGAGTGTTCCACCAGGTAGGGGTGATGCATGAGAATGCCCTATTGTTGGTGGTGGAAAGGCGGGCCTCACTGATGCCAGGGACCTGTAACCAATTAAGGTCCACAGATGACCTTAATATTCTCCTGGGTATATAGAGGGCAAGACGGTCCCACAGATATGAGGGCCCCAAGCTGTGTAAGACTTTAAAGGTCAAGACCAACACCTTGAACTGGATCCAGAACTCAATCGGTAACCAGTGCAGTTCCCATAAGATGAGATGTGGGCCCATGAAGGGTACCTGTTAATAAGCAGGCTGTGCGTTCTGGACCAATTTCAACTTCCGGATCAGACCCAGCGGAAGGCCAGCATAGAGAGAGTTGCAGTAATCTAGCCTGGAGGTAACCGTCACATGGATCATGGCGGTTAGGTTGGGGCGGGAGAGGTAGGGGGCCAACTGCCAAGCCTGCCTCAGACAGAAGAAGGCCGTCTGAGCTGAGTGCACAACCTGGGTCTCCATAGAAAGATTGAAGTCCAGGTGGACACCCAAGCTCTTGATTGGGGGGGGGGAGGAGTACACAGGGGACTCTCCCCAAAAAGAGGCAGTTGGAGGCCACTAGGTTCAGCCCCACAGCCCAGCCAGAGGACCTCCATCTTTGATGGGTTTAATTTCAGCCTACTACCTCTTAACCAGTTCACAATGGCTTCCAGGCAACGGGAGAGAACATCCGGGACAGAAGCCGACTGACCCTCCATCAGCAGGAGGAGCTGAGTGTCATCAGCGTACTGATGGCAGATCAGTCCATGATTCTGGATTAACTGAGCCAAGGGGCACATAAAGGTATTAAAGAGCGCTGGGGAGAGCAGTGCACCCTGGAGAATACCACACTGAAGTGGGGGCCACTGGGAGCTCTGACCCCCAAAAGCTACTCGCTGCCCTCGGCGCTGGAGGAATGAAGAAGAGAGAACCGTTCCCTGAACTCCAGCCTCTTTGAGGCAGTGGACCAAGTTGTCATGTTCTATGACGTCAAATGCTGCTGACCTCTGGGTTGGACTGTTGGCCAAAGCAGGCTGAGTCAGATGTCTACTGTATCATGGTCAAGACAAAATTGATTTTTCAACTTCTGCCACTACTGATTTGTTTAAAAAGAAGTGTGCTGCAGTCCATATTGCCAATAAGGCTCTAGTTATAGCAATTTAATTTCCATAAAACTCTGATGTACCCTCAAGCCAATAATCTTAACATAAACATATTGAGTTCTTTTTAAAAATAAAATGTATTAGGGCAGAACTGTAGGTTAGAAACTTTTGGGGGGTGTAATTTAATTTTTTTCTCCTCCCCCAACCCCACTTCCAACATAAAGAGTTCCCATACCTTGAACTATCACATCATCATCCAAGTAAATGGCCTTTTCTGCATTAGGAACCCAGTTAGGAAGATAGAATCTTGCAAAAGTCAGCTAGATGAGAAGGTAAAGAAAATAAAAATAAGGAAATTTGATGTGCACAATACTGGTTTCCTAAATAAAATTTTAAAATACTGGTTCCCTAACTGATAATATCTCTTCGCACTATTGCCTCATCTGTGAATATTACATTATACAAGTACTTACAGGTTTCATGGAATCTGGCATTCCTGAGTCAATTTGTACTTTTCCATCCAACATACGAGGATCAAAGTTTAAAATTCTGTATTTCACATTTTTCAGGCTAGTCTTACTAAGCCATGATCTATATAGAAGAAAAGCAATAAAAATGAATACAAATTATTGAAGCATTAGGATACATTTCTTTCCCAGATTCTCAAAAAACTGAAATATAGAATGGATGGTAGAGATAGCCCTTTGAACTGATTAGCAAGCCTTTTCTTGCAGTCTTATTAGATAAGAAAGCAAGTGTAAACAAATTAAGCAAGCAGTTAAAAACAGATGAAATAACTGAATAAGCAGTCTTTTTTTTCTTCTTTGGAAGTTCATAATCAAGTAATAGATTTTGACTGTGAAGTGGATGGATGTACAGACAAAGGCTACATCACAGACATAAAACTCTGAATGGTACCAGCAAGAGGGTACATCTACCACTTGACCACTGGATAAACGTGAGCTTTCATTTCTAACAAAAGTATAGTAATTAAATAACTAAGTGGTTACACATTTTGTTTTAGCAGATGAACTAGATGAAGACTATACAATATTGTCTGCAGTACCTTGGCAACACAGATTCTATTCTATTCTATTCTTTTATTTATTTATTTATTTATATTTGTTTGTTTGTTTGTTTGTATTTCTATCCCGCCCTATACCCAGAGGTCTCAGGGTGGGTTATAATATTATAAAAATCTTAGACGGGCCCCTATCCTCAGGCTTACAATCTAAAGAGACAAAATACAAAAGGAAAATGGTGTGGGAGGGAACAGGGACACTCCTAATTTATTTATTTCTATTTATGTCTCACCCCATCCCAAAGGCCTTAGGGCAAGTAACAAGTGATAATTCTGTTAATAGTATCAACAAGAGTGATTCCCACAATTGTTCACAATTCCCATAGCTCACATAAGGCTGTTCTCACATATACTGTGTTCACATCAGAGGCGGGAGTGCAGGATTAAGAAGCAAGAGGTAGATATGTTTTTACTTTGTCAAAGCAAGACCCCTGGGTTGGCAAATGTTCTTTCCATAGAAGTAAATGAGCAAGAAAAGTTCAAAACACTACCTCAAATGGTCCACTGTGTCATTCAAAGTGACAATATGAAATGCCACATTGGACTTTGTGTTTTTTTGAATACTGTTTACTGCTGCAATCACGCCACCCAGTCTGTCATCGGAAGCTGTAATAACCACAGGAATTTCTTTGTCATTTCGGTCTTCTGTCAATCTTTCAGGAGCCTCAGGTATAAAATCTACTGGTTGGAGCCCTAATGGATTTGAATCTGCATCATGAGAGAATGAAATATGCATTATAGAAATAATATTTCTATAATAACAGAAATAACAGGCATGAGTAATCCAATGTCAGACACTTTGAAGCCCTATCAACTCTCAGAGGCAAATATCCTCTCAATGAACTGTGATTAGAGGTGTGCTAGCTGCTGATTCAATCCATCTGCAAAGCCACACTCTCCATGAGGGGAAAATTGTTACATGGTTAGCTCAACAGCCAAGTAAGGTAACATAAGGACTTATCTCCTTTCTCCTGCTCTTGGCTTCCCCTCCCAGCCTTTCTCTGCAGTGGAAAGGGGTGGGGCAGCATTATGCCATGTGGGAACAGGCGAGCCTGTTGCTAGGCTGTCTAATGGCATTAATATGGAGACCAACGTAATTTCAGGCCTTCACAATTTGGCCTCCACACACAGAGATATGGTTTCTTCAGTTGCTTCATGAAACAGTTTGTACACCACTAAGCGTAAAGGAGTAATGAGCAAATTAATATTTCCTGAGAACAAAATAACAGTTTATAGAAAACGGAATTCAAAAGAGAATTCATGACAACTTAACAGGAACCAAGGTCATGGGGCATTGATGGACTCTGGGAATGCTGGTGCTGGGCAAGAATGAAGGCAAAAGGAAAAGTGAAAGGCAGAGGATGAGACAGAAAGTGACATGGAAACAATGAACCTGCACTCCAGGGGACAATGGAGGACAGAAGGACCGGGCACAACTCAACAACCATCAGTCAAACAGTATTAACAAAACACTGACTCATTAGAATTCAAGAAATCATACCTGATAATTCCCTTTTCAAAAGATCACTGAGGCCAAGTATGTTATGATGCAATACCAGCAAAAATATAATAACTGCAAGTAGTAAGATCAAAATGCTTACTGAAACAGATAAAGGAAAAACACAATTAAGTTCAACTGAATTCACAATGGGAACTTAAACGATTTCTTTTTTTTTCTAAACTGCTGTTTAGGGAACATTACCTCTCCTGAATGTCATTTCCTCCTCAATTCAAAGCTGAAATGTCCGAAAAATCTTTGAGAGGAAAACCCAATCAAGAACCACTCTGTAAATTTGTAAAAATATGATAAAATATTACTGAAAATACCACATTGAAATTTTTAAGCTCCTTGCTAGCGTACTGAACAAAGATTCCATATGGCTGTTTAATAAAGCTGATGACGCAGATAACAGGACAGTGGTGGCCAACCTATGACACGCGTGTCACAGGTGACACGCCAAACCCTTTTGGGTGACACACATGGCCACCCTGGCACCTGGGCGTGTAGTGCTTGCTTGTTCTTGAAGTGTACAAAATACCAACTTTCAATTGAAGATTTAGCAAATGAAATTCAGCAAAAGTCACTAATGTAAAGAATTATTTGTCTTTGCTTTTAATAAAATACATATATAAAAATATAACTTTTTTCCTAGAGCTACAAATATTTCAAAATTATATTTCTAGATGTGACACAGCACCCGAGTTAAGCTAGGTTTTCTTGTAAATTTTGACACACCAAGCTCAAAAGGTTCACCATCACTGTAATAGGAAAACACACATACTAACTTTTGCAAAAAGAATATGTAATAGTGTAATCTCATGTACATCCATACAGAAATATTCTTCACTGAATTTAAGGGCTCATGCCCAGAAGAATGTGTATAAAATTAAAGGCCAACTAGTCCACTCACATACAAAATTATTTTTGAACGTGGCAAATGAAATCACAGAAATAATGTAAATCAATGACAGAGGTACGAGGGAAACATCATTTCTAGAGTCAGTGGTGGCCCTTGGAGGGGTTGAAAAGGAAGGCACTGGCAAATATTTCTTACTGAGCAAATTTGGTCTTGTGGTTAGAGTGTCAGATTCTTATCTGGTAGTATCCCAGGCTGGGGATGGGCTATTCACTCCAGGACCTTAAAACTCTTTTTTCCTAATTGCTTTAGGAAGTTGGCATAAAGAAACTGCCCTCAAATTAATGCACATAAGCATGTTAAATGTGGGAATTGTGTAAATGGGTGTTTTTCCACTGTCACTAAAAGTACCCATTAAACACCCAATATGTGCATAGGTAAGAGATATTTTATGGAAGTGGCTTTGCCTATAGCTGCATCCAGATGTTGGTTACTTATTCTGCTACATTTGGATCTTCTGGAATAAAGCATGGATATTCCAGAATATTCATGTTTCCTTCTGCAAAACCCAAATATGGCACAATAAGTAACCAACATCTGGATGCCGCCTACTTCCAGCTGAAAAAAGTCACAGCTCCAGTTCTTAGCAAGAGTGGGTTTGCTTCCTGGCGTTGCCTTGCATTTGCTACTTTGGCTCTTGCACACAAGCAGCCTTCAGCACTTCATTTTTAATCCTATTCTAAATTTTTTGATTTAAACTAAAATACTGTCCAGCTGTTGGGTTCCACCAGTTTCTTCCTCTTTAAAATCTGCTCCCTGCCTTCCCACTAGCTGAGAAAGGCTGGACAACTGCCTGACTCTACTTCAAATATTTGTTTTCAAGAGATAAGGAAAACGTAATAATAATTAGTAGTAATAATTGCAGTCTAACACACGTGACGCGGTAAGCAATCACCTTGCCTATCCAGACCGCAGACCCTCCACGTCCTCCACCGCCCCGTCTGGCAGCCACGAGCGAAATGCCAACTCAACACAGCAGCAGCAAGTGGCCAACAGCAGCCCTGGAAGGGAGAAGGTGCCCCTCACGGTGCCTGATTAAAATATATATATTAAAAATAACTACAGAGACACTTTCGCTCATCATAGCGCACGGCGGCGCATTAAATTCAGGGGATTCAGCTACGGTCACTCACTCCAAAGTCTGACCAGGATCATATACTACTCAGGCAACGCGTCGGACACCCTAATATTATTAAGGCCCCATTCCGAACCCTGGAGGGGAGGGAGGGTTCTAGCGCTCCTCCCCGCGTGCCCGTTGCCATGGAGACACAGTCACGCTAATCTCTCCGTCGCGCGCAGAGAGATAGAGAAGCCCTAGCTCCGCCAGAGCCGCTCTCAGTCTCGGGGAGTGGGAGTCGCGGGATCGCCGTCCCTCGGCTCCTCGAACAGGGACACGGTCGGGACACGGGACGCTCCGCCGCTCGTCGTTTCCCCCTCCCTCAAGCCGCTCCGGAAGTCCAAGCGCCACCATGAGGCGGAGCAGGAAAGCGTCGCTTCCGGCGAGCTCTGTAGTGCCCGCCTCCTCGCGGCGCAGGGGGTCGAGCGCGAGCGAGCCGGAAGCGCCCCTCCTCCACTCCTCCCCTTGCGACGCTTCCGCCGCCGCCGCCGCCTCGACGGACGCCAATTCGCAGGGCGACCCTGTAGCGCAGTCGCTGCCGCCCGAAAGCCGCGCGGCGCCGGGCCGGGCTGAGGAGCCCCCGCCGACCTCGCACTCGGCCTTCGGCTCACGGACGCCGCCGACTTTTTTCTCCCAGGAAGGCGCTGGCAGGAGGACTCGGAGTCCGTTGGCCGAAGAGGACACCATGCTGAACGTGTTTCGCTCCATCCCCACGCAGATGGTAAGACTAGAGGCGGGTTACTTCGGCCCTTGGTAACGAGGAACCGTCGTGGAGCCCTCCTTCTCTCCTCTTTTGCGGGGGAAGAAGGGCAGGAAGTGACTGGGGCCGCCTGAGGAGGGACTGAGAAGTGCCCGGCTGATGCCCGTGGTGCAAATGCAGACGTGTCCTTAAGGCTGTGGCGGCCCGTATCCGAAGACAAAGCGCAGAGCCCTCTCCCTGCCCCTCTAAGGGATGTGCTGGATACCAACCAGAAACATAATCCGGATTCCCTGTGAGCCAGTTTCCTCTAGTTGTTACGGAGCCGGACTCTTATCTGGGAATACTGGGTTCGATTCTGCCTTCCCCCACGAAGCCAGCTGGGTGCCCTTGGGCCAGTCCCAGCTATCTTCTGAGCTCTCACAGCCACACCTACCTCACAGGGTGTCGGTTGCGGAGAGAAGAATAGAAGCTTTGTCAGCCGCTTTGAGTCCCCTTAAATGGGTGAGGAAAGCGGGGTAGAAAAGCCAATTCTAGCGCTTGGGAGGTTTAAAACGTGGAGTTTTAGTGGGATTTGCTTAACGAATTCTGAGAGTCGCAGCCTTCAGTGGAAGTCAGTGGGACCCTCCAGCTGATTCTGTAGGTCTTTCTTTCTCACTTCTCATCCACTCAAGAAAGAAATCTTGGTTCTCTTTTACCTCCATCCAGTTTGGTCTAGTGGTTAGGGGGCTGGGAATATCAGGTTTGAAGCCAGGTGGGTGACCTTGGGTGAGTCACAGCTCTCTTCTGAGCTCTCACAGCCCCACCTACCTCACAGGGTGTCTGTTGTGGGGAGAATAGAAAAGCTTTGTCAGCCGCTTTGAGTCTCCTTAAATGGGTGAGAAAAGCCAACTCTTCTCCTCTTCATAAGTTTAGAGAGGTAGGTTAGGTTGAGGGGTGATAAAAAAAAGTTAGGTTCAGGGTGCAATGGAGTTTGAATTCTGGACATTCAGGGATGATTTTAAAAATTTAGTTCGATTCAAAAATTGTTGCTTTAAATTTCTGATTATTTTAATAGGCTGTTTTTAGTATTTTACTGTACTCACCATCTTGCATAGTTTCCAGGATTGTGAGTAATAGATGTATGCACTGAAGTGTGTATACCAATGCCTTACTTTTTAAAGGTACTTTAAAATATTTTAAAGTTAAGATAGCAGTCTGAGAGGTTTTTCACACTTAATTTCCATTGAATAGTGTCCCACAGAAGTTGAGATCAGGGATGGAGGCTAGTGTTAACATTGTGAACACCAGCCCCATCCAAAACCTAACAAGAACTTGCATTCAGGAGAGTAAATATGAGCATTCCTGTGTGGGAGTGGCTACTTTGCTGCAGCAGTGGCTATGTGTGCTGGGCCACTGCTATGGCAATCAGGTAGTACAGTGCATGACTACGCAGCCGCTCCATCGCCATGCAGTCTTTGCACTAAAGTAGATGTGGAGGCTGTCTAAGGACTGTACCCAGCTGTCGAAGATGGGAATGGCCACGCATGCTGGGAGCCACTCTGGGACGTAAGAGGCTCAGCAGTGTGCATACACTCTGTGCCAGAGCATGCCCGATCATCCCCATCTTGCAAGTGTGAAAAGGCCCTCAGTTACGTGTTATGATCAGAACAGAAAACACACCCTACTAATTTATGGAACTAGGAAATTTTTTGGATTTTCCATACTTTACAAGCACAACTGCAATTCTCCTGAATTGCAACTCCAATCTTTTCATACCATTGGCCAACCTGGCTAGAGTATAGAAAAATCTGAAGGGTCACAATTGAGCACTCATGATAATTACCTTAAACATAGCAAGGTAGAGGAACTCCACAATGTTTCCAAGTCCCTGAAATTTATGAGAGACTATTATCTGTTTTTGCAGTTATGCAAATGCTGTCAAGAAATATTTTGATTTCGTGCTGTGACACAGCTGCTTATACAATACTGCTCATTTGGATCCACTTAAATACTGAATGTCATGGAAACATTTTTGAAAACCTTTCTATAACATATAGGCGCTTACAATGCAGTATAAGTGCAACCAGGAAAATGGGCCTCCACAACTAACTGCCACCTCAAAGCCAGTTAAAAAATTCAGCTGTTGAGGATAGAAGCAACTGGTTCTCCTCCTTTCATGGCAGACCTGCTGGAGAGATGCACGTTCAAAATCTGCAAGATGCAGGGATACCTCTAAGCTCTGGCAATGAACATCCCCAAAATCTGCTGAACTTATTTCTGACCACCATCAGATCTATGTAAATATCTGGAATGTGCTTGGTGGAGATGAGCACAGGATGAAGTACAGAGTAGCCACCTCTAAGACTCAAGCAGCCAGCCTCACTGCCTGTTTTCTCCTTAAACTGATTTCTGCCAAGATGTGCCCTGTAGTGACAGAGTGAGAAGAGGATCATTATTCATGATTGTGCTCTGGAATAGGGCTTCTCATCTGCAAGCTACCACAGACTACAGCAGGCCCCATGTAGATGGCAGATCCCTATTCTGTAATATAATCATGAATAAGATCCTTTCTGCACTGGGCCTCATGGATCTGCACATTAGTGTATATCTGTGAGGCTGTGCATCCCACTTATATGCTGTGCCTTAAATGGATTGTAATCCTGATCATGGAGGCCCTAATTGGGATCACGGATTGATTTGTTTAAATCAGTCTATTGATGGACCATTGAGCACTGATCCTGAACAAGGGCACAACTCACCTCCATTTTAAGGAGTACAGGGGATGCATAAGAACATAAGATAAGCCCTCCTGGATCAGGCCACAGCCCATCTACTCCAGCATCCTGTCGCACATAGTGGCCCACCAATTGGCCCATGGGCATCTCAAGCAGAGACAAGGGCAAACATTATCCTGCTCTTGAATCCCAGCAGATGGCCGTAGAGCCATCCTGCTTGTCATCCAAGCCTGAAAGATGTACTTAGGCTTCCATTCTAGTAGCCATTGATACATCTGTCATCCATAAATTTGTCTAACCCTGCCTTAAAGCCATCCATGCTCATTGGTGTTACCACCTCTTTTGGCAGCAAATTCCATCAACCAGGGTATAGCTGGGGGTATCGCTCAGTTGGTAGAGCATCAGACTTTTAATCTAAGGGTCCAGGGCTCAAGTCCCTGTTCAGGTGCCACTAGTTGTAATGAACAGAGGTGAGAATGGAGGTGAATTGCTTTTCTTTTACTAGGCTGCACAGTTGCTTTTATCTCTTTGCACAAGATACATTGTTATGGTAAAAACTGGATAGATCATTGGTTAGAAAGGGAAAGCATTCAGATGCCAGCTGAGTTGGCACGTGGTGTCCTCATGAGCATCTTGCGTAAATCCTATCCTTCAGCATGGTGCCTGCTTATGCCCTAGAGAGATTAGAAGGGTCGCATGCCAATGAGCGCTTCCTTATGCTGAGGCTTGCCATCCGAGCACAGAAGTCGCCCCCACAGGCATGATACTCATTTTGCCTCGAGAGATTAGAAGGGTCGACATGCTCCAGAATGCTTCCTCTGCTGCGGTTTTCCATCCAAGCGGGGGTGGCAGACCTACACCCTTGTCTGACCTGACTCTCCTACCCATCAGTTTCATAGAGTGCCCTCTGGTTCTAGTGTATTGTGATAGAGAAAAGAAATTTTCTCTATCACACGACACTAGAAATTTTCTCTATGTACCTTTTCTACACCATACGTGATTTTATATACTTCAATCAGGTCCCCTCTTAAAACACAATCTTTCCAGGCTGCAGAGGCCTAGACGTTGCAGTCTGATTTCGTAAGGGAGGTGTTCCAGACCCTTAATCATTCTGGTTGCCCTTTTCTGCACCTTTTCCAGTTCCACAACATCCTTTTTGAGATGTGGTGACCAGAATTGTATACAATATTCGAAATGTGACCTCACCATAGATTTATAAAGAGGCAAAATAACACTTGCTGACTTGTTTCCTATCTCTTTCCTTATTATTCCCAGCATTGAATTAGCTTTTTTTGCCCCTTCTGCGCACTCGGCTGATACCTTCATTGAACTGTCCACTTTCCTGATGTGTTGCAGAAAGCTCAGCCCCATCACTTTATGGACATAATTTGGATTCTTGACCCCAATGTGCATTACTCTGCATTTATTAAGGCATATTTGCCACTTGGTCACCCACTCACCTAATGCCAAAAGGGAAACTCTTATGGCTAGGCAACAGAGTTACTATACCTTCATGCCCAGGCTACTTCCAATGCTTTTCGAAATAAAGGATGCCAAACAATTTGTTACCAACTGTTCCCAGAACTATAAAGATTGAGAAGACAGCAGAGGCCTCATCTCTTTCTTCTTTCTCACAGGATTATAAAGGTCAAAAATTAGCGGAGCAAATCTTTCAGGGAATCATTCTTTTCTCTGCAGTAAGTATAATGATACCTACCTATATGTACTTTTGATATATAAGAGGAATAAGCCACGTTCTGCTCAGTTTGGTTTGTAGTTTATAATAGCAATCATAGGATTTGCAAAACTAAATCTAACATCTTAAATCCAAGTTCATTATTTTGTGATGGTATCCAGTAAATGTGAACATAGAAGTAACCTAAATGCAGGCTGGTGGCCATAATTCAGATTAGCAGTTTTAAACCTTTCAACTACATAACTTAAAGAAGTATAAAAATAATAGAATTTCAAAGCATGTTTCATTCAGCTGACCTGTTTTATGTTGATTATACCACGCTGCATTAAATCTAAATTGGTAATAACTGAGAAATGGATACTAATTGATACTAATTTGAAATATGCTGCTATTTTAACTGTAGATTGCTTTATTTGTTTGTTTGTACTTCTGTCCTGCTCTATACCCAAAGGCCTCAGGGTAGAGCACCATAAAAACATAAAAGCAGATTAGCTAAAATAGTGTTCTTATGTGATTGTAATTCATACTGAGATTTAACAGTGCTTTAAAATGCTATGTTTTAAAAAATTCTAAATGAGTTACTGGCCTTATTTACATATCACAGCTCATTATGCCTTTCTGAGCCAATTTTTTAATACCGTATTTTCCGGCGTATAAGACGACTGGGTGTATAAGACTACCCCCAACTTTCCAGTTAACATATAGAGTTTGGGATATAGTTGCCATATAAGAAGATGACACCCAGCGTATAAGACGACCCCCAACTTTTGAGAAGGTTTTCCTGGGTTAAAAAGTAGGCTTATACGCCAGAAAATACAGTACTTGCTGGCATTTATTTATTTACTTACTGATTTATTTACCGTATATTTCTATCCTGCCCTATACCCATAGGTATCATGTTGGATACACAAGGAATCCCTGGGTTATCATTGCATCCAAGCCATGGGTCGTTGCTTGTTTTGTTTCCCATCTCCCCAAGGGGAACAAAATCAACTTTTTAGCTGTGATTTTTTTCTCTCTCATCTGCAAGCTAATTCAAACAGCCCATAAAATGTTCACAGTAAATGATGATAATATTGTCAATTCTATATTGCATTTCATCTCAGCCTAGAATTTTAACTGACATATTTAATTTTTCATTTTAGATAGTTGGCTTTATTTATGGGTACATCACTGAACAGTTCGGCTGGACAGTTTATATTGTAATGGCTGGATTTGCTTTATCTTGCCTGGTAAGCTACACCTTTTTTAAAACAGTAAAATGTGTATACAGTGTATCAGAACAGTCTTGCAAAGTTTGTGATAGGCAATACATTTTGGAAAAATATATACTATGCAAAATTGAATATAAGTAGGTGGTTTTAGAGAATAGATGTGTATATATTAATATGATTCTGATCTGCACATAAGCAGTACCTTGATATTTTAAAGTGATATAAAACAAAGACCAGTGGTCAAGATCAAAGGTAAACTAACTGTGCTAAAAACACAGAAGCACCAGTTTTGAAGATTGCTTTTAGCATGAACATGTTTATAGGTAGAAATCTAGCAAAACTCAAGCCTTAATAAAAACTTCATTAGGGAACATTCCAATTTGAATTTTAAGAATTCTAAAAAATTATTCTGTTACAGCTCACATTACCTCCTTGGCCAATTTACCGTCGTAACCCTCTTAAGTGGCTACCTGTCCAGGAACCTGCAACGGATGATAAGAAGCCAGCAGACAGAAAAGTAAAAAGGCACCCTAAAAACTGAAAAATTGCTTATCTTGTATCATTTTCTGTCATTAAATATGCTTTAAAACATCTTTCGTTACTTTACTAATTAAAGATATCTTGACAGTATTCCAAACTGATCCTGCAAAATGAGTTTTAACAAATATAGCTGCCAAGGAAATATGTAACGTGTGATAGCATTTCTTTTTTGTTTGAAACAGAGTTGCAAGATCATAAGATTTTAGTCCAGCGGTACTCAGTATCCTATCTAAGAAACATGTCAAACACAGCATGGCCTAGTTATTACGTTCCTGCAATTTCTTTGAACACAGAAGGCACATATTTCAACTGACATCACTATGAGCAATGATAAATAGGTCCAAATCCAGATATAACAGTAGGACACCACTGGGTACTGTGATACCCTAAAAGATTACTGTGTTATCTGTGAAGTCATTGACACTATCTTCCCTTTGACCTTGCCAGTTGCTTTATCATGAGTTGGCAAGGTGCCTGCTGATTTGCTTGGGAATTTTGTTGTATATTGGTCGTCAGGAGGATCTATGCTTGAATTTGTTTTTTGTGGCGTTCATAAGCCCCTATCTGTAAATTTTACCATTTAGCTTACCACTACGCTTTGATAGTGTTTGAGGAGGGAGGGATCTCTTGGAAATGGAAGCTGTTTAAATTGTATTGGACTGTTTTATACAGGCTTCTTGGAAGAAAAATAAATGATCTTGGAAGGAAAGTAACTAGAGTGGGTTAGCAGCATTGATATGCACTTACGTCATATTCTTTAGCCAATTTGGAAAGCCACTGAAAAGTCCTTTGTGCATACTAAAAAGCTTAGCAGTTGGGCCTATGGTGTAGCTATTGAGAGCAAGATGCAAAATGAAAAAGAGGAACTTAAGTCAGTTTTCATGTAATTTTGAAAAACTATTCTGCATAGCATTCTGCAGTAAACACGAAAAAAAATCATCCAAAGGAGAACTCTTAAGACAAAGCTCCTATCCTTTTTCACAGTTCAGTTATTATATATTGATCCTATCTCCGGTTTTCTGTACTTCTCAGTCAGACTTATGAGAGGTTAAATCTTTAGGAAATGAAGCAGTTTCCAGTGGTTAGGTGTGCAGGACAGCATACATGTTTAAGGTTATACAGAGCAAGATGAAGATTGATTTCTACTGCTTTTCTCTGGACCGAATCCAGTAGATTTAAAACAGCTGTTCCCTGAAGTGTATCAGTCATTTTGACTGCCAAGTTACAAAGCTTTAGCTAGGTTTGTCTTGAACCTTTAATTGTCCAGAGGACTCCAAACCAAACTCAAGGCAGGATTTACTTTTAACAGAACTAAAACCTTTGAAAGACAACAGGAGAGCACTATATTTGTATCCCAACTTTTCTTTTATTATAGTTGATGAAAACTAACAAGGTTTCTTCCTAGAAAAAGAAAATAGTTTTATGCAAGTCATCTAGCAAAATTTTGCTCCATTTGTTTCATAATAATTGAATATTATTACAGATAAATACAGTACATGGGGGAAGGGGAGGAACTAAGGGAACATTTTGTCCTGTAGGCCTCAAGCGTTAGTTTAGCAATTTATTAGTAGTAGTAATTTTAAGGTGCTACAAGAAAAAAGCTAAGCTCTGTATGAAAAAAGAAAGCCTTTTAGAAGCCTTATTGTCTTCATTTCTAGGATTGCCACCGAGTTCTATCAACTGGTGTTTTTCCACTGTCACTAGAAGTACCCATTAATGGGTACTTTTAATGACAGTGGAAAAACAACCAAACATAAACATCTGCATAATTCTGCCTTAGCCTAAACTGTTGTAATAATAAATGCACAGTGACATGTTCAGAAACCTGGGACCTGCTATCTGCATGCTAGTGCAGACTTATGGAAGGCCCCAAGTGAGGCCTGCCATAGTCTGCATTAGATTGTGGACAGCAGGCTGCTATCCCAAGATATATTCCAGAATAAGGCCAAGTGGTTAGAAAGTAAGGTGCACAAAAAGCTGAGTGTGCAGGAGAATGAAAAGTGAACAAGTGATGCTTGGAACCTGTCAGCATTTCCTGTTGAGAGCAGGTGGTATGAAATACAAGGATGTCCAGCCAACAGGGCTGTTGAAATGGCACACACTGACACAGCACCATGCAAAAGCGTAGTTTGGGTCTAGTGCCATCTACTAGCTATGTGCAGGAGGGGGATTGGTCTCTGAGCCAGTATGAATGCTTTTGAACACTGCATGCTTAATGCTATCCAGTGCTGGCCAAAACATTTGATGGGCACTTTTTCCTCTAAGCAGAGTATTAGTTCCACTTTTACAGGGCTTGTTTAACAAATGTCCGTCATGGAGGATCTGGAAAGGGGCCAAACAGTCTCCATCACCTATTGGTAAGGCCAACTGCCAACAGAACCTCTACCTACCAATGCAATTATAGCAAAAAACCCAGTATTCTCTAATCCATACCTTTTCTGGTAGCTGCAAAAAGGAAGAATGTTACTATACAAAGGACGGCCTGTTTTAAAATCACAGAAAGGCAACTATTCCCTGTCCTTTAGACTATTTCAAAGTATAGGATGAACACGTCTACTCTGGCACAACTGGACTTTTTGCCATTTATCTTACTACAAAGTCTGAATGAGAGAAGGGATCATTCTAATTCTAGAGGCAGGTACATGCATTAATTCAGTGGCATTAGCAATTTAATGTTGTGCAGGATCACTGAAAAACTTTGAGATTTAAAGGAGGAAATTAAAGCACGTTCTTTAAAAAATTAAAAATCACTTGTATTTAAAAAACTTGTTTTAGATACCTTTAAAATAAATATGGTGCAGTTTAAAAGCAATTAACTTCTATAACATAAAAATCAGTAAAAAGTGTATCTCACAATTCAGTTGTGTACAAGAAAATAAAAACCCACTCAGCTACAAAAAAAATTGAATAAAGTTTCTTTCCTTCAAGAAGAAAAAGTTCAATTGAGGTTTCTGTCAAAACTTCACATTTTCTTCCAAGAACTTCAAATGACGGGCTTTCAAGCTGTAAGTCTTATATTTTTCTCCCATTAACTCCCGCAAGTGCAGCTATTTTGGGGGGGGGGGGAGGAAGAAGCAAAGTATATCTTAGTTTGAACAAAAACATTTCTACGGTATTTTAGTTGCAATCCTAGGCGAAGTTTAATAATTTCTAAGTCAATTGCTGTCAGTAGAATTAGGCTTGCCTAGTGCTGAACAGTGTTACTTTGCTTGAACACAACATTCCAAAACTTACTGGACGAAGACACAAATTTAGAGTGAACAGAATCTACTTATGACGCCATTATGGATGGTGTCAGTTGAACAAAAGCCTTTTGAGATTTAAAATACGTGGAAGAAAGCAAAGCTTAGAAAACATCCACAGAAGTCCAGCTGTGATCAATCAGACCTGGAATCTCAGAACCACGTATTGCATTATTGGTACTATATGTGACTAAAGCACTTCATAGGGGCTGATCTGTTTAACTGTTTTTAGGCTGCCTTTCTCCACCTACATAATTTTTAGGAATACACTGGAACTCAGTAGACATTCCCAGCCTGGAAACCTTGACAGGCAAGTGATATTCTAAATTCTAAATTACATATTATTTGCTGGGATTTGTTTTCCTCCACTCCTCCCCCATGCTACAAGATACCGTAATGAAGAGACACAAGCATGGCTTTAATATGAAAATGCCCACCTCTCTTTTTTGTTCATCATCTTCCTCCATGGCATCATAGACCTTTTCTAGGAGCTTCACACCAAGTCCTTGAAGCACATCTGCCCTTAAGATTTCAACCAACCTCCTCATCCTTTCAGGACCAGATAAAACATCTAAAATAGTAAACACGCTTTTCAGCTCTATATTTAGCATTTAAGCAGTGGTAGTCAGGCCTAAAGAACTGCATCCTGGTGGCTGGTGAAGACTATAGTGCAGATCCTGTACTTCATTATTCTTTAGATACAGGCTGCCCATAAGAATTCTGGGCAAGGTGACACATTTTCATCTAGGGACCACTTCTTGAGTGATGAATGTTCAAAATATGCCTCCCCCCCCTCCCCCAATACATCTCCCTTAGGGATATTAATACTGCCACAGAGAAGGAACCTTTTATTCTTTAAAAGTAACAGGAAGCTATGAGTATTCCCATGATGGAAAAATAAAGCACCCAGTTCTTTCTCTTCCTCCAATTGCTCTTGTGTTTATAGGTAAATCTATCATCAACAGGCTTAATGAATTGTACACAGGATGCAGTGGAAAAACTAAGCTGGGAGCCATTACTTTTTATGGCAATACAGACCTGAAGGAAACTCCTGCAACTGGAATTCATTTGACTCCTCTGGTGCTTTGCCATGTAACATAAGGGTGTCTTTGTATTTCCTATTAAGTCTAAATTGTGATTCAGGAGCAGAAATTGCAGACCGTGAACAGTTTTCTTTGTTTCCCATTTTCAGTGTTTGTGTCATCACCTGTACCAAGTCATTTATCTCATTTGTTTTTCTGCAAAGAGAATACAAGTTCCAACTTGAATGCTTTATAGGAACTTTAATAAAATGGTCTAGATCTTAATCTTCCTTATTACTGGAGAATCATGCGACACACAATCAGATACTGTCCAAGATTGTATCCCTGAACCATGGCTAACCCCTTCCTGTAGGAGGGAAGAGTTTAGGCAGGAAAGAATTGTAACCGGGCAGACTTTGGGATATCACTAGGCAGATCTCCTGTTTAGCTGGAAGAATCTTAGGCTGCATTCAGATGTGAGTTGCTTATTCCACTATACTTTGATATTTCAGCATAAAGCATAGATATTTCAGAATATCCAAAATATAGCAGAATAAGTAACCAATGTCTGGAAGCAGCCTCGGTGTAAATAAGAAGGTGCATTAACTTGGCTTTTTCCAAACATAGCCGCTTTTATTTAACTTCCAGAAGCTTCACAAGACACAGCTTTTAATATATCAAGTACCTTTGTAGGAAATTAAATGAAAAATACTATTAAAAAGGGCAGTCTAAGAGAGAGCATGGAAAAATTACCTAGTCAAATCAGCAAAAGCCCCTAATGTTTAAAATGCAAAATAATCCACTGATTAGCAGCATCTTTAACCAGAATATAATGGCTAAATTCTACTGGCAAAAAACAGTCTTCTTCTTCTAAGAGTGTTTGGGTCCCTTTGCAGTTGCTCTAAACATTTATTTGTGCAGAGCAGTTTTCAAATTCAATGAAACAAAATATTCATTGGAATACATTTTAACATGTCAAATAAACAAAAGCACTTTTAATCCAAATTCCTCATTCTTTTGGAAGACTTAAATAAGAAGATAAGTTTTAGTCTGGCACTTGACCTGAATACAATGGGTATCATGTTCATGTTTCTTAGATGAGCACATGATAATGGAGCAACCACTTTATTTATTTATTTATATTTATATCCCACCCCATATCCAAGGTTCTCTGGGCGGCTCACAACATTTAAAAACTGTAGCAGCTGTTTGTATGTGTAAATGAATGACTGCACTGCAGGACAACTTTAAGAAAAAAAGACTTACCCCTCTTTGTAGTCTCCATCTGATCTCTCCGTAGAACTGGTGGAAGAACTTAGCTCATCTTCAGTAAAGCAACCAATTAAGTTCTTCTTCTGTTGAACACAGGTATTTTTAAAATGAAAACGTACACAAAGCATAATAAACACAAACAGTTTGGTCTAGGAGTTTGATTCCACATTCCTCCATGGAGCCAACTGGGTGACCTTGGGCTAGTCACATTTTTCTTTCTGAGCTCTCACAGCCGCAACCACCTCACAGCATGTCTCTTTTGGGGAGAAGAATAGAAAGCTTTTGTCAGCCGCTTTGAGTCCCCTTAAATGGGTAAGAAAAGTGGAGTAGAAAAGCCAACTCTTCTTCTTTAAACAAAATTCCCCAGAAACCTCTTTTGCAACTTGATTTATTTAAATAGCAGATACACAGGGAATTTGCCACTAAAAATGGGCATCGAACTAAAATTGTGCCTTCAGTTCACCATCAAACCAAAAACTCGTTGGTTTGGTTCACTGGAGAAGTGGTTAACCAAGCAAACAGTTGCTCATGTTCAAGTTTGAACAACTTCAAAAACAAGAAGGGGAAGAGGAAGGGAACATAGTTCTGGCTTTGCCTGTTCTTTGATAGCATAAACTCAAGCTGGTAACAAAATGGGAAGTGGGACTAAAAAGGGGACATGACCTTCTTTCATCTCTCTTCACTTCTCCCTCCCAGCTTCACATGCTCTGAGGACAACCATTTTCTGGATTCAGGGGGCATGTGGAAAAGCAGGATGCTATCATGGTGTCCTCATCTAGATGCCCCTGTGCTTCAGGTTGCATGTGCAAATTTAAGCATGACGCTATATGGATTTGTGAACGACGAATTTGGCAACTCTGATTTTAAAAAAGGAAGGATATATTTCATAATCTAACAAACTTCTTTATGGAAATGCCCATGCCTTAAGATCTAGAGAGGAGGTCCTCTTGGTTGTTCCACCACTTTCAGTAGTAAAAGGGGTGGGCACCTGGGAAAGGGCCCTCTCAGTGATGGTCTCTGGGCTATAGAATAGTAATCTCCCCCTTGAAGTGTGTCAGGCTCCTTCACTGTATATGTTTAGGAAGGCAGTGAGGATGCACTGCTTTGCCTGGGCCTTTGGTTAAATGGGAATATACTGTCTCTTCCCACTTTCACAGACACTGTTTTTTTTTTAAATATATACTGTTGTTGTTTTAATATATGTCTGATTTTAAATGTTGTTACCTGCCCTGTGACCTTCAGGTATAGGGCAGGATAGAAAAAAGAAAGAAAGAAAGAAAGAAAGAAAGAAAGAAAGAAAGAAAGAAAGAAAGAAAGAAAGAAAGAAAGAAAGAAAGAAAGAATTTAGTGAGTGAGTGAGTGAGTGAGTGAGTGAGTGAGTGAGTGAGTGAGTGAGTGAGTGAGTGAGTGAGTGAGTGAGTGAGCAAGCTAGCAAGTTTGTTTCTCTCAGTGTACTTTCCAGGGAGAGATGTCTACATCTGAGTAACAGTAAATAAGAGCACTAATCAATATTTAGAAATATGCGTAGGCAAATAAAACTTGACTTCTGCATACCTTACAAATATCAGTCTCTGAGGAATGCTGAGCTACTTGAATCTGACAACCTCCTTTTAAATTTGCTCCAATGGCTGCATTGTGGGAAGCTCGTCTTGCAGAGGGCCCTAGAAAGAGGCCAATTGAAAGCATTTTTAAATATTTTCATTTGGACTAACCATAAAAGGGAGATCAATGTACTGGGAAGGAAATGACAAAATCCAAGCATTGTTTTACATCCATTTCAATGTCATGCAACCGTCTGTTTATGACATTTATTCAACACTTTTCTGCTAATGTATTCGAAGTGCTTTACAATGAAAAGATGAAAGAAAGCTTGTTTTAAAATGCATACTGCTGTTTAGTCAAACATTACTTAGTCCAGGTAATTGTTGCTTGTGATTAGGAGGACCAGTTTATCAATATAAACCAAAGATTATGGGAATTACAGCGGTCTCAGCTCTCCACTTTGACACTATAGTTTGCATCACCGCATAAAATGCATTTTGCCAATTGTGTTTTTGCAATGAATGGGGAAAGACTGTTCACTGCCTTGAGCATCGTGTTGAAAAGGCAATATAAAAATAGCATGAACACACATGAGGCACGACAGTATTTTTCTATGAAAAATGGCATATATCAATATTCTGCCTTGGCCAGTGGCAGGAGTAGAGATCAGCATCAAAGCTGGCAATGGAGGCGTTTTCCTTTATCAGTGGATCCACTATCCACTGATTCACTTAACTATGGTTGACCACAAGGCCAGCCACCCTCCAGCAGCCAGGTCCATCAGCAAGGGCCAGACCCAGTCAAAGCAGCACTGAACCCAGATGCACCAGTCAAGCTTTTTGCTTTTTAATCTAGCTTCTGCTTTGGGTTTTAAAAATGTTTTGCCTTTCAAGGTACTATACTAACCACTTACAGGCTGCGTCCCCATTTAAGATTTAAAGAGTTTTGAATTTGTTTTCAAAGCTGAATGCTCCCCCAGGATCAGACAAATCAGCAGTTTCCAAGGATTAAAGGTCCTGGAGCACAGATTATCTGTATTCCAATCAAAAGAACTCTCGCTGAAGGATTTAGAAATAATCCTTGTTATTTGTCAGTGAGGACACAAGCAGTTTTTTGGAGGTGTGGAAGCATGATTTAGAAATATTCACTTCACTGTCCCCTAAGCCAATGATAAGCCAGGATTTCCCCTCTGTTTCCCTGGCTGTTCGCTAGTAAAATCTGGCTGCATTGTGCTGTTTAGTGCTCCGTCTTTATGCTGTAAACAAAGGAGGGGGGGGAATACTATTGCCTTTTGGCTCCCGCTCGAAGCTCAAATTGGCAGCTTCCCTCCCTGGGGTTGCAAAATTGTGTTGGCTCTTCAAGGTCTGCCTACTTTCAGCTTATCAGATCCAATGATAAAGAGCAATTTCCTTCCCTTTTCTCCCTCTCCCCATTACGTGCTTGGCTGAAAGTGAGCAGCTTGCAATGTAACCAGAGATCTAACAATACATTGTAACAAGGTATTAAAGCATAGCGGGTCTGATTTTACTTAGGCAGGGATCGGAAAGACTTTAAAATGCCTACCATTTTGCAGTGTGCCAATGATGTGCAAAGTTGGTGCCTACTATGTCTCTCCTTTCTGCCAGCGATTGAGACTTTGGAGGCTTCCGTGCTGCTGCCCCCCTCCTCCCTTCCTTCCACCTGGTCTTTTGCCTACCTCTCTGATTCTCCATGGTGATCAGAATCAGGCTTATACAGGGGGTGGAGCTTGGATCCCCACCCAGGGTATGACAGAAAAGAGAGGGAGGAGGAGATTTCTCCCTGCAAGTTCACATAATAAACTGCCAATGGGATCGTGAAAATACAGAGATCACTGCTGTTGTAAAAGACATGGATTAAAATCCTGGACAAAATGGCACAGTGGAAACAAGCCCTCAGAGAACTTTGGAAATTTATCTATCTTATACGTGTATCTCAACTCAAAAGACATGCTTAAAGACTAAGGGTTTGGAAAAATATCCCTCTCCATTCTGACATTCCACTGAAATATTTTTTGGAAAAGGATTACAAATGAAAATTCTTAATTTGTTACAATGCATAGCTTAAAAGGACAAAAAACCTGGTTACCAGCAAGAAGTAGGTCTTCCTGGGATTGCTTTAGTCTTCGCCTCTCACGAGCTGACAATGGACGATCCTTTAAAACAAGGAAAGGTACCTATCAGTACTATACTAACAGCTCTGGTTTTAAAGGCTGATGTGTAACTGGGAGGCATTTTACTCATGGAAATGCTACACCAGCTGAAAATAGATAGTACCTTACTACCGTTTCTGCGCGGAGTTATTGCACAAGGCAATTCTTTTTCTTTCTATCTTTTTGGTAATTTATTTTTTTTACAAAGAAAATACATCTAAAGAAGGAAAATATATATGAAATTACTGTACAAAGACAATAGTGAATTACCTCTACAAGCCTTATGGAAAAATGTTTGCCAGCCCAAGGCTAGGGAGGGTGACATATTTTTGTTATTGCTAAGTACCACCACATCACGGCTGACTCCTAGTTGACTACATAGGCACCTCTATGCAGTTTTCTTGGCAGAGATACAGAAGTGGTTTGCCACTGCCTACTTCCAAGGAGAGGCATAGGATCAAATCAACAACCCTCTTATTTCCAGGCTACTTGCTTTATCACTGTGCTACAGCCCCCACACTAAGCTACATATCTAGCCAAAACACCTTAATGGATAGGTTGAAGTTATCTCAGCTGGAGACTCCATGGAAAAGGATCGAATCTGTTTCCTGCAGTAGAAGCTGCGTGAGGAACACACCTGAGAAATAGCTATTTCCATGCTTCTCGATCGGTTTATAGCTCTGGTAACTGCACCCTTGTGCTCATCTACACTGTCTGCTCTTGCCTTTGTGTCCATATCCAGAGGAGAAGGCAATGGCCGAGAAACAAGTGCTGAACCCTTGAAAGAAAAATGGGACCATTGTAAACAGTTAATTTCTTCTGCTAGTAAATTAGATACAAGTGCAATTAATTCTTCAAGGCAGGATATAAGGATTGTGCAGGCTAATTAGCCAAAGTGCTAATACTAGGGATGTGCACCAATATTTGTAACACTCGATATTCATACAAATTTGACAAACTCGGACATTCGTATACAAACCGAACGTTATGATGTTTGTACATTGACATTCCTATTTATACGAATTCTGAACATTTGTGAACCTGCGAAGGTGGGAAAGGAGCTGTGTCAGTTACACCTGCAACCGACCCCAAGTGCATTCAACATGTATTGAGAGCAGATTCAAAGTGGATTCAGGGCAGATTTGACACTTTCAGAGCGGACATGTTACGGGATACGTATCAGAAATGTATGCGTTTGTACTGGATATCTGTACAAATTCCCTACAAATACATTTCTATCAAATACAATCCTACCACATTCAAAGGGGATCTATTCGAACGAATTCTAATTTTCTTACACTTGATTTGATATTAATCAAATGCAAAAAAACTATTTGTGCACATCCCTAGTTAATGCACTTATTAAAAAAAACATAACTGAGGATATTTAGAACATTCTTTCACCTTCGGGAAAGCCACATCAAGTTTTAAATACAAAAAGAAAATGGAAGCCATGATGGCATCTGGAGGTACTGTACTTCAAAGAAGTGAAAAGTGAAGATAAACTCTTGACAATTTACTTCCTTTGGGCAGTCCTCAGATTGTTCTCTCTTCTTCTTACGTCGCTGTCGAGACAGTGAAGGCCCGTGAACAGAATCTTGGGGCTGGAAACAATGGAGGCCTTCATTCTGGATTTTACCTCCAGCTTCACCTGGGTTTTCAGAGGAGACTTCACTGGCCTAAAAGTAAACATAATTCCTTTATGTTTTACTGCCGTTTGAAACCGAGGGACGCTAACAGTCCCAACTATCCCATGCTAAACACATCCAAAAATATGAAATACTCCAAAAGCAAATTGTCTTGGCCCTAATCTAAACAACAAGGCCAAGATTTAAATTTTGAAGGAAAAAAAAAAGCATTTCTTGCAGAAAGTCACTAATTACACATGAGTTGCACTATCATAAGTCTGGAAAACTTACCAGATTGTCTATAGGAACAAAGGGTTCTAAAAGTTTTTCAGTAGAATCCAGAATCTGGAAAGAGATTTTACAGTAATTCATATCTAGTTAAGAACCTAAGAGGAGCCTGCTGGGTCAGGCCACAGCCCATCTAGTCCAGCATCCTGTCTCACATAGTGGCTCACCAACTGCCCACAGGCATCTCAAGCAGAGACAAGGGGAAACCTTCACCTGCTCTCAAATCCCAGCAAATGGCCTTAGAGGCATCCTGCTTGTCCCTCCGGCCTGAAGGCATCCATTCTAGTAGTCACTGACATATGTCATCGATAAATTTGTCTAACCCTTCCTTAAAGCCATCTAGGCTGGCTGCTGTTACCACCTCTTCTGGCTGCAGATTCCAAAGACGGATGACCCTATGGAGGAAGAAATCCTTCCCCTTGTCTGATCCGACTCTCCTACCCATCAGCTTTATAATGTACCCCCTGGTTCTAGTGTTGTGTGATACTGAAAAGAAAGTTACACTAAGCAATTGTACTAAGATATAATCTAGGATGATTCTGCACTCCAGGAGCCTCCCTCCCACACTGGTGTGGTCCAAGGGAGGCCTGAAATGGACTAAGTGAGGCCACAGGCACACCCACATGTAGGAGCAAGTGGAGGAGGAATAAATGCTACATGGCAGATAACACCTCAGAGCCCAAGAACTGCACATTAAATCTCATACACCAAAAGAAACTTGGTTTGTATTTTCAAAAAGCAGCCCAACAGGACAAACCTTTAAAAAAGGTTTTTTCCATCTGAACGATTGGTCAAAAACAATATACTTTATGGGAACAACAGCCCCCAAGCACCATTTCTATGTGCTCAATCCAAACATGCGTCATTGAATCAGAGTTGGAAGGGTTATCAAGTCCATCCCCCTGCTCAATGCTGGATTTCCTAAACCATCCCAGACAGATGTAGGTCCAGTCTCTGCTTGAAGACCTCCAGAGCTCACTACCTCCTGTGGCAACCTATTTCACTGACTGATAGCCCTCACTGTCAGGGAATTTTTCCTGATATCTGATCTGTATTGACTCCCTTGAAGTTTCATACCATTGTTTCTAGTTCTCCCATCTTGCGCAAGCGAGAATAGGGACAATCCCTCTGCACTCTGACAGACCTTCAGATACTTGAAGACCAGTCTTCTCTTCTGCAAGCTAAACATTCCTAGATCCTTCAACGTTTCCTCATAGTTCCTCCCTGGTCCTTACTTTAGTCACTAAGTCACTCTAAAGCATCTACTTTATTGTCTTCAAAGAACTGTTGAAGACAGCTGAAGACACTGTTGATTAACTTCCATAAAAGGGTTACAGTGACTAGACAGTCAGGAAAGCAGGTTTACAGAATGAACCACAACCCCAAAATTTTCCCACTGTTCTTTCCTCTTGGTTACATGAGATGAGCATAGACCTAGCGAAGCCACTCTGGATTCCCGGTTCTGGATCTGCTTGCTGGAAAATAGGGAGAAGTTGTCCAGGACAAAATGAGTTAAAAACGGCACTAGGTATGAACACATTTTTAGATATAAAATAGCTTCTATCCTGGATACTTTGACTTAAAAAAAAAGCAAGTTTAAACAGAGGTTAGCTGCCTAGTTTCCTGGATCAACTTCATCTGAACCTTGTGCCTGAACCTTTAAATCTGATTCCCCCAGCAATTTTGAAAATCTGATTTTTTCCTTCCATCATTTTGGATGCAACATCAAGAGCCATTCACAAACACATTCACAGTTTACCACATATAATGCTGCATTCACACTCACCCACCTTCCAGAAACAACCTTCACATAACTAACCATGTTCTTGTTCTGCAGACAAATCATATAATTAATAGTTCTGTGTATTATATTAAGTTTATTTAAATAAAATAATTACTTGATCATTTGGCTTTGGAGTCTCTGAGACAGGTTGCAAAAGTTTAAGGGTGTCAGTGACATCCTTGGCATCAGTGACAGTCTTCTTTGTATCAAAATGTGCCATTTTCAGGCATGGCTCTAGGCCTTCTGGCAATCTTTCCTCCTTACACTGGCAGTCATTTATTACCATTTCAGAGTCTGCTTCACTAGCAGTATTTGGAATGCCTGATTTCTTAACTTCCGCTGAATATTCACTTTGATAGCTTTGCTTTTCCAAAGGAACAATAACTATATCCACGTTGCTCACTGTGGCCATAGATGCATCTGTGTTGTTCAACCCATTCTTGCTTGTACAGTGTTCAGGCTCAGATGCCATTCTGTCAGCGGAAGGCACTTCAAAAGTTTTATTGTTGATTAAATGTTTCTCTTCTTTCTGGAATGAAAGTACACATATAAGAATTGCTTCAGGGATGGACATAGTTGGGGAGAATGTGCCCTTGGGGGGAGGGGAGAACAAGCCTAGGCCCCAGTTCAGTTTAATCCAAAACTAAAAAACATACATAGAGTTCATTAGTGTACACCAAACCCAGTGAATACCCAAACCTGATGTGCTTGGGGCAGCCAGCTGTAGTACTTATGGACATATACCTGAGGAGAACTTTCAGCCCACTACAAAATGAGTTTCCATTGACATTGTTTCATGTTCTTAACTCTAGGTATGACCCATTAAATGCATAAGAAGATCAAAAAATAAACCTACGCCTTTAGATTTCTTTGAAAACTCATTAGGCAAGATCTGAGGGATATTTCCATTTTTTAATTCAGCATTTCCTTTCTTTGATTCAGCATTTCCTGAGGAATTCTTGACCTTGGATTCAGATATTTTCTTATTATGGGTTTTTGATGTTTTCCTGAAAAATGAGAGGGTACAAACTTTGATATAATTACAAGATTAACACAAGGTTATGAAAGGTTGTATTCTATCTATTCAGTGATAGCTCGCTACTCATATGGGTAGATTCACTGCTCTTTCTGAAAGCATGCCTCTTGCAACACACACAGGATTTACTTTTAACTGCCTATTTCACTTGTCAAATAATTCAAAATACATGATTAGGCCTCAGAAGAATACTCATGATTGTACAAATACTTTTGCTGAATTAAGAATGTACCAATTAAGTACCAATCTGCAACAGAACATCCATTAAACAAAACCCACAAAATCAGCATTCCCTTTCAATATAGCCTATGATATAGTTCCATTAGAAGGATAAAATGGAGAGATGTAATAATATTCACTGCTAAATCAACCTCCTTTGTGGAAAGATTATAAATGTGGTATTTTCTAATAGGCGAATAACTATTTTTTTAAAAAAAATTATTAGTACTGTATAGCTAATGCAGTCCTCGGATTTAATTTTTAATAATAGTTTAAAAATAATGAAGGATTCTTACACCAAAGTACTTTCTAAAAAACTTCAAAGTCTTCTGAATAACCTTTCTTCTTCCTTCTTAGACTTGATATAAATGCAGCCTTGATATGGTCGTCATTGTGGATCAGAAAGATCACCAAAGAAAAACTGAGCATTGCTGTTTTCAAATCAGTTGAATTATGGACAGGGGATAATGACTGAGTCATTGACATTAACAAACACACACAACAATAACTGTATTAAACACTATGTACAAAATTATTATCCATTTAAACATATCTTACGCCTTTGTGGCTTCCAAAAAGAGAGAGATTTGGTGCTTGATGTAGGGTTGCCTTAGTATACTTCTTACACTGGGTCTCTCCTCTGGCTTTTTACTAAGCATAGTTCTTATCAGTTCTTTCAAATGAATGCTGTAATCTTTTGGCATAGGTGGCAGCTGTTGACCGGAAAAAGAAAGAAGGTTCAAAAGCAGAACCATCCTTAGTACTATCATATTATTTCAGTTATTTATTAATCTATACCTATCAGAATTCATGGGTATGCCCTTTTCTTCCCTCAGAAAGACAGGCCTGATTTTCAAAATGACCTGCAAGTCTGAATGAATTGGCTCCACAGCAGCTGATAACCACTACAGCCAGGCAGAAGCTTATATGCATGTAAGGCTGATTCACAGGGCTTTTCTGCACAGACAATCCAGATTACAGGTCCGTACAGAACACTTCAAGTCCACATAGTTAATGGAGATCTATGAGGCCACGCCCCATTAGTCCTTCTTCATCTGCCCAAGACGAAGCTAGATCTGGACTGGGGGCCTCTTGTGGACTTGCTTAATTGGGTCAACAAGAGGACTACGGGCCTTGTTCTAGATCATCGGAGGTGCGCAGATAGCATACCTCCATGACCCAGAACCACAAGGGGACGGCCTTGCCTGGCTGTTCTCATTGGCAGTTCTTCAGCTCTTCAAAAACACTTCTTGTTTGCACGCATGAGAATATATAAACTGACAGTCCAGAAGTTATTCTCTCCTATAGACTTGATTAAAAGATGATTTTGGCATTAAAATAGCATAGAGTGCAGGAAGGAGAAGTCCACAGCCAAATTACTATTGTCATGGTCACGTAACTGTGACCTTTTCACAATACCAAAGGCAGCTGTCTTGGAAACTCGCAGATTTCCATGCTCTTGTCCTACTCATGGGTTTCCATAAACAAGATGGTCATAAATACTCAGAATGATACTCCACAACAATCTGAGTGAAGTGACCTGAACAACCAAGAATCATACAACATTAAGGGGGACTTTCATAATAAATAACTTTTTAGGTTTTCTAAGTCTGCCACACCCAAATGGCACATCTAGATCAATTATTTATTATTATTAATAAAAAATAGTATAACACTCTTAATGATTTAGCCTTGCCCCATCAGCCTAGACTTCTAAAAACAAAGCCATGCTTGTGGGCATATACATGCATTAATGGAACTTGTTACAACCCGCTTACTCTTGACTTTGGACAGAGTTTAAGGCAAACCTTCATGTGTTAATATACTTGCAAAACCATCACATGAAAGTTTGTTGATTGGGCCATTTATGGCGTCCCATTTTAGGTAATGCAGACAAGAAAGATTGTCAGACCTCGTGAAATGAAATTTTAGTGTTTGGATGTTTCATGCAGATTTTTATTGAAATCTCACGTAGATTTGCATTGAACATGCACAACAAAGATACTAAAGGATAATATTTTCCCAATTTAACCAATACACCACCCAGTATGAGTGCATACATTATATTTCCTCTGCAGTAATCTGTGTCTATTCTGCAGAAAAGGACATAAATTCTGTACAAATAACATTCATTAACTGTACTTGATCTTCAAGGAGCCTATGTTTAGCCTATCAAAAATCATATAGGAAACTTACTTTTCCTTCAATAATTCGATAAACCAATGAATTCATGTCTTTAGCATTAAAAGCATGCTTTAATGTAGCCATTTCATAGACACAACAGCCTAAAGCCCAGACATCAGACTGTAAAAGTAAAAGCAGAGAAAACAGAAATCACATATTCTAAAAGATGCTTAAAGTGGCATGAAATGACTCTCTGTATCCCCCTCTATATGACCACATGAAAGATGAAATCATTATTTTACCGAAGAAGATGGGTAGAAATGGGATTTTTTTTTCGGTTAACTAGTCAAATAGCCATACGGCCAAGTTTAAATTAGACTTTCAAGGTAAACAGATGTAGTGATATAAGTGAACTCTTATTCTACACTGTTATTTCAAATCAACAAAAAATACAAATGAATATCTCAGTCACAATGATAAGATTTCTTCTACAAGATACAAAATGTAATAACAATACTTAAATATTTCACACAAACAATTGGTCAGATATCATAATCTAAGGTCCTTTCTGCATTATGCCAGGCCCTGTTTCCAGAATAAGGTCCAGTGCAAAAAGGGGGTAAGAAAATCACCTCCATCACCAATTGCATATTCCACCAACAAGTCATTAACTATGCCATCAATAGACATGTTCAGAAACCTGGCCTTATTCTCAAGATAAACACACACTGGATTGAAGCTACTTAGAAACAACCCCCACTCTGCTCAGCAAAGTGTGTGGAAAACTCCAGTCTGAAAGCCTGAGTCAGTAGTAGTAGGTTCAAAAGGATTTCTTCTCTAGGAGATGTACTTATTTGTTGTAGTTCAGTTTTTTTACTCATGTCTGACTGCTCATGAACCCATGGACCAAAGCATCTAACCTTTCTGTCCTCTACCACCTTCCAAAGTTTGCCTGACCTCATGTTCACTGCTTCCATGACACTATCCATCTCATCCTGGGCTGTCCCTTCGACTTTTGCCTTCAGTCTTTCTCAGCATCAGGGCCTTTTCCAAGGAATCCTGTCTTTTCACTATATGGCCAAAGTATCTGAGCTGCAGCTTCATTATGCAGCATGCCCATTTAATTTTTGTTATAGTAAAGAATCTATAAAATGAAGGCACTACAGGATCATGGTAGAAGTGACTGAGGGGCCACCCACACCTACTGGTTGTAATATCAGTCTCTTGGGAACCCATAGCAGTCACATAAGGAAAACTGCTATACCCCCAGCCTTTACACGTTTTTTTACAGCTTTGCACAAGTTGTGTCCAATGTCTTGTAGATCCCACACCTCAAGATAGTTTTGAGTTCAAACTGTGTAATATTATCACTTCCCTGTGAGTCAATGATGAGGATAACTTTGATTAGGCCTTGAGAAAAGCATCAGGGAAAGCTGGACAATTCATTAATGATTAATAAAAGGGAAACTGCAACAAAATAATACAGTAACAGAATGTTGCTTGATAGCATTCCAGTTAATTGATACCTTTTCAGGATACAGTACTCCACTCTGCTTCATTTCCCTCTTTATAGTCACAATTTAATGGCCACTGAGCATGCCCAGACCTTTTAAATTCAGAAGGTGGCCCCTTGGATTTTCCTCCCAGTGCTTCTTTACAGCCCTTTGAGGCAATGTCTGGGCTGTATATGGACAGTAGATCACAGAATAGATTTATTATTAAAAATACGACACACTGTACCTTGTAATTATATGGCTTGTTAGAGAACAACTCAGGGCTCATATAGTAAGGCGTACCGATGAGAGTACTAGCCATGTCATACTGATTTTCCAACACTCTTGCTATTCCCAAATCTCCAACTTTGATAATATTTGAACGCGTCAGGAAAACGTTTTGAGTTTTGAGATCTCTGTGCAGAATATGCTTTTCATGCAAATACTGAAAAATAAAACAATGGTATATACAAAGTGTCACAACCTAGGATACTCCACAGGGTTAGTACATGCATCAGATTTTTTTTTAATTTAAAAAGGTTATATCCCGCCCTTCTCCGAATGGTCCCAGGGTAGGTTATAATGAGATTAAAATATATCAAATGGTAAAACAAAATTGAAAATATAACCCCCTTCCTTCCACCCTAAAGGTTCGATTCATACCCCTCAGAGTATCTTGGAGGAAGAACATGAAGTGTTATGTATCAGTCTAAGGGTGCAACCAGACAAGCTTAAAGAGGCACTCTCTGGGCAAATTTTGAGTCTGTAATGATAGACATTTCCCCCCTGCATTCACCTTACACTGTCAACTTTCAGAATTTCATAGTTCTGAAGGTGTGCGTCTCTTTCTTTAAGCCAGGTTGGGCAGGAAATCGCATAAGCAAAGAGGCTGGGGTTTCTCACTGAGTGGTCAATCAGTGGTGAGAACCTGCAGTCATGGCAGTTTTACCTGACTTGAAGACAAATATAGACTGTGTAATAGGTTCTCACTTACATATTCGGACATATATTTGTTAGGCTTTTTGTACATGCATCTGAAGATGGGCTGCTTTTTTTGAGAGGCATGAATGAAAAAGGCCTTGTCTGATCACACTCCTACTATCTAGGAATATTTCACATATATTTTTTCTATGCACAAATACCACTAAAATGATCATGATATGATGATCAAAAAGACAGACTGCATGATTATCTTCTGTAATGATGAGAAATATGCACAGGAGACAGTAACACAATTTGCAGCAATCCCTGCAATAACATCTCAGGATCGGAACAGAACGCAGGAATACCTTTGGAATGTGAAGTCAGAATTAACCGTTTTACAGCATATGATGCAAAACATATGTACCTGCAATGCCATAGCAATCTGGACAAACCATTCCACCACTTGATTCTCCGGCAGAAGCTTCCCTTTCTGTTCTTTCAGCTTATGATACAGGTCACCTCCTTCACAAAAGCCCATCACAATGTATAGGAGTCCATCTTCTCCTTCCCAGGACTCTTTGTAAGTGACTATGTTGGGATGTTTTAGCTGAGACAGAAGCTGGGCCTCTTGTTCTGCTGCTGTCCTTTCGCGCCTCGATGCATGTTTAAGGTTGAGTTTTTTAATAACATACTATGAAGATTTAAAAAGAAAAATATGTAACTGTCTGTAAAGAAAAGTTCACTGCTACACACAACAAATTGTGAATTCTAAAAGGCAAGCTTTGGAGCCATGTCTATAGAAGTCCGACAAATCTTAAGGCCTTTTCACAGTAGCCTGTAGTCCATTCCAGCACAGAGACAAGTCCACTTCAGGGCCCTTTCTCTTACAGGTCTACTGGGACCGCAAGAGTGGCTAGAAAGGCCCAGGGAGACCAATTTCAGACACACACCAAATTGTGCCGCCAAAATTGCTCCCCAGGGGGAACTTGGGTTACGAACTTCAGTTCATAATGCTCGGAAGTGAACTCGGAAGTAGTTCCAGAGATTGCATGATCTCCAGAGCCAACGTGGGGTGCTGTACCAAGACAGCCTTCCAAATGCAGAAGGCTTATTCCAGGAAAAAGATCATACAACACCTGTACCACATGTACCACTTTGAAGCTCACGTGAGCAGAAAGAGATGTCCAGAAGGAGTCTAGACTTCACACTATGGCAGATATCAGTAAGACCCTTAGAAAATGCCCCTAAAAGATCAAACTATGTGATACTAAATTACTGTCCTTAAAGTTATGGACCGAACAATAAAAAAGCTAAGATCTAAGTTGTATTTTAAAAAGGAATGCTTATGTAAGCTATATTGTGCTTCCCAATTTCTATTACTGCCTTACAATATGCAATTATAAAATTTTATTCTCTTGTATAAACTGAACAAAACCTGTCAGTTCATTTTGTTGGATATAGCTTTATTGTTGCTTTATTTGTAACTTCATAAATGTAAATAAAAGATATCAAACACATAAGCAAAACAAATATTAGAGAGAAGCCCACTCTTTTGTAAAAACTCGTGCCTTCAAGAGAGAGAAGATACTTGATCACAAGGGACCTTCAGAATGAGACATCATTTTTGTTCCACATTATCTAACCTAAAGGTGGATTTTCTGGATTAGATAATCCCAAAAGAAAACAGCTTGTCATTTTGCTTATGTGTTCTCTCACTATGAAAGTAGTCTGAAGCTGGATTAAAATTTAGGGTTGGATGAGCCCGTAAGGAACATCACAGGAGTCCAAATTTCCAATGCTGCTTTCCTACCTATGGCTGTGGTCACACCTTCATTTTAAATCTTCCGGAGTCCATCTTCAGTTCCGACTGCTCAACACTTTTTCATTTCTGTTTCATTTGTGGATTTTTTTTTTAATTCAGGGAAGTCCAAATGGATGATGAAATGTCCACAAATAAAATGAATAAAAACAATGAAAAAGTGTGAGCAGGCAGATCTGAATACGCACTTAAGGAGCTTTAAGGTGAAGTTTTATTCCAACTTTAATCCATTGTCAGAGTGGCAAAACATATCAGCAAAGCAATAAGAGGTTGTCCTTTCGTATTGTTGGCACCTATGGCACTGGGTTCTGTTCTGTGCGAAGAAAATGACTGGTCACTTTGCATTCTGAGAGTGGACTGAAGCTGGATTAAGACTTAGGTGTGGATGCAGCCCTAGACAGGGAGAAAGATTATTTCGGCGGTGCATAACAGATGCCACATAACTGATGCCATCCCAGCGCCAGGTCGCTTTGTTGTTGTTTCTAGCTGGCTTTCCTTCCAGCGACACAACAAGAAAAGCAGTCCAAAGGGACCTACCACTCTCCTTCCGTGTATACATATATGCACACGTGTATACATATATGCACACGTGCAAGCTACCCTGCCTAAGGGAAGTGCAAAGTTTTGCTAATATTACACGCGATCTTGGACCCAGAGCTTGGGACGCCACACAGACTCTCGAGGGGGCTACATCCTTGCTCTCAACTCGCCCCCAGTACCTGCTTGTTGTCTTGCCGATGCCGCACGAGGCTCACTTCCCCGTAGCTGCCCTTTCCCACGGGTCGCACCAAGGTGTACTCGCCCAAGGGCATCCTCATGCACAGGCAGGGGCCCCGCCGCCGCGGGGAGACACCCCCCTCCTGTCAACCGCGAGGACGCTGCCGCCGATGCCATAGAGACCTACGAAACCTCCGCGCATGCCATAGAGAGCACCGTCGCCTGGTACAGCCTGCCGCACGCTACCGACCGTGCCAATAATTTGCAGTAGCTCAAGCGGCCATCTTGGGCGAGGGCAGATCGCCGCCGCTTCCGTTCATCGCCATTTTGGCTTCCTGCTTTTATCCCGTCCTATCCTGTGTCAGCCATTTTAGTTGTGGGCACTGTTGCTTCCCAAGCCTGTTAGTTGGGTCGCCCTGACAACAACTCTCGGCTGTTAGCTGGCGGCGCGTTGTCTTTGCAGTCGGATGGGATTCAGTCGTTCAATCCCTTTCTGCTCGTCTGAAAAGTCTTCATGTTTTGCGAGAAAAGCTCCTGTTGAGTTCTCGTGCACCCTCACCTAATATTCATTTGGATTTTAAAAGAAAAAGTAAAATCTGGATCCTCTGAATTTTTTAAAAAGTTCATCGTCATTTCAAATGAATTCTTCCTGTGATTCCCTGCTCTAGATTGGCACCAAAAGAAAAGTGACATAAATCTCCATTGAATGAGATGTAGAAAATACAGATCTACATCTTAGTGGGTACTAGCACAACAGAAAGTCTTTAATCCATTCAAAAATACACATCATGCATTTTTCGTTAGAGTGAACCACTTAAAATCATTGTTAATTATAGATCCTAAGCTGCATGTACAATCCACAAGGAAAAAATGGACCCAAACAACGTGATCTATTTTTAACTGGGATATTTCCAAGACACCAAAGGGTGGGGGGATCTCTCTTCAATGCTGTATTGCATCAAAGTACAAGGGAAAGATCCATGGTATGGATCCCCATTAATAAATCCAATATTTTCCTCGGATGCTTTCAAGATAAGCTATCAGTGCATGGGATTTCTTTCCTTCGTGTAGGAGAAATGGATTCCAATGTAGAGCAACCAAAGCTCAACTCTCTAGGATGTGTCCCTCAAAAGTAACCTAAAAATCTATGTTGATCTTGTCGTATTTATAGGAAGTCTTCCAAAATTTTAAAACATTTCGGAGTGGTGAGTTGGATCAGCAGGAGAGATGCAACTTTGACCTTAGCCATGTTCCTAGGAATAAAACAAATGTGTGAAGTTTTTGGTCAGCTTTTACTCCAGATCTAGCTCTCAGCCTCATCATCCGCATTCATGATTTATGGTACTGTATCTGATTGGACACCATAAGTTTTGTTTACAGTCACTTCTTGTCTTTGTCATGATCAATCTGAATTTCCTCCACGAATTGAAGCCAAAAAATGTCCTATAAAGAGAAGTGCAGAAATAGAACAAGTAAAAATAGGCAGGGTTTTGCCCAGCTGTCTACCTTTTGTGTATTACATGCATCAATATTGCGCCAACTGCTCATAGCAAAATAATACATTTTGTAATGAGATTAATGTATGACAAGCTGAAGGCAGTGCATATTGTTTTCCATTCTGCCATTAGTCTTACAACATTGTGCCCCATGGCCAAGTGGGACTCCTAAGTCTTATTCCTCTAGCTGGATGCAGGATGTATAAATATTAAACAGACAGCACAAAATTAAATGTGCAGTTCACGCTCTTTGCTGCTCTTGCCTTAGGTTACCCACCTCTACAGAGAAAATGAGAAGAAGCCTCAAGATGATTCGTAGATCTTTTTGGCTAAGTAGCAATTCACAAGTAAAGGAAGCAAAACTTTCAACTTAGATTATGAGGTTCTCATATCTGTTGTTCAAAACTTTTGATTTTACTGCTAGTTACCAGTGTTCGTATCAGGTGTTCTTGACATCTTCCTTGACATGTGTATGCCATTCCTCTGGAGGGTTTTCCTAAGATTGATTATACAGAATACTCCTGAGTTAGTAGAAACTGAGGCCGTGTTTGCACTTAACTTAGTGGAATGGTATAATAACACCATCTGCACTTCAAGTCCTGGAGCACTCTCTGTCCAAACTACCAGGATTTAAAGTGTGGATGGCCCAAACTGAACAGGCCATACTGCCACAGCAATGGCCATGGCATCATCTGGCCTGTGCTGAGACACTGTCATGGCACTGGCCTGCAGCACATGACTGCACAGCCACATTATCCCACCTATTCGAGTTTAAACCTTGAAGATGATGCAAACGCTGCCAACAGAGAGTTCAGTCAAGCTGTGGACAGTTTTTTACTATTGAAGATTGGGTCAGCTGGAGGGAGCTCCCAGATGATCTGTGATGGTGGTGGTGGCCCAGCATGCAGGTGGACAGACTTCTCCTGGAGTGGCTAGAATTGCTCCAGAAAGATAAGTGTGAACAGACCCTGAGATGTTGTCAATCTATTTTAGGACTTATTTTATTGTTGATAATGATCATCATCTTTAAAAATACATAGGCATCTTACATATCATTTTAAGAAAGATTGTATCAAGCTACTTGAACAATAACAGCTTGCTTGGAACTCAATACAGGCATATCCCCATGTCTGCAGGGGATAGATACCAGTTCCTACTGCAGTTACAGGAAACCATGGATATTTAAAAAGCTGGGAAATTCTATGTGATTTTGCACTGTGTTTAAGTGCCCCAGGCCTCCAGGGAGCCTCCAGGAGGTCTAATAGCACTGGTGGGACGGGGAGGCTGGTCCAGCTGACCATAGTCAAGTCAAATCACAGTTACTGAATCAGCAGTTACAGAGGCACTCCTGTATATGTCTTGAAGAAGAATTCTTCCAATGCTCTGCTCAGCATTTGCAAGTTACAGTTTGGAAGCATCCTTTGTTAATAGTATAGTTGCTCCTTTGCAAATGTCAACCATGTACAACTCAAGTTGTTTTCTACTGCAGTTAGGGAGTATGTGAAGGCTCCGCATTTGCTGTGGCAATCATAGCAATGGAGCAAATTTATTACTAAAGAACCATCCTCTTTGAGGAACATTGTCAAGATCATGATGCACAGACCCAGACTGAAGAACAAGGACAGTTGCCTTTGTAGACACACTGCAGCGTTTATTGATAAAAGATCACACGGGAAATAGCACCAGCACACACACATATGCCTCAACACTTTCACACCCATATTGTCATGAGTGACCCTTACATCAAACACCAAAGTTAACTTCCTATTTTTTGTCAGGCTCCAAGTGCCTTGAGAGAACACCAAATCTAATTACTTCCCAATTGCTACCTGCTTATCTCTACAGGAAAGGAGAAACAAGATCAGTAAAATATGCATGCTTTCTGTGCTAGTTTCATTTCTGCTGGGCTTCCATTACAAAAGATGGTGGATATCTCCAACCTTTTTGCTTTTGAGGAAGTTGCTCTATCACTTCCAGATGATCCACAGGACTCGGGGAGAATCCTCTGCCTATCATATCCTGTCTTTGTCTAAATAATCCCATATGCTCAGTTGTTTGAGACAGGAAAGCTTACATTTAAATTGCAGTTGAAATAATTATACAAGTTGTTCCATTCTGATATCTTTATTTTGGATGCCTTCTAAGCAACTCAACATTTAAAACCAAGGTGACATTTAATATAAGGAAGAAATGCTCGCATTCTTAAGAAAAAGAATAACCTTTGCCTCGCCCCAATCAATATGAATCAATATAAGCAAACAAGTATCTAGTCAGAGCATAGAATTTGCTACTTTACAGTTGGAGAAAGCAGTGAAATGGAGCAGTGTTTTTTTGTCATGTCTGAATACATCTCTTGCTAAAGCAGGCTGGGCACAATGTAGTCAGTGTATGTGCCATTTATTAGGCCTTCCCCATTGTTGTGAATAAACCAGCAAGGGATAATTGTACCATGCCTCACATCTTCTGTGTATTCTTTTTGCCAACCCCTAAAAGAAAAGAAAAATCACAGTGAAATTCAAACCAAAGGTCTTAGGTATGCAAGATACTCTGACATTTAAATTCCTGTTTACCTGGTTACTATCAGCTCATTATCGTTCACAATCATTGTGGCATCCTGTTTCCCAGGGTCAAGTCCAGGATGAATCTCAAGTATTTTAAAGTCAATTGGGTGAAAAAACTGCCCTAAAGACAAAAATAAAAGCATTATGTTACCGTGTGGCTTCTACACTTTTTAGAATGATGCTGAAACATTCCTATATTGTAATCTAGAGGAACCAGAATGATGGTTCCTCAAACCATGTAATAAATACTGAATTTTGCAATTCTCCCAAATCTACTTGTATGAGAAAGATATTTGTTCATGTATTTAAAACTTTCCTACACCACCTTTCTATTAAAAATATTTAAAGGAATTTACAAAAATAAAACAGTAATATGTGGCAAAGGGTTACTAGTAAAATAGAAGCCTTATTTACTTGTTAGGCAACCCCAAGACATTTTGGTATCTGACGGTTAAAGCTAGAGGTGTGCGAAGTTTTGTATCACCCCTTAAGTGCTCATTGGAGTTTTTTTTTATTTTCAGGACTTCCAAAGGATGTGAATCTAATGACAGCCATATGGAGAAAAAAAGTCCTGGCAACTTATACTTGCCAGTGCTAGGGGGTGCAATAAGCAGGTTCTGAGCTAGTTCAGATCATTCCTCTTTAGGCTGTCTTTTGCTCTTCATGAGATCGCTACTTGTTTCACTTTTGCTGCAATTCCTGAAAGAACAAAAATTCTAGTGAGCACTTTTATTGGTGACTGGAGAGAAGCTTTGTCCACCTCTTGTTAAAACATATCCAGTTCCTTGGCTCCCACAGGTTGGTACACTGGCCATACACCAGATTAGGCTGCCTTCCACTCCACCAGCTGTGCAAGTGATTTCCTGCAATGGTTGAGTTTGCAACGAAATACCCAGAGGCGTTTTCATATTACAGCGAAGACGCCTTGGAACGCTTCGGCCCAAACACGTGGAGAGCAGTTCCCCATCTGCACTGGCAGGTAAAAGACGCATTCCAAACGCATCCTTTACCTTCCCTCACGCAGATGGGGAACTGATCTCAGCCCATTTGGGCTGAAGGCCCTCCCCCGGGCTGCTCCGATTGGAGTCAGGGATGGGCAGCCCAGGGCCAGCGGACCCACATCCTACACCCCCCCCAACCCAATCCGTGACTGCACAGATGACCTGGAGAAGCCAGGAGGGTGGCTGGCCAATAAGAGGCCACCCTGCAAGCATGTGCACAGCACGCCGGGCCTCCTGCAGGCAGAATTGACCTGGCAGCCTGCAGGTAAAGCCACGAATGTGTGCACGCAACCTGGGTTGGGTTGCGGGGGGTGTTAGGTGGGGGTTCCCCTGGCTCTAGGAGCCACGATCTTGGCTCCTGGAGACAGTGGGAGCCGAGGGAAAGGAGCCCAGGGGAAGGGTCCAGCTGTCACAGAGGGAGAGCGTGCAAACACTCTCCCTCTGTAACAGTTGGGAACACGCCAAACACGCAGGGATGCTTTCAGAGCAGTTTTTTCCCCTCTGAAAGTGGAATGCATTGAGAACATGTTGGGACGCTTGGGGTGGTCCAGAACGGATCCGGCCGCCCCTGAGGTGCAAATGTTGTGTCCCCTTGTGCGAAAAGACCTCTGATCATCCCATGTTGACTGAAAGTCTAGAATTTTAGGCCACATACAGGCTATGTGGTCTAACACCTGACAGAACTTCCAGTCCCTGGCTGGGGAAGGAATTCATCTCTACCCATAGAATTCTGGGAAATATAATGGGATAGGATAGAGCTTCTGTATAAGCACCAACAGCAGTAAGCTCCATCAAGACCTTATTGTGGATCATTTGGCTGGAGTAACAGTATTTTGCCAAAATAAAAGGGATGTGGCCAGATTTCAGAAAAATGAGTAATACTTTTCACCTTCAACATACCACCAACCTTTCATGAATTCATACCTAACAAGCCATGAGTATTTTGAGAGAACTGGTGACTCTCCAATGTGTAGAATCCTAGAAAATCCTGGTGTGCCGCATTTTTCTTCCATGTTTTATGCAAAACTACTGTAAAAATTGTTCCTTCTCCCATTGAGATTTCCAAGCTCTTTTTTCTGGTGATTTTTAAAATTAAACTGGTTTGGATGAGAAAACAAAGTGAGAACAGATAAATGCAGTGGTTAATTATTAGGAAAAAAACTCATAACTCTTATAGTTTAGGAGTTCTCAAAATTTTAAACATGATACTTCAATTTTTCCCAAATCCTCACACAAATTTAACCCTTAATACTTCTTGTTTTATTACTGTTAATTTATATTGAACTAATTTTGTAATATATTTCACCATTTCTAGGGCAATATTGCGCCCAATCGGCGAAAGTATAATTATTTTATTCATGATTTATTTCAACTGAATCACTTATTTAAAATTGGATTTTTCTCTCTCTCTCTCTGGCCTCACACATAGCCTTTTTTGTACTTACCTAGTGATAGGAACAGCTTTGAAATACCACGGTAAGCCTTAATCATTTGGAAGACTGTCCCAGTACAGCCCCCCGAATAGGATTTGCAGACTGCACAATCTCCTGAGCCATTGCCAGTTTTTGTGAATGCTAGCAACTCAAGTTGCTAGCCTTTGTTTCCCCTGGGGGCAATTTAGAGGCAGCAGGGCTGTGTAATGTGCCTCTTTGGGCACACATGACCCCTTTACTTAAGCAGTTCCACTGGTTGCTAGTTAGCAACTAGTCCAGGTCTAAGGTTTTATCTTTGCCATATAAGGCCTTAAATAACTTGGGATCTTGGGTGTTTCCGCACATACCTCCCGAAAGCCGGATTAAGGGAAACCATTTTTCTCAAATCCGTCTCTGGGAAGATCTGTCTGAAATAGGGACGGATCCAAATAAGGCCCCATGCTTCCGCACTCGTGTGGGAAGGCCGGAGTCTGGAGAACGGATGGACTGGGTGCTATATGGACGCATCAGCACCATTTCCAAAAGTCCTCTGGCTCGCACATGGCCAATGCCACCCCTGGAGCTGCAGGACTGTAGCGGTGAGCTGCCAGTCACTCTGTGTTTCCGGCGGTGCCCGGTGCCTGCCAGGAATCAAGACTTTGAAGGTTACCATCTTCCTTCCTTCCTTCCTTCCTTCCTTCCTTCCTTCCTTCCTTCCTTCCTTCCTTCCTTCCTTCCTTCCTTCCTTCCTTCCTTCCTTCCTTCCTTCTTTCCTTCCTTCCTTCCTTCCATCCAGCCTTTCTCCTTCCTCTCTGCTTCCCCATGGTGATCTGAATCAAGCTTATATAGGGGGTAGGGCTTGGATCCCCCTCTAGGGTTTGACGGAAAAGAGAGGGGTGGTGGTTTCTCCCCTGCAGATCCGCCTCACAAGCTGCCAGTGGGAACAAGAAATTTCAGAGGTCACTGCAGATTAAAAAACAGATTAAAACCTGGAGTAAATGGTGCAGTGGAAACAACCTCAGTGTTAGGATTGTATGGTTACAGGATAAGTCTTATGGTCAGGAAAGTCCTTGGAAAAACCAGGTTCCCACTCTGGTGTCTGATCTCTGAAGTCTTAAGACGGCTTCTGTCCTCGCTTCAAATTTCCACTGCATCTTAGACATTCAGGACAGTTGCTAAACTTGATTTAATTGATAAGGTAGTTTCAAGAAAAAAAATTGGGAAATAAAATTTGATTTACTGTAAGCTCCTTGGGATGAAGTAAGTCTAAATAGCCGGATAGATTGTCCTTTTGTGCTTCTTTACCCAAGGTAATATATATTTCAAGCACGTTTCGTGGACACTGTGAATTTTACCTTGGATTTAATAGGGTGACTTCATCAAGCCAAGTGAATGTCATCTGCTTTGTACCATTGTGGAGAATGATTTTCTCTGGAGTTATTTCAAGTTTTATATTCATCTGTGTGTTTAGAATCCCAAGTTTTCCAATAAAAGTATTGTGATTCTGGACATTGTTACTGCTTTTCTCTCCAATAAGCTGCCCATTGACAATGATACCTGAAGTAAGAATAACACTGTTAAGGGAACATTCTGAGAAAAATAAAAACGGAAAAAGTACAATAAAAACAGCGTTGCATTATTTTAAATAAATATAATTTCTATAATGGTGATTGAGACACCTTCAAACCACCCCTTTTTAGCTATTTTCTGTGTGTCTTGAAGGCTTGCCAGACAAATGTAATTGTCCTTATTCAGGGCCCTAGCCAGCTAACCCATCCCCTTCCCAAAAAAAAGTGACCTACCTGTAAACCTTACTAAAATACTCTGAGGTTGCTTTGTGATGGATTGTCAACTCCTGCCCTCCATGTAAACACGTGTCGTGGCCAACAGTTGTCTCAACAGCCAAAAACAGCCCTGTAATAACAGTGCTAGGGGGGGAATGTTGTAACTTCCACCTGCACTTCCATTCTATGGAAGTGCTTCTGACTCCAGTTGGGGGGTTGCTGTGAGCAGCATTCCACTCAGCAGGGTTCCCTTTCAGTTCTGGGACAGGGTGCTGTGTAGACTGTGCACACATACCCTGAGGGACAGTCACCATTTTCCATAGCATGGAACGCATGCATTTTAGGCTGTGTCCAGATACAGCCTGAAAATAATATATTGCTCCAGAGCCTGGCATAGCAAGACACCTGTGAAAACCCACACCTCTGCACTACAGTATTTCTAATCTCATTATTGTCTTGTCTCAGGGCGAATTTGCATTTGCTGTGTTAGAGAACTCTGGGATCACTGCTGTAGGCAGCATCCATATATGCTGGAACAGTTACTGATCCGGGGCAGCTGAATATGTGCAGCAGCACTCCTAGAATGTGTAAATATAGAGCAATTGCTCTGCATCTACAGTCCACGCTGTCAGGCGCAGCCCACTTTGCGCTTCTCCCTGCCAGGAGAAGTTCAAAAGGGAGCCTGGGGAGGCGAAGGGCAAGTGGAACAGATCACTTGATCCAATTCCACCAATTCAGGATCAGCCTAGCACAGTGCATGGTAGGCCACGTTCCCATTATAAACTTATTTCAGTTTCAAACCATTTTTAATCCTCGCAGTTCCCATGTCAGGTTGGCTTAACACGCTTTCCATGTGTTAAATCGCCACAAAGCATTGTAAATGTTAATCCTCATTTGAACAGGTCTCACTCCGGTTGGTGCGCTTGAAACGTTTTACACTTTTTACTGTGGGAACTGTACCGTGTTAACGGATGAGAATGCTTGTTTAGGGTTTCCCTCCCCCAATAGCTTGCTTCCAAAGATAGTGATTTTACTGTAAAAATCCACCCCTTAAAGCAGCCACTACACTGTAGCAAACCAACCACTTCACACCTGATAACAATGTTGCAATTCTCTGCAATTTTGAAAGTTCTGACCTTTAAAAAGGGGGAAGGAAAGGAAAGCAGCTGCAGGTTGTTTTTAAGGCTGTGACTGTGGAGTGAGCGGGTGAAGGGGGTTTGAGTTGCCACTGCTGCTCTGTGCCCTGGGCAATGGGGAGAGGAAGGGAAAGAATCGCTGGCTGCCCACTGCTGTTTTTCCTCCATCCAGGCAAGCAGCAGCCACCCAGCCACCCAGCCAGGGTCCGTGAAGGGGTCCCTTATGGGTGACGCGTTCACGCCAGGAGGAAGAGGGCAGGGCAGCCCTGAAAAGCGGCTTTTAGAAAGGAGCCACTTGAGTCCCCCCTTGAGTCACGCACACCACGTATGATCCTCTGAATCCGGATCGAATGCGATTAAGTTAAAAGTAATGGGATCAGGCAAATTGGCATTTGCATCCGGTTCTATTATTTTGGTTTAGGGAAACTGAATTAAGCTTATAATGGGAACGCGGCCATAATGAATTAAGCTTATAATGGGAACGCGGCCATAATGTGCACCATGCAGAAATGGCCTGGTGTTTTTATCCTACCTTTGATTCACATTAAAGGTCAGAGGATGGACTTTGGAAGTGCATTCTGGCTTTTAATGCAGATTAAGTCCATTAGCATGTGGGTGCTACTGTCTCCAAGCTGCTATTCAGCAACAGCTAAGTGATGCTTCACTCTTCACACACCCACTGCCTTGGGTCCTTTCCACACTTGCCTGGTATACCAAAACAAGTTGCTCAACTGTATGCCTTCTCCGTACAGGGCTAGCACCATTCTTATCCAGAACCATCCTAAGGGCTTCCCACCCGTCTGTTCTGGTCCAGGCATCAGCATTTCCGCACTTGGTCTTGAACAAGTAAAATGCTACAAATCCTTCTTCAAAGCGCGCTTTTAAATAAATCTGTAGCAAAACAACTTCTCAGTTTCTCTCCCTCTGAACTGGCACAATCAAAAGATCTATTAAAGTCATCAAACATCAACAGTTGAGGATATGGAAATTAAAACCATATCTATTAATGATGGCCCTCATTTTTTCAAGAAACAGTTACCTGTAGTTGGGTCTGTTATGAGATTTAACACGCTGCCTGGATCTCCGTAAATGTTGAAGCAAAGAGCATCTTGTTTTTGGGGCACGTCTATAATGAAGTGTGGGTCACCATCAACTGCAAATAAAAATATTAGCTGCCTTAGGTCATTCTGTTTGTCACTGAAAGAGCGCGTCTTCATGGCATGTGTTATTTCAGTTTAAAGAATTCGAAA
>MTQE01001058.1:3217083-3260553 GCA_014337955.1 Aspidoscelis marmoratus
GGGTACTTAATGGGTACTTCTAGTGACAGTGGAAAAACACCCAAAGAGAATGAGGTTGTGGCATGAGCTTTAGTAGAGTTTAGTTCATCAGGGCTGTGGTCACACTTAAGGTTTAATCCAGCTTCAGTCCACCTTCAGAGTGAGAGAACACATCAGTAACATGGCCAGTAATTTTCTTTCCACATTATCTATCCCAAAGGTGAATTTTCTGAGTTATTTAAGACTGAAAGAAAACACCTTGTCACTTTGCACTTTGACTCTGTAAGTGGAGTGAAGCTGGATTAAGCCTTAAGAGGAACCACTTAAGGTGCTATTAGAACCACCTTTTTGCTTTGGATTATCCAGAATAACATGGCTATTTTTGTAATCTTTTTGAGGTTCCTGTATGCCTGTTTTTGTAAAGTACCCTCCTCTTACCGTTTATCTAGTAGCTGCTGAATAGTGAGATAAGCCCAAAGTCTCTCAATATAATCCCCAAATATGTATTTCTGGTCTTCCAGTGCTTTAACTGTTTCTTCGATATCTGCTTGTTCAGAGAAAGTCAGGTCTTTTTCTGCCTGTAAAAGTGTCAAAAATAATTAGTCCATTAAGGGTGTTTTTCCACTGTCATTAGAAGTACCCATTAAGTACCCATTAATGGGTACAAAAATGCCATTTCGTACCCATTAATGGGTACTTAATGGGTACTTTTAGTGACAGTGGGAAAACACCCTAATTTAATCACTTAAAAATACCGTAGCATTCAAGTATAACTAGCTTTAAAAACAGAATCTTTATGAACACAGTACAAAAAGGGGGAAATATTAAATTAACACAGCAAATCTTTCCTACTATTAAGTAGTAACAAAGGCCTTCACTTTAAACCTCCTTCACCCAATTTCATTTCTATCTGTTCTATCTGTGGCTTTTCTACCCACCGTTTGGACGTTCCAGAGTGGAAAGTCCACAAACAAAACAGATAAAAATGAAAAGGTGTGGATGTTGGCAATCAGAAGATGAACTGAAAAAAGGTTTAAAGTGAGCATGTGCAAACGGTCAAAAATAACACAAGCTGGTGTAAATCATTCTAGTTTCATTCAAGCAAATTTTAAATAAGGAAAAGATATGTGTGCAGCCGCTGCCTCCATCCCAGAGCATCTGAGAACATCCGAGAGTGCCCTGATCCTCCCTAGTTGCTCCCTGGCACTCCTGCACACCCTCTTCTTGATGAATATGGTACATGGGAGGGGGAGCAGTGCAGCCACACAGCAGCTCGCTGCCTTGTAATTGCCATGACAATGATCAGGTACATGACGGAAGCTGTCTTGGGTGTTGCTATGGTGATTTGGATGGTCCAGGATGGACTGTCCTCATTGTCACTGCCAGAGGTAAGTTGGGGTGGTACCGATACCTGTGGTGCAAACACCGTCCACCGGCCCTGAACTTAGCTTCAGGGGGATGGTATTGTTACGAAGTTAAGTGTGGACAGGCCCATACAAACTAGATCCAGTGCAGAATGTATACCTTTGCATAATGGAAGGCTACAATAACAAACTGGTAGACATGGGAGATCATGCCACCACAAATCACTAAAACCACAGTGAGATCTAGACTCTTACCCCATGAGCTGTAACTTCTGCAGTAATGCTGTTGATGTCATTGTCAGAAATGCGTCCAGCCACAATTATTTCAGAACCATCATAGTAGTGCTTAAAATTATTTTGAGTCACATCCGCAATAGCATTTTCAGGGTACTTCAACTCTACTTCTGTAAGCAAAGGATTGGCCACCTCATCATAAAAGCCCTGGAAATCAAGCCATAATAAAAGCAAATGTCATCTTGGAACACTTAACAAATCTTCTCAGATTTGTATTCCGTTTGTATTCAGTTTGGCAGTTTGTAGCAGTAAGGCCCAGCTACACACAATATTCCTCAAGTGTCTGGAGCCAAGGAACATTTGTCCCACTTCAGGCATGTTCACATTCATAGCTATCAGTCCCACCTCAAGCTCTCTTTTTGGCCACCTCTTCATACCACACACGTTGTACATTCTACCTGAGCTAATTCCATGTAGCCCAGCTTAATTCCTTCTCTGCCACATCAGCCCAATGTAATTTGTCATCTGTTGTGGTCAATAACCAGGATTGCCCATGGTCCACTCTTCCAAAATGCAGTTGAGCAACATATCAAACATTTTGACCTTGTTTAGGGTGAAAAAAAAGAGGGAAAAAAAACCCCATGTTCTAGCTGAATTTTTTCTGCTTTACAGAAAATGAACTTTGGGGCTGTGTTTCCACTCATGTTATAAAATGATTGGAAAACTACTTGAAAATTGTTTGTTTCTCCTCATTACAGATTGGGTTCCCATGTTTTCTGAGGAGTAAATTGCTAAAAACCACAATAAAAAAACACCTGAAAATACAGGTGTTTCCCCCCAGTTTTGCAGCTAAAATGCTTTATCTTTATTTCTTCAGGAATGGTACTGCAGTATTGTGGGCAGATGCATCATGAAACGGGTGGGGTTTCACTCTGCATGACAGCCCCTTGCCAGATTTAAAGTGCTCAAGGTTTTTTTCCTCGGAAGGCCACTTCATGGTTTCATTTTAAGCCACTTCACACTGATAACAAAGTTTCATTTCCCACCCTCACTTTCTCCTTTTTCACCTGGGCTGGCTCTTTCCTGCGTGGGTGAGCAGGAGAAAGGTATGATAAACGAGAAAGTGAGGGGAAGGCTTAGGGAGGCAATTTTGTGCAACATTGTAAAATGGGGCATTGGAGGAGGGACAGGAGGCTCTGGAAGCGATCCCCATGGTCGTGCTCACTGGAAGGTTTGACTTTGCTAAGGAGAAGCAAACGGCAGAAGCAAAAGAAGGAGGGGAGAGGGTGCTGGGATTCCCCACCCTTTTTGGCCACATAATCATGGGAACAACCCAATCGGGAGAAAGGGGTGGGCACCCTGGCTGGCAAAGGGTGGGGAGGAAAAGATTTGCTTTCCCCAATGCATTTTTGAAGCATTTTCTGTGGGAATAGCAGAATCAGGGTTGACTGCAATTTAAAGTCAAGGAAGTGGGATCAGCCAGAATGTACTTTTGCATTCGGGTTTTGTTTTAAAAAGCATTTTTAAAATCTCAGTTGGGAACACAGCCTGGGTTAGAGAATAAGGAAAGAAAACAGCCTGTCACTTTGCAGATATGTTATCTTCATTCTCAAGACTAATCGAAAGTGGATTAAAACTCAAGTGCAGCCAGACTCATAGTTTCCTACCTTGTATTCAACTGTGTCATTTGTTTGCATTTTTAAAGTCTCCTTTAAATGTGCATATATTTTTGTACACATTTCTTCTTTTACATGCATATTTTTTAGCTATTTTGATATAGCTATTTTTTCTTGTAATTTTTTTCCCTAACAGAATATATTTCAATTTATTTCATATACACAGTTCTGAGTAACATTTTTCAAACGGAAACATATTTATATGCATTTGTTTGTCGGAAAACTGCACCATAATGTTTGGAGAAATGAAGGTTTCAAAGGACAGAGTTCCCTATCTGGCCAAATCTTTTCAGTATTCCTGTACAAGCAATAAAGATAAAAAATCCTGATTCAGAAAAGCATAGTACCGTAACTTTTACAATCTGACTATGAAAACATATGTCACTAATATTCAATTAAGGGAGTCTTCACATTTGCTGGTACACTAGATCAGCACATGTAGTAAAAGCTAGTAGAAGCTTTGGAGCTGGTGCAGAGACTGGAATAAGGCAGACCGTTTCAGTGCAGACACCCTTGTTCCAGTTTAGAAGCCATCCCAGCCTGGTCTGGTCTACTTGGTCCAATTTATTAAAAGTACAGGTTATATTTTAAAAATGTTTTAAGAGTATTTTAATGTATTGTTATTGTTGTGACCCACCCCGGGACCTTTTAGTGAAGGGTCGAATATAAATTCTTAAATAAATAAATAAACCTTAAATAGCACATTTCATGTTACTTAAGGTGAATGAACATTAAATTAGAAGAATCCGATCAAACCAAAAACATTATGACTGGGGTCACACCTTCACTTTAAACCTCCTTCACCCCATCTTCGGGTCTGACTGCTCACGCCTTTTCATTTCTATCTGTTTTATTTGTGGACTTTCCACCCTCCATTTGGACTTTTCGTGAATGGAAAGTCCACTAGTAAAATGGATAGAAATGAAAAGGTGTGGATAGTCAGACCTGAAGATGGGCTGAAGGAGGTTTAAAGTGAAGGTGTGACTACACCGAGCCAGTTTGGTCTCGGAGTTAGGGAGCCAGACTCTTAACTGGGAACAGCGGGTTTGATTCCGCACTTCTCCATGAAGCTAGCTGGGTGACCTTGCGTTAGTCTCAGGTCTCTTCTAAGCTCTCACAGCCCCACCTACCTCACAGGGGAGAAGAATAGGAAACTTTGTTAGCTGCTTTGAGTCCCCTTAAATGAGTGAGAAAAGCGGGGTAGAAAAGCCAACTCTTCTTCTTCTTCTTCTACAATCTATGTCCCCATTTTGTCCTAAGATGGATTAATCTTTTGTGATATGACCATGGTCTTAGATGTTAAACATTTTTAACCTGTAACTGTAAGGCTGAATCAGAATCCTCATAGATACGACGAGCCAATCCATTGTTTTCAGCTGCCAACTTTTCTAAAGAGCCATAATCAAGATCATAACCAAAGCCAAGATTATACAGTGGGTATCTTCCTTGAATTGCATTTCTAACATTACTCAAAATTACGTCAGTGTTTCTTTCTCCTGCATGAAAACACAGAAAATAAATCAGTGTTGAAAGTTTTTCTATGCGTAATTAAAACAACAGTCTGCTGTACAGCAGTGGCTCTTAAGGGTCTGTTTGTATTTTACTTCCTGGAATGTTGTAATAATTCCATTCCAGTGAAGCAAAGATCAAGTGTGGTGGGAGCCATCCACACTTCAAGTTCTGGTTTAGTCCTCAAGCAGATCACCAGCACTTGAAGTGTGGATCATCCAGACAGGGCAGGCTCGATCACCATGGCAATGGTTGGATTACATCTTGGAATAAGGATTCGCAGCACTGCACCCAGAAAAAAGTGCAAACGCTACTAACTGTGAGTTTACCAACTGCTCCAAGTCAAGCTGTAGACAAGATTTTATTTGTCAAAAGCTAGGGGAAACTGGGGCAGCTGAAGTGAACTTCAGGACAGTGTTGTCATGGTGCAGAGCAGACAGGCCTTCCCATGAATGGCTGTAACAGTATATCATCCTTTTAAAAATACCCATGACTGTCACATTTCTACACTGGTAGTTTGTTGTACAGGTCTTCATGTAGTTTTTTTTTACTCACAGAAGACTGGAATATTCACATCAATCACACATAAGGCTCTTTTGCACTTATCTGATAAGGAGAACCTTGCATGCTCTGGGATGATCTAGCAACACAGCATGGTGCTACATCCATCTCAGAGCTAGCAGGAGCATGCAAGGCCATCCCAATCCTCCTGTATCGGTGGAACAGCTTCACCACGGGCATCTAGGACACTCCTAGTAAGCCCCCAGACACAGCATTTGCATTACCTCCTAGCACAAAAGCTGCAAGGCAACAGGGGCATTGTAGCTGCAGGTGCACAGGTGCACACTGTGTCTCCTTGTGACTAGCAACAGTCTGGCATGTGACAGATGCTGCTACCATCACTGCTATGGCAATGTATACTTTCTGCAGTATACATTTTTTTTTGTTTTTTGTTTAGTAAGTTGGGGACAATACTACTGAAATTAAGTGTGAAAAGGCCTATAATGTATGGTATGTAATTTATACCATTTTGCAGGACGACAGACAGGCTCTAGGTCTCCAATTTCCCTAATAATCTTCCCAAGGAATAAAGAACAACCCTGGAACAATGTTTTATTTCCCTGTCACTGGGAAGGGAGGTCTTTTAAAAATGGAAGAGGAAAACAAAAAAGGCCAATCTTCTGTTCTGGCAATGATAACCTGGCGGTATGTAAGAACTAGGCAGTTGTGAACCCTCCATCCAACCCTCTTTAGCCCTCCAATGGAGGTACAATGATCCTCTTACACATCTCTGTGAATAATCTGCCATTTTCCTAAGCCACCTTATTTCACACAAAGGTTATTTTGAACGTCAGAAACTGTACCTTTGGTGGGTCTGCCATCAGTTAACATGATGATTATAGAAGCACTTCTTTCGGGTAGGTAACCTTCTTTGTGAGCTTCATTCAGCATTTCAATTCCAGTCATTAGACCATCATTAAGGTTCGTCCCTGAGACACAAAGAAGAGCAAAATGCAGATTCAAAGAGTGTTATGAATGACTAACTGAATGATTACCTTCAATTCAGGGTGAGCTAAGAAATATTAAAACTACATGACAGCAAAAACTGGGGGGGGGATTAAAATAGTGCAGTATGCAGGGGAGGAGGATAAAGAGGCCCATCTTCAGTAGCTATCTCTGTGTCTTGTCCACAACTCATTTTCATTATGTAATATAGACTTCTGAAAGTCCTCTGCATGTGCTAAAGAGGGTGAGTAGATCTTGCACATGCCTCATTCTTTCAGTCCAAAACCCTCAACTAGGGATGTGCACGAATGGTTTTTTGGCACTCAGTTTGTATCGAATCAAATGTAAGAGAATCAGTATTCGTTTGAATACATCCCCTTCGAATGTGGTAGGATCCTATTCAATTCAAATATATTCATAAGAATATCTGATACAAATGCATATGTATCTGATATGTATCCGATACATATCCCATAACATATCTGCTTGGAAAGCATCAAATACGCCCTGAATCCACTTTGAATCTGTTCTCAAAACATGTCAAGTGCACTCTGGATCCATTGCAGATGTGACTGGAGCAGCCGCTCTCCTACCTCCCTGTTTCATGAATGTTCCGAAGCATTCGTACGAATATGAATGTCAGGGCACGTCCCCATGTACTTTTTTGTCTCTCTATTGTCCCTCTATCGCAGCATCCTCACTCTCTTCAAGGATCGTAGGGTGGTGGTGCAGAAATATCCCACTACTTCTTATATTAGTGTATAGCTTTTATTACTACTCTCCTTTCTTAAGGGAATCATTTTTAGTGTTTTCCATCTGAAAATTCTTTTAATTTAAAAAATTATAAGTTCCTTAAGTTTTTGAAAGCATAGACAAAACTATTACGTTGATTAAACAAATAAAACCTTTGACCCTTGGAACTTGCAACTTACATCCAGCTATGTTAATTTGCTCAACAAAACGTCTTGCTTCAGCCAAGTTCTCAGGAGTAGCTTGGATTAATTTATCTTTCCATTTATGGACACTGCTGCCAAACAATACAAAATTCAAGTGATCATCTTCCTTTATATCTTCTAATATTTTTAGCAGTGCATCCTTTGTCTAAATTGAAAAAAAAAATTCAATTATTACAGTTCAATACAGCACCCCCCCTCCCCCCCTTCATTGCATCCCTTTGTGCTTCTGCTGAACTTCCAGGAGGTTCATATTTGTGAGGGAGGGGAGGCTGGGCAGAAAGGTTTCTTCTTTGCTTGCCAAGAAGTTTGTATTTTGCTTGTCACCATTCCTAGGATGGTCCCTTCTTCCATCCTGCCCCCCTTTCCCCTTTATTCTGATCAAACACTTGTGGACTCGGTCCATAATTTTTTAAAAATATACATCTATCTTGTGCTAGATTGATACTGCCATAGGTCATATTTCTTTAATTCAGTAGTTCTCAACCTGGGGGTCGGGACCCCTTGGGGGGGTCGAACTACCCTTTCAGGGGGGTCGCGATGAGTCTCCCACCACCCTTCCCTCCCACCTCCCAGCTCCTCTGCCCCCGTGGTTGGGGGGTCTCCACAACACGAGGAACTCCATTAAGGGGTCGCGGCACTAGGAAGGTTGAGAACCGCTGCTTTAATTGCTGTCTAACGCTTTTGTTGGAAATCAGGAGGGGGAATGAGGGAAAGAGTGGAACAAGAGTCTCAATGATACAATTCTAAGGACAATGTATCTTCATTTCCCTTCAGCAATGTGCAAGGGGAACAATGTTTGTTTCAGTCAAAAGTAAAACCAGACTTTTACTGAGAAGTGAAAGTGCTTTAGCAGCTTTAGGGAAAACAGCAGATTACACAGCCTCTCATTTTTCTACAGGAATGACTGCGGAGGTGGAGGTGCATGTTGGTTGGAATATGTCTTGTCTGCATCTGTCTGAGGGCACAGTCCCCTCACCCCAACAGTACCCTGTGTTATTACTGTGTTTGCCGTCTGCACTACACAACTCCAAACACGCCCGTTGTCAATATTGATTGACATAACTTTATCCTATTGGAATGCAGGTGGTGTTGATGCAATCAAGAGGAGTGGAGAACTAAAGGGTCATGCAAAGGAGACTTGGGGAGATAGCCTAAAAGTGAGCATAGCAGCCCAAGCTGAGGAATTGGGTGTGAACAGGATTAGGACAGCTTCAGTTCAGTTTCTTAACAGGATGGACTATTTCATGAGGGAGGACGGAATCGAACCCGGTATTCCCAGATAAGAGTCTGTCTCCCTAACCCAGTGATGGTGAATCTTTTGAGCTCGGTGTGTCAAAATTCGCAAGAAAGCCTAGCTTAACTTGGGTGCTGTGTCACATCTAGAAATATCCGTAATTTTGTGATATTTGTGGCTCTAGTAAAAAAGTTATATTTTTGATATATGTATTTTATTAAAAGCAAAAACAAATAATTCTTGACATTAGTGACTTTTGTTGCTGAATTTTGTTTGCTAATCTTCAGTTGAAAGTTGGTATTTCGTACACGTCAAGAATAAGCAAGCACCACATGCCCAGGTGCCAGGGTGACCATGTGTGTCACCCAAAAGGGCTTGGCGTGTCACCTGTGACACGCGTGTCATAGGTTGGCCATCACCACCCTAACCACTAGACCAAACTGGCTCATAGGAAAGGTCTATGTGCACATCATCCATTTTTGCATACAATTCCCCACAAGTTAAGTTTTACATATACACCTCCCCTTCTACACACATATTGCCAATAGACGACTAAAACAACAGGATAGTCTGTTTTCATATAAAACATGGCAAGTGAGGAGGAAGCACACAGATGGAGTGCTTCTAGCTTTTAGGGCCCGAGGAAGCTCTCCAGCCCTGGAAGCAACAGGAATGGCTGTGGTGTGGGTCTTGTCAACTAGGAAAAGCTCAGAGTAAATTATTACCTGCTGCAGTTTTCGTCCGGACATTGATATACTGACATCTATTATAAAAACAATGTTCTTAGGCAAATGAGAAATGTTTTTTGGAGCAAAGAAGTGCACAAAGTATCCATTGACAATCTGAAAAATGAAAGCAAGAGAAACTGAATGAGGTAACATTAAGATACAATCCAAATCACATGCCAATTCAGATCTTGTCTGTTTACCTTTAAATCACCTGGAGTTTCTCTGTTCACATCATATGTTATGATAAAATCGCCATTTAGCAGTGTTGTTGGACAATCTGGACAGGTTCGTTGTTGATCAAGTGTAGGCTTGAAGGACACGTGACCCTGAAACCAACAACACCCACCAGTGTCAATTAGAGCGATTATCACTGAACACTTCTGTCAGCCAATGGGACAGCCCAGAGATGCTCTGGCATGGGACACCCACACACTAGGAAGCCGTCCCCCATCCCCAGTAGCTGTGGAACACTCAAACACGCTCCTAGTAAACTCTTGCACATGCTCTTTGGACTAATTCCATGCATGGCCATTGCTGCGGTGAAGTGATTGCTGCTAGATAGCAGCATTCACACTTCCATAGCACTGAGTTAAGTGTGGGGTAGCTGTGGGACATGGACAGTTTTCATAATGTGAACACTGGTTTCCATCCCTGATCTTAACTTCCCTGAGACCGTGTCCCAAGGAAGTTAAGTGCAAAAAGTTCCTGGGATGATTGTGAAACATCTTTTTCAGGCTCAAGACTATTGACTATTTCAAATATTGCACTTAAAATTGTGAGTCCATCCTTAATATTATTCCCTCACACTGGTTCAGTTTTTACTCATCTTTAAACTTAAAGCCCGCTGCCATCCATAAAGTCTGATAGGGATTCGATTCAAATTGAATATCCAAAAATTAAATTTGATTCAAATCTTCAAAATTCTAATTTACTCACATTCGATTCGAATTAAGCAAATTCTAATCTATTCGTTCGAATTTTCAATTCGAATTTGCACTTATGAACGTCGACATTTGTATGTACCCGTACGCATCGTTATGCATCCCGTACACATCTGTACACATCCTGTATTTATCCCGTATGCAAACAGTTTTCATCCCATATGGATCCATACAAATGCATACGGATGCGGAAAAAATGCATATGGGCATTTATGCATCATGTGCGTATCTGTACACATATGAATGTCTGAATAATTCGAACAAATAGATCCCAAAATTCAAAATTCATTTGAATGTATAAATTCAAACTTATAGACATTCAATTCAAATTCAGATGTCCAAATTTGAATGAATTTGATCAAATTTCAAATGTTTCTAATACGTACGCACATCTGTAGTCCCAGATAGATGTTACACACCAAAGTACAATAATACAGATTACATGCAATTATATAAAATAAATTTTGAGGTAACATTTTCCAGTTAATTACTTCTGTCTCATTTCTAATGATCAGTTTTAGTACTCTGCAGTCATCTGAGTTTATCATATCAAAAAATAAGTTACTCGTTCTGCCAGATATACCTTTTTTCCCGAGAAAGACTTTTTTATAACTGGTAATAAATCATTGGTGATAAATGATCCTTCTGCTTCCAGGTAGCTGATACCCTGGGGTTCAAAGATGTTTGCATCAATCTGGAATATCAATTGGAAGACTATTGTCAATAACAAATTCATTTATGTCTGAATTTAGAGATAGGTCTGCTAAAAACATGCACTCACTTGCACAATGAGAACTGATCACTCATCTGTCTTAAGTAGTATTCAGTTGTCACTCAAAACAATTGAGCACTACAGAAGAGTTTACAACAGTTTAATATGAAATGTCTATTACCTCAAATTGTTTTACAAGTTGCTTTGGGTTTATTTTTAGGAACAGCTCATATTTTCCAAACTTCCGTTTCAGCAGTTCCTCATAGACAAGCTCAAAAGTGACTTTGCTAGCTGCAGCAATGTTCACCGAAACACTAAATTTTTCTGTTTTTCTTCCAGAAGCCCTTTACAAATTAAAAAAAAAGGTTTATTATTAAGTATGGAAAAGTACTACCAATAATTACAGCACTTCTGTACTTATAGCTCTTCTGAGTAGAACTGAATATAATTCTTATTTCAAGTAGATGCTGATGAAATGAAGTAAATCAAGAAATATTCATTTTAATCAAGGTTGACATGGTTTATTTTTAGAGCAGTATATTCACATAGCATTACTGTGATCTAACAACTTGAAAATACTGTAATCGTTTTTTTAAAAAATATTTAGATATTGGCCCTGTTCACACAAGTCTAAGGCAGGATGGCCTATTCATTAACTTGAACTGAGGTCATACTAATGTTGTTCAACCATAGGTCGTCCTCAGGCCATCCTCACCTTGGGCTGCATTGCTCACACCTTTCTCTGTGATCGACCTGAGCCTCCTCCACAGAACTCTTGGCTCTCCAACCCTTTTGCTGTGTCAAATCTACATCCTTTCTTATTGGATACCATTCTGTCACTCAAGGTGGTGGTGGTGAGGGTGTGTGTTTGCAGTTCTTTTTTAAGGCTGCTCCCCCACCTCCACACCCTCTTCTCTTTTTATGTGTTTTTCTTCTCTGTGCAATTGGTTTTTTAAAATAGAAATAATAAATTGGGTAAAATGCTAGATAGACGAATCATACACATAAACTGAGGTGAGAAGGCGAGGTGCCTTCACGAACTCTGTGTGTGCCGATTGGCCGAAGGAAAGACTGGACCCCACCCACCACAGCACAGTTCAGCCTCCCTTAGCCTGTCCCCCAGCTCACACTTGAGGAAGCAAAGGCGGCCTGGAATGCCAGGATGGGCTGAGTCCTTGTCAGTGCTGTAAAAATGAGGACTACAGTTAAGACAGTCTAATTGGGGTAGGCCGGCTTGGAAAATGACTTAAATAAAAATTATGTGAGTAACACGACCTGAAGACGACCTGAGGTCATCCTAAACTACTTGTGTAACCAGGGCCATCATTGCAAATCCACTTAAACAAAGGTTTCTTGCATTCTGATCACATCTGGTAAGTTTATTCATAGGGCCTTGTTGTACTTACCATTGTCCTGGGGTAGCAAGAGATCAGAGACTTGGTATAAGGCAATATAATGGAGATCATGCCTCTTGCTAGTTTGCTCAATCTGTACTGGATGGAGCGTAGGCTGAATTAAACAGCCCAAAATCATCTATGAGCAATCTAGTGGCTGCTGAACCAGACTATAGATGACTCTGGAAGGCACACACCTCCACATTCCAGTTTAATAGAGGGATTCATTTTGGCAGTGCAACATGGGGGCTCTGTGGCCAGGAACATTTGTTTCTGCCTGCCAGAGCCCTCAAAGTCATCTTAATGCAAACAGCTTTGTTCCAAGACAGTTGAACTGTTCCTGTAAAATGGACCCATTGGAGGTGTCCAATAAATGTAAGAGAGGAAATGCTGCTTTACTTCTCCCTGGTGGGCAGAGAACCTAAGAGGAGCCCTGCTGGATTGAACCACAGCCCATCTAGTCCAGCATCCTTTCCCACACAGTGGCCCACCAACGACTTATAGGGAAGCCTATCAAAGCTGTGGTGGAGATGGGGGAGGGGATGGCCAGCCCAGGACTAATCTGCTTCAGGACGCTTGGGTGAAGGAGGACAGGAGAATACTGCTTTGCTATTCCTGAAGGGCAACGAAGCCAGTTGGGGCTGTGGCGAAAGCAAAGTGGGAGATAACTAGCTTGGAAATCATCTGCTTCAGTGTGCCTGGGAGCACAAGGGAAACAGAAGTCCCCCAGGTGGTTCTGGAGGGATTGTGGGATGCTCAGTTTGGTGGGTGAGTGGCTTTCCCTCTCTGCTTCAGTCTCACTCTCTCTCTCTCACACACACATAATCTAAGGGAGACAACAGCTGTTCAGACAATAGCTGGTGAATCACAAATGATGCAGCACATTTGTTTCCTGCCCATGTCATATGCAGGGGAGCCCCCTGCCCAGGGGCACAAAAGGCAGAGGGGCACACTATGAAGCTGATGGGTAGGAGAGTCAGGTCTGACAGGGGGAAGTATTTCTTCACCCAGAGGGTCATCGGCTTATGGAATGTGCTGCTGGAAGAGGTGGTGACAGCTACCAGTCTCGATGGCTTTAACGTAGGGTTAGACAAATTTATGGATGACAGATGTATCAATGGCTACTAGAACGAATGCCTAGGTGCATCCTTCAGGCTGAGGGGGGGGGGAGGAACTGGGGCGCTTCTAAGGCCATCTGCTGGGACTCGAGAGCAGGAGAAGGTTTGTCCTTGTCTGCTTGAGATGCCCGTGAGCATTTGGTGGGCCACTGTGTGCGACAGGATGCTGTACTAGATGGGCTGTGGCCTGATCCGGCAGGGCTTCTCTTATGTTCTTATGTTCTTAATTGCACACTTCAGGCTCATAGCCTGAATGAGCATGCAGACAGCAGCCCCCTAACCTGAGATATATTCCAGAATAAGGCCTAGTGCAGAAAGGCCCTTTGGCTTATCTACCCTCAGCCCTCAGTTTAGGGCCTATCTGAAGCAACAGTGTTTGAGGGATTCCCAACAAATTTTTTTAGTCAGGAATTCAGTTTACGTTAACCCTTTTTGTGCTAGAATTAGAAAGGATTAAGACTGCTATACATATTATTGTTCAGAAACAAACTGTCAGTCATAGAAATCCCCAGTCTCACTTTACAAGACCAGCGGTCTGTCCTCTGGAAACTGCCTTCTGATACTGTTGCTGGGCAGCTTCTTTTTCCTTTATAATTCCTGGGTAGCTGACACCATCGATGGTCCTGTAAAAGAAAAGACAGGTAAGTACTGTAACATGTGCAGAAATATTTAACTATCTTCTTTGTAACTCGTTAAACTGACTTTCTGACAGGACTGGCACAGAATATTGTTTGCTGTGTGCATATATTTGCCCAAACAATTAGCATTTCTTTTCTTAACGGTCAGACACACTGAATGCCACACAGCCGAAGATAAATTATACTTCAGAATGACTTGCACTGTTTATATTCTGCAAAGGGATTCCTGTCCGCTCATGTGTTGGGATTGCAGTAATCCTCAGGCCCAGTCCCCAGGGAAAGGAAAAGACCCCCTTCCGAAATCCAGGAAAGCAACTGACAATCTCAAAGACAACACTCAGGCTCCATAGTGAGGGTGCCCGCCATCTGGCCCAGAAGGGGGCATCTCCACATCTGGACATCCCTGGAGTAGTTCCAACCCAACTGCCTTCTGGGTTGCTCCATTAGCCCCAAGAGTCAACTCACCTGCAAAGCAGGCTTACATTAAAATATAATCTTGATGTGGTATACAAAGGATAAAAACAGCTAATATAATAGTTATATAAAGACATAATTAAAACAAGCAGACATTCACCCTGGAAAGTCATGGATAAAAAGATAGCCTAAAACCCCAAGTGTAGGATCCCTATAGATATTGGAGAGGAGACTATTGTAGAGGGTGGGGGCCACCATGGAGAAGGCTGGCTTCCCAGAGACATTTCCATCCCCTCCACCTATCCATCCCATTTTAGGAGGACCTTTTTTGTGTTGGGTCAAAAATGACTGACTTCCTGGCACCTGGCTAGTTTCCAGTTCAGGTAAATGCAATTTCTTTCCCTGGGAAATAGTGAAGGTACAATACAAATATCTCATAGTAAATGCATAAATCTTCTAGGTGTCAAAGCTTGTGACTGAATATTAAGAAACAACTCTATTCTTTCATTATAGTTACCTTTTCCCACAATTTTTTAAAAATTTTATTGAATAATATACAACCACAAAAAAACCAGTAAGGGCGAGTTCCCACTGAAGGAATAAAACACAATATACATCGGAATTTACATCAGGAATTAAATCGATACGTAAAACGTGTTAAAAGGAAGCAAACAGCATCTGGCAATCAGATTCAACACCCATTTTCTGTCCCCTGCTGGGAGTAATCCCACCCATTTCTTGACGGATTTGCCCTGATAATGCTGTAGAGTTCCCACAGCAATAGGGAAGAAATGTTTCAAAAGCAAAACTGGGAAAAACACCTGAAAAATCAGGTATTTATTTAATTCCATTTTAAAGCCAAATAACCCTCAAAATGCCCCTGAAACTGATTGCCAATGGGGACGACGAGGATCCAAAGCATTTTTAAACTGTTTTACTTGATTGAGGGTGGGAACGGTGAGGATCCAAACCGTTTTAAACTGTTTTTAAACCATTTTAAGTGATAATGGGAATGAGCCCTGCTATTACATAAGAAATCTCAATAGTTCATCAGTTACAAAAATATAACAAATTAACAAATAAACATACCCTTCCTCCTCCCCTGCATGGAATAGCAAAACATTAATAACCCTTAATTAATATTGTTTAAGCTGCAAATCAAACTTACTTTTCCTTTCAATGCCTAGCTTCCCCCGATGCCCATATCATAAGTTATAATTTTTTTCCCATTTGCTGAACCAATCAGATTTCAGTTTTATTCCCCTCAGAAACAAACTTCTTTGTCTGATAAGATCATATAACATAAATTCTGACACAAAGGACCCCAGTTATTTAATGACCATCCCTTTTCATCCCTTTGCTAAAACCATATGGGCAGCTCTCATTAATAACCTTCTAATCTGGTTATTAATAATCTTGTTCGTTTCTGTATTAATCTGTTGCCAAAAGCCCCTTGTTCTTGGATGGTTCCACTGTATTTATATTTACAATAAATAAATAAATAAAAGCAGAGACAAAGGCAAAAAAAAGGACCTCTTTAGCTGCATCCATGCCAATAATTTGGAGATAAATTTGTTATCATATAAACCAATCTCGTAGGAGTTAGGCTCCACCTAGTCATAAACTTTCTTTGTTGTTCTTTAATATTAAAATTTTTAATAATCATTAATTCCTGCACCCATCTGTTCCAATCAATTACATTCATATTAATGTCAGTGGCCCATAATAGCTACTTATAACACTCTGAGATTTGAGGAAGAAAGATGGGATATAAATTTTCATTAGAGAAATAGAAACTACTTTGCCCTAGTCTTTGTCTAAAAAATAAAACAGCTTTTCCTCCAAATAAATAAATAAATAAATAAATATTACAAACGAAAACTACAGCATACTTCAGTCACTTTTGGGAAGCAACATGGTCATTGACTTCTTTCTAAAATAGCTTTTATTATTGAATCTCAGAAGTGGAAGTGAACAGCAAGTGCAACAGCCCCACTGGTTTCAAACACAAGTCTCACGCACATGGTGAAGTTGGTGATGAAGGCCGTCTTAGGGAGATCCACATCAAAGAAGGCTTCCTTGGAGACATTGGCACGGTTGACCACCCGGCTGGTGATAACATTGTGCGCAAATCGGGAAGTAATTGCACAATCAATTTTCATGCTGTAGATATCTATTCCATCCTTTTCCTGCAGACAGAAAACCAGTAATGCAGCTGAAAACATTAATTACTTGGACAGAGATTTTTGTGTAACTCTAATACAAACCCTAGGAGGATGCTGGGAAAGAGGCTGAATCACAGGAATTAATTTGTACTTTCTTACCATTGTTTATACTAAAAATAATAGAACAGTATTACATTTGTGCATATGTTAGCAGAGTGTTATTGTTAGACTTTTTTTCTGAGAATAATCCAAAGTGGAGATTGTTAGGGATGAGAGGGTTTAGGAGAATTTGGCTTCTCCAGCATCCTTCTGCATCACATCTGCTAGGATCATGAGTTCACATCTCTATTTGCCAAATTAAACTGCTTCAGGCAGGATACTGAACCGTAATTTCAATCTTATGATCAGTCACCAATGACAATGGTAAACAGAAGCTGGATGCAATGTCTCAATTAATTTGAGCCTTCCCTCCCTTCATTATTCCCTCCCTTCCTGTAGAAGAAAACACAGGTAAGTACTGGAACTCGTGTGCAGAAATGTTTAACTATCTTCTTTGTAACTCATTAAATCTGACTTTCTGACAGTGCTGGCACACAATATCATTTGCTGTGCATATATTTGCCCAAGTGATTAACATTTCTTAATGGTCAGACACACTGAATGTCACACAGCCAAAGATAAATTATACTTCAGAATGACTTGCATTGTTTATATTCTGCAAAGGGACTCCTGTCCACTTATGTGTTGGGATTGCAGAAATCCTCAGGTCCAATCTCCAGAGGATTGGGAAAAGACCCCTTTCTGAAATCCAGGAAAGCAACTGACAATCTCAAAGACAACACTCAGGCTCCATTCACTTAGTCAGGCTACCTGCCATCTAGCCTAGAAGGGGGCATCCCCACATCTGGACACCCCTGGGGCAGTGCCAGCCCAACTGCCCATGGATCTACCAGCCTGGCTCTACTGGGGTTAAAAATTGACAGCAAACAGGAGTGTCCTATATGCCACCACCAGCTTCAGAATTACATTGTAATTCCTGCAACCAAATGTGTATTATACATTCATGTATAATTTCCCGTCAAAGAAGTCATAGGTGAATAAATATTTATTTCTGAGTCTGGGATATAAAAATACCCGAAACAAACACATTTGTATCCCAATTTTTAAATCCATTTTTATCATAGTATTTCACTAGATAATTCACTGAAAATTAACCTGGAGAAGCATATTAATCCTCTGATAATTTTACTTTTTCGTTGAATATATTTTATAGAAGGTAAAAATGACAGGAGATACCTAAATTGATCTCAAAGGGTTAACTGGCCATTAAACATTTTGTTTTTGTTTTAATCTTTCTTTGTGGTCAATGGTCAACATTAAAGGTGATTTTTTTTCTGTTTCAGACTGTTAATTATTTCAAAGGTTAATTATTTCCCTATTGTCATTGTTTTAGACTGTAATGACCACTCAGCCAATTTTCTCAAAAAATCAGATATGCATAGGCTCAATTGAATTTAGTGATAGGACTATCTGGAGAAAGCAATTTATATTAGCAGCTGCTGTACTACAAGCCAAATTCTTGTCAGTTCACAGGCCCAGCCCAGTCAGTGGCTTCAAATGCATGGGCCATCCCTCACAGACGGTGCACAGCTCTGAAAATGGAGAACTTCTCATTCTTTGTGTTTGTAGTTCCTGGGTGGGTGGGGGGGTCCCTTTGGGGGGGGGGCATGCCCATTTCCAGCAACAACTCTGTACAGTATACCAGAGCAGTGGACTCACTGTTCTGGACTAGAGGCCAATTTGTACTTTGACCTCTGGTAAGCTATTAGTACAGCTCTGGTGAAGAGCATACGCACGCCCCCAAGGATGCTGCAGTCTAGAAGCATATCCACCCTTACTGATTTCTGATTAGGTGTGGAGCACTAAATCATGCTCCCCACCTTTATCAACCTCTATCCTAGACTTATGGCAAGCATCCAGTGGTGCAACCATTTGCTTTTTGTCCAGCTTGCTGCATTCTGTGGGCAGGGAGTGTGTCAATCTGCGCACCTGTGGCCACGCAGCCACGTTGCCAGTCAGGACTGACCCCTGGAGTCTTGCGCACACACCTCTGTGTTCCTGCCGTCTTGCGCACTTGTAACACAACCGGAATTAGGCAGGTCCCCCAGACCAGCACTCTAACTCTGGAGACCTGAGCTTCTGAACTTGCTAGGCAGGACTGCTTTCACCAGGCAAGCAGAAACAACTCACTTCCAGGAGTGTTTCTGGGAGTACAGCAAAATGGCACCAGACTCCATGCCCCAAGGGCAGTCCAATGGGTCTACCAAAGGAAATGCTCGGGAGATCACTGTAAAAGGGTCTCACCTTAATGCACTCCCTAGTGCCATTTTCACACTGGGGAGGAAGCCAGCTGTTGACATCACACAGACAGGTCATTTCTTGGTAGGCTGTGCTTGAGAAACAGTTTTCAGTTTGAAATGCAGAGCCTGTCCATCACATTTAGCTTTAGTCTGGAATATATCTCAGGATAGTAGGTCTGTTGTCCACATGCTAATGCAGACTCTGGCAGGCCTTACTTTAGGCCTACTGTAGACAGCAGCCCCCCAGTCCACGATATATTCCAGAATAAGCCAAGTGCGAACAGGCCTGCAGTCTCTTGTGACCATGCAAATGCTACCTTAAAGAACTAGGGATAAGGTTGAGAATGGAGGTGACATAGCTTAAAACCAAAAGTAATGCAAAAAAAAATTAAAAATGTAACTAGTTCAATAGGATATGAGGTGTACACATAACTTGAAAAAGAATCAAAGTTAAAAAAAAACCAGGAATACTTACAGGGTCTATGACATTTCTCTTCTGTAAAAAAAGACAAAAAAATTCATTATTATTTGGAAAGATTCATAGCAGTAATTATGTATCACAAAATCTATGCACCTTCTTTTTCTCACTACTAATGCTTACATTTAGGCAGCATGTGGCACTAGTGTTATCATCCCATCTTCAATACACGTCTAATGCATTCTTTGGCTTTTAATGTGGATTAGAGTTTGAATGGGCACATCGACATGTGGCAGTACCACCTCTAAAACATCTCTAAGCTTCCTTCTAGGTGCTTTAAAAAATGTATGTCAATGCACCCATAAGTCTATTGGTGCTATTAAGTGTTGTTTGCATGCTGAGGCTGCCTTGTGAGCAGAGAAACCCCACCATGGGCTTGCCTCTTAGGTAAGGAGCAGGTCTAGCCCTTTTGTTCTCCCACTGGAACATTGCCTGGTAGGAATTTCCACCTGCTTGCCTGGTAAGAAGCTGACTTTGCCAACTACGTTGGGGCTCTTTCTCAGAGATGTTTAACTCAAATCAGAAGAGAAATGTGAGGGAAAGAGAAGAGGACAGTGGTAATATATCACTTCATCACCTCCCTGAACGCAGGAGACTGACATCTCCCTTTAAAGCCTGCCTTAAGTCGCATCCAGACAGAGGAAAAAAAGCACTATCATGTCTTGGTTGTGTTGAGATTGCCATACATATCTGTGGCAACCCCAACATAGTCTTGCGATATTGCAATGAAAACCTCCTATATCTTATTTCAGGAAAACTTGACTCTCAACTTGAGTTTTCCTGAAATAACAGTAAACACTGCTGCTGGGCACCATGATCTTGAAATTGGGTACTGTGGAAGTACAGGACCTGAAAAAGTTGATGGTGGTGATCACACACTTTCGGGTATTTCACGCCATTGAAATGTGCATGTCACAATATTACACAAGGAAATACAAGTCCTGTGCTGTTGTAGGCACGAGCAATTATTTCAGAAGGGCTTTACTCTGAAGGGCTTTACACCTGTTGACTTTGGCCCAAATTCTGGAGTGCCGTAAGTGCAGCAACAGAGCCAAGGCAACTTTTTTTAGAATCCACTGATCTAAATCCCAGAATTCTCTGCAGTTTTTGATCTTTTTATTAAAATGTTCTTTTTTTTAATTGAAACACCTTAAAACTTCTTACTATACATTAGCACCATACAATAATTTCACATCTTTCCATTGTTCTTTTGGTGACGTCCACCGTTTTTCCAGCATTTTCTCGTTGTATCTCTTCTTCTTTTGCTCCCCTGAATGCATCTTTTTCTTTCTTATTTGACCAAAACCCTCCGTAATTACTTCAAGTTTTTGTTGATAATTAATTAAGAAGTACCAGTCCTTTACAAACTTATCTGTTGTTCTGTCTTTTATTATATTAGTTAGTCTGTCCATCTCTGCCAAATCAGTCAGTTTAGTTAACCATTCTTCCACTAGAGGCTTTTCCTCACTTTTTCATTTCTGTGCATATAATAATCTTGCTGCTGTTACCATATATAAAACCAAGGAATTTATATTATCTAAACTATCATCCACAATTCCTAACAAATACAATTCTGGTCTAAATGTAAAATTTATCTTTAAGATCTGTCTCACCAGATTATATATTTGTACCCAGTACTTTTTTGCTTTTTTACATGTGGCAAAAGGTACCTTCAATCTTTTACATTTTCAACATTTATTTGACATGTTCTGGTATACCTTTTCTAGTTTATGAGGTGTTAAATACCATCTATACATCATGTTTTCTTTTAGTACCATACAAGTAATAAACTTCATATCTTTTGTCCGGAGTTTCTCCCATTGTTCCATCTGAATATTATATCCAAAATTCCTTGCCCATGTAATCATGCATTCTCTTTAACCATTTCAGTCTGCAATAACAGTTTATACACAATACCAATTGTTCCCCTTTCATCCTTCTTTAATTGTAATTGCCAATTTTGTTTTTCCCATTCAAAATTTAATCTCTCCTAATGTCTTCTATATATATCCACAAGTTGTACATATGTGTAAACCACTGTATGTTTTTACCCTCTTGATTTAACTGCTCTCTTGTTTTTATATCAAACTCATTAATCGCATCCTTTTCATACAATAAATCTTCATAGGTAAGCCAAGTCCCTGTTTGTATTAAAATGTTCTTGTTGTCTGTAGTTTCCTCCTGCTCCTTCACTTTGCCCATTATAGGTGGCAAGTCCATCCTCACAAATAAGTGAGCAAAGTGTACTTTGTGTCATAAATGCACCCATTAATTCACCCCATTCTTTTGGTAGGGTCCCTTTTCAGAACAGATTAAGTGGACTTGCGTTATATTTTGTGTTGATCTATATATTTCCTGTAGCTGAGAAACTAATCACTTTTATTTCCAGGATTCCTGGAAGTAAGGAAAAACTGGAAATTGGACATAAACGGAGAAAAGCACTGTCTGAAAATATCATCAGAATGTGGCTAAAATTTGCACTAGACATATTCGTGTTCTTGGAAATGTAAAATTCAGTCCTATGTGCAGATAGATACAGAGGGCTTCTGAAGTTTAATGTAGAAATAACTGCAGTTTTAGACAAAACACTGTTCCAGGAACTCAAGGAATAAAGTAGTTACTTTCTGAATATCTGGCTTTGATTTGAAGGAAAAATACTTCATATATTCATTTTTTCTAATATGCATGTATTAGAAGAGGAGGAAGACCTGGTTTTTATACCCCACTTTTCTCAAAGGGGACTCAAAGCAGCTGTTCTTCTCACCACAACTGACAACCTGTGAGGTAGGTGGGCTGTGATTTTTCAGAAAGAGAGTTGTGACTAGTCCAAGGCCACCCAGCCGGCTTCGTGGAGGAGTGCAGAATTGAACCAGGAAACCTCCAAATAAAAGTCTGACATTCTAACTACAAGATCAAATTGGATTAAAATAGTGTCTTGCTCTGCAGACTTTAAGTGACTTTTTAATGATAACATGAGACTGTTCATTCTTCACTTACCTTGATGTTCCTTAAACTAGTTATTAAAAAATCAGATGACCCAAGAGCAGGAATCAGTGCCAGCAATATGTAAAACAGTAGATGATGGCTCCCCATGGTCCCCATGGTCAATGAATGAACAAGAACACAAGAAGGATGAACAGTCTTATAGTCTCTTTTGCAGTGCATTAATGAGTAACTAGGAAGAACCACCAAATATTTGTATAAGCCTTTGCTCAATAGTTGAGTCTAAGATTGCCAGCTTTCCTACATGCCGAAACATGAGGCTGATGCTGCAGAATACTGCAACAGAGGGGCTGAGGAATAAATCTTGGCCCAAAATGTTCTCAGGGAAGAGTTGAAGGCTCCTTTTAGACTTGGTCCTGTTCCAAGTCACTCAAACCACAGCTGGATGACCCACACTGCCAATTTCTGGCTCCCCATTGCCCAGCTGGAAAAAACAAAAACTGAAGTCCAGATACTATCAGTATCTGTGCAAACAGCAGCTTTGTAAATTGGGGGCAGCAGGTGACTGGAAATGTATTTCAGGCTCCTTCTTCTCTTCTCCCCGATCTCCTGCACCACATACCCACCTCTGTCCATTTACCCCAAACATGATGTAGAATGGACAAACAAAAGGCGGAAAACAACAGTGCACATGCCAAGGGGGGGGGGCAGCCATTTCCAGTAAATCGGCCCATTCACTGGGCCAGCCGCCAGCAGCTTCCAAACACTGTCCAAGGAAGATCTTTGATGAGCAGTTGGAACTTGGACAAGAGGGAAGGGAAGAGCCAGAGGCAGGCTGGCCAGGGCTGTTGTTCACTCATTCAGTCATTTCTGACACTTTGAGATCCCAGAGACCACAGCACACTCTGTCCTCCACAGACTCCACAGTCTGCCCAACCTCACATTTGTTGCTGCCATGATACTGTCTATCCATCCCACCCTCTGTTATCTGGCTCCCCTTTTGCCTTCCATCTTTCCCAGCATCAGTCCTGCCTTCCCATTATGAGGCCAAAGTCCTTCAGCTTCAGTGTTTATGCTTCCAATGAACAGTCAAGCATTGACTGATTTGATCTCCTTGCAGTCCAAGGGGCTCTCAGCATTCTTCTCCAGCATTGCAATTCAAAAGTTGTTGCTTCTTCATTGCTCAGCCTTCCTTATGGCCCAGTTCTCACAGGAATAAATTACTACTGGAAAAAAAAAACATAGCTTTGACTATATGGGGCTTTGGCCCTGTCCAGATGGAGAAATATAGTTCCATTATATCTGTGCTATGGTAATATTGCCACATGTATCTGTAACATCGTCACCATAGCCTTGCTATATCAGTCCCCCCAATCCCACTATAGCCTATTCCTAGTGGCAGCCTTTCCCAATATAGTGCTGTAATTTACTTTGTAGTCACTATGGCTACTGTGTATGGGCGGAGGCCTAAAAAGATGGCCATGGATATGCAGTGGTTGCAATACTGTACTTCTGGGTATTTTGGCTGGCAAAATACCTGGATGTGTGCATCACTGAAACACACACAGACAGCATGAGGCCCCACACTGTCTAGCCAACCAACCATGATTCTGGAGGAGACATACTTTGGAATATTGCTTGTTAGCAATATATTCGGCAGATGACTCAAGCCGGCCTTTTAGTCCAGGTTTGTTATAAAGTTCATCCTAAGTCTGTCATAGCTGTCAACTCCAAAGTTGAGGGGACTCCTTCCATAGGCTAAGGCCTTGGAAGTGGGTCTTTTCTGGTGTCAGTGCCTGATAATGCAGGCTCTGTAAGGCACACTCTCTGACATCATCCAAATGGCAGCAAAGCGCCCCACCACACAGTGTGACATCATCAAAATCATTTTTCTTTTTTCTTTTTCTATTTTTTTTTTTAAAATTAAGTATAAAACATCCTTAAACACGTCTAAAAACAACAAAAGGTACAGGTGATCTTTTGAACAACTGACTGGTCACACCTTCACTAAATTATTTTTAAGTGCCACGTGGACCTTTGCTTTGTCATACAACAAATATCCATCTTGTCTATATCTCAGATCGTGACCTTCCAACTGCAGCAGTTTTAGATCCTTCAACCACACCCAATCTCTCATCCATAACAAGTCATAAGTGGTTTCAAATTTGGCAGGCCCCACCCTTCCTTTTGTATCCTGCAATAATTTAAATCATATTCTAAGCTTCCTCCCCTGCCACACAAACAATGACATATTCCTTTGCCAGTATTTAAGCATTGTTAATTTGAACTGGTGTCATCTGAAATAAAAACATCATTTTTGATTATACATTCATTTTAATTACAGAACTTCAACCCAGTAATATCAAAATCGTTTTTCTGATTAGGGTACTTGAAGGCCCTCTGACACCTTTGACTGCTTCCTTGAGATGCCAACATCTGTAGATTTTGATGCGCCTAAGCACATAAGAACAGGAAAGTTGCTCTGCTGGATCAAGCCACAGCCCATCTAGTCCAGCATTCTGTCCCATACAGTGGCCAACCAATTGCTCATGGACATCTCAAGCACCTTTCTCTTCATCATCCAGCTTTTGCTCCTACTTTTATTACTGTATCATTCACACTGATGCATGATAGAAATAGCCTGACAAGAGGCTTTTCCGCACTGCAACGCGTTCCAAACGGAACGCGTTCAGGCGGGAAGCTTAAGACAGCTCCGGGCGCTTTCACCGTTCACACACAGGCGCGCCGGAACGCGTTCCGGCGCGCCTGTGTGCGAAAGGTGAAAGCGCCCGGAGCTGTCTTGGCCGGCAAAGGCCGGCCAGGGGCGCGGAGACAGCTGCGGAGGCAGATCGGCAATCAGCTGATTGTCAAACAGCTGATTGCCAAACCTGCGCCGGCGGGGGAGGCGGGCCCGCGGCTGTTCGGGAGCGAGAAGCAAGCGGGAATCCTTCTCCTCCCGAACGCCTGCGGGCAGTTCGTCCGCGCCCGAACGCATGTAGAGCACTTCAAAGTGCTCTACATTTGGAACGCGCGAGAGACAGCTCCGGATACGTCGGATCGCAAGCCCCGCGGCGGCAATGCGTTTGCCGCGTTCCGGGCTGTCTCCCGCGCGTTCCAAACACCCCCGTGCGAAAACGTCTCTGGTGTTATTTGTTCTATTTATTTGTGATCTACAAATCCTGCTTTCCAGAGACTCCAGACACTGGCCTGATATCACCTAGGGAGCTTTCATCACTGAACAGGAATTCAAAGTTGTGCCACTGTACTAAATTGGCCTCCCATTCTTTTGAGCCTCTCCTTGGGGAAGTGAGCAGCTATTTCCTTTGACATTGCAAGTCCTTTAGGACTGTATGGCCTGATAAAACCGAAACATGATGTACACATTTTAACTCGATAGTTTCCCTGGGTAAGTGACCTCTGGATTGCACGAAAAGGCCAGTGTTGCAATGCTGCCTAGCTGTAGTGTTGATTTACCCAGAAAATGATGAAGCAATGGTGATAGGAGATAAGAATTGAAGTTTGCTCCCTTTCTACATAGCCTTGAATTCAAGGTGGATGAAAAATGTTCATCACCTTCACAACCCGTATGAACTGTGAAGATTTGAAGACTCAGAGCAGATTTGGAGGAGCAACTGGTGGCAGCAGGGATTTGAAGAACATTTGAAACAAATCTGAAGACTAGAACATTTGAAGTGGTTCCATTTACACAAGCACAAAGTTCTGTCCCATTCACTTTGGTGCGGAGCAAATAGGGATGCCCATTCCTACCTTGAATTCCTCTATAAAGTAAGGAAGCATCTTAAATTGATTGCTTTTGTCTCTTGCTTTAAGTTGCTGTGAAAGAGGGGTGCCTTGAGAACAGTCCAGTCTCAGTCCTAAGTGTCACAGGGCTCCCATGAACTTCACATGGTGATGTGCGTATAGCCCCAAGAGCCAAGGCATGCATGCCCATAAAATTACTGGAAGATCATTCAAAGTCATACAAACAGGAATCCAGAGGCAAAAAATACAGACAGATGTTGCAGTGGTAAAGGGCAACGAGGCACACACACTGAAAAGGTACCCCAGGAAACTGGCACTAGCAAGACAAAACTTAATACTAGGCCATGTCTCCATAAGACAGCGTGCATGGCACCTGGGGGTGGCCAACTAGGCAGAAGTGCCCACCTTATCACCCTAGTTGTGTATCTCTTTTGGCTTGTGAAGGTACCTGAGAATACAGCAAACAAGGTGCTTCTCCAAAGTGTGTTATTGCAAACCTTGTCAAGTTAATCATTCTACCAAAAATAGAGAGGCAATGGCAAAAATCATGCCCGTGAGTGCCTAGAATGGTATGTAGAGACATGGACCAAGACTCTCATCCATTTTCCAAAATCACATGTCTCCTGTACATTCTCAGATCCTCCATCCAGCTGTGTTTCCTCCCGCTTCCAGAAGACACTGTAAAACAACTCCTTTGCACATATTCATCACCTAGATTGGATGGTTGCACATGTAACTCATACAGTGCATGTGAAGATGCATCACATTTCACTTATGAATATGTCTCCATACACAGGCTGAGAAAGAGAACAAGAGGGAGACCATTAAAAAGGCACCCCAGTACTCTTAGCACCATGAAAAGTAACGTTGGAGGGCGGAGACGGAGGAGACTGGCCTTTTCCTCCACTGAGAAGCCAAAAATAGACTGAGGCTGCATCCCCATGGACTCCATTTATTTCAGTGTTGAATCAGGTCATCCCCAATGCGCATTGAAGTTTGAATTAACATGTCCTCATGCAACTGAAGAGAGTGCAGGTTCAAGCTAAATCTACCTGTCCTCATGTAAACTCCTGCATTGGGAAACTGCGTCCTTTTTTCCCCACCCCCTCTCCCCTGATAGGACGCTTGATTGACATCACCATGCCCTGTCTTGCCTGCTGCAGTGATGACAAGGGAAACCCCTCCGGGGTTGCACCTCCAAAAATACAACACACAGCATTGATGAGTTAAAAAATGATAAAAGGGGGGCATAATAGGATGGGAAAGTGGCTCATTGCTTGAATTTGAGTTTAGCGGAGGTGTGCACCTCTGCACGACAGCAGCCCTGACAGTGAGCTTTGTCTTCTCATCCTCCTCATCCTGGTGCAGGGAAGCCACGGGCGCTTTGCCCATTAAGGCTATCAAGTGCTCATGCACTAAATTAAACCCTTAACCCACACGTGCCTTGTCGATCGGACAAAGGGGGGTGTCATGCTTGGAGCTGGAGAGACACTTGCAGGGCAAATGATACATTTGACACCCTCATCACTTCTCTTTTAGCATAATTTCTTTGAAGAAATCCCCAAGCAGTTGTGATCGCAGTGCACATGGCAGGAACAGCAAGCACAGGGGAAACCCTGCCCGCTAATGCTCCGATCACCAATATCCTCCCCCAATAACCCGCGAGTGTCCCCATGACTCCAAGATAATATGTGCTTGCCTCCTAATTTGCAGTGAGAACAGTTGGAAAGGGGGGGGGTTGCCGCAGATTTTTGCGATTTGTCCCACATGTAGCCCGGATTAGAGGCTTGCATGGGGACGCTCTGAGACGAACTCAGGTTCGCTCTGGAGTATATTCAGCATGGGGACACACCCTCACAGAAGTACATCCAGTCACTGATGGCAGAGGGAAGAGAAAGAGAGGAGTGGAGAGAAAAAGGTACTCTGAGGATGTGTTCCCAAACAAATCTGAATTGACTCTGTTTTCAGAATCAGGAGATCCCATTTATTTTTTTATTCCCAGACTATATGAGGACTATACTGCAAAAATCCACAGAAAAAAAGTTCTCACAAAAACTGTTCTCGGACCCCTTTTGGAACCCAGCCCACATTATTTTTTTGCCTTTGGGAATGCTAATCAAACTATTAGGGGTGGGGATCTATCCTTCTGGCCAATGCCTGCTAGATGTGGATGGGATTTCACAGCTGCAAAGGTCTCCCCTCCTCCCCTCCCCTCGCCATGCCTGCTCTGAACATGATGACAAGAGGAGAAAGAAAAAAATTTTAAAGCACCTGCCAGCCTCAAAAGATACAACTGTAGCAAGGAAATTCTTGCAATTAGGAGAGATACTGCAGCAGGAAAAGTTTTTAAAAACTCAAGCCTCAAGCGATATATTGTTGCAAGGTTTGCACAGCAGGGAGTGGTAAGCCGAGAGCCTACATTTTACAGAGGGAAACTGAAAGGGAGAGTAGCCTCTCACCCCTCCTTGCAAGCTGTCAGCCTCAGTTTTCAAAGGGAATTTGCAGTATCGGTTCTCTTGTTTAAGCACAAACAGGGAGAACTGGCAGGGAGGGAGCTTCCAATTTGAAAAGGAGAGAGTGAAAGGGATCATTGCTTTGTTCTTTCGCTGAGCTGATTCTGTGGGGCAAGCTTAACAGGGGTTGGACAGGGACAGAGATCAAAAGATCTTGTTTCTCCGTGCTGTTTTTTTTGTGGTGTGAGTGGGAATGCCAGTATTCGCTTTCAGACCTTGTTATCCTCAAGGAAATGGGAACACCCAGAATTCACACTCAGTCCTGAATCAGGATTTTAAAAGTCCAATCTGACTTTAAAAGTCAAGTGGGAATGTGCCCTGACTGAGAACAGGGAGACTGACAGGTGTGGAGAAAAAGAAAATGAACGGAGTGAGCACTAAGATGGACAAAACAAATGAGATGTGCAACAAGATGTTCAAAATAGTTAAACCAGAGGTTCTTAAAAAGTGGATTTCTTACTCGGAAAATAGTACCTTTTGCTAAACTATTTGTGTTAGTTATGATGCATTCAGTTATTGCTGTTTTTTTTTAAATGCTCTTCTGTGCAAGGCTTAATTAAATAGTTAATTGTACAGATTTAGCTGATGTCATCATTTCTCCTTGTTGGACATCTGAAGATTATTCAAGTGTCAAATAAAATTGAACATGTGCTCATTGTAATTTTTAAAAAATTTATTCCACACTAAGCCGTACCATAATACTGTACAAGATAGAACAATACAGATGATAGGAGTTGTTGCACTTCAGCTTTGCTGAACAACGAATGAAGATCAGAGTATTAAATCAGTAGATTTGGGAATCATTCTCATCTTCACACATGCGCACTCCCACACACCACGTTTCTGTTAATGTTGTCCAAATATGAACAAAGAATTACCTCTTGTTAAACAACTTTTTATCCATTAAAATCCAAAGCCAAATGTATACCAAGCAATAACATTTTCTCATTTTGTATTTTGCCCTCAAGAATCTACTTCCAACAGCCAGCAGGTTAACCTGCTATTTCCTCCTGATTTGATCCTGAAGTCTTTCTTATGTTGCCTGGGGAGAGAAATGGAAGAGTAAGTAACAGGTTTAACCACCCCATCTCCCTTCAACGCCATCCTTGGACTGATTTACTAACAAATTCAAAAGACTGTCTCAAATGCTGTGACAACAACAGCAATGATGATGATGATGACAGTCCCACACACCTTCTTCCTCTCTGGGCCCCTTGTAGCCCCCCTTGTCCTGAAGCTTGCATGAACTTTGGAGACAGCCCCCAAAAGCTCTGACAGCCAGGAAGGACAATTCCTTTGGAGCACTTGAGGGACCCATTTTGATGTTGTGCCTTGTTTCACTACCAAAACAGATCCTCCTGGCAAACTGTCCACATGACGCCACAGTCAGGTGCTAACACTAGCAGATCTTTTAAAACTGATCTACCCAGTATATTCGACTAGACAGCCATTTTGGGCCAACAAGTCCAGTCTACTCTTTGCCCTATGTACTAGAAGGGTGCAGGCCTTTTTAAAATTGCATTAGCATGCAGGAGATCCTCAAACTTCGTGCTATCTTGGATTAATGGTACCTGTGGAAATGCCCACAGTTTGAATGTGAGTGAATACCCAGTATATTATCCACATTTCTATCCCTGTATAGCTAAATAATATTCCAAGTCATGCTAAACATACCAATAGATTTTTTATTCTCAATGATGTAGCACAGTATTAAGTATTCTTTAAACAATGTCTTCATTGCTTTTCATCTTTCTTCCTGGCAAGCAAGACTGTTGAACTGCTATTTCACTTTTCTTTTACAAAATATCATTAAATTATTATTATTATATCATGTATTTTTAAACATAATATACCTACCTTTTCATCTAGAATGGCATCAAAAGCATTTAGGGTGCTTTCGCACAGGGGCTAATTAATCCGGGTCTACTGCACCCGGATTTAGTAAAACCGGCTCCCAGGGGAACCGGTTCCACCAAATCTGGATCCCCAGTAGAACTGGGTTTAGAGGGTAGATCTGCATCTAACAGATGTGGATCTACCCCTCTCCCCGTGCTTCCGCACATACGGCACAGCACCCGCCTCCCATCCGTGCCCCTGGGCCCTCCCTCGGCCCCCCATGATTGGTTCGCCGGAGCCAAGCCTGGCGAGCTGGGGGACCTCGCTGCCACGGCTCGTCCTCACCTGGAGCCAGGGTGAGCCTCCCTAAAGCCCACCCTAGCCCACCCTGGGGGGAGCGCGGCAAATCCCCTCTTTACCTCATCAGCGTCGCCCTGATTCTGAGAGGAGGCACCCAGGATGCAGCGCGCCTGTGTCCTGTGCGGCTCCTGAGTGGCTGGGGCTGCTACTGGCAGCCCTTGCCCTCAGGAGGCGTTCTGCGCAGGCGCAATCCACCGCTTCTGGGGCGAGAGTGAGCCGAAAGGTAGGAGCCCCCCGGCTCGCCATGCTTGGCTCCAACGAGCCAATCATGGCGAGCCGGGGGAGGGCCCTCCCTATGCACACTTGCGCCGTGCGGATGCATCCTAAATAGATGCGTTTTCATGGCGCAACACCCACCAAGAACACTTCAAATGTGGCGTGCAGTTAGCACCCATTTAGCACACTTTAAGTACGGATAGGCACTGACGCACCTACTGGAAGTGTGCTAAATTGACCCCGCAAATGTGGACGTGCCGCCGAAAACCCGCTTTCAAAGCGGTGTTGCTGTGCGGACACACCTCACCGTAAGTGTGCCACACAGCAACGCGTGTGCGGAATGGCCACGCCAGAAGTGTGCTTAATGCGTGCTAAAGGGCCTGTGCGGAAGCACCCTTAGAAAAAATCCCCCTCAGTTCAATCACAGGAGTAAAAAAGTAAATAAAACCATTTAAAAATAACCATTAAAAACAACAAATGATATATGTTCCAAATAATATTTGATAGACAAAAGGCTGCCTAAATAAGAACGTTTTGACATGCCATAGAAATCCTGCATTCAGCAGGGGGTTGGGCTTGATGACCCTAGAGGTCCCTTCCAACTCTATGATTCTAAGGACAGAAAAGAAGATTCCAACTTTACCACACCTGCCAGAAAATTCTAGAGATCCATTCATTTAAAGTACCTTTGTATGGATAGGACTGACAGAAGGGCCTTCTTTGCGTATCTAAAGACAGTGGAAAGTTCACATGGACGAATGCAGTCTTTCAGATTTCCTACCCCAAAACTGCATGGAAGTTTATGGGCATTTCTTCACTTGCCCTTAAGCCAATCCACGGAAAGAAACATAGGTCTCCCTTCCACACAGTGGATTTGTTTAAGAGGAGGCCAGACACCCAGGGCAAGTCAGATGAATGGCCCTTTCCACACTTACCTGTTTTAATTCTGGATCAATGAGTCTGGAATAGTTTGGCCCACAGACCTGGACTGTGGGAACTGTGCTGTCTACACTGATGGTGCTGATCTGGATGAGCTCATGCCATGGTTGCACAGCTCACAAATACTTCAAAGCTGCACCTCCACACCTCCAAGGGCTAGGTGCAAAAGTTCCTAGGCTTGGGGCCCTGTTTGTGTGGGTGTCCTTTGGCCAAAAGGTGCCCTCTTTGTAGTCCTAGAATATGGAGGCATGCCTTCTGAACACCACCTGTATCCTGGCTCAGGGCCACTGATCACTCTGGCAGTACCAATTAAATAGTACTATCAGAGATCCTTATAAAGAAGTTGCCTTGTTTTGCTGCACTGCAGCCTGCATTTACTTCCACATCAGGGCACACCATGTCTGAATGCACCCTAAATATTTAACCTTGTGGAAGGGGCAAGAAAAACCCAGCCAAAGAAGTTTTAAGCTTGTTAAAATTACAGGCAACATAATTCTCTACCACGGTAATGAATTTTGATATGTTATACCTTGTAGCAGTATAAACTTTCCCTTGAACAGTTATGTTTTTTGATCTTTTGCGCCTTTGGCTAAGGTTGCTTCTTTCAAAATGAGCATCGTTGTAAAACTGACCTGGAAAAACAAAAGGAGACATGGGAAAGGGGAATGAAAATTCTGTTACGGCAGGAGAAACCAACGAAATCTTCTCCAAATGGTTTTGGATTACACTCGCCATCATTCCTAACTAGTCAATACTGAAATGCACTTTGCAAACAAATTCTGTAGGGCTGTGGTTGCACCTTCAGGATGGCAGCTGCATCCAAGCCATTTTCAGCTTGGAACAGCTTGGTTATACCTTCCTGCAGTGACAGGACAGAAGGTCGAGGGGTGAGAGGGCAGTGGTAGTGGAGGGCAGTGGTGGCAGCAGGCCAAAGGAGTCCTGTTCTGAGGTACTTCAGATCTGAGGGAGGGAGGGAGGAGGGGACAACACAAAACATCTCACACACCCCAAGGTATAGCTCTCCCTTCCCCCTCCCTTCAAGTTGAAAAGGGATTAAAACTTTAATCCTCTGTTAGCCCAAATAAAAGAAAACCAGGCTGGACTTTGGGCTGAAGAAAGATTAAAGTAAAGGTGTAACAGCAGCTGAGGTTGAAGTGCGTAAGCCTGAACAAGCATCACTTCGAGTACACACTGCATGGATCCACCCAGGTGATGCACTCAGAGTCTCCACTTGTAAAAAGCATTACCTGCTGCTTCCAGAAGCTAGTCCAAGATTTTTTGCACTTCCCTTCCCATCTGAAGGACTGGAAAGGAGTGCAATTAACCAACATTGACTAGTGCTTGCACTTGAGCATTAGTCAACTTTGGCCATGCCCTCCCCCTGGGATCGGATACTCATCTTATTCGATCCGGGCCCTGGTCCTCTGCCGGGTGCCATACATACATCAGCACCTTTGCCTTGATGACTGTTCATACATCAGCACCTTTGCCTTGACGATGGTGACGCTCTGTACATGCACAGTCGCATCTATGGTTATCTGAGATGCCAACACACTTGTGCAGCACCACAAATGACCCCAGAGCACCGGCAAGACCCTAAGACAGAGTGACCAGGTGACGCTGACTGGAATGTGTATTGTGTAGGGTTACTCTGCTCTAAGGGACAGTGTCAGGGTGAGTCGTAGACTAGAATTTGTTTTTATGTTTCACTTGTTACACTTTGTTCATTTTTAGCTGTACAAATGTTCCATGATTTATACGTACACCTGGAGGAACTTGCTCAGGTTCCTTTTTTAAAATGTCTTCAGGCATTTGCCTGGTGAGCATGTTCCTATCCGGTTGGTATGCCTGCTGAACAAGTTGTGCTTTTTGTCTGTGCATTTTTATTCCTAAATCAACATAAAACTTTCCAACATGTCCTTAGTTTTCCTTTTGAGGACCAGCAGCAGGCACTCAAAGTAAACTGAGCTCTTAGGAGGGGGAGGGAGGTCAGAGAGGTGTCCAAGGTGTGTTAAGAGCCTCAGGAGTTTATGACACATGGGCAAGAAGAGCATCGTATTTGCACGGAAGCCACCCTCTTCTCTCCCCATGCTGGCACAAGTGCCATGCTGGCTCAACCAATTGGCCATTTCCTAGGTTCAAAGACTCCCCTGCATCAAAACTGAAGACAGTGTGAGCAGTATCCCTCCATAGTAAGAACAGCACTCCTCTCTTGCACAAAAGCTGCCTGGATTTCTTCTCCTTGATTGGGCTTTCTATCACCTGAAGTTACCAGGGGCCTTTTTCCACTTGGCCCCACAGTTTGCATGCAGTATGCTCCCAGATGAAGCGTCTGCACTGGAAAGGGTCATTTCCAACTCAGAAACGGCCCCTTCCATGGAGAAATGCAGTGGATGCAAACTACATTTGGATCACAATTTCCTGCTCTACATGTATGCTTACTCCGTCCAGTGGCATCCAGCTGCATCCCCATCTGCACTCTATGATGCACAGGGGGGCACATGTCACACTGCACAAGTGTGCTGTTGCGTCACGTGACATGCCGGCATCACTGCACATGTGTGGCACATCACCGTTGTCCCAGTGATGGTGCACAGGCAGTGGTGCCACCATCAGGACCTAAGATGGTGGCATGTAGACCATGCATCTGCACTCAGGTAAGTGTCCAGACATGTACGGGGTGGGTGGGTTGGCATATACTAGCATTCACATTTACATGCCGGGCGAAGTTCACCATTCCTGTCCTCTGGATAGGACGAGAAGTCCGAACTTCAGCCTGCTCTTGATAACAGTGTTTCTCCCACCTCCTCCATGTTGGAGGGTATGCAATCTGAAGACGATTAAAACAAATAGAAAAAACTGGCCCATACATCAGCAGCAATTTCACAAAATTGCTTTTTAAAACATGCTTTTTCATTCCTACCAGCCTGCCCCCCCCCGAGAGAGATGCTAATATTGTTCTTCTTAACCCATTCCCAAAATCTGAATACATACCCAAAAGCCCAGAAATTCTGTCAGAACGATTATCGTCAATGACGTTCAATCCAAGGAAATTTAAAGGTAATGGCAGAGAGAAAATTTGAATTGTTTTGTCTTCTAGTTGTAGCTGTAAAAGATTTTTCTCTCTTTCCAGTGTAATCTGCAACCTGTTGGAAAATGATATGAAATGCTTGAAGAGATTTATCACTATATGGGTCCATCTCCAAGCAATTTAAAGTGTGCTAAAACTCTTCTTTTGCCTCCGAGCGCCCCCATGCCAGGGTTTTTAACGAGCTTCCAGTGCTACAAAAGCAGGAAAACCCACGACAAAATACGTGCCCTTTAAAGAAGACTTTCATTGTTCTTTTTTGAAGTCGCGGGTTTTTCTCGCATCATTTACCTTGGGGACGCTCCATGGCAAAAGAGGTAGGGACTGCTTCTTGCACACACAGCCATAACTGCAGCAGCTTCCCTTCCTTCCCTTTCTAAAGCACAGAACTTTCAAAGAGAATTGCGGAGAATTGCAACATTGTTATCAGGCATGAAGTGTTATCAGGTTGAAGTGGATTGATTGCAACATTGTTATCAGGTGTGAAGTGGGTGGATTGCTACAGTCACCACTGCTCTACCGGGTGGATTTTGACAGTGTTCTGTGTTATAGTGAATGAGCAAAGGATTGCCTGGCTGATGGCTGCAACCGGGACGGTAAGCCATTTCGGGGATGGAGATCTGGGAGATGAACAGAGAACCGATGGCTATTTTTCCTTTGAACAAGAGAGGGGGTGGGGAGAAAAAGATGTAGGGAAAGAAAACACTCTTCCGTGGGGACAGAAGGTGTGTTTTAAATGCGTGTTTTTCTGAACCTCATGCGAACACTTATTCTGGAAGTGCAGGGCACTTTTAAAGTCCGCTTGAATAGAGTGACAGTAGAGGGACACTAGAGAGGCAAATAAGTCTTTTGGGGATGCACCCTATGTAAAGCAATACAACTTTTCAGACATTGGCAGTAAACTATGACAGAATATTATCTGCATATTTTCCATTTTGCAGTTCTAGTGTTGAAGTAGGGGATTGGGGTAGACATGTTGGTTACTTAAAGACATGCAGAGAACAGGACCTCACATTGTTTCTCTTAGGCTACATCCCCAAGCAACTTATTTTCCTTTCTAGTTTCCCTCTACCGTCCCTCTATTCCAGCGGACTTTAAAAGTGCTGTTCAATTCTAGAATAAGCATCTGCATGAGGCTCAGCAAAACACGCATTTAAAACACACCTACTGCCCCCAAGGAAGAGTGTTTTGTTTGCCTGCATTTTTTCTCTGCGCCCCCTCTCTTGTTGATAGGGTGCTGGTGGGAACGGGGAGGGACTGCACTCTGCGCGGCCACAACCAGGAAAAAACCCCTGACAAGTCCAAAGGAAAAATAGCCATCCGTTCTCTGTTCATCTCCCAGATCTCCACCCCCCAAAATGGCTTCCCGTGACAGCAAAGGCAGCAGCTGCAGCCATTGGCTGCACAATCATTCGCTCATTCACTCTCAACACTTTCCCTCTGATCACTGTCAAAATCCACCCTGTACAGCAGCCGTTACACTGTAGCAATCCACCCACTTCACACCTGATAACAATGTTGCAATTCTCCACAATTCTGGCTCTTTGAAAGTTCTGACCTTTAGAAAGGGAACGGAAGGGAAGCTGCTGCTGTCCTGGGAGATGTGTGAATGTTTCATGTCTGTGTGTGCAGGCGGCAATCCCTGCCCCTTTTACCATGGAGGGTCCCTATGGAAAATGCTGCCAGGAAAACCTGTGGCTTCCAAAAAGTGCGCTGGTAGTCTTCTTTAAAATGCACTTTTTTCCCCACGGATTTTCCTCCTTTTGTGGCGCTGGAAGCTCGGAGAAAAGCCGGGCATGGGGGTGCTCAGAGGCAAAAGAAGCTTTTTAGCAGGCTTTTTATTGCTTGGGGACACAGCTTTTTTGAAGAAATAATATGATACTTACAATATCAGTTAAAGTTATATTATTATCCTGCCGAAATCAGTACATGATTTTTTAAAATATTTAAGTTTATAAATAAGCACAACTGATGTTTTCATACATCAAAACTAAAGGTTAATCTCAAGACATGCAAAAAGTGAGCTCAGAAGCAATGCATAATCATGTGTAGAAAACCAGAAGTGCTTTTAGAATACTTGTTTTATCCATTTATATCCTGTTTTTGTTATTTTACTTTACACATTTAAGTCATTTATCCACAAGGCAACTGTATAACATACCTATAATGTGTTTAGTGATCAGAATAGGAAATGCAAATTAAAACTGAACACGTTCTCTTCTGGAATATCCAGTTATAGCAGAATAAGTATCTGATGTCTAGGGCCTTTTCACACATATCTTTTCAGGACACCCTTGCCTGCTCTGGGATGCTCAATATGCAGGCTGCAGTGTCACCTCCATCCCAGAGTGGCTCAGAGAGTGCAAGGCCATACCAATTCTCCATAGCTCTGGAGCAGTAAAAACTGCTCCACAGCTTGACCTTGAGCATCTAGTATGTTTCCATTAAGCTGCCAGATGTAGCGTTCGCACCAACAGCAAAAAGGCTCTTGGTGTTTGGATACTTATTCTGCTATATTTGGGTATTCCAGAACAAAGCATCTTCCATTTTAATTTGCATTTAGATTTTGTTATTAATGTTAGGTGGCATCAAGTTTTGGCTGACTGCTGGTGACTATATGGACACATCCATGCAGTTCTCCTGGCAGCTACAGAAGCAGTTTGTCATTTCCTTCCTTAAGGCAGATGCCAGGGATCAAGCCTGTAAAACTTCCTCTTTCTCTGCAGTTGCTCTTCCTCTGAGCTAAGGTATGTCAGGATGTAAACAGTGGCAAATTAAATGGTCAAGTGCAGTTTCTGTAGAAAGTGCTGCTGCGGTTACCATACTTTCAGACAGGGCCATGTGCGCTTCTACAGAAACACACAACAAAAATTACATTCCATCGCACCCGGGGATTTACTTCTGCGCTTCCCCACCTAGTTAATCCCCTCCACCACATTTACATTTTCTTTGTCGCCCCCTATATTCAGTTTCCTATTTAAGTCTGTTCCTGTCATTGAAGAAGTAGACGTGTCTACAAAAGCTCATGCCACCAACCCTTCTCTTGTTAGTCTCCAAGTGCTACTAACTACCTTGCTGGACATTCCAGTGAGGTAAAAATCAAGATTAAGAAGAGGCTCCCAAGTATTTGAGAAAGAATAAAAGTTCCGCTACCAAAGTACGAAAACTGGAAATAACAGTTTTACCCTTCAATTGTTAAATTCTTGTCCGCAGACCACTGAAAAGAGTTTACTTTATTGCTGTTCTTATTCAACGCAATTTCTCCTGATGTCACATCAACTTGCAAATCAGGCCTCTGGAAGTCTATTTGGAATTGGATGAAGTGTCTGTTTTCTCCAAGCATGCCAGTTATATGGATCCCTGAAAATTATATTAGGAGAAAAAAAGCATAAGGTATACTTCCTCCTCTTTTCTAGGCATATCCCTGTTTTTAAGCAACAATGTAACAAATAGCAATAGAAATACGAGACCCAAAATAAGTTGTGTATTATCAATGTTGCTTTCCATTTCTATTAATTACATAATCAAATGGCCAGTAGGGGTGCGCATGAATGCAATTTCCAAACTTGATTTGTAACAAATTGAATATTCAAATATCCGAATGTATCCAAATAACAAAAATTGTATTTTTTAGTCCAATATTATTATTAGCAGTCAAAATAACTCGGGATGTTCCTCTTTGTTCAAATTTGGAAATCTAAATGTCCGGACATTTGATTTGTATACAAATGTCTGAATTCAAATGAATTTGAACAAATAACAAATATTTCGAAGATTCGTGCACATCCGAAAAGACCAGAGCTACAAGTGATATAGCTAGAATGGCTTTAACCTACAAAGAACACAGTCCGTGAACCACATCTGCTAGAGCAACAGGGGCAGGACAAAGCTCCAGCTGACCTCAGGCCCCATTCAGACAAGGGATATACAGTGCTATTATGTCAGGGCCATGGTGGGATTGTCACAAGTATCTTTAGCCATCACACCATAGCTTCGCTATATCCTTGTGAAATTGCCCTATAACCTATTTTGGGAAAACCCAGGAGAAGGTCTCCTTAGTGATGGTCCCTAGGCTATGGAATAATCTCCCCCTTGAGGTGTGTCTATCTCCTTCACTGTGCAGATTTAGGAAAGCAGTGAAGATGCACCTCTTTGCCCTGGCCTTTGGTTAAATGGGGATACACTTTCCCTTCCCACTTGTAGATGCTACTGTTTTAATACATGTTGTTGTTATTTTAATGATGTTTGATTTTAGATGTTGTTACCTGCCCGGAGGCCTTCGGGCATAGGGTGGGATAAAAATGTAAATAAATAAAATAAATAAATAGCTTTCTGGACAGAGCCGCCATCTTGGCCATGGCCACTATGCATAGGTGGCGGCCCAAAAAGATGGCTATGTACGCATGCTGGTAGCAGTCACACACTTCCAGATATTTTGCACCATCAAAGTGTCTACAAGTGTGGGTCACTGCATCAGGCACAGACAGCACCACGCCCACTGTCTGTTCAACAAGCAGATTATTCCAGAGTGGCTTTTCTCCAAAATATTGTTAGTGCAATATTCAGCTGGTGTCTGGAGCTGACCTCAACTGGATTTAAGTTTGTTGAGGAATTAAATAGTTCAGCGAAAATGTCCTGTCTCGCGCAGCTCAGACTATGGGTCCCTGTCTGTAAACCATCAAAGGGCAATGCGTCATTTTAGCTAAATAAATGATACAGACAGATGTAAGAGAAATAGAATTTAATGCTGGACCTACATTTTTTCCAAAAATGCCACCACTTATCAGAGTCCAGGTAACACCCAGCCAGTATGATGAAAACCTGAAACATAACTCCACCCTTTAAACAAGTAGCCTGCATTCTCTCCTGACTGAACCCAAAAGCATTTTTAAAAAATGATGTAGATGTTGGTAAACTGATAAAAGTTCATATTAAAAAGCATACCTTTTTCAGGATCAAAAAGCAGATCTTTGGGAGTTTGCAAGCCTCCTAGAATGTTTAAACAAATGGGTGCTCCTTCTTCAAGCAAGGGCAAGATGAAATGAGGGTATTCTTCTGTTTCATCTGGGGGGGGGGGGAGAGAGCAAATCAGGAAGAGAACATGGTATTTATTTTGTTTTGTTTTATGTATAGTCAAAGTTTCCAGTGAGCCATTTTTCTTCATATTTGAATGTGTGCTAAAATATCATCCTATTTTAATTAATATTCAGAAGTAGAATAATAGACTGGAAATACTAAGCAGGGGTGTGCATGAATGCAATTTTTGGGATTCGATTAGAATTGAATATCCAAAAATTCAAACAGATTTGAATCTTTAAAATTCAAATGTATTCACATTTGATTCGATTTGAATCTATTCGTTCAGATTTTTTATTTGAATTTGCACAAATGAATGTCGGCGGCATTCATATGTGCCTGTACGCATCATTACGCATCCGTACACATCTGTACACATCCCGTATGCATCCCATTTTCATCCCATACGGATCTGTACAAATGCATATGAATGCAGGAAAGATGCGTATGTGCAAGTACACATCGTATACATATCCGTACAAATACGAATGTCCGAATAATTCAAAGGAACAGATTGACATTCATTTGAATGTTTTAATTTGAATTTATAGACATTCAATTCGAATTCGAAAGTCCAAATTTGAATGAATTCGACTGAATTTTGAATGTTTTGAATATTTGTGCACATCCCTAATACTAAGAATCCAAATAGGGTACGAAGAGATTCACGAAGAGATTAAGGTAATGAGCAGCACTCTATAAATGGCAGGTCAGACAAAAGAGACATCTGAAAGAGCAGACGTATAAAATACTATCTTTTCTGTTTGTTAACTTCTTTAAGGCAATTTAGTTTCTCTGCTAGTTCTGTCCAGAAGGCAAGAACTAGTGATCAGCCAAGGGATGCGAGGGCAATCCTATCTGCTCTCCTTCCTCTTCTTTCTGCTCACTCTGCTTGTGTTTCTGCAGGCCTCCCTCCACATACTTCAGGGCAAACCTCTGCACTGGGGAGCCTGCCACACTGAAACCCCCCACCCCATCCTGGGCGGCAGCACCAGATCTGGCAACTGCCAGGAGGGAGGGAGGGAGGGAAGAGAATCATGAGGAGAAATTCACCCAGGCCAGTGCCCACCCGCTGGTTATCAGCCAGGGACTTATTTAAAAGTGGTGACAGGGCAGGAGAAGGAAAAAGGCAGAAAGGCTGCTGACAATCCTCCCTTCCTTGATCAAGCAGCCCTGAAGAATAAGGACTTCATCATTTTAACAGACAGGCTTATATAGGGGCTGGGGTTTCAATTGCCTGCCCTCAATGAAGGTATGATGGAGGACAGAGGGGAGGGGCTCTGTTCCATGCGAGTCCATGTTATATAGTGGCAGTCGGGACGCCAAAAAACAGACCTCACTGCTGACTTAAATAATCCAGGTTAAAACCCAGATTAAAATGGCCAGTCGGGACTTGCCCAATGTGTGGTAGATGTGGAACTGAAGCTGTGCTTGAGGGGAGAAAAGAACAAACAGTGAATGACTAGTAATGATGCAGTGGCAGTATTCCGAATTTAACCCTGCTTTGCCTCGGGAGCGTCTCTATGCAAAGCCCTAATATGGGCTACATGCAAGACAATACGTGCTAAAAAAAAACCCCACTTTGCAAGTGTACTACATGAGAAATAAGGGGCTAGCACATATTGTCCTGTGGTCCTGCGGATGTTCCCGTGTTATTTGGTTGCAGAGCAGCTGTGAGATGAGTATAGGGGCTGTAAAGAGTAGGGAAGATTTCTAAAAACAGATGCAAGAGCCACGTCTGTTTTAAAGGGCTCTCCCGTCTATTTTTAAAAATCTTCCCTGCTCTTTACAGCCCCTATACTCACCTGACAGTTGCCCAGCTGGGTGCCCTATACTCACCTGACAGCTTAATCACCCAGGTAAGCCTGACAGTTGCCCTGCAATCAGCTGAGCAACTGTCAGGGGGTTATAGCAGCTCTCAAGATCAGGAGAGGCAAACAAGGAGCTAATTAATTGTGCACCTCTTTCCGTTTGGATGAGTCAGCCTCCCGGCAAGGAGCTAATTAACAGGCAGCTCCAAGGGGTTGCAGGGGCTTAGGGGAGGTGGAAGACGTTCCTCCAGGAGGGATTCCACCCTGTCTGTGCATGCACGTGTGTGCTCCTGATGCAGGGATTTACCGTGGTTTTCATGGGGATGAGCAGGTTCGCCTGGAACCTGCATTGTCCTCCATTACTATGGGGACAGCTTAACGTGAATTAAGATTCGCATTAAGCTGTCTCACTTCCACCTCACTCTTTTTAAAAAATTCATGGGGACACACCCATGGAGGATGGAGTTTGACATTCCTGCTCCTATGAATTCAAGATTTGAACCCTGGGACTGCATCCAATTGCTGACCACAGAGAGAGGGGAATTTGGTGAGGGGTGGAGAGGAAAAGGTATGGTTGCCCCGTGCTGAGTACTGGAAAACATGAGTTTTTGTTTTGTTTTCAATAAGAGGGTGATAATAATACCTTTTTTCATCAGTATGTCCAATGATGTATCGATATCAAGTCTCTCTGGTATTAAACCTATATAAAAAAAATACAGTTACATTATTTCTCTTGAAATACAAATGAATCAGAATAAGTTGCAAATATGTATTAAATTGTTAGAATAGATTGCATACTAGCCATAGGAAAACTTGGAAGTGGTGGAGGCACTGGACGCCTTGGAGGCCCGGGAAGCCCAGCTTTTCCAAAAAGTCTGGTAGCACCACTACCTGAATAAAGAAAGAATGTTAGAGCTAAATTAAGCTTTCTGTTTCCATTCAGTTGAAGCTTTTCCTTGAGTCTGCATCCACTGGAACATCTCCTCGTCACCTGGGTCTATACTATTTGGAAAGGACAACGGTAGGGATCAGAGAAGAACTTCTCTGAGACTCTTAGAGGTGGAAATGAAGTAGGTACAATGGCCCTGGGGACCTTGAGCTGAATGCTCACTCAGCTTATTAGACAATTCACTGGGGGGCACTGCAGAAAAATTTCAGCTATGTGTTCTTTGAGATACATGGGTGACAAAAATACCTGATAGATCTTGGTATGATATTGCTGGGGAGGACTGGGATACTCTTCTGTGGTTAATTGTTCGTGCCATACCTATGAAAATGTATTTATTTATTTATTTTACACATTTATATCCTGTTTATTATTATTATTATTATTATTATTATTATTATTATTATTATTATTATTATTATTATTATTATTATTATTATTATTATTATTATTATTATTATTATTATTATTATTATTATTATTATTATTATTCTAGGCCAGGTTCCCACTAGACAATTAAATCTGGATTTAAACCAGGTTGTTTTAAAAAATCAGCAGTGAGATCTTTTTTTTT
>MTQE01001058.1:3260727-3281180 GCA_014337955.1 Aspidoscelis marmoratus
TTTTTTTTTGTATGCCTACCCCTAAATTAAAATGTGGACTTGCAGGGGAGAACCTCCCTCCCCTCTCTCCTCCATTATACCCTGACTTCATTTGGGTGGGCAATTGAAACCCCACCCCCTATATAAACCTCTCCCTGATTCAGATAATAGAGTCCTTTGTCAGTAATTCTTCAGGGCTGCTGTGATCTCTGTAAAATGCTGTAGGTTCAAAACAAAGCACAGGAACTGCAGGCTTTGTTCACGTCTCCCCTTTAGCGGGGGGTGGGGGGGAGGGAAGGAAACAGAGGCTTTTACACAGGAGCCGATAATTGCACTGAATCATGACAGCAGCTCAGTGCAAAACGGTGGGGCTTCAGGGAGGAAGCTATGAATTTTTGTTACACTGACCCCTTGTTACAAGTGTTACAATAGGCTCTGTCTCCCTTCCCTTTTAGGCAGCCCGATGGCAGAGAGCCAGGCACAGGAAACCATGGATTATCATTGGATCAGGGGGAAATCAAAAGAATGCCCTTAAAGCATGGTTCCCTCCCCAACAAACCCACTTGCATTTCCATTGCTAAATAGTGAGGACCATTTCTGAATCCAGCAGCAAAACCTCTCCCCCCCCCCCAAATATAGTGCAAGGCTGTTCAAATTCTCCAAAGCTCTGGAGCAGTAAAAACTGCTCCACAGCCTGACCGTGAGTATCTAGTATGTTTCCATTAAGCCCTGAGGACCTTGAGCTGAATGGCCCACTCAGCTTATTAGACAATTCACTGGGGAGGCACTACAGAAAAAATTCAGCTATGTCTTGTTTCAGATAAATGGGTGATAAGAATACCTGACAGATCTTTGTATGATATTGCTGGAGAGGACTGGCATACGCTTCCCTTAAGGTTAATTGTTTGCATCATACCTATGAAAAATTATCTGTTTGTTTGTTTCTCTTATTTCTATCCTGCCCTATACCTGAAGTTCTTAGGGCAGGTTTCAATAATATGATTACATACCAGACTGTGGATAACCTGAAACAATATGAGGCAATGAACGCCTGGAATTCTCATTATCTGAACAAAGAAAGAACAGTAGAATTGAAGTTAGCTTTCTTAAGTGTGTCAGATCCATTCTTTTTAAATATATTTAAAATGTATACAATACATTTACAGTGCCAACCCACAGTTACATTGCACAGAACTGAAATAAACTTAAATACTACAGCAAGCACAACCAGAAGTCACAAGTAACCTATAGCAGAATGTCAGAAAACTCAGATCAGTTTTAGGGGTTAAGAAGATATAAATGCAGGAAGAGAGGGCCTGTCCCCATGCAACTTTGGCACGGTTCCGAGCGCAGGATCGGCACGGTCTGTCCCCATGGGTTTTGGATTTGGTCCGCAAAAAGCATACCAAACACCCTCAAAACATGCCAGAAGGGAGCCAAATTTGGTACATGTTTAAACAAGTCTCATCACGGTTTGGGGTACTGGCACGCATTGCTCAGCAAGCTGGGAATGCACATGGGGACGCTCATGGGAGGAGATTTGCGCTCATGTTATTGGTGCGGTGTGCTTGCTGTCCATTGAAGATCACAGCCAATGGCAAAGGCAAAGGCAGGCTGAAGAATGGCTTGGTTTTTTAATTTTCTGCCATTTCCACGGAAGTAATTCCAACCCCGTTTCAAGAATGCCAAGGCTACAAGCATGACACGCACCCCTTGCCTTATCTCCTGATTTGCAAGGCACTGGTGGGTAAGGAAAGGCTTGATTTAGCTGAGTGTGCTCAGCTGAGTAAGATCTGTCAAGCCCGCTGTCAAGCAAAGGAGTGCACCTCCTGCAAAATAGAGGGGAAAAACAGCCGCGGCTTCAGGCACTTTCAGAGGCTTCAGAGGCTTCAGTGTTCTCCCTTTTCCAGGGGGGCAATAAGGTTGCCACCCTGGAAAAGGGAGAACACTGAAGCCTCTGCCCCCCCCCTCATGATCTGGCATGGAAAAGGCTTTATTCCACTTCTGGTTTTACTTCTGAAATGAAATAAAGGCTTTTTCAGCCCAGATAGTGAAGGAGGAGGGCAGAGTGTGCAGTGTTCTCCATTTTCCAGGGGGGCAATAAGGGCCCAAAGGGTGCCAAATGGCTTGCATGGGGACGGGGCCAGAGACCATCTTCTCCCAGTACCCCAGTGTGAGAGTTTTTGAGCTTTTGTTACTAGGAGCTGAAGCTGAGTATCAACAATATGACAATGCTTCTGTTTGCAGCTGATTTACCTGCTTCTGTAGGTTTATCTGCTACCTCATCAGCATCAGGTTTGGTGACCACCAAGGAAGTGAGGGGTGTAACAAGGGCAAACTTCAGAGCAAGGGCCAGAGCCTGAGCATCAAGCATTCTCTTTTGTTCTCCTTCTGCTGAAACACTAAAGCACATGCAAGATCAGTAATTGATGCTTCCATGGAGAATCCAGGAAATCAAAAGTCAGAGACTGACATCTTCTACACCTAGCAAAAACAGTAGATAGTCTCTTCTAACAGTGATGACCCACACAGTAGAGCCACCAGAGCAATAGGGCAAAGGAAGGGATGAAATTTTCATCTGCTGCAGATCAAAATGTGTTTCATAGAGAACAGAGAAGAAGCCTCACTCTTCCCTGCTTGTTTCACTATGCATGTAGCCAGTTTTTTAAATTGTTTTTATTTGTATGTAATAGACTATAAAATATAGGCTGTGTCCCCATGCAAGCCATTTGGTGCTGATTGGGCTTGCATAGGACCAGGTGTGGGGCCGAGATTGAATCTCGGCTGCCCCCATGCCATTCCCAGTAACGTGGGCTGGGGGTGGATTCAGCCATCCCCATGCAAGGCTTGCTTACTTCCTTTCCCAAGGAAAGGGAGTAAGCAAGCCTCTCCTGGGATCGTGAACTCCCTATTCATGATCCCGGCCTTTCCCAGGGAAAGGGAGTAAGGGGGTGCAGAGGCTTCAGGAATGAAACCAAGCCTCTTTCCTGTCACCTGAGATTGTGAACAGGGGATGCAGAGGCTTGAGTTTTCTCCCTTTTCCAGGGAGGCAATAAGGTTGCTTGCCTGGAAAAGGGAGTAAAACGAAGTCCGGGACTGTTCCCATGCACAGGCTTGGCTTGGACCAAATCACCCAAACCTTGCCCAGACTTGGTTTTTTTTTTTTTTTCAGGACCAAATTTGGTCCTGGTTTGGGTGATTTGGTCCAAGAAAATCGGGCCAAATAAAAAGTGCATGGGGACTTCCCCTCTCAAACCTGATTTTGGATTGGGACCAAATGTGCATGGGGATGCAGCCATAATGAAAGCAAAGGAGTTTTATTCTAAAACTATTCCAGCAAATTAAGGTTGTGTCTACAAGTGCCCACGGTGACTCTGTAATAGGATGTGGCCGTGCAGTTACTTCAGACACAACATCATTGTAGGGATGTGCAAAAATGGGGGGGGGGTTGCATTCAATTTATATCAAATTGAATGTAAGAAAATTTGTATTTATTTCAATAGATCCCCTTTGAATGTGGTAGGATTCTATTTGATATAAATGTATTCGTGCAAATTCGTTCAAATATCCAATATGAATGCATACGTATCCTGTAACGTATCTGCTCTGAACGCATCAAATCTGCCCTGAATACACTTTAAATCCACTCTCAAACCATGACAAATGCACTCTGAATCCACTGCAGATGTGACTGACACAGCTGCTTCCCCACCTCCCCTTTTCACAAATGTCCCACCCTCCTCCAACTGCCATCACAAGGCTGCGAACCATCTTGCCTGAGAGGAGTGGAGAAGAGGCAGCAGGCTGGGCTCTGCCATCTTGTTCCTAGCAGTGCCCCTACCTCCTCCAACTGCTCCCATCACAAGATGGCAAAGAGACTATGGCAGCCGATCCACCAGTTGAGGAAACGTCTGGTCCTGAGGCTGAGCAGGCCGGGGCTGAGTAGCTGCCAGCTGACCATCTCTGCCATCATCCGGTTTGTCATCAATGAAGAGAAAATTCAAAGTAAAGGGAATAGGAAAATTCCAGCAATAAGAAATGAACAGAAGAATTGGAACTGAAGACCTCAAATGCTTGCTTTTTGCTGTTCCCTGTTCCTCCCACACCATTTTCCTTTTGTTTCTTGTCTCTTTAGATTGTAAACCTGAGGGCAGGGACCTGTCTAAGATTAATATAATATTGTAACCCGCCCTGAGACCTTCGGGTATAGGGAGGGATAGAAATAGAAATCAATCAATCAATAAATAGTATGAATACGAATGTCAGTGTATGAATGTTGTAACATTCGATTCATAAACGAATGTCTGAACTCATATGAATTTGTATAAATATTGAATGTAATGAATATTCATGCACATTCTTATACAGTTGTCCTTCTACACATGCCCTTTTGGGTGTGGTGTGACAACTACCAGCACCACTGATGATGATGTCTGACTTTTTTAGCTGGCAGAATCCTACCTTTACTCTACTCTGGCTTCTAGTTTTCCAACTGAGGACTTTCCTGAGTGGTATGCAGACAAGGAGTGATGCCAAGGCCAATTTGGCATCAACTCCTTATAAGAACACAACCTAAGAATGCCAGGTCTGTACTTTGTTATGGGATAGTTAGCACAGCATGATAACAACTAAAATTGTTTCTATATGGCATGAGTTGATGCCCACTGTGTAAGGCTGGTCTTGGCCCCAGGACCAGTGGTAACCAATGGCCCATACCAAGGGCTTTACACAGTACAGTGGTCCATTCTTTTCCCAGCTTTGGAGGCTGGGAATAAAAATTGCTAGCCTCAGAAGTTGCCAGCTGGGCCTTGTTTTGCTGGACACACAGAAATGGCCTATTTCCGTGGCTGTTTCCACCACCACCCCAGCAAAATACTGCTGGACTCTGCTTGCCAGCTGTACTGGCACAGCTGTCTATACTGCGGATGGCTTTCTCAGTCAACCAATGGAAATATGTGGGAGACTCCAGTCTTCCCTTGGAGTGGGCTCCGGCTCCATTTTCTTGTAGGGCCCTGCTCCAATGCCTGGTAACATGTGCACATGGTGTTCTACAGAGAGCACTCTCTCCCAGTACACCAGGTTGCAATAGGGATGGGGTGCTAGATCAGGCCAGAAGCCCAATACAGATCCTGCCTTGCTGTCCGCACAAGGTACGAGCAAGACACAATCACCCAGGTCTGAGCAACTCAGTTGCTACTATAAAAGTGAAAGTTCCAGTCTCACTTCTCAGTGGTATAAGAGCTGATAATGCCATAGTCCCATGATAATGACAGTGTATAGACCTGGCCACAGAGTGTTTCTCGATGAATTATTTATTTACTACATTTCTATAGCCACCCAATAGTGGGTTCTCTGAGTAATGCACAATATGGGTACATTAAAGTACACTAAACACCCGTGTATATAAAAGCAACAGTATAAAAAAATTTATAATTTTAAATATATATACAAAAATAAGACAATGAAAACCAGATCACCCAGTTAGACTTCTAAAATGTTTGAGCACATAAAAGGATCTTTATCTGGTGCCCAGGGGATCATTTTGCACTTTAGTGAGCCAGTTTGGTCTAGTGTTTAAGGAGCTGGACTCTTATCTGGGAATACCGGGTTCGATTTCGCCTTCTCCCATGAAGCCAGCTAGGTGACCTTGGGCTAGTCACAGCTCTCCTCTGAACAATCATTGCCCCACCTACCTCACAGGGTGTCTGGTGTGGGGAGAATAGAAAGCTTTGTTAGCCACTCGGAGTCCCCTTAAATGGGTGAGAAAAGCGGGGTAGAAAAGCCAACTCTTCTTCTTAGTGATGGAGAAGCCTGGCAATGCTCTGGTATGGAGCATCCACACAGTGCAGAGCTGACTCCATCTTGGAGCAGCTGTGAGTGCATGGGGCTGTCCCCCTTTGCCCTTAGCTGTGGAGCAGTAAAAACTGCCGACAGCCTCCTTCACTCTTCCTTCTGTGCAAAGGCTGTGTGAAGGGATGGTGGGGTCACTGCAGTTGCACACCACATCTCTTGGTGGCCATAGCAACAGTCCTGTGTAGGTGCCTGTGCTACAGGGTAAGTTTCAGTTAGGTTGGGACAGGCCAGGGAAGTTAAATGTGAAAAAGCCCAAAGTTGGTGCCAGGCATATCTCTCTGGGGAGATTATTCCAAACCCTGGCTTGCCACCATTGAGGAGACTCATCTGTGAAGCAAGTCATCAAGTGTTAGTAACTTACGATTCTTCTGAGAGTTGTTGAATGGTGAGGTGGGCCCATAATCTCTCAATATAATTTCCAAAGATATACTTCTGTTGCTGAAATACTTGCTCCTTTTCTTTTACATTCACTTCTTCTTTAAGAACAAGCTCATTGGAAAGCTGAAAGGAAGGGAAATGTTGAACAATAATCTTCATTCTGAATATAAGCAACATGTATTATTTTCTACTCAAGCTGATGCTGACTGAATCACCCCTCCCCAAACAAATTATAAAAATTTGATGAAAGGAGTGAGATCTATTCACTACATTCAATAATGATTTTTTTAAAAAATATATATTTTATATATGAAACATCTCCAGTAACATTTTCATCTAGACCAGCGGTTCTCAGCCTTCCTAATGCCGTGACCCCTTAATGGAGTTCCTCATGTTGTGGAGACTCCCAACCACGGGGGCGGAGCAGCTGGGAGGTGGGAGGGAAGGGCAGTGGGAGACTCATCGCGACCCCTCTGAAAGGGTAGTTCGACCCCCAAAGGGGTCCCAACCCCCAGGTTGAGAACCACTGATCTAGACAATCAAGATAGTTTTGTCAATTAGTCAAAGGCTTTCCAAGCGAGAGACTATACATTCTTATTATTGCTTCTTTTTCTTATTATCGTCTTCTAATACAGAGCAGTCATTGTCAGCATCTGTACAAATTCATGTCAAAAGAGCTTTGCTGTGCACTATGAGTTTTGAAAAAGTCTGTCCAATATCTGTATGGCGTGTTTGCTGTCCCCCTTGCCCCCCAAAACAAGGGTGAGGATAAGAAAAAGGAAAAGAATGTTACTCAGGAAGGAAGCTTGAGGGGTTACATTCAGTGCAACACTTTTATTGGGTTTGAGGAACCAGCTGTAGTGGATTGAAAGTTGTTCATGACTTGTGGAGTAGGTGAGTAATATTCATATGAATTCAAACATTTGCGGGCTAACCAGAAGGCCCCTGTCTGGCCACAAATCAAATGGATGTAGCCTTCATCAGAGCTTCTGCACTAAGCCTTGTTCCAGATTATATCCCAAAATAGGAGCCTGCCACCCACATACTAGTGCAGACTATGGCAGACCCTGCCTGGAGCCTGTTGTACTCTGCACTAGCATGCAGACAGCAGGGTCCTATTCTGGGATATAATCCAGAATAAAGTCCAGTGCAGAAAGGGCCCTAAAATAGGTGAGATTGTTGTACTTTACCTGTTGGTCTCAGAGCAGGTCACAAAATCAGAAAAGTGCATGCAGCAATATAAGAGAATTATACACACACAAAACATAGCAGAACCTATATTTTACTGTATACTTACTGCCCGAGCATTAATTTCCACAGGAAAAGCATCAATTTCATTGCCAACTTTTCCAGCGACAACAATTTCTGATCCTTCAAAGAGCAACTTGAAATTATTCTTAGAAATCTCCATTGCAGCATTATCTGGATACTTGATTTCAATCTCCTTTAGGATGGGAGTAGCTATCTCACGGTAAAAATCCTTTAATGAGAAAATTAGAAAAGGTATGCATAGGATGTCCAGGAAGTAAAGAGATATTAACATATGTAAAGATACATTTGAGATACAAGCTATTTAAAATAGTTGTACGTTTTTATAAATTATTGCCATTCCTACCTGGAGCTGCAGGGCTGAATCTGAGTCCTGATATATGCGTCGAGCAATACCTCCATTCTCTAGAGCCATCTTCTCCAAAAACGCATAGATCACATCAAAGCCAAAGCCAAGACAATATATGAAATATTTTCCATCATTCGCCTCCTTTATGTTTTTTTGGATTTGGGCTGGGTCTGTTACACCTATCATAAAAAATAAACATGCACTACTAACATATACAGTAGGTAAGTGCTAATATTTTGGAAGATGCAGCAGAAATCGGGAGAGTATATAAATTGCAGTTAATACCACAAATTTATGACTTTTCAATAGGGATGTACACAAGATTTTTCTGGCATTTGATCCAATTTGAATCAAATATTCAAATATCCGAATTCGTACGAATAGAGAAAAAATGAATTTATTGAAATTCAAACCGATTTGAATACATTTTTATCTATTCATGCAAATATTGAATACGTATTTGATGATACAAATCTCATATCATCTGTACACATCCTGTTTTTATCCCGTACATATCCCATTTTCATCCTGTACGTATCCATACGGATGTGTATTGATATGTATATAATGCATACGTATCTGTACACATACAAATCTTGGAATTATGTACCCCTCCCTACCAACTGTCACCACACAGATCATGAAGGAGCCATCTTGCCTGTGGGGAATGGAAGAGAAAAAGAAAATAAAAGTATTTTACCATTGCAAGGACACTGCTGCTGCTAGAGTATCCCTGTTCCCTCCCACACTATTTTCCTTTTGTATCTTGTCTCTTTAGATTGTAAGCCTGAGGGCAGGGACCTGTCTAAGATTAATATAATATTGTAACCCGCCCTGAGACCTTCAGGTATAGGGCGGGATAGAAATATAAACAAACAAACAAACAAACAAACAAATATTCAAATACTAAAAAATGTACATCTGGACATTCAATTTGAGTTCAAATGTCTGAATTCAGCCAAATTCAATCAAATAACGAATATCTTAAATGTTCATGCACTTCCCTACTTTTCAGTGAAACCACTGAAGTGTTTAAATACAAATTATCTCTTCAGCTCTGAGAAAATGTTTTGCACGGTGTTTAGAATTCCATTCCAAAGCTGGAAAAATTTATTAAAGGTCTAAAGCTAAAGAGGCAGTTTGGCGTAATCTGGTGAATTTGAAGTAAATTTAAATTTAGGTCAGAATCTGCAGGGCTGCTGAGGACCAGAACATGTTCTCTCGCTCTAAAGGTGGGCTGAAACTGGATGGAAACTTGGGTGTGAATGTAGCCATAGTCTGTACTAGCAAGCAGACAGCAGTTGCGATACAATCTAGGATAAAGCCCAGTGCAGAAAAGGCCTAACTGTCCATCTTGTGGGCAGAAGGACAAACTCCAAGTGGCACACCATTTCACCAGGCTCCAGCATGCCAGATTGCTTGATTAGGTCAGGAAGCAATAATCACTGCATGGAATGTGAATGCTGCCTTAGTCTACACACAAACCGGTCCAGAGACCTATGCGCACAAGGGCCTCTGGAATGGGAGTAGGACGCCCTGGAACGGAGCATTCGCTCTGCTGGGCTGGTGGTTCCATTCGGAACTGCCCCAGCCCATCCCAGGGTGCCCACTCGCATTCCGGGTGTAGAGCGTGAAAAGGCCTCAGGTTCAATTTCTCCCAACTCTCTAGAGCAGCGGTTCTCAACCTTCCTAATGCCACGACCCCTTAATGGAGTTCCTCATGTTGTGGAGACCCCCAACCACAGGGGTGGAGCAGCTGGGAGGTGGGAGGGAAGGGCGGCGGGAGACTCGTCACGACCCCTCTGAAAGGGTAGTTCGACCCCCAAAGAGGTCCCGACCCCCAGGTTGAGAACCACTGCTCTAGAGGAAGGTAGTGGCAAACCATTTCTGTATTTTTGCCAAGAAAACTGCATGAAGAACTGATGAAATTACCAGCTGTCAAGTCCAGTTTAGCCGAACTCAAAGGCATCCTTACCTTACTTAAGGTGGTGATAAGTTATATTAAAATTAGTATCACTGAAAGTAACAACAGATGTTTTACAAACTCACCAACAGTAGGGTCACCATCTGTCAGCAAAATGATCATTGAAACACTTTGATCTGGCAATTTCTCAGAAGCAGTCGCTTTATCCAAAGAATTAATTGCAGTCAGGAGAGCGCCATTGATATCTGTTCCTGCATCATAACAGAAAACATGGCAAAACATTTGAAGGCAGAATTGGATTGTGATGTACAGAAGAAGTTAGTCAAAGACTATGTTAGGCCACTGGAACCACAAAGTCTCCAGGCTTCATTCTTTTGTTCATATCTGGGGCCCCACAGGCTCTCTATCTCCTCTAAAGAAAGTGAGATGGCACCACTTTAGGGTACTAGTAAAAGAAAAGCATCTGATAGTTATTGTTGCAGAATTTTTGACTGCCAGATAGGATCAGAACTTTCTTCCAGTTTTGTCATAATAACCTCTCTGGTTGACATTTGCTGCCTTTCCCTCAGACAAAACTAGTCCCAGCCTGGGATGGATTGCTTATTCCTGTATCGGGTGTCCATGAAATGCAAGTGCTGAAACAGCCCTAGATTTTAATCTGGTCACCCAATTTTTATCTGCCTCCTTTTCCTTGGTCAAAGGTTGTAATAAAGTATTATATTTAACTATACTGCAGTGCTATTTATTGTGCTCCTTCATGGACCTTTTAGAACTTTGTCCTCAATTTGTAACACTTTTACTTAGCTTTGCAATCCCCTACTAAACTAAGCTGAAAACTTGGATAGGAAGGTCTCATGGGGCGCATCCCCATTATAAGCTTAATCCAGTTTCCTTAAACCGAAATAATAGAACCGGATGCAAACACGAATTTGCTTGTTCCCATTACTTTCAGCTTAATCGCGTTCGATCCGGATTCTGAGGATCCTACATGGGGTACGTGACTCAAGGGGGGGGGACTCAAGTGGCTACTTTTTAAAAGCCGCTTTTCAGGGCTGCCCTGCCCTCTTCCTCCTAGCATGAATGCGCCACCCATAAGAGACCCCTTCACGGAGCCTAGCTGGGTGGCTGCTGCTTGCTTGCATGGAAGAAAAACGGCGGTGGACAGCCAGCGATTCTTTCCCCTCCTCTCCCCATTTCCCAGGGCACACAGCAGCAGCAGCAACTCAAGCCCCCTTCACAGCAACAGCCTTTAAAACACAACCTCCAGCTGCTTTCCATTCTTTTCCCTTTCTAAAGGTCAGAACTTTCAGAATTGCGCAAATTTGCAACATTGTTATAAGGTGTGAAGTGGCTAGATCGCTACAGTGTAGCTTTAAGGAGTGGATTTTTATAGTGGCTGTTTTGAGGGGTGGATTTTTTCAATGAAATCACTATCTTTGGAAGCAAGCTATTGGGACAGGGAAACCCTAAACATGGATTCTCATCCCTTAACACAGAAGGGTTCCCACAGTAAAAAATGTAAAACGTTTCAAGTGCATGAACCGGAGTGAGACCTGTTGAAATGAGGATTAATATTTACAACGCTTTGGGGCGATTTAATACACAGAAAGCGTGTTAAGCCAAACTGATGTGGGGTCTGCCAGGACTGAAAACAGTTTGAAATCGAAATAAGGTTGTAATGGGGATGTGGGATGTGGCCATGAACATGTAGCATTTTCTAAGCTCCACAGTGAATGCCTCCAGACACGGATGAAAGCAGCAAAGGGAGTGTGCTCCTTCAATTGCTCGCAATAGGAGTGCAGTATTCTAGCCCCTGCAGTAAAAAGCTGTTGATATATCAGCAGCTTTTTACTGAGGAGTTTCCATTGAATACTGCACTTTTACAGCAGGTAATTGAGTTTCCTGTCTGTCTAACAGGAAATGGCAGCTATCATCCTATCTGACAGACAGGAAGTGTCAGCAGGGCCCCTACTCAGCTTCTGGTCATCCTGTCTGTGAGAAAGGAAATGGCTTTCACTGTGTCTGGAAAGTTCTACCATTTGCCTGGCCCACAAGCTACAGCTATTGTACAGATTTCCAGATGTATCCAATATTTGTAAATTACCTTAATATATTTTATATGAAAAGCAGTATAGAAATGTGTTACATAAATAAAGGAAAAAGGAAGTGCTGTCTGAACAAAAGGCTTTGGAATAAAGAAAAACTACTAAGCTCCCAAAGAAAAATGAAATGTGAGCAAAATGCATGAAGAGACATTATTCTGAGTGGTCTATAGCAAAATCTAAATGGAATACCAGTGGAGAGGAGGAATGGAGGAATCTGAACAAGCTTATATATATTTTTAAAAGGCAAGATAATGAATAAAAGGTCAAAATTAGATAATGGATTTATGTCTCCAGGTTTTCCAAGGGAATACACTTACCTCCTTGAGCAAAAATGGTTTCAACGTATCTTTTGGCTAGTTGTACATTTTCCTCTGTGGCTTGCAATAGAGATGGCTTCCATTCTGTGACATCTCCGCTAAATATCACAAAGTTAAAATGATCTTCAGGGTTAAGGTCATCCAGAATTTTATTCAGGGCCTCTCTTGTCTGTAGAAACAAGTGCAATAATGCAAAATCTGAAGTCTAGTCCATACGTAACTACTCAGATGTAAGTCCCATTGGGTTCAGCGGAAACACATAAAGAACCACATAATACTTTGCATTTTCCCTTCATTAAAAATTACTTTTTTGCATAGGATATTGTAACACATTTTTGCTTCGAACTCCAGCTTGTCTTGTGATGATGACCAATTTCTCTCCCCCTCCAATATAATTTCTTTTTTTTAAAAGAAATTGGTTACTTTTTTTGTCTGAAAAAAGGTCTTCCTATATTTTATATACAATTTAAACTAATAAATATATTTTCCCAAATAGTTTCCCCTATACAGTGCATTTTAGTTTTCACTAAACCTTCCTACCCTTTTGGGGGATAAAGCTTTCAGGACATGCAATTCTGTAAGCATATCCTATTGCCACGGTCACACCCTCACTTTAAACCTTCTTCAGTTGTGGTGCTGCGCACCCCCCCCCTCTGGTCAGCATGGCTTCCTTTCCCCCACTTCTAGTCTAGGATATCTCAATGGGAACTATGTGTCTTTGGTGGTTTGAACACCCAAATCTATACAAGTCTAGGAGGTTGCAATATAGAGTGCTTGGAGGGGGGAGAAGGGCTGAACTTCCACATGCAATCAAAGAGTGATTTGCCATATGTTATAAACATCAAAGATGATTGGTGAATAATCAACTTAGCTTTCCCACTGTGCTCCTGGATGTCAGCTACTATTGGGGCATAGCATTTCTTTGCCCAGAAGGACTGTAAAGCTTAAAGGGCTTATCATTTGGAGGGCTGTAAAGCTAACAAAACTATAGAAGAAGAAAAAAAGGTAAGAGAGAACAACTGAATGCACCTTGGATAGTAGTGGCTTGGGGACTGTGAGTCTAAAACAAGGGAGATGGTGCAATAGTGTGACTGAAAACCTTGCTTTTGCTTGCTCATACTGAGTCCCAACATGCAGTGGACTGAGACTTGGGAACGGTTTGCACTTAACTTCAGTGGGATATCATCCCACTGAATTTAAGTTCAGAGACAGTGGCTGGCATTCACACTTTGAGTGCTGGCACTGTCCTCAACTTACCCACAGCCGCTCAGGGTGTGGATGGTCCATCTCAGACAGTCTAAATCACCATAGCAACTTCTGCGGCACACTTGGCCATTGCCATGGCGACCATGATGCAATCTGCATTTGCACAGTTGCAGCTGCCCCCACCTCTGCCTCCTCACATTTTCATACCTAAAATTGGGTACAAACGTTGCCAACCAGGAGCATACTAGATGCCACTCCAAGCTGTGGAGTGGACCATGCATGAAATGGCACCAGAGGCCCACTACAATGCAGTAAGCAGACCAGGTTGTTACATCCAGCACTATTTTGCCAGGTACCCAGAAGCAGCGCCAGAAGTGCCACACTTTTGGGCATCTGGCCAAAACAGCCACAAGCTGACTACAGAGGCCAGGAACTTTCATTATAAGTACACTCCTGAAAATGTTTTGGTTTGAAATGAATTACCTGCACAATTTTCTTGCCTTGCATAGATCCACTTCGATCAATAACAAAGATAACATTCTTGGGAAGTGATGGCATTTGGCTTGGTGCAAAATAATGCACAAAATACCCATTCACAATCTGGGGAGAAAAAAGTATTAAAAATGTAATGTATAAAATATTTATACCACTATAGAACTGCATAATATAGTTTGATTCCATGTTATTTTAGAAAGTGCAGAAGGAAGTTGAGTTCTATATGTCAAGTCACAGAATCCTGTGTATATGAAGATTCAATCAATCTGGTTGACATCAAGCAGTTGGCAGCCCAGTCATACATGTACTTCAAATTTAATCCCAAGTATACTCAAGTTTACAGGGAATGAAGGGTGTGTTCCCATTTAAGGAATAATACGGAATATACATCGAGATTTACTTCGGGATTTGCATCGATATGTAAAGCATGGTAAAAGGAAGCAAACAGCATCTGGCAATCAGATTCAACCCCCATTTTCTGTCCCCACTGCCCTACCATTTAAAACGCTTCCAAAAATGGGTTGGGGAAAGCATTCTTTCCCCTCCTGAGACTTTCTCCACCCCTCTCTCCCCACTGGCTTTGATCTGATGACATGGGGAATCCCAGCCCCCAGTTTTAAAACAATCAACTCGGTCTCCTCGCCTTCCTTTCCTTTTTAGAAAAGGCTATAGCAATGTAAGATCCTTCAAGCACACACACACACACACACACACACACACACACACACACACACACACAGAGGGAGGGAGGGAGGGAGGGAGAGAGAGAGAGAGAAAGCAGCCCTTTGTCCAAGGCAAAAGATAAACTTGAAAGGCAGAATCTTCCCATTCTCTCTCTCTCACACACACACATGTTGCTGCTGCTGCTGCTGCTGCCCTGTAGGCTCCTTCCTCTTGCCTTTCAGGGAAGCCAAAAACTGCCCGCAATGTGGCAACATTGTTATTCGTGTCCGTGGGTGTGATGAAGTATTGCCTGAACTGTTACTTTGTGATCAGGGAGAGAAGGAAACTGCTGAGGAACCCTGCACTTTAAAAATCTGCCCAGGGACTGTCCTGTCCTGCTGGGAGAAATCCCACCCATTTCATGATGGGTTTGTTCCGATAATGCTGTAGCATTTCCACAGCAATAAGAAACGTTTTAAAAGCAAAACTGGGAAAACACCTGAAAAATCAGGTGTTTATTTAATTCTGTTTTAAAGCCAAATAATCCTCAAGATAGTCCTAAAACTGATTGTGAATGGGAACAACGAGGATCCAAACTGTTTTTAAACTGTTTTACTTGATTGGGGGTGGGAACGGCAAGGATCCAAACCGTTTTTAAACCATTTTGGAACAGTTTTAAGTGATAATGGGAATGGGCCCCAAGTGCACCTAGAATTGCAGGCTGATCTGCTTTACTGGCCTGTCCACTGCACTGGTGTCCATAGAGATAGTAAATTAATAAATTATACAACTTAAAACAGATACAAACTATTTTCTAGTAGAGGACCTGTGATAGTTATATGTGAGAAATGATTGTTAGAATTCCTTTGTTTCCTAAAAGAACAGGCAAAGACAAGCTGATAATTATATAATCCCTGCCTACATCTGGGGAAAAAGGGCAGCATGCAGAAGAAAATGTGGTGGCCATGGTTTCTTCCCCCGAACCTCTTATTTTGCTGCTCTTCCAGGAATACGGCAGCATCAACACTATTCCTTCAGCAAACAGTAAGTGCAGATGTGAGAAGCCATGGGGGGAGGAAGTGGCACTGGCACAACTGGTCTCCTCAGAACTAGGGCCACCCTTCACAGGGACCCTGTGCACTACAAGCACGTGGGCTCTGAGCCTCATCGCAGACCACAAGTTAATTTTTCTGTTTTTGTGGAGCCACTTTCTTGGCTCCTTGGCCTGGCCTTCCACATTTGCCACCTTTAGCAAGCAGCAAAAAAAGGCCTATGGGAAATTTCTTCTGCTTCTGCTTCTTAATTAAACCCAAATATCTGGAAAAAAATGATATGCTTTAATAACACAAGAGGCTATGGCTGCCCCAGACGGTGGCCAGATATCCCACTAGGAGACAATAATGTGGGAAATCCTCACTCCACAGTTATCTCCTCCTAGCTAGACAGCATCACAGCCAGTGCTGTATTTGTGCATTTTACTGGTGTCCACATCTAGGCACTGGACTGTCCCAAATGCCCAGATGGGCAGACTGAAAACTCTACACATACACATACATGTGTGCAATGGATGATGCTACGATGGCGTCTCCATCCAGAAGGCAAGTAAAGTGTGCAATTGCTGGAAAACCCACAACCAGCGGTGGGTTTTCTAGCAATAGTTTCTATCACTGTTTAAGGGGGGAGGAAGCAGGATTATGGTACAGTTGCCTCAGATAAATTAGGCAACCCCTACCATAGCAGCACCATAATAGAGCTGTGTTCCACCTGTCAGGTCGGGGAAAATGTCAGTTTGCTAACAGAATGCTTAAAAGTGAGATTGTTCAAGTTGTAAAGAGTTGTGAATTTTCTTAAATTCAGCAAAGTCAGCGGTTTACCTGTATATCACCTGCAGCAACATCCCTTTTAACATCATAGCGTATAATAAAATCTCCATCTAGCAGAGTTTCTTCTGATTCTGGACTCTTCCTTTGTTGAGTAATTGTTGGTTTAAATGAAATATGAGCCTGGAAGTTAAGTTCAGATGCAAATGGTCAGCCAAGCTAACAGTGAAGAACCACAGAAGTTTTTTTTAAAAACACACAGAAAAAATACCATCGTTAATGGTTTTAGTTTAGAAATGTTCTGTACCTTGGTCTCATCCTGAACCTTTGTCAGGGCATTGCTCAGTTCGTTTGTGATGAAGGTGCTCTCTGTATCCAAGAAACTTATACCTTGAGGTTCAAAGATATGTGCATCTATCTAAGGGGAATAATAAAAGAAACAAAAAACAAAATCAGCATTAGGAGCCGTTAACTGCAATGCTGTGTCAGCAGGTGATGACACCCATGGTGGTAGTCACTTCTGAGAATTTACCTGAAAGCGATTAACAAGCTGTTTAGGTTTAACCTTAATCAGCAACTCATAATTCCCCAGTTTGCGCTTGAGCAATTCTTCGTATATTAGTTCAAAAGTAACCTTGCCAGCTGCTGCAACATTGACTGAAACATGAAACTGTTCCAGTTTTCTCCCTGTTGATCTGGGAATAAGAGATTGCAGGTTAGGTTTGATTAACAATTCAGAATAAGGACTATGAACACGAATACTATGCATTTCAACTGCCATTAGTTTGAAAAGCTCCCCCCCCCTTCTAAATAACACTTTTCGCAGCCGAGGGACACTCCAATTTCTCACCACAGAGCCACTTCCATCTTGCAGTGGCTCCAAGTCTGTGGGGCTGACCCCCATCACTGTTAGCTATGCAGCAGTAAAAACTGCTCCACAGCTATACTAGGAGTGTCATTGCCCTCCTAATAAAGCTCTGGACACACCCTTCACACGACTTCTGTGCAAAGAGAGAGGCAGCAGGGCCCCCCAGCCACAGCTATGGCCGTTGCTGTGGCAAGCTGGATGCTGCCAGATAGCAGTGTTCACACTTAACCTGTTGCAGGGTAAATGCCAGGTAGCTTTGGGATGGGGCCGGCGTTTGCTCCATCCCTGATCTTAACTTCCCTGAGACAGTGTCCCATGGGAGTTAAATACAAAGATCTCCAGTATGTCTTTTTCAAAAGTAAGTAACTGGGTTTTGTCTAAATCTTGGTAAAGTTTTCTATTTGATGGAAGTTGATCTCTTCAAAAAGGTGCATATTGAAATACATCGAAGCAATTAAGATTCCCTTTCCAAGTACTTCAATTCTATGTTCACCTTCGTTTAATAACAGTTCAGCAACTCATTCTCAAGATGACATAAATTGTTTCTATTATAAAAAGGCTGAGAATTATCTGACACCTCAGAGACTCAGGCTGTTAAGGAGGCAATAATGTGAGAAATCTACCCTTGGTGACTATGCCCTTCAGGCTAAATAGTGCCATGGCCAGCGCTGTCTTTTCGCTCTTTACTGATGTGAGCATCCAATCATTGCAGATACTCGGGTTCTGCCCAGTGGCACCTCTGTGCATCAGGGACGTGCATGAATATTAGTAACATTCAATATTCATACAAATTTGTACAATTTGGACATTCATATACAAATAAAATGTTACAACATTCATACCTTGACATTCACATTTGTACAAATGTTTCGGAGCATTCGTATGAATGCTTCAGAACATTCGTGAACCTGGGAAGGTGGGAAAGTGGCCAAACCAGTCACATCTGCAACTGATCCAAAGTGCATTCGACATGGACTGAGAGCAGATTCAAAATGGATTCAGCCGGATTTGACACTTTCAGAGTGGATATGTTACGGAATACATATCGGATACGTATGGGATACGTATGAATTCTTATCAGATATTTGTACTAATTTGTACAAATACATTCGTATTGAATAGGATCCTACCAATTTGAAGGGGATTGAACAAATAGAAATTTTTGTACATTTGATTTAATATGAATCAAGTGCAAAACCCCCCCATTCATGCACTTTCTTACTGTGAGTACATAGTCACCTATTTTAGCTCCCACAAACGCATGGAGGACAGAGCTATGACAGCAGCTCTGACCAGAAGGTAATTAAAAAGTGCAATTTCTAGAGACCAGCACTGGGATTTCCAGCAATACTATAGTGCTTTTTTGGGTGAGGTGGAGAAGTGGGCTGTGGTGGGATGGGGTTGCCTCAGATGCATAAGGCAACCCCATCATAGCAGTGTTGTGATGGCGCTACATTCCCCTTGTCTGAGTGGGGCCTTAGGCCTTGTTCGTACGATGACTTAAGGCTTAGGGGAATATCAGATTTCTTTTGCACGTTTTGTAGTCAGACTTTGGTTTTTCAAAGATGGCTTCCAGCTTGGATGGTTTCAAAAAAGATTTGGAGCAGTTCATGGAAGCCAGGGCTATAAATGACTTTTAGCCTTGCCAGCAACTGGAACTGTTATACATCCGAAGGACTCCTGCTGAGAGACTGCAAACAGAACAAACTGTGGGCTGGATGGACTACAGTTCTGACCCAGTGGGGCCTTTATTAGGTTCTTGTGTTCTTAGTCCTTAAATTGTTCTAGGAGGGGATAGAGAAAGTCAGTGGCAGATCAGGATTTTCCTGACAGTCTTGTCCCATTGCTTTGCATTGCAGCAGTCATTTAGCTGCTGCAAGTGAAACTGAAGGTCTATCAGCACCTGCACAGTGTGGCCTCCTGTCACGGTGGGCAAATGTCTCTCTCACACAGGCGCCAATATGCCCCCAAGTCAAATCGGAGTGTGCAGCCTCCATAACATAGCTTCCTTCTTCTCTGAAAGTTGCAAGCAAGTCCTTGACAAAGTGAGCCATGCCTGCCTAACCACATTCAGTAGCTCAGAGCTGAGAAATACACATCTATCCACTGTTAGAAAAACAATATTATCCAGCGTTAGTGAAAGCTCTTCTTCTTACTTAACCAATCCTGCACTTTGTCCTTGGGCAACAGCAGCGTCATACTGATCTTGGGCAGACTTCTTCTCCTTGATTATTCCAGGATATGTCTTTCCATCTATGGTCCTTTAAAAAAAAATCAGAGAAATATCCTTATCCAGAGACAGGGTGAAAGCAGTATTGACCTAGGGTCATTGTGGTCACACCTTCACTTTAAAACTTCTTCAGTCCATGTTCACTGCTCACACCATTTCATTCCTATCTGTTTTATTTGTGGGATTTTCATCTTTCATCTGGGTCTTCCTGAATGGAAAATCCACAAATAAAATAGAAAGAAATGAAAAGTCAGACTTGAAGATGAAGAAGGTTTAAAGTGAAGGTGTGTGACCATGGCCAAAGAGCAACTAGACGTGGAAAAAAGGCTGACAGAGGATCAGCATTATAGCAAGACTGCCAGATGGCCATGATGGCATAATAGCTGCTCAATATAAAGGGAAAATACCTTGAGAGATTCTGCATTATTTTTACTTTTCTAGAATAGAGCCACTTACCAAGGACGTCTGCTGAGCCTTCTCTGGCATTGAATCAAAAGGAAATTTAAGGAGCTGGCCTTGTTTCATGTTTTTTCCCCCACACAGCAGCTAGACTCTAGGATGTTCCTTTTCATTTATTGCTGAAGGAGTTTCTTAGTTATCCTAGTCAGTGCTTCTGTGCCAAAGGGGTTTGGCAGTCGAAAGAGGAGCAATGCTAGCTCTCCTTTAAGATCTGTCATTGTCTAATACTGCCCGGTAGATCTCATTATGATCTATCAGATGCCTCCTTTGCATACTTGCAGTCTTGCTCTAATCCGCATTAATACCCAGAAAATGTACTTTTGAAGTGCATTTTGGCCTTTAATGTGGATGGCAACACTAGCCACCACGTTCTACCACCTCTAAACTTTGACTTTTGAGTGACTTTTTCAGTGCATGTGGATTCAGTCATAACTCAACAATGGAATTCACAAACACAAAATGAAGCATTGACCACCAGCACGGACAACTCCAATGCCTCATCTTCACGGCATAGTTATCTCGAATTCAAAACGTTTTG
>MTQE01001058.1:3283705-3298038 GCA_014337955.1 Aspidoscelis marmoratus
CAGAAGAGAGCTGTGACTAACCCAAGGTCACCCAGCTGGCTTCATGGGGGTGGGCAGAATTGAACCCTGTATTCCCAGATAAGAATCCGACAAACTACTAGACCAAACTGGCAAGCTGTTGGACTCATGTCCTTTTTGTGGGCTTCCACATCCAATTAGTTGGCCCCAGTAAGAACAGGCTGGTTGACTAGATGGGCCAGTTGATCCAGTCCAGCAGTACAGTAGCTATGTTCTCCATAGATGAACTTACATGCTGAAGTTTGTGATGAAGGCTGTCTTGGGTAACTCCACTTCAAACAGAGCTTCCTTGGATTCATTTGCCCTGTTGACAACTCTGCTGGTAATAACTGTATGGGCAAATCGGGATGTAATTTTGCAGTCAACATGAAGGCTGTAGGTTTCAATGTCATTCTGGAGAAGAGGGGAAAAATATTTGATTCTAGATTCTACCCCATCAAAAGACACTGCTGGAGGGCTATGGAAAAGCTATGGTCTTTCTAATCTACACTAGGATACAGACAAAAGGGACTGGAAATAGATACAATCATTTCAACGGTTGTACAGTCTGCTTCATTGGTAAGTCAATTCCTGGCTGAATGTCTGCAAACCACCCCAGGGGCATCCAGATATTTTGATGGCCTGCTATATTCAGTGCAATGCTTTTAATGTATGCCCAGTCTCTCCAGATCTAATGAGAATTAAAAGAAGGCAAATACCTTGGGTATTGTAGGTTCTGCTGCTACTTCCAGCAAAGAGAAGATCACCCACACCACAAAAAATTGCCTTTCCATTTTCGAAGTGGCAAACCGACCAAAGAAAACAGATTTATAAGAAAGAGTTAATGAATAACTAATGGCTAAGGAATTTTGGGAAATGAACAAGCCTAATATTTACCCATGGAAACTGAACATTCTGCCCCCAATTCTGTCAGTTTGATCAAGTGAATTGGCCCCCAGCCGCTCACTGTTCAGGAAGTTAAGACATAATAAAAAACCCCACATGCCTGGTTATAAGAAGAAATCTATACTGCTGAATAATTTAGAGAAAGAAAATGCAGAATCTGCATGGTAAAGAACCTACTGAGCATACTGACCCAAACTGAAGATGATCTGAGGAAGGATTATCAGATATTGGGTATGATTGGAGTTAGTGCATTTTGAGTCTGATTTCTTAATAAGATGGACTATTTCAGCAAGTTGTGACCATGACCTTGGAGTATGGAGGTCTCAGGCAGGAAGGACATCAGGTTGAGGAAGAGGGATTGGCTCCCTTCATTAGTAACTCTTCTTTAAAGGATGTGCCTTGATCCTCTTGTGCTGAGAATGTCCGTCCATGCGTGATGGAAAGCTTCTTGTAGTGGATGATTAAATAATTAGAAATATATAGACTGCATGGTGACTTGCCTGCCGAGTGCAAAGGTTGCAGATGTCACATGATGTCTAGATAGAGCTGGTAGACAGTGCTAGAGAGGAACCGGTAGTCACAGCAGATGTCAGTACCAGTGACATTAGGAAAGCTAACCAGAGGGTCTTGGAAGCCAAATTTAGGTTATCAGATAGAAAATTGAAGTCCAGGATGTCCAAAGTTGCATTCACAGAAATCCAACCTGTTCCATGTGCCAACTAGACAGGCAGAGCTCAGGAACTTCAATGTGTGGATGAGGCAGTGGTGTCAAGAGGAAGGATTTAGCTTTGATGGGAACTGAGAAACAGATTGGGTCAAGCAAAACCTGTATAAAAGGGAATGGGTTGCATTTAAACCAAAATGGAACCAGACTGCTGGCACTTTATATGAAAAAGGTTGCAGAATAGCTTTTAAACTGATCCCTAAGGAAAAAGTGACAGGAACTGGGGATCAGCCAGTTTGGGAAAATGCACATTTGAGTGAGGAGGGCTAGAATTGTGCATAGTAGTTGTCAGAATAGCCCACCAGCTACCCTCAGACCACAATATAAGCAAGGAATTCATACAGACACAGTTCTGTCATAAAGCAGGAACTTCCACTTATTGAGCTAATAGCAGAGGACAAGGAATGTAGGCAAGGCACTAGCATCTCTAGTAGTTGTTCCCAGAGTACAAGGCCACTCCAGTGTGAAAGTATCAACAACTAAGGCAGTCTCCAAGGAAACGCAGGATTTAGCAGCCAGGACAGAAGACAAGGCCTAGTTTTGTTGAGAGTAGAAGGTGCCTGGGCAGTGGCTCTCGCAGTAGTTAGGAGTGTGTACAAAGCCAGTTTCCCACATTCAATTTAATACAAACCACCATTGAATCTGTGGGAATATTTGACTTCAGCCGGATTCTCCCCCTAAATATGGGGGACTTCGTATTCATGCACATAAAATGAAGCAAACCTCCCCACTCCTCCCTTCCCACCCACCCCTTACCTTTCAGCATGCTGTCACATGCTTTTCTTCTAAGCTTTTCTGGGTTTGCGTGGACAGCTCCCTGTCCAGTGATCGTGCAACATGGCGGGAGCTGTAAACAGAGACCTGGAAGTGCTTAGGAGAAAAGCATGCAGTGGTGGTGGTAGCAGCAGCAGCGGCAGTGCAACAAAAAGTAAGTGGGGTTACAGGAGGCCATGGGGGGGAGGGAACGGGAGGCTGTAGGGCATCCAGCCTTCACTGAAGCTTTGAGTGAAGTTTCAATGAATGATTTATTTGTTTATTTGTTTGTTTACATTTTTATCCCACCTTATACCTGGAGGTCTCCAGGCAGATACTGTCCGGGTCCCCCCCCCGAGTAGCTTGCTCCCAAAGATAGTGATTTTACTGTAAAAATCCACCCCTTACAGCAGCCACTACACTGTAGCAATCCACCCACTTCACACCTGATAACAATCTTGCAATTTTGCACAATTCTGAAAGTTCTGACCTTTAGAAAGGGAAAAGAAAGGAAAGCAGCTTCAGGTTCAGGGAGATGTGTGAATGTTTTTAAGGCTGTGGTGGTAAGTGGGCAAAGGGGGCTTGAGTTGCCGCTGCTGCTGTGTGCCCTGGGCAATGGGGAGAGGAGGGGAAAGAATCACTGGTTGCCCAGTCCAGGCAAGTGGCAGCCACCCAGCCAGGCACCGTGAAGGGGTCTGTTATGGATGGCGTGTTCACGCCAGGAGGAAGAGGACAGGGCAGCCCCCAAAAGTGGCTTTTAGAAAGTAGCCACTTGAGTCCCCCCTTGAGTCACATATGCCACGTACTATCCTCAGAATCTGGATCGGACGCGATTAAGTTGAAAGTAATGGGATCAGGCAAATTCTGGTTCTATTATTTTGGTTTAAGGAAACCGTATTAAGCTTGTAATGGGAATGTGGCCTAAGTATTAAAACAATAGTGGATAATCCAATTTGTGGACGAATAGGACCTAGAAATGTAGGCCCTATTTGATTTGTCTGCGAATGTTGGAATTGATAAATATTCATGCGAGTTCTGAATAGCACAAATGTCTGTACACATCCCTAGTAAAAACACTATAACATCAGATGGATGAGAAGAATTCTGACAATGATTCCATTCACGCGCTTCATCCACGGTGTCTGGACTTATCTTCTGATAGCACAGCATGGTTTGCAGAGCATGGGAAAATGTCCAACATCCACTGCCATTTCCTTTGTTCTGCAAAAAAAAAGTTCCTTGATTTGATGTTCCCATCAGCAGGAGCAATGGCAGAACAGCATGCTTCTGTTTCAGTAATAGATAATGTAGCGAGCAACAATTGGTTTTTGCCACCATGTGGAACCTGGCTGTATTACCTGTCTCACTTGCTTCATCTGTCTCACTCTGGATAATGCTGAGCAAAACACATTCAGATACATTTTATTCCAGATAATTCATGCATTATTCTGGATTATCTAAATGACACCGATTAACGAAGTCCTGTTTGGATGAAGCTTTAATGGATAGGAATTTAACTGCTGCTTTTCACAACTGTGTCTCCTGTGCCTAAGGAATGGTATAACCTGATTACCCAGATACTGTTTCATTCAGATTTTAATGTACTTCCATTTTTTGGCAAAGATGTTGTAATAAATTATTATTCTGGAGTGCTGCTTATTCTGCAAAACATGGGTGCTCTTTAATTTTGCCCTTAGTTTGTAACACGTTTTTAACTTAGCCTTGTAAGCAACCAGCCTAGACAGCTTTAAGGAAGGGTTAGACAAATTCATCGATGGTAGGTGTATCAATGACTATTAGAATTGATGCCTAAGTACATCCTCCAGCAAAGGGAGACAGGCAGGAGAAGGTTTTGCCATTGTCTTCTGTTTGAGCCAATAAGCAATTGGTGGGCCACTGTGTGAGACAGGACGTTGGACTAGATGGGCTATGGCCTGATCCAGTGAGGCTTCTAGTATGTTCTTGTGTACTTAAGTTGCTACTAAATAGGGAAAGGAACATCTCAGGGCCACAGGACAATCCTAGGTACATGAAGCATTTGCTAAGATTAGCAGCCTCTGGTAGGGTGCCATCATTTGCCAAGCCTGTGGCCTTCAGCTATTGCAGAACGTTTGATATGGGGGGAACTGATAGGCTTTTACTACTTCATCAGATGTTTTGTAATGGCCTTCAAGAACCATGTGGATTTTTAGCAGCAATGCATGCAACTCTTTCTTGAATGTTGATTTAAATGGTAATATCCACTGGAAGCTGAAAGTGGCAAATATTTGTCAAAGGCAAAGGTGAAAGATAAAGCTTGTTCAAGGCAAATATATATGAGTGCCACCATTACACAATTCTTCCTTTTGGGGGAACTTCTGGGTTCATGTTGTAATCTGCCATGAGACCTTCAGGTATAGCAGTGGATAAAAATATAAATAAATATAAATAAGAATTATATCAAGCTGGTATCCCTGATAGAATCTATTTGATAAAACTGAGGCTTCCATCAGCACAGATATTCTGGCAATCTTAGTAATACATTTTCTATTCCCCTCAGATTTGTTCTAGCACTGTGGTGGCTCATTCCAGATAATATAGATCCTGGATCTGGAAAACAGAGGAGAAGGGGGAAATCAGTGGAAATCATATCTGTTGATTGGAATTCATAACCCACTTTGATGTCTGGGATTTTGGGAAGTGGATTGGGATGACTGAAAATGAATGAATGAATGAATGAATGAATGAATGAATGAATGAATGAATATGCTTAAGCTGAGGCTTTCTGTAACATCTTTGGCTGTAGTCACACCTTCACTTCATTCCTTCTTCAGTCCATTTTTAGATCCCATCACTCACACCTTTTCAGTCAAATCCATTTTATATGTGGACTTTCCTCTCTTCATTTGTAATTTCCTGAGTCCTGATTTTTACAGAGCTCACACCATTTTAATCCAGTTTCATTCAACTTTCAGAATAAGATAATTAACAGCAGAGTGACAGCCTGTTTTTTTTCTTTTGGCTTTATCTAACTCAGAAAATGTACCGATTGGTTAAGAAATGTGGAAAGGAAATGAATAGTCACTTTGCTAATGTATTATTGCACTCTGAAATTGGACCGATGCTGGATTAAAATGTAGCTCAAGCCATTATAGAATGCTAATCTATTTTCTGTTTTGAGTGTGATTGGCAAAGAGTATTAAAGGAGGTTGAACCATACTATAGTGGGTGTATACTGCATAAATTTGCCTTCCCTTTCGCTCAATGTGTTGATGACACATTGTTGAGTCACAGAACCTTTATCCTATCAGAGCGCAGGGGGTGCTGTGACAGTGGGCTGGGGTGGAGATCTAAGAAAGTTTCATAAAGGAGTCTCAGGATGGGAACGGAAATGTGTGAATATATCAACCCAAACTAAGGATGACCTGAGGTCAAAATTAGTCCTGTTTCTTAATATGATGGCCTGAGAGAGGGTCACTATTTTTAAACTTTCTTGTGTCAAGGGATGATTGTTGTAAACTTTAAGAGAAAAAGAGGAAAGGTTTATTATCATCATTATTGATCAAAAGAAGAGCATCTGCTCCAACCTCATTCATCTTTTTCTAGCAGAAAAGTGTGCGCCAGTTTGGTCTAGTGGTTAGGGACTCTTATCTGGGAATACCAGGTTTGATTCTGCCCTCCTCCAGGAAGACAGCATGGCAGCTTTGGGCTAGTCACAGCTCTCTTCTGAGCTCTCACAGCCTCACATACCTCACAGGGTTTCTTTTGTGGGGAGAAGAATAGAAAGCTTTGTCAGCTGCTTTGAGTCCCCTTAAATGGGTGAGAAAAGCGGGGTAGAAAAGCCAGCTCTTCTTCTTCTTCTCATGTGTCTGAGGGAAGGAGCATCACGTGGCTGAAAAAGTAAAGAGTCCTGACTGTTCATGAAGATGAAAGTCCATTTTAAAAAACACCCTCATAAGTCAGTGCTAGTATGCAGGTATTTTTTGACCATTATTCTGCATTGGAACACCTGGCTTGCCCAACGGACCCTTCCTTCTCAGGAGCAACTGCATAAAAGCAGGGAGAGGGAAGATGCTGAACACCATCTGGGAGCTGCCTGTTGGGCTCCTACCTCCCTGCAACTACCTAGGAGCAGCAGGCGACAAGGAGAGTGCTCTGCCTGACAGGGCTCTCCCCTCCTTAGTATTGAAAGGTGGTGTGCATGACAGTACGTGTGTCTTTTTAAAAATAATACTGTTTTTAAATTCTTCTCACTGTTTAATGTTGTTTCAAACCTTGGGTGTGTGTGCATGTGTGGCTGTATGTGTGACTAGATAGCCTTCAGTTAGCTTTTTTTTTTAACTGCTATATAATGTTTTATTATAATATGCCATATATTTTTGACATGTAAACTGCCTTGGGGAAAAATTGTCTTTGATTTAAGTTATTGATTATATTTGCTGTATTTTTGATGTAATGTTTGTATTTTTGCTTTGTATTTTGTTTCCATTTGTTGTGAACCGCCTTGAGCAAAAGTCTCTTTTGGAAAGGCAGTATATAAATAAAAAAATGGAAAATGGAAATGGAATGGTGGGGGTAGAAAACAGATTGCTTCTACATGCTCTGCTGCTTCCAAGTTTCCTTATATCCAGTAGTTTGGTGAACTATTATATAGTATTACAAAGGTTGCTGTTCACAATCCTAAAAACCAGATTTGAAGCTGTTTGCAAGGTAAAGTACTACAACAGCTCCACCTGCTGTCCTTCCATCATTTCCATAATTCAATTACAATTGTTTGCTAAACTTCACAGAGGTTCTGCTGAGTTCTTATTATTAGGCCACAGCTACACCTTACAGTCTCAGGAAGGCAGCCGTATACAAGGAATTTTTGGCCTGAAATGGTTTGGACACACATAGGCCACATTCCCATTACAAGCTTAATACGGTTTCCCTAAACCGAAATAATAGAACTGGATGCAAATGTGAATTTGCCTGATCCCATTACTTTCACCTTAATCGCGTTCGATCCAGATTTTCCGAATAGAGGAAAACCCGGATTCAGGGAGAAATGTCAGAGAAAAAAAGGCTTACTGTTTAAAGGGCCCTGTTCCGGCTGCACCAGGTTAATCTGAAATAAAGTCTCCTGAGGACTGAGTTCAAGTCCAGGCCGTTTCCACTTTTCTGATGATAAAACGGGTTGCATTTGAATTACCCATTCCAACTCCATCCACTCCCATCTCTAGTCCCAGCAAACAGCATCTTTTCCTCTCCTCCCACTCCTCTCCCTGGTTGGTCCCAGCCCCATCAGTCAGAAAGTGAATTCCCTCACTGGTGCTGCCATCAGAGAGAAAGATGCAGGCAAAAGAGAGGAGCGAGCACTCAGATGAAATTGCGCTAAAGTGGCTGAGGTTGGGGGGAGGTCTGGATTTTTTGACATAAGCTTTGTGCGTGGAGGTACCAAAGTGGAGGCTGCTCCTTTGTGAAACAAACTGCAAGCTACAGTGCCCACAAGGGCACCAACCACTGGTCAGAAGAATCTGGGGAGAATGCTCTCCAATGGATGGTCTCCTCCCTCAAAAGTTTGGGAACCGTTCCCACTTGAAGAAATACACCCCTGTGCGGCGTCCACAAGGCAGCTGCAGCCGCAGAGTCAAGCAGCAGCATTAGCTTATTTAAAGCACCTCTTTTTGTTTGCACTGAATTGGTGTCTGTTTAGGAACTTGCAGATCCCAGGAAGGACTGGGGCATGGCCGCAACCCAGAGGCAGAGTCTGCTGACTCTTCCTAGTAAATAGGAGTGCGGGGGTGGGGAGCTCCTATAAAAATCAAGCTTCTGAGGTAATTCTTTGTTGGTGAATATAGCACTGAGCGAGTGAGGAACTTTGTGGACCTTATGCTTTCCATCCCAGGCCCTTTCTAGTCAGAGGACTGAGAAAAGGACCGTTGGCGGCCTCTCAGGAGAGGGAGGGCTCGACACACACAGAGAGACAGGAGTCTTATTTCTGTCAGGGCTTGTATTCCGACTGGGATGCAAAGCCTAGGGCTACAGGCAACTCTGTCTGTCAGCTCAGGGCTGAGAAAGCTGTCTGTTTACTAGTCCAGAAGAGGCAGGGCTCAGGCCTGGGGGCTGGGACTGTCCAGAGTGTTTAAAGTCAGGCCGGGTTGAAAGCCTGGGGAGTTTTAGGACTATTCATTAACACTGAAGTGGAAAATAAGTGCCTCTACAGCCAAGTTTGCTGGTAGAAGGAAAGTTTATATATGTTACATTCAAGTTAACTGGACTGAAATTGATTTAAACCGACTTTAGTAATAAGCCTTGGTCTGATGTGATCTGATTACTCTTGTAAATAATAAAAATACTTATTTGGTTCATTGTTAAAGCTGAGCAAGGTGATTTGTCCGGATAGGTATTGGGTATATTGACTAAAGAGCCTTACATCCAGAAAAAACGTGGACACTCGGAACTGAGACGCTCCCTTGCCATCGGTTGGAAGAATCTGGGGAGAATGCCCCGCAATGGATGGTCTCCTCCCTCAAAAGTTCGGGAACCATTCCCACTTGAAGAAATACCCCCCTGTTGAAGAGGTTTGAGAGCCACATCTCCACATGGCTTTAAAACTGACTCGGAGATACATTGAAATCTGACTAAGCGGAGTGAAGACACATGGAGGGACTTAGACCCCTTCAATGCCAAACAGCAGCTTTAAAGCTGCTTCTTTCCACTCTGAGCCAGGCCCTTTCTGTGATAAAACTTTCTGCACCTGAGCCTGGAGAGCGACGATGCTTTTCAAACACAGCTGCAAAGATTTCAAAATGGTAGACTCACAGATGGTAGTGGAGCCATCAAACTCCTGTTCAAGGTTGCCTGAAGCTAGGAAACTGAATCTGGCAATGAGACTGGCACTGTGGAAGAACATAAGTGCCTCACAAAGGTTCTTTGCAGAAGGAGTGGCTCTTAGGTTGCTCCCTCACATAGCTGCAGAAAATCAAGCCATGTTTCACTCACAGAGGTGGGAGTATACTGAACCAGAGGAACTTTTGTTCCCTACTTTAGTTTTTCCATCCAGGATCCTCTCAGTGAGCACAGGAAGTAGCTGTAAAAGTCAGCCATTTTATTTTGCCCACTGACAGAGAGGACAGATACTGCACAGGAGCATCTTGGTTCTGCACCCTAAAAAGAATCTTCGGATGCTTCCAGATTGATTCCAGAGTGACATAAGGGTCCCAGGCATATACTACCTATGTCTTTCATTCTCTACAGAGAAAAGATGCGGCAACATACACTCTTCTGTGAACTGAGCCAACCACTCCTGAGTGAGGTTACGCCATTCCCTGATGAATATCTCAAGAGAGATGCTGTTCCTATTGAGAGGATTCAGAATCTATTTACCAGACTGTAAGTAAAGAGCTGTAAAAGCCCTTGAAGTGAATTGCAGACCATTCTCAGTTTCTCAATTTCCTGCTCTTGACTATGAGTATGATGCCATTTTTGGGAAATGCTGGCATTTTGATGCTTAAAGTATCCATTAACAGTCTAAAATACTGGGAGGAAGGGTTATAATGATTGCAAGTAGCACCCACCATTCATTATAACAAGGGTAAAATCAGCCAATGTTAAGTTTAATTACATTTTTAATTAAACTGCTGCTCTGATTACACTTGTGTACTGCAAACCACTCAACAAAATTTGTGCTAACAAATGACCTCCCATTGGCAGATCTGCTGTACATGGTGAAAAAATGTCCTTGTCTGCAAGAACAACTGGGATATATGTAAACAATTCATATACACAGCTATCCTTCACAGTTCATTTCTATTATGGCTTAAAAATTCTGAATGAAATGAGCAACTGCATAAAACAATACTAACAAGGAAGAAGAATCAACATTCTATTCATCCAAAAGATCAACCAAAAGGTTTTCACCGGGTCCTGAAAAGAGCACAAAGATGAAGGCAATTGGCATTTCCCTGGAAATGTAGTCCCATAGCCATCCCTCATTATCCCTGGGATTTTTGTCTTCAGTCCCTTATCCTTTTAGCAAAGAGACCCTTAATGCATTTAACTATTTAATAAGCACATGTCTTGCTTTTCCCCTGAGCTGGAAGAATAATGCATAAATTAAAGAACTGGCTTAAATTAAAGAACTGGCAGTGAATGCAATGCCTGCTGGATCTGTTATGAAGTAATTCCCATTGAATGCAATAGAACTGCACATTGGACAGCAGTTCTTTGTTTTTCATTTGCATGTTATTATTCATCTCACACCTTGCAAAGCTTTCCAGTCGTTGCTAGTCCTATTTGTGGTGATTGCAGTCATGGTCACACCTTCACTTTAAACCTTCTCCAGTCCAGTCCATCTTCAGGCCTGACTGTTCATTCCTTTTCATTTCTGTTTTTTTTTTAAATTATGGCTGTTTTTATTAGGCAAATCTGAAAGATCTGTAATCTTTTCTATCTGTTTTATTTGTTCCACCCTCCATTTGGACTTTCCTGAGGTAACCCTGAGGTAATGATATCTTCTACTATAGCAACATTGTAATACAGCCACAAAGAGATTGTCAAAGGTCTTGTTCCCTCTGGGGTTTTTTTTATTGAGCTTTGAAAATGATTTGAAAATTCTTTGGCCTCATTACAGATTGGCTTCCTGCACTTTCTAAGGAGTAAATAGCTCAAAAACGCATTTAAAAAACCCTCGAGAAAACAGCTCTCACTCCTGTTTTTGCTGCTAACATGCTTTATCTTTTTTCCTTTAGGAACAGTTCCACAGTATTGGGGGGAGATCAGGTCTTTAGGGTTGTCCTCCCCAATAGCCTTATGTCCAATGTCGCTTTTGTGGGTGCATCAATAAATGGGTGGGGTTTCACTCTTGGTAGGGCAGCCCCTTGTCATCCCTCCCATGAAACAGAGAGAACCTGTATCACACACACACACACACAAAGCACCACACCAGTCGACCACTGGCTGAGCACGACACAGCTCAGAAAATACATGGCTTTCTCATGTCTGAGGGGAGCCCCTCTGCTTGCTTCCAAAAATAGCACCACATTATGCATGGCTGGTGGGTGGGTGCGCAAGAAGTGAGGAGGTGGTGGGTGGCTGTGAGGGCTTGACTGGCTCGTTTTTTACCTGCATGAACCAACCTCTCCACACACTTGGGAACTAGCCTTTGCATAGACATCCAGGATTCATTTAGATGTCAGAAGTGGATGGATAATTTTAAATTTTAAAGAGAAAGGGTGAGATAACCCCCCACGGTGCGCACGGTGATGGGGGTGCATTACGGTTGATAAATTTCTCTCCTGCCCACCATTCGGTGCAAAGCATGGGCTAGATCTAGGCTTAGGGAAGTGATTTTGCATAAGACTGATTCATTGTAGAATCAATCCCCGTGGTCATGGGGGATCGCTAGTCTGAAATTACACAGTTGTGCAAAAGAGGCTGGGTATGCGATCAAAGGGTGGAGCTGGAATTCCACACCCTTGGCCATGTCATGACGTTAACTGCAGGACTGAACCCAATCAAGAGAGAGGGGTGGGAACCCCAACTGGCAAAGAGCAGGAAGCAAAAGATGCTGATTCCCCAATGCGTTTTATATAGCGTTTTCAGTGGGAATGCCAAAATTCGGATTCTATACGTTTTTATACATTTTCAGTGGGATCGGGCAGAATGTGCATTTTCCTCAAATTTAGGTTAATTTGGTTTTTAAAAAGTCAAGTGGGAATGCAGCCCAAGTATCCAAGTTAAGACACAAAGAAGTGATCAGAGATCCAGATACTTGGATCTTTGAATACTAGAACCTACAGGAATCTGAGTTTTTAAAAATCATCAGAGGATTCAGGTACTCAGATCTTTGGGTAGAACAGCAATGTGGGTTCTTAAAACTTTAATTACAGGTGTGAAGGCATCTGGGAAGCTTAGAGAGCTCTGTTTGTTTGCTGAAACTGTTTGTTTGAGAGGACAAGGCATGTATTCTCCTCCTCCAAGTCCATCTGTCCATCTCTGTCTAGCTTTCTTTCAGGTCACAATAAAATCAGGGTAAAAATAGTTAAGTTAGTTAGAACTGTGGCAATGCCTACATTCAAAGGAGGGACTGTTCGCTTGTTCAGCTAAAGGCAGCATCATGGCAGTTAAGAAATAAAATGCAATCAATCAATCAATCAATCAATCAATCAATCAATCAATCAATCAATCAATCAATCAATCTATCTATCTATCTATCTATCTATCTATCTATCTATCTATCTATCTATCTATCTATCTATCTATCTATCTATCTATCTATCCATCCATCCATCCATCCATCCATCCATCCATCCATCCATCCATCCATCCATCCATCCATCCATCCATCCATCCATCCATCCATCCATCCATCCATCCATCCATCCATCCATCCGTATTCTTATTCCCAGAAATCCAAATTCCCAGTAATATGAAACTGAGGAAATAAGAGCAGATGAGTGGCATGAAACGTAGCAAACCACAGAATAAAAACCACTGCTAGGGGTGTTTTGTCAGTCACATAGATGGAAAGGTGAACCGACCAGTGCCCAATCAAAGAGTAGCAACCATTGTCAGGGGAGGTGCCCCTTGATGTGAAAGCAAATACAGCTGCAGTGTGGCAAAGTAAGGTAGCTTATGAGCCACATATACAAATATCAATGTGGAAGGAAACCTTGTTGATTGGGTCCCTTTCCAAAAAGGAACAATTTAAAAAGCCATGTCTGACTGCACCCCCAGTATGACTGAATATTGAGAGAAAAGGATGGAATGTGGGGGAATTGATTTATATAAATACATAAAAAGACACTTCATGAGGAGGAAGACCAGATGGTTTCAGACTCAGTGCTAAACTCTCTACATCCTGAAGTGCTTCTGTGCTGATTACCTGCTATGGAATTAGCTAACTGGTCTCTTGTCTTTTCAATTAAACTCAGGCTGTGGGGTTTTAAGGCAGCAGCGTCCATCTCAGTCCATGCCCAAGAAGGCTATTTTCCCATGGAAGTCAAAGTACAGAAGATCAAGAACAGAAGAGGCCCCATATTCAGCACTGCCAGGAATGAGTATCATTATGGAAATGTTGATTCCTGGAGGAATTGGGGACTCCAGCTATATATAATATTGCCTTAACAAGCCAGAGCCTGCTCCTAATAATATTTTCTGCGCTGCCCTCCACTAGCAGTAAATATGTCATCTTTGTGCTGGGAATTTCTTGAGCATAAACACAAATCCCTGCAGATGCTTGTCTAAGGAACTGTTATATAAGGAAAGGTTTATTTCTTTGCAAGAAGGAAAATAAAACAATTCTAAATCAAAATCATCATGCTTTATTGGTTTCATGGCTCAGAATTATGGTCACACTTTGAACTGGGACTCTGTTTTGTAACACAGAAGTTATACAATCAGTTGGCTCTTATGGTACCAGACTGGACCTAATAACTGAACCATATGTGAATTTATCCTACAGCAAGGCTACCCCTTGAAAAAAAGAAGTACAAAAAAAGGTGGCTTTCAAGGCGTTCTTGTTGTTGATTCTGTCAATTAGTAATTAAAATAATTTAATTCACTGTGCAAGTAATAAGACTGGTTTTAGAAAGAGAAAAAAAGTAGGAGGTGTAAGTACTCCATGAATAGTCATTACACATCCTGAAGTTGGAAGTCAGCCAAAGATACTCTTTGCAGGTGCTTCTTTAGGCTTATCAAACACTGTCTCCCCTCCTGTTCGGTTTTGGCTGAATACGGAGGGCGCAGCAGCACCAGCTTGCTCTGAAAAAAAAGAACATGAGACAATTAACACCTCACAGTGGAAGCTGTAGCAATTGCAAGTTTGCCCAGGTTTTTCCACCAGCTTTTCAAGCCTCAGGGTAAAAGGAATCTCCCTGCTTCCACAAGCTTGCAGTGCACACTCGACACCAGCAGGGGCTGGACTCTTATCCTGGAGGCAAAATGGCTACCCAGCCGCATGGTCTGCGTAGAGAACAGCCTTCCCCTTCCT